>CM057049.1:41860199-42470968 GCA_029948455.1 Solanum rostratum | reverse complement strand
TTAGGATCAACTAAGATGTATCATGACTTGAAGGGAATGTTTTGGGTGGGAGGCATGAAAAAGGACTTTGAAGAATTTGTGGCTCAATGTCTGAATTGCCAACACGTTAAGGTAGAGCACTAAAGGCTGGGAGGTTATATGCAATGTATAGAGCTTCCAACAAGGGAGTGGGATATGATTAATATGGATTTTGTTACTGGGTTGCCTCGCTCATTTTTGATGTTTGACTATATATGGGTAATAGTTGATAGACTCACAAATCAACACACTTCTTGCAAATTAAGAGTGATTATACAGCTGAAGAATATGCAAAGATTTACCTCAAAAAGATAGTTAGGCTATATGGGTCCCAATCTCCATTATATCTGATCGGGGAGTGCAATTCACAGCAAAGTTTTGGAAGTCCTTCCAAAAGAGTTTAGAGACATAAGTGAATTTAAGTACAACTTTCCATCCTCAAACCGACGGTCAAGCAGAATGCACCATTCAAACACTTGAAGATATGTTGCATGCTTGTGCATTGGACTTTAAGGGTAGTTAGGTGGACCATCTGCCACTTATTGAATTTGCCTATAATAATAACTACCATTCAAGCATCAAGATGGCACCTTATGAAACTTTGTATGGAAGAAAATGTAGGTCGCTAATAGGATGGTTTGAAGTGGGTGAAACCACCTTGCTTGGGCCAGATCTAGTCCAACAAGCCATGGAAAAAGTCAAGGTAATACAACAGCGGCTAGAAACAACCCAAAATCGTCACAAATCATATCCGGATACTAGAAGGAGAGGACTGGAATTCTCAGTAGGAGATTGGGTATTCTTAAAGTTGTCCCCAATGAAAGGTGTTATGAGATTTGGTAAGAAAGGAAAACTAAGCCCACGTTGCATAGGGCCATATAAGATTATTAAAAGGTTTGGATAGCTTATGTATGAATTAGAGCTACCCAGGAGCTTTCAATGGTTCATTTAGTTTTTCATGTCTCAATGCTCCGAAAATGTAGGGTGACCTATCTTGTATCACTCCTATTGAAGATGTGCAAGTTGCAGAAGATCTCACTTATGAAGAGGTACCTATTGCTATCCTAGATCGTCAAGTTAAGAAGTTAAGGAATAAATAAATACCTTAAAAGTACTTTGGAGGAACCAACAAGTAGAAGAGATAATGTGGGAGGCAGAAGAAGCGCTGAGATCTAAGTACCCTTATTTATTTGAAGCTAAAGAGGAATTCCAAGTTGCAGAGCTAGGGCGTTAATAGCTACGTGAGTTTGAACCTTTATTTTGTCATCAAAATTTTGATAAATGAAGGTTTAACCTTGTTTAACTTGTCCAATTATGCTAACATTCAGGGATGAATGTTCCTAAGGGAGGGAGGATGTAAAACCCCGCATCTTAGGTTTACTAGTGCTATGCATATAGAACATGATATGACATGGTAGAAGGAGCACCAACTTTAAAAATGCCTAACTTTTAGATCGGAGGGCTATATTTACGTCTAATGCTTAAGGCGAGTGAGTGTATATAGGTTTTAAGCCAAATTGAGGAGATCGCGACCTTAAGCGAAGTGAAAGAAAGTGAGGTGCTTGTAAGACGTAGGAAGCTAACAGGTGAGTCACCTATGTGCTTAGCTTAAAGAGGTTAGGAAGATGGATACGAGGCCTAACACCGAATCTGTTCAAGTCCGATAATGAGTAAAGCACAAGTTAAGAGTGTAATTTTAGCCCATTTTTAGAATTATAAAGGGGCAATACTTTCAGCCTAATATGAATAGAAGAAAGGCCCAAATACATTCACAACCCACTTGACGATTTGGGCCCAAACTAAGTGAAGGTAAAAGAGAAAAATGGGCAGCCAAGGCCTATCAAATTGGAGCTCAATAAGGCCCAAATAAAGGGCCTAGCAGGTGCACCACCACCTTTCTAAAATGTGTCTTAAAACACAAGAGAAAGTCGGCTAAGAGTGGCCCTTTAAAAGGAGTTAAAAACCAGCAACTTCAAGTCATTTAACATAGACCAAATATCAGATTTTTCAAAGTTTTTCTCCTTGCTCTCTCTTCTCTTTGCAATGCAGCCAAAGCACACCTTTAGGGTTCTTGAAGAGGATCTAATCCTTGAAGGATAAGGTAAGTAGAAATACCTATGGTTTAGTATAAATTTTCCATGAAAAACATGAGGAGTATGCTGATTATACTTGTGCTGGAATTGTGGACAACATTTGTTCCAAAGATTGTTGTTCACTTTCTTGTTTATTAAGAGGCTTTTCTCTTCTTGGTTGGCTGGATTAATTAAGTAAGGTTTATGTTTTAACAAGATTTAGTTCTGTAGTGATGTAAGAAGGCTGCTGCACCATTTTTGTCTTCCACAAAAATGAGTTCTTATATGATATCTTAATTGCCCTATTAGTAGAAACTTGTCGACTGTAATTGAGAATTGTTGTTGCATGTACTCTATCTACTTAGGGACTATTTTTGGACTGTATTTTATGTGTAAATATGTTGGAGATAGTTTTGTTGAAGTTGAAACAGGTTTGGGATTGTTGACTTCGAAATGTTGCTTGAAGACATAATGATATGCTGCCTACTTGTGTATTGTGTAGAATTGTTATATGTTGTGCTTTGTGAGCTATTGTAACACTGTTATGGGACTATGAGCGTGACATTAATTCTCCGAAATGGGAGGCCTGTAAGGAGAAGTATGGTTTACCTTAGGCAAGTAGACCACCTCTTTTTCGGTGTAGGGATAACAACGAGATTCCTAGTAATAGCTCGCTTGGTCTTATATGCCGGTTGAGGTCTCATCCCCTCTTTATATAAGCATTATGGCATTTTATGTATCATGGATTTCATGGCAAATTATTATATTACTCGTCTTTGCTATTACCACTTTTGATATATGTGCCTATGCTATCTAACATTAAATGCAGGTTTAATAAGTTCATATGCATTGCATGCCCATATATTTAGTACATTCAAATGTACTAATGCATACTTTTATACTACATGATCTAATCATGTAGGGATCGAAGACTACCTTCATCCATCATTTGATGGCTAGATCGAATTTGAGAAAGTGTTGTGGTGAGTCCTATCTTCCAAAGACAAGCTACCATCTATCTACCTTATATTGCTTCCATTTATGCTATTTACTTTGAGGATGTGCCCCAGACATGTCTTGGCCTCTGACCTTATTTATGACAAGAGGCGTTGTTGGACATCTTATAGACTCTAGTATAGATATATGCTATGTGTTTCTATTCGGAGATTATTATTATTGCTATCAATTGAATATGGTTATCATGATTTAATTATGGGTATGATGATGTGGATTTATGTTATGATGTGGAAATGTGGAAGATCCTAAGTCCTATTTTCCCCCCATAGAGTGAGTCATACTTACCACCCCTCTTCCCCCCTCCCTCCTTTCCCGCCTTAGTCCTTATGAGCTATGTGTTATGTGAATCCATGCAAATCCCTATCCCTATGATACCCCTATAGCGTGAGTCATACTTTCTTGTCCCTTAGAACTATGTGTTTACTATCTCTTATGCGCTTCAAAACCGATGATGTGAATTTGTATACGTTGAGGCTTGTTTAGAAACTCTCAGGTTTTCATTCACCATGTCACTCCTAGACCCTTTTTTCGGGTCATGAAAAACTTGGTATCAGAGAAGTATGTTTATAAATGGTCATCAGAGTCCAATGTGCCGCGTCAAGTAAAGTCTTATTCATTGGTGTGAAGCGCTCCACATCTATAGGTAAGAGGCTACAAGACGTTTTAGGAATTATTTCACTTTTTCATGATTCATATCGTGTCATGCAACATGTCTTAAGAGTTCCTATCTCTATCCCTCCCTATAGAATGAGGAGAGTTACTTTGGGCCTGTAACGCAATCCAAGCGAAGAAATGTTGTAGCTGAGCTTATAGATAAGGTCAAAACAGAGTTGGTTAAGGATGTGCACCATTTGACAATATTAGGGTATCGAGTGAGTGAGTCTAATGATGGTTTCATTCATGATCAGAATAGGGATGAATCTTCTGTGGTTGTTGATGTCAAGTCAAAGCAAGACTTAGACAATTGGTTGTGTTGAAGAGGTTGGTTGCCAAAAAGAAGGTAGGGGTTTTCTCCCAAGGGGGAGATGGTGTAATTCGGTATCAAGGTGATATGCTGTCAAAATACAACACTTGTGATGCTTAAAACATGGAATGTTGTGTGTTCTCAATGCGATATTAGTAGGTTCTATATTGTTTTGTGTTTTTTGTAGAATTTCAGGTTTAACATTGATTTTGGACAAAATATATAGAAATTGTTGATTTTCAGGATTTACGAGACCCTTTGCAGGCCGTAGGGTAGTCTATGGGCCATGAAGGAGATTTCGTGTGCGATTTTAGTGAAGGGTGGATTTCTAAAGTTTGGTCTATGAACACGCAAATGAGTCGTGGAACACTTTATGAGTCATAGACCATGTCTCGTACCGTGAGGATCAAAATGTGAAGACTTGCAGAAATTTCATCAGATGAATTCCCCTACGACCGTAGAACCTTTTACGGGCCGTAAAAGGGTGTCATGGAAGCCAAGTCCAGAATTGAAGCAAAAAAGTACGAAAGCCCGACTATGGGCCATAAATCACTATACAGCCTGTAGAGCACCTCGTGGAGCCTACCGACCTAGTTATCCTCTTTTGTTCTGGATTTATAATTTAAACACTATAAATAGGTTTTTACGTTATTTTTCTAAAGGAGAGAGGGGAAATGACAGAAAATTAGTAGAGAGAGTTTGAGAAACACTTGTAAACTTTAATTTCACCTTCTAATTACAATATTGTGATTCTCATTGAAGCTTTGGATTTTCTAGTGCTTAATTAAATTGTGTAAGTGCTCTGTCATATTATTCAAATTCATGAGTCTTGCATCTACATAAATCATGACTAGCTAAATCCAAAACTAGGGTTGTGGGAACCATGAAGAACTAACAAGGTAAAACCGAATAATTCGTAATTCTTGAAAAGTGTGCATGCATGTATTAATTAATTCTGTTCATTTTGCATGTTTTCTAGTGGTGTCCAACATTAAAACCCGCCAGTGTTATTGATTGGACCATGGTAGTGATGAATAGGAAAAGAAATTAATTAACAGGATTCGATCGATGTTTCTCGTCTAATCAACCGAACTGGGCCAAGGAGAGGTTGTACTAGGACAATAGGTAAGGGTTAGTAATGTCACACTACGGGGATAGACCGAATCACATAGTGAAATTAGCCTCTCGCCTGGGCCAAAGGGTTGGTTAACTTAACTTAGGCGTTAATCATGCTACACACTAGAATGGAATTGGGTTATCCGGTGATACTAAGTTAGGGAATCATGGGAAACACAATACCCTAGTTCCTCTCCATACTGGTCAAACACTTGTGTTAGTATTTCTTTTTTATTAGTTATTCTAAACCCCACTTTGGCGAGATACGTTTGTTAATAAACCTGAATTGCACCATTGAATTCTTCTAAGTCTGCCATATTCCCTTGGGTTTGTGATGTGAGGCCAAAAATATATATTTTTAGTGATTATTTACCTCATATTTAATACTTTTATTTATCCTTTTTGAGCATAAATTTTATGAATTGTGCTAAATTATGTATTTTCTTTGTAGGATTAAATTGACGTGAAAATGAAGAGATTTGGAGCCAAACGAATTAGAAAGGAAGGATTAAAGAAGAAAATTCAAGCAGACAACTTAATGGATTAAATTGAATATAATAATATATTTATATATATTGTACCTGAGCGCCAGATTTCAATTGCAATTCTAATTGCAATTGACAAATTCACGTGAATCCAATTCTTTCCGGTTTTGGTCTCCTAATTTGTTTTGGACTCAATTATTTTATATAGGGGTATTTTCCTACATCTATAAATATTTCATAAAATTAGGTTTTACACGAGTTTTGACCTAGAGAGAAGTAGGAGCAGCCGTGGAGGCCGGAGAATTTTGGTTTCATCTTTTCTTCTCCATTAATACGTATTTTTATATTTTATCTTTGAATGATTTGTGGTAATTTCTTCATGTCTATGTGGAGCTAAATTCCCATTCTAAGATTATGGTAGCTAATAAGATGATTGGTTAGTCATTATTAATTCAAAATATTTGTTTATCATATTAGTTGTTCTTATATTGCTTTTATCTATACTTCATAGCCTGATCAACTAGGGGGTAAATTAGTTGTTCATTCTGGATTCGAAAGATGTTAGAATGAATAGAACACAGTAATATAGGGAGCTTGTTCAACTAGGAAACTAGATTGATTCGTGTAAGGGAGACACGTGACAACTACCCTTACACCTCGCTTGGTTCAAAATACAGGAAATATAACGTTAAGGCATTTTTATTGATGTGTCTATCCCCGCTCAACGATGTAGTTAGGCAGTCATAAAGGTAGGCTGACAGAGGCGTGCAACCCTGTTTAGGTAATTTAAACCCTGTGAATCAGCAACTAGATAATTAAATAATTTGATGAAATTGAGGTTAAACATGATTATTAGCTAAACCACAATCTTAGATTGATTCATTCATTAATGATGTAAAAATATCTCTTTTAGTTAATTGTTCACCGCTTGAATAAATAATTAGAATTAATATAATTTAGTAAATAATTAATCGACAAGTCCTTGGGTTTCGACATCCAGCTTCTGAAAAGAGCCACTATATTACTTGGGTTGACCACGTATGCTTGCGTGTGCTAAGGAAGCAACAAGTTTTTTTGCACCATTGCCGGGGACTTAGAAATTAATTATTTTTCTAGGTGATATTTATTCTTTTTATTTATTTAAGTTTTTATCTTTTATCTTTTATTTTTATTTTTTTAGTGCCATTTTTGTTTTGTTTTTTTTGTTTTTATTTTTTTTTTTGCAGATTAGGGGAAGTCTGAGTACCCAAAATTTGAAGCAAAGGGGCAATTTGAGCTTAAGTGTGGGGTGCGTACGACCCTCGATGGATATTGAGAGAATATGCTTCTAGCTAGGTCTAAAGGCCTCAGGGAGTTTTCCTAACCCTTGTTTTAAATTTTAATTGATGCTTTGAGGACATAACATCTTTTCAAGTGTGGGGTGGGAATTCTTTCAAATATATTGTTTAGGGTAGAGTGTGCTTTAGGGTTTGTTATGTTCAAAAACAAAAAAAAACTTCAAAAAAAAAAAACAAAAAATGAAAAAAAAAATTACAAAAGATTTTCATTTATTTATTTTTATATTTTTTATATTCTTTTTCATTAGTAGAAGCACATTTAGACCACCCCTTGGTTTTTCTTTTCGGTTCTTTTCCGAGGGCGATCCCTTTGAACCGAGTATCTTTATTTATTTATTTTATTTTTAGGAAGTAAAATTTATTTATTTTATTTTGATTTTTATTTTTGGAGAGAAAAAAAATCTTTGACTTCTTTGGTACTTGCTATTTATGCCTAATTTTGAATAGTACTTTCCTATGAATGCTTGATTGCTAATTGAATTGCAAATTATTTGACATCTAGGTTCATGATTGTGACTCAATATATAACTTATTTTATTTTATAGTTTGTTATGACCCTATCTCTCTTAGAAGTGGAATTGATCCATCTTGATTGATACTTGTGCCATGTGTGGTAAGAACTTGGTTATTCCATGTTTTGCATATTAGTCTAGAACTTGCCCTGCATGTTATTGAAGCGAAATAAAAAGTATTGCTTTGTTTAGGAGATGATAATAGGCTTTCTTTGATTTGTCTTGTAAAATTTTAGCCTTTTCAGATATTATATCACTAGTTAGCCCTTTTGAGCCTATAGTTTTTTGTTGGTAGCCATAATTTTACCTTGATCCGATTTTGTTGAATCCCTAGTTCTTGCACCTTGCTTCCTTGAGCACTGTAGCATAGACTGATTATAATTGTTGAATTTGAAGAAAAGGGATATTTAAGTGGTAAAAGGTGATCAATGATAGCTATATGGTGATGAAAAAGCCCTCTTTGAAAGAATGTGTCATGAAAAAAAAAAGAAAGAAAACAAAAATTTCAAAAAAGAAAAAGTGAAACATTCTTGATGAGATGAGATTGCTAGTGAAATAATCATTGAATAGAGGGTTGAAAAATAAAGAAAAGAAGATAATGAGTGATGAAGTCTAAAAGTGCAAAGTGCTTAGGGAAGTGTAAGTCACTATTATATAGTTTCCTATCCGTCCCCTAGCCTACATTACAACCCATTAAAAGTCCTATTTGATTCTATTCAAGCATGCTTAATTAGTGGAGATGTACATAATGGGCAAGCCTATGGTTCTTTGTGCATACATGTGAATTCTTTGTGAGTGCGAGAATTGTTCTTTAATGGAAAGTCCTTAATTTATATTCAATCTTTTGAATTGAGTGTGTGGATTATTCTTTCATGTGCGGGCACTTGTTTCATGATAGATAGGTGATGTTATTAACTTTCTTTGAGAGAGTAGGTGAGCAAATTTAAATTTGATGAGTTAGAGTTCTTCCTTAAGGCTAGGTGGTCGAAAGCTTGCTATTTATTTGTAGATCTTGCATAATGATTGGGAAGTGTACATGATGTGTTGAATTTTTTTGAATGACCTAAATTGTTTGTATCAACCAAAATGGTGGTCCTATTTGATTTTTTATGAGCTTTAATGGTTGCTCGAGGACGAGCAAAAGTTTAAGTGTGGGGTGATGATGTGAGACCAAAAATATATATTTTTAGTGATCATTTACCTCATATTTAATACTTTTATTTATCCTTTTTGAGCATAAATTTTATGGATTGTGCTAAATTATGTATTTCCTTTGAGGGATTAAATTGATGCGAAAATGAAGAGATTTGGAGCTCAAACAAATTAAAAAGGAAGGATTAAAGAAGAAAATTCAAGCAGGCAGCTTAATGGATTAAATTGAATATAATAATATATTTATATATATTATACCTGAACGCCAGACTTCAATTGCAATTCTAATTGCAATTGACAAATTCACGCGAATCCAATTCTTTCCGGTTTTGATCTCCTAATTTATTTTAGACTCAATTATTTTATTTTGGGATATTTTCCTACATCTATAAATATTTCATAAAATTAGGTTTTACACGACTTTTGACTTAGAGAGAAGTAGGAGCCACCGTGGAGGCCGGAGAATTTTGGTTTCATCTTTTCTTCTCCATTAATACTTATTTTTATATTTTATCTTTGAATGATTTGTGGTAATTTCTTCATGTTTATGTGGAGCTAAATTCCCGTTCTAAGATTATGGTAGCTAATAAGATGATTGGTTAGTCATCATTAATTCAAAATATTTGTTTATCATATTAGTTGTTCTTATATTGCTTTAATCTATACTTCATAGCCTGATCAACTAGGGGGTAAATTAGTTGTTCATTCTGGATTCGAAAGATGTAGGAATAAATAGAACACAGTAGTATAGGAAGCTTGTTCAACTAGGAAACTAGACTGATTCGTGTAAGGGAGACCCGTGACAACTACCATTACACCTCGCTTGGTTCAAAATACAGGAAGATAACGTTAAAGCATTTTTATTGATGTGTCTATCCCCGCTCAATGATATTGTTAGGCAGTCAATAAAGGTAGGCTGGCAGAGGCGTGCAACCCTATTTAGGTAATTTAAACCCTGTGAATCAGCAACTAGATAATCAAATAATTTGATGAAATTAAGGTTAAACATGATTATTAGTTAAACTATAATCTTAGATCGATTCATTCATTGATGGTGTAAAAATATCTCTTTTGGTTAATTGTTCACCGCTTGAATAAATAATTAGAATTAATATAATTTAGTAAATAACTAATTGACAAGTCCTTTGGGTTCGACATCCGGCTTATGAAAAGAGCCATTATATTACTTGGGTTGACCACGTACACTTGCGTGTGCTAAGGAAGCAACAAGTTTTTGGCTAAGAAACTAGATTGATTCGTGTAAGGGAGACCCGTGACAACTACCCTTACACCTCGCTTGGTTCTAAATACAAGAAATATAACGTTAAAGCATTTTTATTGATGTGTCTATCCCCGCTCAACGATGTAGTTAGGCTGTCAATAAAGGTAGGCTGGCAGAGGCGTGCAACCCTGTTTAGGTAATTTAAACCCTGTGAATCAGCAACTAGATAATCAAATTATTTGATGAAATTGAGGCTAAACATGATTATTAGCTAAACCACAATCTTAGATCGATTCATTCATCGATGGTGTAAAAATATCTCTTTTGGTTAGTTGTTCACCGCTTGAATAAATAATTAGAATTAATATAATTTAGTAAATAATTAATTGACAAGTCCTTTGGGTTCGACATCCAGCTTCTGAAAAGAGCCACTATATTACTTGGATTGACCACGTACACTTGCGTGTGCTAGGGAAGCAACAGTTTGACCCTAACCTTGGTTAGGTTCTATATCTTGACAATGATTGCTTTAGCCTTAAAAGGAGGTGTAGATTATGTGACATCAAGATTTGGCGCCATTACTTGTCTAATTCAAGCAATTTGGGAATTAATCCTTATTTCCCTCATTTTACATTTTTTTATTATTTTTGTTTTCTTTCATGGTGTAAGTCTAGTGAATGACCAACATGCGAAGTCGAGCCACACCCTTGACTCCATTTGACCCATAAATCCAGAGAAGACCGAGAAGAATGGTCCAGATAATGCCAACAACGTGGCTAATGTAGCTTTGAACCGGAATGAGAATGCTAACAATGTAAATCCACCTCCTTTTGAGGACATTTCTCCATAGCCACAGGGCTTCAACACCGATGCTTACCAGTGGAATCAATATCGGTTGAAACCTAAGGCTATGGAGGTGACTGTAGATTTTGTTTTACCATCACTACAGGCTAACACAAAGTTTGTAGTTTCGAGTGGGTTGATTTAGATGCTACAGAACCGTGGGTTTTTCACGGGCCTACCATCAAAGGATCCACATAGCCATCTACATAATGTTCTATTTTTCTATAAGAGTGTGATGGAAACATGTAATCTGTCTATGGATGCTGTGGGACTTCGTTTCTTCCTATCGTCTCTAAAAGGCAATGCAACACTATGGCTATCTGAGCTCTCACAGAGCTCAATCACAAGTTGGGGTGAGATGCAGAGGGCCTTTTTGAAGAGGTTCTTCCCGAGATCGAAGAAGCTCAAGTTGAAGGATCAGATCAACAACTTTTAGCAACTTCCTGGTGACTCGATCAGTACTATATGAGAGGAGTTCACTAAATGCTTGAGGAGTGTCCAGAAGCACAAACTTGTTTATGATGCCTTGGTGGAGATCTTCTACCGTGCCCTGGATGAGAATAGCCAAGCCTGTGCTAATACTATTATGGGGGGCATGTTCTTAGATCAACTATTTGCAAGGATCGCTGAAAGGATGAAAAGGGTGGTCAAGACCAATCGTGATGGGGGCAGAGAGACAAAGCATCTACTGAAAATTTGAGTGCTATTAGTGTTGGTTCAGAGCAAGCCAAAATAAATGAAGAGATTATGCAAGAGCTTGATCGAATCCGTATAGGTATGGAGGTGATGATGAAGTAGAATCAGGATCGAGTCAATGCAATTGTTCATCAGCCTCCGCGAGCACCCATGTATGATGATGCCTACTATGAGCAGGACACTTGTTTCATTGCTGATCAAATGGTGGGTTTTCGAACCAATGCCCAAAGGTCCAATTAAGACTATTGGCGCAAAGTTCAAGGAAACCAAGGTTGGAACTTTTAAAAAGATGGATCTTTCAGAGACCACCGCAGAGGTTACTATGACAGGAATCGGGGCCAAGGCAGAGATGCAGATTGGGGCTGCATAGATGGCTATATAAATGGTACTTATGTGCCACCACACAACCGCGACATAAGTGCGAGTAGCTTAAGAATTGAGGAGATGTTTGATCATCTGTTGAAGAGAGCTGAGACACAGGATGAGACTCCGAGGGGGATGAAATCTGAGATCACCAATATAAATCTGAAAAAATCGAGTCTCATTCTGTTGCTATCATACAACTTGAGCAACAGTTTGGTCAAGTGTCAACTCAACTTAACCAGCATTAGAGTGGTAAAATGCCTAGCAACACAGTTCAGAATCCCAAGAATGAAGGACAATGTATGGCGATTACTACTCATGGTGGAAAGAGTACCATTGATCCTCCTATGCTGGTAGATGAGGATGATGTTTAAGAGGAGAGAGTTGAGGTCAAAGATGCTGATATCAGAGATGATCTTGGCAAGGATGGGGTGAGTGATGCTGCAGAGGCACTACAAAAGCTGAAGCCTATTCCTAGGCCTCCTCCTCTCTTCCCTAAGAGAATTAAAAAGAAGGAGGAAGAAGTCAAGTTCAAACACTTCCTCTCCATGCCGAACGAACTCTCCAACAAGATCCCTCTCATTGAGGCGTTGGTGAAGATGCTAGGGTATGCAAAGTACATGAAGGACTTGGTCATGAAGAAGCGCACTGTGAGTCAGGAGCTCTCCGGATAGCTTCAACATTGCAGTGCAATTGTTACAAGGTCCTTGGTTCAAAAGAAAGAAGATCTCGTCGCTTTTACCATACCCTGCACTATAGGAGATATGGAGTTCGCAAGGGCATTGTGTGGTATTGGTGCAAACATTAATCTAATGCCCCTTGTTGTTTTCAAGAAGCTACGACTTAGAGCCCCTACTCTGACAAGCATGCAGTTGTTGATGGCTAATAACATGATGAAAAAGCCTGTGGGGATAACTTATGATGTGCTTGTTGTTGAAAAATTCATATTCCCTGCAGACTTTGTGATCCAAGATTGCGAAGTCAACTTCGACGTTCCTATCATCTTGGGAAGGCTATTCCCAACCATTGGTCAAGCATGAGTAGATATGAAAGCTGATCAACTCGGGTTTAGATTGAACGATGAAGAAGTTTTCTTTAATGTCTATCAGTCCATGAAGAGGCCAAATGATCTAAAGAATAAGGTTTGGGCACTTGGTGAAGTATGAGTAGCCAAGTTCTCCAAGTCATGCCGCGACAATAAATCAAGCGCTACTTGAGAGGCAACCCAAGGGTTTTGATGTAATAGTTGTACTTGTATCTTTATTTTTAGTTTTCAGACTTGTATGTAGTTCACATTTTTGCATTTTGGTTGTAATTGTGGACATTGGGCTGGTTTCATATAGGGTAACAGTGTGTATAGTGAAGAATGTGCAGGTACATTGACATGTCAGCCATCCTTGGCCGAAAAGGCATCAAGAAGTGCCTTTACGATTGGTTCAATGGGCCTTAAGTCACTCTACGACGCATACACCATCTCGTAGACACTTCCGGTGAGAAAAAAACGTTATGCACTCCAGTCCGCGAGCCAACTTTACGACCCGTGGAACAAACTATAGGTCGTGAATGGGGCTCATGGACCCAGGTAAGTTTTCTGAGTTTTTGACTATATATTGGGGTTTCTACGACCAACTCTACGAATCTTACTTTATTCTATGACTTGTAGACTCGTTCGTGAAACCCTGTTCTCAAAACTAGGGTTCGAACCTTCTACAAAACTATGATTTTATGGGTTGTAAAACACTCTACGGCTCATAATCAAGGTTTCATAAAGCCTGGGCCTATTAGTTTTGATTGACCCGATCAAACTATAAATAATGGGGTCACAATATTTTGATCCCATTTCTTGCCGTAATTACGAAAAATACCTGGCCAAACTCCACCCGAGATCTTTTCGACCATCGACGATAGCACCACCACCATTTTCCGGCAGCTTTTCCAGCAGTCTAGGGTTCCTAGAGTCTCATTACCTCCTTCAAATCTGACAATCTAATCAATCGATTTCGTAAATATTTGGTCGTTCAAATACCATTGATTTACCAATTATTGTATGGTTAGGTTGAAAACTTTTGTCAGGTATGATTAATTTAGACATGAACCCATGTGTGCAAATTGATATGATTGAAATTGAATCATAGTTGCCCATTCTTAAACATGTGTTTAGGACTGAAATTTTGTGTAGTTGCCTTGTTGTATGTTTGAGTGACGTGTTTGACACCTATGTAATCACTCACCACTTGGAATAAATTTATTTGTGTGTTTGAAATTTAGTGTATGATGGTATGGGTTCATGTTTTTAATATTAATTCATTCAAACGAGGTCAGAAGGATCGAGAAAGCATGCTTAATAATTTTCGATAAGGTAAATGCTAAAATTATCAAGATGGGGTGTTGGTTGTTGTGTTATGAATCATGTGGGTATGTGCATATTGCTTCGATGCTGGATAGAATTGGCTGAAAAATTCGTATGGGGTCCATATTGATGGACTTAAAAACTCAGGTGACTGAGTTTTCTGTTCTACGAGGGTCTTTTATGGCCTGTGGAACATTTCATTAGCTATAATTGCCCCTCGTATGAGATTCAAAAAACTTGAAGTTTTTGAGTATCCATTAGACAAGACCTTCTATGAGTCATAGAACATTTTACAGCTTGTAGAATGGTCTTGTAGATCCCTACCTACAAAAGATTCAGACATTGGAATCATTTACGACTCTACGACTCGTAGTTACTTCTATGAATCGTACCTGATCTCGTAGATGCCATTCCAGTGAATAAATAAATGTGAACACTGTTTCTACGAGGGCCTTCTGCGGCCCGTAGGTTCCACTATGGCCCGTAGAGCTGCTGTCAGAGACCTATTGCAATCAAATCTAATATGTTTTTGCATTTTGTTTCTTGATTTGTGGGGCTAACCAGGGTGCGTAAAAGTGTATGTTTCAGGTACTATGATGATGTCGCCCAAGTTACACCTCCTTTTGGAGGATAAAACGGTCGTAGTCAAGAAATAGAAACTAACCAAGGTTAGGGTCAAACCCAAGGGAATACGTAGATTCAAGAGAATTCAATGACTGCAATTTGAGTAGTTAACCGACTTACTTCCACAAAGTGGGGAGGGTTTGCAATAATCAATAGAGAAATAAAACTAACTAACACAAGAGTGAAATAAATATGGAGAGAAACTAGAGTATTGTGTTCCCCATGATTTCCTAACTTAGAATCACCGGATAACCTAATTCTCTTCTAGTGTGTAGAATGCAAGACGGTAAGTTAAGTTCACCAAGCCCTTTGGTCAAAGGTGAGAGGCGAATTTTCACTATGTGACTTGGCCCATCTCTATAGTGTGCATTACTAACCCTTACCTATTAATCCCAGTACAAGCTCCCCTTGGCCAGGTTTGGTTGATTAGACGAGAATACATCAATTGAATCCTGTTAATTAATCTCTTTTTCTATTCATTACCACCTTCGTCCAGTCAGTAACACTAGGCAGGTTCTAATGTTAGCCACCGCTAGAAAACATGCAAAAAGAAGAAAGTCAATTAATACATGCATGCACACTTTTTAAGAATTATGAATTATCCGGTTTTACCTTGTTAGTTTTTCATAGTTCCCACAATCCTAGTTGTGGATATAGTTACTCATACTTTGTGTAGATGCAAGACTTATGAATTGGAACAACATAATAGAACACTCACACAATTGAATTAAGAACAAGCAAATCCAACTTCAAATAGAATCACAAATTTAAAGTTGAAATCAACGTACAAGTATTCTCAATACTCTGTTGTGTAATATCACTTATTTCTCTCTCTAATTATTGAGTATTCTGTGTACTATGAGAAAAATTCTAAAAATTAATCTATTTATAATATTTAAAATACATTTCCTAAACAAAATAGGATAGCTGGGTCAGCATGCCTTACGAACTAGTTTATGTGTCGTATTACATTCAACGGCTCGTAAGTGGGGTCTTGTACAAAGCCGCTGGAATTCTAGACTTCAAGTCTACGACACACCCTCTACGACCCGTAAAGTGATTTACAACCTGTAGGGGGGTTTTCGTCTGATCAATCTTCAGAAAGTCCCAATCTCTGATCCTCAGGGTACGAACAATGTTCTATGACTCGCAAATCATTCCACCACTTGTCCGCATATTTGTAGAACCAACTTCAGAAAATTAGTCGCTCACTAGAATTGTCCACGTAAACCACTCTACAACCCGTAGAATGACCTATGGCCCGTGAAGGGTCTCGTGCTACATAAAAAATCAGCAACTTCTGTATTTCTTCCCAAAATCAAGGCCAACCCTGCCTGCGAATATAACACAAAAACACATAAAACCAACTAACATCACATTGATAACACACAACATTTCAAGTTTTAAGTATCAAAAGTAATGTCTTTTGATAGCACATCAACATCCTCAACTTAAAATTGTTGTTTGTCCTCAAGCGACGAACTTAATCTACAAAGGTAATAAAATAAGAAACATACCTCAACCCAATGACATACATCACATCAATCTCAAACTTAGATATCTATGTCACTTTTTCAAAACAGAATCAGATAGTCATCTAGTAAACTAGTACAGACTAGTGCATGTGACAACACAACTATAACAAGTGAGGTACGATCGACAATCCACAATTAGTGAATAAGTCTAATGCTAACAATTCAATGCAAGTTCCCTCACAGAATGAAGTCCCATATTTGTCACTCATTTATGTTTTCATATGTAACTTTGGAACTATGCAAAATTGCTCACTCTCACAAAAGATATTCATGCATCATGAAACATGCTTTTACATACTTGAGATCATAATCATGAAAATTCATATCTTTATTATAAGAGACTAAGGCTAAGTGTGGGTCCATAAACAATCGAGTCAAAACCATGCAATTGAGTAAGATTCATAGAGAAAACATGCAATTGAAGTCAAATTAGATCATTGTCAACGGAACCTACATCAAGTCATTAATCCCTAATCATGCATACTTTGAAATCACATACCTTTGCTTGAAAATCATATGGATCATGTATTTCATCATAATTCATGCATAAGTATTCATAATCATCATAAAGGAATAAAAATCCATACATAAGGAATCCTAGCATTTTAAGCCCATAATAATTCATCATGAAATTTTGATAAAAAAAGTTTTGAACTGGGCTTCATGGATGAAACTAATCAATGGATGAAGCCCTACACACCTCAAGAAGAATCCTTAAAATTGAAGAAGAAAATATGAAAATCCTTAATCAAACCTTCAACCTTTAGCTCTAATGGAACCCTTGACTTAGAGAGAGAAATACTGAGAACTCTTGGGAGAAATTTGGGAATTAAATTCCTTGAATGATTTAGGAATAGGATTTTATAGAGGTTAATTCAGTTAAGTCAGTTAGGATATCCAAAATGACAAAGTTTAGGACTTAGACGAGTTTAAAATATCAAAAGCACCCTTCCTTAAAAATTGTTGGAGCCGTCCACAAAACTCGTTCTACTGGCCGTAGATGCACCTGCGGTCCCTACCTTACCTTGTGGAATAGGGTGTCACAAAAGTAGAGCTACTGGAATTGCACCTTCTATGTCACAAACATGTAGTACGACCTATTGTTCCACTTACAAGCACCTGTTGACAATCTCTAGTACCTGCCTCTGTATCATAAAATGATGCAGTCCAAAAGGGACATCAGTACTTGGAGTGTAGTGGTATGTAAAATAGCTTAGTGAAACAGAAACATGTAGAATAATATGGAAACAACATCAACTCGAAATAATCATCAAATAACATCAGATCGTCAAATGTCTATCTATGCGAGAATAGATTGTAGACAAGTGACCCGTTAACAACTCAAACTCATCAATCAACTCAGACTCATCTCAAAAGAGCTTACCTCCTCTCATCTCAGAGGAGCTCATCGCCTCTCATCACATATCGACTCACAGTACTCAAGGTAGGAAATTTATAAGATTTTCTATTATTCGGCAACAATCACTATGAGCCAGTGAATGTACAACAATTTCACTGATGTTGCCACAACTATTCGGCAACAATCACTATGAGCCAGTGAATGTACAACAATTTCACTGATGTTGCCACAACTATTCCAAACTTACCCGGTAGGAAACGATCGAAACCATATCGGCTCACATAATAAAGATTCAGTACTAAATAGATCTGCTATTGCTTTCAAGGTCAGTTACTCATGAGGGAACCATAATATATATGTGATGGTTCTAAGCCTCACCTACGTTTGGAGACATAGTTTGACGAGTTCGAGTTGGACCAACTCTCACTCTCTTGGTGGTCGATACTCCTCCCATGACTCAATGCTCATAAAACCTCCATCACGCTCAATCTCATAAGGATTCAAACCCTATTATCGGTCGGTATCTGATTGGGACTCAAACTCTATCATCATTCAATTCATAGGGACTCTAACACTTTCATCACTCAAGCAAATATGAGATCTAACCCTCTCATCAATCAATCTCATCAATGACTCAAGATTAGAACAATCATTAGGAATCAATCGAATAGACACATAGGTAGAGTTCATTTATGGAGTCTCGTAAGGCAATCAAATTCTATCAACTCATCATCATTCTCTCATCATAATGAACAATCTCAACTCAAGGCTCTAAACTCAATTCTCAAGTTCATTATGCATGCTTTTCAAATTAGTCATATAGGGTTATGCAAATTCTCATGAAAATATTCAATTTAAGAAAAATAAATAGTATGATGATCATCAACATAGAAAAACATGTAATTTCAAATAAACTTTTAAGAAAACCATCAAGGTTTCATATATGTAGACTGTTGAACCATCAACTCATCTATGACTATCTATGGGACACATAAGAGAAAAATCCCATGCTTTTATTTTATCCTTACATACCTTGGATGAAGCTATCAACCAGTCACATCAAGGATTTCTTCTTAAATCTCACAAACTCAAGCTCTTCTCCTCTTTCCTTAAGCCCTAGCCTTGTTAGATTATGCAATATGGCTTAGAATGGGGGGTTTAAACCTTTTTTTACGTCAAAACGACCTTATTATATCATGTATAGAATTTGGGAGGGGTTGGGAGTTCAGAATGCCCCTCATAAAAATTAAAAAATTTCAGCTCGGAAAAGACCCAGTCCACGATGCAGACTGGTCGTGCAAAGTGTATTTTTAGAAAAAGTTTCGGAACGAGTTTTCTCAATCTCGTTGAAAACTTTTTTAAGAAAATATAAGTGCTGGTCCGCAATGGAAGCGCGATGACTCCTGTCACGTACCAACACTGTTTTGCGCTTCGGATAAAAAAATTATCTTTTTATCGGGTTGCCCTAAAAATCGAGTGAGACCATTTTTCCACTCAATTTTTTGTCTTGATCAATAATTCAGCCTCAGATTTCCTATACGAGTATTGGAAGATGCGTTACGTGCATACCCTTATTCTAGGGATATTTTGGTAATTTTATCGGGTGTTACATCATCTCCCCCTTGGGATCATTCGTCCTCGAATGATGAGTATAGGTGGAGACCAAGGCATGAATAGACTCAACCTCATCTCAATACTCAACTTAATTAATACTACTCAGACGTAACAATAGAAGGTCACATCACGAATTAATCAATCAATTCAGTGAAGGGTAAGAAGTTTACTTCAAGACTCTCATCATTTCGCACAAATAGGTGCGAATATTTGGCCTTCATCGCTTCCTCAACTTCCCATGTGGCTTCCTCTACGAATTGATTTTTCTACAGGACTTGGACTAAGTCTCTCTCTTTGTTCCTCAACCTAGGAATCTGACAATCAAGGATTTGAACCGTAACCTCTTCATAAGATAGGCTATCTTTCCCTTCAATGCTAACGATAGGGATCTCCCAGGTAGGATCTCCCAAGCATTTCTTTAACATCGACACATGGAATACCGGATGGACTCCATCTAAGTCGGAAGGCAACTCTAACTCATAAGCAACCTTCCCAATCCTCATTAAAATCTGATATGGTCTAGAATAGCGTGGACTCAACTTTCCCTTCTTCCCAAATCTTAGGACACCCTTCATAGGTGACATTTTCAAATATACTCAATCATCTACCTAGAACTCTAAGTCTTTTCTTCTTATGTTTGTGTAAGAATTCTGGCGACTCTAGGCAGTCTTTAATTTCTCTCTAATGACCTTGACCTTCTCCATCGAGTGGTGGACAAGATCAGGCCCAATCGACTCTGCTTCTCTAACCTCAAACCACCCAATCCGTGATCTACACCTCCTCTATACAAGGCTTCGTAGGGAGCCATTTGAATGCTTGCATCATAACTATTGTTATATGCAAATTCAACCAATGTTAGGTGATCATCCAATTCCCCTTGAAATGAAGAACACAAGCTCTCAACATATCCTCTAATGTTTGAATTGTACGCTCTGCCTAACCATTTATCTGTGGATAAAAGGTTATGCTCAGGTTCACTTTAGTATCCAATCCTTTTTGGAATGATTCCTGAAATTGGGAGGTAAATTGGGCTCCTCTATCTGAGATCATGGACAAAGGAACTCCATCCAACCTCACAATCTCCTGGATGTACAACTTGACATACTCCTCCGCGGTGTTAGTTGTCTTAACTGCCAAGAAGTGAGCCGATCTAGTCATCCCATCTACAATCAACCATATCAAATTATGTTGCTTTCAAGACCTTGGTAGACTAGTAATAAAGTCCATATTAATCATCTCCCACTTACATTTAGGAATCTCAAATTTTGAGCCAATCCACATGGCCTTTGATGCTCAACTTTCACCTGTTGGCAATTCGAGCACTTTGAAACGAACTCAGCAATATCCCTCTTCATTCCACTCCACCAATAAACGTCTCTCAAGATGTGGTACCACTTGGTAGAGCCAGGATAAATGGAATATCTAGTGTTATGGGCTTCAACCATGATTCTATCTTGAATACCATCAACAACAGGAACACACAATCTACTCTAGTATCTCAGCACTCCATATCCCCCTTTGGAGAAGACCATCACTTTCTGTGTATGGACAACCTCCTTCAATTGGAGTATGACAGGATCTTGGTCTTGCTTTTCCTTCACTTCTGCCACTAAGGATGATGCAGACCTATTCTGAACATTAACTCCTCCCTCATAATTCTCCTCAATTTGAACTCCCAATCGAGCCAATCGAGCCAATCGATGCACTTCTTTAGCTAGCTCCTTCTTTCCCTCATCAACATGGGTTGTACTACCCATTGACAACCTGCTAAGAGCGTCAGCAACAACATTAGCTTTACCTGGGTAGTAGATAATGCTCATGTCATAATCCTTGAGCAACTTCAACCAACTTCACTGTCGCAGATTGAGCTCTTTTTGATTGAAAACATACTGCAAGCTATTGTGGTCAGTGAACACATCCACGTGCATTCTATACAAGCACTGGCGCCAGATTTTAAGTGCAAACACCACTGCTACCAACTCAAGATCATGGGTTAGATAGTTGCTCTCATGAATCTTAAGTTGTTTGGAAGCATAGGCTATCACCTTCCCTCTCTACATTAGAACACATCCCAATTTGATCCTCGAAGTATCACAATAAATTACAAAGTCCTCTATCCCATTGGGTAAGGTTTGGACCTAGATAGTAGTCAACCTTGTTTTCAACTCTTGGAAAATCTCCCCACATTCATCAGACCACTGAAACTTGACCTTTTTCTTAGTCAATATAGTTAATGGTGCGGATAGGGAAAAAAATCCCTCAACAAACCTGAGGTAGTTGTGATACGCCACATCTTATATGTACTGGTCCTACGCATATGAAACATGATATGGCGGGGTCAAACCAGCACACATTTTTAAAAGTGCTAGAGTTTCAGATTAGAGGGCTATATGTACGTCTAACGTTCAAGAGGACCGAGTGTATATGAGTTTTAAGTCAAATTGAGGAGGTTGTGGCCTTAAATGAAATGAAAGAAGTGAGGTGCTTGTGGGACTTAGGAAGCTAGCAGGTGAGTCATCTATGTGGTTAGCTTAAAATAGGCTAAGTAGATGAAGATGAGGCCCAACATTGAATTTGTTCAAATCCAATAAAGAATAAATCCAGAGTCAAGGGAGTAATTTCGGCCCATGGTTTAGCATTATAAAGGGACAATATAAGCAGTCCAAGATGAATAGGAAAAGGGCCAGATAACATTCACAACTCAAGTCACAAATAGGGCCCAAACTAAGTGGATGTGAAAGAGAAATACTTGCAGCAAAGCCCAATAAAGACCAAGTGAAAGGTCCAAGTTGCTGCATCACACCTTAATAAAATAAGGCTTCAAATGTAAAAGAAAATCGGCCAAAAGTAGCCTTTTAAAAGGGGTTAAAATCCAACAACTTTAAGTTATTTTCACTTAGCCAAAAATCAGATTTTCTTCAAAGTTTCTCCTTGCTATCTCTTCACTTTGTAAATCAGCCAAGGCACACCTTTAGGGTTCTTGAAGAAGACCTGATCCTTTAGGGCTAAGGTAAGTAAAATACCTATGGTTTAGTATATTATTCCATGAAAAACATGAAAAGTTTGCTGGTTGTACTTGTGAAAGAATTTTAGACAGCATGTGTTCCAAAGATTGTTGTACACTTTTCTTGTTTATTAAGAGGGTTTTATTTTGTTGTTTAGCTGAATTATGAAGTAAGATTTATGTTTTTAACAAGGATTTATTCTGTAGTGATGAAAGAAGGCTGCTGCATCATTATTATCTTCCGCAAAAAGATTTCTTGTATGCTTGTGGGTGGATAATTGGTGATTATTGCTTGATGTTTTCCATCTACTTTGGGACAATTTTTGGAATGTTTTCAGACCTTCTTTATATGTAAATAGGTTGAGAACAGTTTGGTTGAGGTTGAAACAGATTTGGAATGGTTGACGCCAAAATTTAGCGAAAGGACGTAATGTTACGTTGCCTACTTGCGTGTTGTGTAGAGTTGTTGTATGTTGTACATGATGAGCTGTTGTAGGCATGTTATGTGACTAAAACAGGCTGGATGTAACATGTATACAACAATGTGTGCTAAATAAAAATATGATTAGAGGTGGAAAAGTTGAAAGAATACTTGTGGATTGATAGTTAAAAGCTTGCTGCCCGAGTGTTTTTTTTATGAGATTGGACTGCCAAGATGTGTTTATTAGCTGCTAATACTAGTTTTATCACCTACTATATTGTAGATACGTATTTGGAGGAAAAGGATACTACTCTGAGGTAATAACGACATAGTACAATGAGGTATGTAAGGCTACTTGATTTCCTTTTATTTGGCATGAAATCTAGGTTCTTCCTTGGCACATAAAGGCACTAACAAACTTCGACATAACTAATTACCGTGACTCTACTCTTTAACATGTTCATATGCTCCCATACATAGCCATTGCCAATTTTGCATACATACTTGGATACCAAAGATACATGAGTTTCTTTTTACTAAGTAAAGTCCATGTGTTGTTTAATCTCCTACGCATTTCCTTAGTTGTGTAGCTTTCTTTTCATTGTGGTATTATCTTGCATGGTTGTTTATATGCCACATGTAATGTCTATATTCCTACAACTCTAAATGTTACGACCACCAAAAGAATCATCTCAAAAGTAAATAAAAGATTAATTGAAGTTGCTTATTGACGGCTGGTATCCCAGGGAGGAAGAATCACCTAGCATGGGTCGATCCCATATTATGGGGGGCATCCTGGGGGTGAAATGAATTCCTAGCATAGGTCAATCCCGATATTAATTTACCATTGATCATATGGTCATTTACATGATATATTGTGCACATATTATATAGTAAAGAAAAGTTATGTAATAAAAAGGACATAAAGTACATGAATCCACAATATGAGTAATGGTGGTCTTTTATCCTTACACACCAGTATGTGATTTCATTTGAGTTCTTATTTTATATACAATACTTCCTGCCTTACATATTCAGTACATTATCTCGTACTGACTTCCCTTACGGGGGACCTGCATTTCATGCTACAGGTACATGAGCTAGTAGATCTCCGCAGTAGAAGTACAGGATATCCAACTGTTGTTACTGAGCTCCTGGTTGATTTGGGGCTTTGTGTGTCTAGAGCTTACATTTTTGTATTGTATAGTTGGTGATGTGGTGGGGCTTGTCCCGATCCATTTAGATATTATTCCTTATCTAGAGGCTTTGTAGACTATGTAAAGTAAAGTGTGGTCAAGTATTGTACTTTAGACATCGTGGCTCCAACGACCTAGTCATATGCATTTCCGTTTGGTTTGTTAATATTGTCTACTTTTTTTTTGAAAGGATGTTAAATATGGAAATCTCTTATAGTGTTCTTAGCAAGTTCATAGTTATATATTGGTTCTCTCGGGCCTTTTCGGGTATGGGTGCCAGTTTGCCTTAATGGGACTTTAGGCATGAAAAAGTGGTATCAGAGCGGGTTGTCCCAGGGAGTCTACAAAGTCGTTTCTATGTAGAGTCTTGTTTATGGATGTGTTGTGCAACACATTTATAAGCACGAGGCTACATGGCATTTAGGTGTTGTCACTTTCTTTTCCTTCTTTAGATCGTGCCATAGAGCCAAGTGTTGTAGGTGGGTTGTTTCTCACCTCTAAATTATTTTGTACAGTGAGTATGCCAGAAAAAAGGAAAATTAAAGGCAAAGGGAAGGAAGTAGAAGTGGCAGTTAGTGTACCCAGTCGGGTGAGAAAGCAAAATGAGGCCCATGATGAGTGTCTGTCACAAACATCTCCAATTCCTCAAGCTCCTGATGAACCAGGAAGTAGTGAAAAGCCCCTAGAATCACCTACTGATGCTACCATGCAGGATCTGAGAAATGCGGTCCAATTATTGACTCGAATAGTTGCTGGCCAAAGTCAAAGACAAGAAGGTCCAGTTATAGGTGCAGGTGGTGCAAATAGGGCAGCTAGCACGAGGATACGTGACTTCCTTAATTTGGACCCTCCATCTTTTACCGGGTCAGATCCTAATGAAGATCCACAAGACTTCATCGATTAGATCCAATGTGCTTTGGATGTTATGTACGTAAGTGGTACAGAAGATGTGGAGCTGGCAATATATAGATTGAAGGGTGTGGCTATATTGTGGTATGATGCTTTGAAGCAATCTAAGGGTATAGATGCACCTCCAACTACCTGGAAGGAGTTCAAAGTGGCATTTCTTGACCATTACTTGCCATTAGAGATCCGAGAGGCCCGTGCAGATCAGTTTCTGAATCTCTACAAAGGGAATAAGAGTGTGAGGGAAAATAGCCTTCAATTTAATTCCTTGACTAGTTATGCTCCTAATGTTGTTGCTACTATGGCAGATAGAGTTCATCGATATGTGGATAGGTTGGATTTGTATCTAGTAAGAGACTGTACCATTGCTTCTTTAAATAAAGACATGGATATAGCGAGGATGCAAGCATTCACACAAAAACTGGAGGATCTGAGGCAAAGAAGAGGACACAAGAGTTAGAAAGGGGGCAGTCCAAGAGGGCCAGACCTACAGGACAGTTTGTACCGTCCCAAGGTGAGTTTAGGCCTCGGTTTTCTAATAAGCCGCCTAGGCCATCATCCTCCTACTCTGCAGTTAGTGCTCTACCATAACTTCAAGGGTCTAAAGGTAATCAATTTAGTCAAAGAAGTGAGGGCCAAGGTACACGGACTACAGGATATTCGGCAAGCCAGCAAATTCCTCCGAGGCAACATTGCAAACAATGTAGGAGGAGTTATTTAGGTACATGTCATGTTGGGACAGATGCTTGTTATCGGTGTGGTCTACCAGAGCATATGATGAGAGATTGCCCGAGGAGACATATGGGTGATATAGCAGAACTTTCTAGGTTAGTTGTTACATCATCATCATCAGTTCCTCCACTAGGTAGGGGTCAGCAAGCTCCTACGGATCATGGTAGAGGTGGTAGAGGGGCAGCTAGCTCTAGCGGAGCCCAGAATCACACTTATGCTTTGTGGAGTCGGCAAAATTGAAAGCTTCACCCGATATGGTCACAGGTGCATTGTCCATCTTTTCACATAATGTGTATGCATTAATTGACCCTGTTTCTACATTATCATATATCACTCCACTAGTTTCTGGGAAGCTTAAGAGAACACCTAAATTATTGAACAAGCCATTTGAAGTGTCTACACCAACCGGTGAATCTATTATAGCTAGAAGGGTCTATTATAGCTGTGTAGTAACTATTTGTGACCGTGACACATTGGCTGACTTGTTGAGTTAGAAATGGTGGAATTTGATGTTGTAATGGGTATGGATTGGTTAGATACTTGCTATGCCACTGTGGATTGCCAAACTAAGAGAGTGTATTTCAACTTTCCAAATGAGGCGGTCCTTGAATGGGAAGGCAATGTTGGGGCACCAAAGGGTTAATTTGTTTCTTATTTTAAGGCAACGAAGATGATGTCAAAGAGATACACATGTCATCTAGTTAGAGTGAGGGATATGGAGGCAGAATCACCAACTCTTCAATCAGTTCCAATAGTGAATGAGTTTGTTGATGTGTTTCCTGAAGAGCTTCCGGGTTTACCTCCAGAACGAGAAGTAGATTTTGGTATTAACTTACTTCCAGGCACTCAACCTATTTCTATCCCTCCATATAGAATGGCCCTAGCAGAATTACGTGAATTAAAGAAGCTATTAAAAGGCTTGCTAGAGAAGGGTTTTTTAAAACCTAGTGTGTCCCCTTAGGGTGCACCAATATTATTTGTACGTAAAAAGGATGGTACCTTGATAATGTGTATTGACTAATGGCAATTGAATAGTGTGAAAATTACGAACAAATACCTCTCCCCAGGATTGATGATTTATTTGATCAGTTACAGAGTGCCAAATATTTTTCAAAAATTGATTTGAGATTAGGTTATCACCAAGTGAGGGTGAAGGAGAAAGATATACCCAAGACAGCCTTTAGGGCACGCTATGGTCACTTTGAATTTCTTGTTATGTCATTTGGGCTGGCAAATGCATTACCAGTTTTTATGGATTTAATGAATAGGGTATTCAAGCCATTCTTGGATGTATTTGTGATAGTATTTATAGATGATATTTTGGTATATTCAAGATCAGAAGAGGACCATGCCAATCACTTACGATAGGTATTACAAGTTCTTCGTGATCGACAATTGTACGCCAAGTTTTCCAAATGTGAATTTTGGTTAAAATCAGTTGCATTCTTGGGTCATATTGTATTCAATGAAAGAATAAAAGTTGATTCACAAAAGATAGAAGCAGTGAAAGATTGGCCAAGGCTAACAACACCCACAGAAGTTCGAAGCTTCCTAGGGTTCGCAGGTTATTACAGAAGGTTTGTTGAGGGCTTTTCTTCTATTTTTGCACCTCTAACAATGTTGACACATAAAGCGACCAAGTTTCAATGGAATGATGCATGTGAAAGGAGCTTCCAAGAGTTGAAAAGCAGGCCAACGTCTGCACCTATGCTAGTGCTTCCAGAAGGCACAGAGGGGTATGTGGTGTATTGTGATGCTTCAAGGGTTGGCTTAGGGTGTGTACTGAAACAACATGATAAGGTAGTTGCTTATACCTCGAGACAACTGCGACTGCATAAGAAAAACTACCCAACACATGACCTTGAGTTAGCAGCTGTTGTGTTTGCCTTGAAAATATGGCACCACTATTTGTATGGGGTTCATGTTGACATATATACTAATCATAAGAGCCTACAATACATCTTCAGACAAAAAGACCTAAATTTGAGACAACAGAGATGACTGGAGTTAATAAAGGATTATGACGTTGATATACTATACCATCTAGGGAAAGCAAATGTGGTAGCCGATGCTCTGAGTCATAATGCAATTATGAATGTTGGTGATCAAACCGTGGTAAGTCAAGGAGTCGCTAAGGATCTACGTCAACTAGCCAATTTGGGAGTTTGCCTCATTGAAACTCCAAAGGAAGGGGTTGTTGTGTATAATGTTGTAGAGTCTTCATTGGTAATGGAGGTAAGAGAAAAGCAGTTCAAGGATCCTTTTCTATGATGACTTAAAGTAAAGGTGGGTCAAGATACGATGAAGGGCTTTGAACTTACACAAAATGGAGTACTTTGTTGCCAAAATAGATTATGTGTTCCTAATATTAATGGACTAAGAAGGAGGATAATGGAAGAAGCCCATCATTCAAGATATTCCATCCATCCAGGATCATCTAAGATGTATCATGACCTGAAGGGAATGTTTTGGTGGGGAGGCATGAAAAAGGACCTTGCAGAATTTGTGGCTCAGTGTCCAAATTACCAACAAGTTAAGGTAGAGCACCAAATGCCGGGAGGTTATATGCAATGTATAGAGCTTCCAACGTGGAAGTGAGATATGATTAATATGGATTTCATTACTCGGTTACCTCGCTCATTTTAGAAGTTTGACTCCATATGGGTGGTAGTTGATAGGCTCACAAAGCCAGCACACTTCTTGCCAGTTAAGAGCGATTATACAGCTGAAGAGTATGCAAAGTTATACCTCAATACATGGGGTCCCAATCTCAATTATATCTGATTGGGGAGCTAAGTTCACTGCAAAGTTCTAGAAATCCTTCCAAGGGAGCTTAGGGACACAAGTGAATTTAAGTACAACTTTCCACCCTCAGACAGATGGTCAAGCAGAACGCACCATTTAAACACTTGAAGATATGTTTTGGGCTTGTGAATTGGACATCGAGGGTAGTTGGGTGGACCATTTGCCACTTGTTGAATTTGCCTATAATAATAGCTACCATTAAAGCATCAAGATGGCACCTTATGAAGCCTTCTATGGAAGGAAATGTAGATCACCAATAGGATGGTTCAAAGTGGGTGAAACCACCTTGCTTGGTCTAGATCTAGTCCAACAAGCCATGGAAAAAGTCAAGGTAATACGACAACAGCTAGAAACAACCCAAAGTCATCACAAATTAAATGCGGATGCTAGGAGAAAAAGACTGGAATTCTCGGTCGGAGATTGGGTGTTCTTAAAGGTGTCCCCAATGAAAGGGGTTTTGAGGTTCGGTAAGAAAGGAAAACTAAGCCCATGTTACATAGGGCCATATAAGATTATCAAAAGGTTTGGACATGTTGCGTATGAATTAGAGCTACCCCAGGAGCTTTCAATGGTTTATCCAGTTTTCCATGTCTCAATGCTTTGAAAATGCATAGGTGACCCATCTCGTATCGCTCCTATTGAAGATATGCAGGTTACGGAAGATCTCACCTATGAAGAGGTACCTATTGCTATCCTAGATCGTCAAGTTAGAAAGCTAAGAAATAAGGAAATACCTTCAGTAAAGGTACTTTGGAGGAACCAAAAAGTAGAAGAGATGATGTGGGAGGCTGAGGAAGCAATGATATCTAAGTACCCTTTATTATTTAAAGCTAAAGAGGAAGTGCAAGATGCAGAGTTGGAGCATTAAGAGGTATGTGTGTTTGAATGCTTGTTATCTTGTCCAAAGTTTGTTTATATGAAAGTCTAAACTTGTATGACCTATCCCATTTATGCTAACATTCAGGAACGAATGTTCCTATGAGGGGGGAGGATGTCACACCCCGCATCTTACATGTACTAGTCCTACGCATATGAAACATAATATATGGTGGGGTCAAACCAGCACACAATTTTAAAAGTGCTTGAATTTCAAATTAGAGGGCTATATGTACGTCTAACGCTCAAGAGGACAGAGCGTATATACGTTTTAAGTCAAATTGAGGAGGTTGTGGCCTTAAATGAAATTAAAGAAGTGAGGTGCTTGTGGGACTTAGGAAGCTAGTAGGTGAGTCACCTACGTGGTTACCTTAAATAGGCTAGGTAGACGAAGACGAGGCCCAACACCGAATTTGTTCAAGTCCGATAAAGAGTAAACCCCGAGTTGAGCGAGTAATTTGGGCCCATGGTTTAGAATTATAAAGGGACAATATAGGCAGCCCAAGATGAATAGGAAAAGGGCAAAATTACATTCACAGCCCAAGTAACAAATAGGGCCCAAACTAAGTTGACGTGAAAGAGAAATATTTGCAGTAAAGCCCATCCAATTGAAGCCCAATAAGGCCCAAGTGAAAGGGACAAGTTGCTGCATCACCACCTTGAGGGGTTAAAATCCAATAACTTTGTCATTTTCACTTAGACAAAAATCAAATTTTCTTCAAGGTTTCTCCTTGCTCTCTCTTCACTTTGTAAATCAGCCAAGGCACACCTTTAGGGTTCTTGAAGAGGACCTGATCCTTGAGGGCTAAGGTAAGTAAAAATACCTATGGTCTAGTATAATTATTCCATGAAAAACATGAAGAGTATGCTGGTTGTACTTGTGCAGGAAGTTTGGACAACATGTGTTCCAAAGATTGTTGTACGCTTTTCTTGTTTATTAAGAGGATTTTCTCTTGTCGGTTAGCTGAATTATGAAGTAAGGTTTATGTTTTTAACGAGGACTGATTCTGTAGTGATGAAAGAAGGCTGGTGCACCATTTTTAACTTCCGCAAAAATGAGTCCTTGTATGCTATCTTAATGGTACTCTTAGTAGGAACTTGTGGGCAGATAATTGGTGAATGTTGTCTCACGTTTTCCATCTACTTTGTGACTGTTTTCGGAATGTTTTAAGTCTATCTTATATGTAAATAGGTTGAGAATAGTTTGGTTGAGGTTGAAACAGATTTGGAATGGGTGACGCCGAAATGTAGCGAAAGGACGTAATGTTACATTGCCTACTTGCGTGTTGTATAGAGTTGTTGTATGTTGTACTTGATGAGCTGTTGTAGGCCTGTTATGTGACTAAAATAGGCTAGATGTAACATGTATACGACAATGTGTGCTAAACAAAAATATGATTAGAGGTGGAAAGGTTGAAAGAATACTATGGCATTGATATTTAAATGCTTATTGCGCGAGTGTTTGTTTTTATGAGATTGGACTGCCAAGATGTGTTTATTAGCTACTAATACTAGTTTTATGACCTACTATATTGTAGATAAGTATTTGGAGGAAAAGGCTACTACTCCGAGGTAATAACAACATAGTACAACGAGGTATGTAAGGCTACTTGATTTCCTATTATTTTGCATGCAATTTAGGTTCTTCCTTGGCACATAAAGGCACTTACAAATTACCGTGTCTCTACTCTTTAATATGTTCATATGCTCCCATACATAGCCATTGTCAATTCTGCAAAGATACTTTGATACCAAAGATACATGAGTTCCTTTTTACTAAGTAAAGTCCATGTGTTGTTTAATCTCCTACGCATTTCATTAGCTTTGTAGCTCTCTTTTCATTATGGTATTATCTTGCATGGTTGTTTATATGCCACATGTAATGTCTATATTCCTACAGCTCTAAATGTTATGACCACCAAAACAATCATCTCAAAAGTAAATAAAAGATTAATTGAAGTTGCTTATTGATGGGTGGTATCCCAGGGGTGGAAAAATCACCTAGCATGGGCCGATCACGATATTGATTTACCACTGGTCAGTTGGTCCTTTTATATGATATATTGTACACAGATTATACTGTAAAGAAAGGTAAAGTAATAAAAAGGACATAAAGTACATGATTCCATAATATGACTAAAGGTGGTCTTTTATCCTTACACACCAGTATGCGATTTCTTTTGAGCTCTTATTTCATATACAGTACTTCCTGCCTTACATATTCAGTACACTATCTCATACTGAAGTCCCATACGAGGGACCTACATTACATGCTACAAGTACAGGAGCTAGTAGATCTTTGCAGTAGAAGTATAGGATATCCAGCTGCTGTTACTAAGCTCCAGGTTGCTTCGGGGCTTTGTGTGTCTAGAGCTTATATTTTTGTATTGTATAGTTGGTGATGAAGCGGGGCCTGTCCCGATCCATTTAGATATTGTTCCTTATCTAGAGGCTTTGTAGACTATGTAAAGTAAAGTGTGGTCAATTATCGTATTTTAGACATCGTGGCTCCAATGGCCTAGTCATATGCATTTCCTTTTGGCTTGTTAATATTGTCTACTTTTTTGAAAGCATGTTGAATATGAAAATCTCTTATAGTGTTCATAGAAAGTTCATATTTATATGTTGGTTCTCCCGGGCCTTGTTGGCAATGGGTATTAGTCTGCCTTAATGGGACTTTGGGCGTAAATGTAGTAGCCTGCCAACCCTAAGAAACTTCTTATGTCAGTCGAAGTGGTTGGTCTGGGGTAGTTCTTAACCGCTTCAATCTTTTCGTCATCCACTCAAGTACCATTGCCCGAAACAACATGGCCTAGGAAGGCTGCTGACTTAATCCAGAACTCACACTTTGAGAATTTTGCATACAATTCATGCTCCTTAAGAGTTTGGAGGACAACTCTGATATGATTAGCATGATCTTCCTCACTTCTCGAATACACCAAAATGTCATCGATGAAAACAATCACTAACATATCAAGATACTGTTTGGATACTCTATTAATCAAGACTATAAAGGCTGCAGGTGCGTTCGTCAACCGAAAGAATATGACCAAGAACTCAAAATGGTAAGATCTAGTCCTAAAGGTTGTCTTTGGAATGTCATATTCCCTAACCTTCAACTGATGGTAACCAGATCTAAGGTCTATTTTTGAGCAAAAAGAGGCGCCCTAAAGTAGGTCAAACAAATCCTCTATCCTTGGGAAAGGATATTTATTCTTTATCGTGACCTTGTTTAGTTGCCTATTGTCAACACACATTCTGAGGGACCCATCTTTCTTTCGCATGAATAGGACAGGAGCTCCCCAAGGTGAAACACTTTCCCTAAGGAAGCCCTTCTCTAGAAAATCTTTCTATCGCTCTTTCTACTCTTTCAACTCAACAGGGCCCATCCTATAAGGTGGAATCGAAATAGGTTGGGTATCGAGAAGAAATCAATCCCAAATCAATCTCCCTATTAGGAGGGATTCCAGGCAGATCATCAGGAAATACTTCCGAAAACACATTAACAACCGGGACTGACTCAAGAGTTGGGGACTTAACATCATCAGATTTCACTCGCACAAGGTGATAGATACAACCTCTGGAAATTAACTTTCTGGCCCTAAGATATGAGATAAACTTTCCTCTAGATGCAACAGAATCACCCTTCCACTCTAGAACCACTTCATTAGGAAATTGGAACTTAACGGTTTGGGATCTACAATCAACGGAGGCATAACAGACGTGAAGCCATTCCATGCCAAGGATCATATAAAAATCAACCATCTCCACCTCAACCAGATCAACAAGAGTATCCCTATGATGGATTGACACTACACAAGCTCTATAGATTCTCTCAGCTCGAATAGACTCACCCACCGGAGTAGAAACATCAAAGGGTTCAAGAAGACTCTCAAGGGTTCTATTAAATCTATTGGCCACATAAGGAGATACAAATGATAATGTGGCACCCAGATTTATCAAAACATAACAATTAAAAGTAAAGACTCGAATCATGCCCGTCACAACATCTGGGGAGTTCTCCTTATCTTGGCGACTACCCATGGCATACAAATGGTTTGTTGTTCTGCCTCACTAGTTTCCTCTAACTAGTGGGGCTGGTGCAGTAGATTGAGCCTGGTCATCCCACTTTGGTCAATCTCTCTTGTAGTGACCCGCTTGGCCACATTTATAGCACACATCATTCCCATCACAACATCTCCCCAAGTGCATTCTGCCACACTTATCGCACGGTGGCTTACCTTGTGAACCTTGAGCGACACTAGCTTGCGACCGAGGTCCATGATCTCCAACATTCTGAGATCTCGGATCAAACTTGCTTCTAGGCACAGGTGCACTATCAGCTGATGGTGCTGGAAATCAATTTCCATTGCCTTTCCTTCCAACCTCATGGTTGGATTTCTTAGCTTTCTTGTGCATGAACTCTTCCTTGTCATTTTGTCTTTCCTCGTTAGCTTGTTGCATAAATTTCACCAATGTCCACATCACTCACAAGCATTGTTCCCGTACCATCTCTCTTGAGTCCTCTATTCAACCCATCGACATAGATCCCTATCCTTCCTCTCATGTCAGCAACCATGTCCGGAGCATAGCGAGATAGTTGCGTAAACTTCAACCCATATTCTTGCACAAACATAGAACCCTGTTTGAGATTCAGGAACTCTCTCACCTTAGCTTCGCTTCTCTCTCCCATTCCCTCTTCTTTTCCTCCATTAGTCGAACCACAACCTGGCCACACCTTTGAGTTTGTAAGCAGCCAACTCAATGCTATCAACATTAGCCAAATGCATCACTTGGAACACCTTCTAAAGTTCCTCCACATAGTTCTCAGGATCTTCAATGGATGCAGACCCCGTGAACTCAGGCGGATTCATCCAAAAAAATTCTCAGATTCTGGAGGTGTCATGAGCATCTTGTGTACTCGTTCCTTGTCTCATAGCAGGTACTGCGATAGCCTCGGGTAAAGTTTGCATGACCCGGCATAGCTCAGCATTGGAGACTCATCTTGAGGGAGATGCTCACAGGGACAGCTTGGTCCGCAAGCTCCTCGTGTACTTGAGGCTTAGGTGGATTAACATCTTGCCTGGCAGGACATCCCCTTCCTCTGACGGCTCTTCTGGAAAGCATGTTATCAATTCTACACGCGTAGAGCACTAATTAGAAGAAAGCTTTCGTAGAGCTTAACTCTATCGCACGAATTGGAATAAGAAAAAGGAGTAACAATTCCTAATATCCTATAACCTCCTGCTTATGAAATGTGGTCATCAACACACCCATAAACAAGACTCTACTAGACACGATTTCATAGACTCCCTAAGACACTTGAACTCTGTGCTCTAATACCAAGTTTACCATGCCCCGGGGGGTACCCTTGGCATGGTCAGTGCATAGAGACTATTGCTAGTCCCCAAGCGAACCACTTAGACTCATCACATTCATTCATTCAAATAACCCTACTAAACAACAGAAATAAAAGTAAGTAAATGGGCACATCTCATCAAATGTATCAAAATGATATAGATAATAATAAACAATAGTAGAAAGAACTAGCTCACAATCTCAACATCAACGTTCAACCATCGTCTATGAAGCCTCTATCACTAATCATTTGGTGCCAATGACAGACCCATGCCCAAATCAACATAAAAGAAATAGTCTAATCTAACTCTAAAGCAGGATGAAATAAAAGTAGTAGACCCTCCGGAATAGGGAAGGGTCACCAATAAGCTGCAAATCTCGGATCTTCAATGGAGCACCTGTTGACAATCTCAAGTACCTTCCTCTGCATCATAAAATGATGCAGTCCAAAAGGGACATTTGTACTTGGAATGCACTGGTATATAAAATAGCTGAGTGAAAAGAAACAGGTAGAATAATATGGAAACAACATCAACGCAAAATAATCATCAAATCACATCAAATCGTCAAATGTCTATATATGCAAGAATAGAGAGTAGACAAGTGACCCGTCAACAACTCAAACTCATCAATCATCTCATATGTCAATAACTCAAACTCATCTATCATCTCAGACTCATCTCAAAGGAGCTCACCTTCTCTCATCTTATGTCAGAGGAGCTCACCTCCTCTCATGTCATCTCAACTCGACTTAGAGTACTCTAGGAAGGAAATTTATGGGAGTTTCTCTTATCCGACAACAATCACTTATGAGCCAGTAAATGTACAACAATGTCGCTAATCTTGCCAAAACCGTTCCAAACTTGCTGGGTATGTAATGATCGAAACCATATCAGCTCACCCAATATGGAGTCAGTACTTAATAGGTCCACTATTTCTTTCATGGACTGTTACTCAAGAGGGAACCATAATGTATATGTGACGGTTCTAAGCCTCACCTGCATTTGGCGACGTAGTTTCACGAGTTTGAGTTGGACCGACTCTCACTCTCTTGGTGATCGATACTCCTCCCATGATTAAATGCTCATAAAATCTCTATCTCGATCAATCTCATAGGGACTTGAACCCCGTCATCGATCGGTATCTAATAGGGAATCGAACCTTGTCATCAATCAACTCATAGAGACTCTAACCCTTTCATCACTCAAGCTCATAGGGACTCTAACCCTCTCATCAATCAATATCATCAATGGCTCCAGATTAGAACAGTCATTAGGAATTAATTGAACAAACACATCGGTAGAGTTCATTTATAGAATCTCGTAAGGCAATCATATTCTATCATATCATCATCATTCTCTCATCAAAATCAACAATCTCAACTCAAGGCTCTAGACTTGATTCTCAAGTTCATTATGCATGCTTTTCAAATTAGTCATGTAGGGTTGTGCAAATTCTCATGAAAATGTTCAATTTAAGAAACACAAATCGTATGTTGATCATTAACATAGATAAACATGTAATTTCAAATAAAATTTTAAGAAGAACCATCAATGGTTTATGTAAATAGACTCTTGAACCATCAACTCATCTATGACTACCTATGAGTCACATGAGAGAACAATCTCATGCTTTTAGTTTAGCCTTACATAACTAGGATGATGCTATTAACCAGTCACGTGAAGGATTTCTTCTAAAATCTCTCAAACTCAAGCTCTTCTCTTCTTTCCTAAAGCCCTAGCATTGTTAGATTATGCAATAGGACTTAGAATAGGGGGTTTAGACCTCTTTTAAGTCAAAATGACCTCATTAGATCATTTATAGAGTTTAAGAGGGGTTGGGAATTGACCAAAATGCCCCTCAAAATAAGTAGAAATTTTTAGCTCGGAAAAGACCTAGTCCCCGACGTGGACTGGTCACGCACAATGTATTTTTAGAAAAAAGTTTTAAAATAAGTTTTGTCAATCCCGTCAATTTTTTAAAAAAAAAATATAAATGCTTGTCTGCAATGGAGGCGTAACGCGCTCCCGTTGCCTACCAACACCGTTTTGCACTCCGAATTGAAAAATTATCTTTTGATCGGGTCACCCTAGAAATCGACCGAGACCATATTCCGACTCAATTTTTCGTGCTGATAAACAAATCCAGCCCTAGATTTGCCATACGAATATTGGAAGATGTGTTACGCACAAAGCCTCATTCTAGGGGTATTTTGGTAATTTTATCGGACGTTACATTAATCATATTTTCATCAAATCATCAAATTATGCATCAAATATCATTCAAAAATAGTTTCATGATCATGCATGTATGCAACTTACAAAGAGATATGCATTTGCAAGAATTTTTAGAGAATATATCACATTAGGTACCTTAGGCTTGAATAGAAGAAAATAGACAAGGGTATTGTTTCATCATGTCTTCCTCAGCCTCCCAAGTAGTACTTTCAACTTGTTGGTTTCTCCATAACACTTTGACAGATGCAACCTCTATATTGCATCAACTTCTTCACTTACCAGTCCAAAATCTCAACCGGTGCTTCTTCATAAGCCAGATCTTCCTCAATAGACACATCTTTAAATGGAACAATGGAATTAGGATCACCCAAGCAATTTCTTAGCATAGAAACATGAAACACTTAATGAACCACAACTAATTCTATAGGAAAATCTAATACATAGGCTACTCTCCAAATTCTCTTTACTTATTCATAAAGTCACACATATCTAGGACTTAATTTTTCTTTCTTACCAAAATACATCACCTTTCATTGGCGAAACTTTCGAATACACCCAATCACCTTCATCAAACTCTAGATCTCTTCTCCTAACATCGGCGTATGATTTTTGACTACTTTGGGCAGCCTTCAACCTTTCCTTTATAATTTTCACCTTCTCCATAGCATCAATCCCTAATGACAATTCTGCAACTTCAAACCATCCCATCGGTGATCTACACCGCGTACCTTACGATGCTTCAAATATAGTCATACCAATATTTGAATGAAAACTATTTTTATAAGCAAATTCAATAATTGGCAAATGATCATCTCAACTTCCTTTGAAATTAATCACACAGGCTCTCAACATATCTTCCAATAATTGTATTGTCCTTTCGGCTTGACCATCCATTTGGGGATGAAATGTAGTACTTCGCTTCACCTTCGCGGCAAAATCTTTTTGGAATGACTTCCAAAAATGAAAAGTAAATTGAGCACCTCTATCCAAATTGATGGACAATGGTACCCCATGATATTTTACCAACTCTTGGATATAAATCCTTGAATAGTCTTCGGCACCATAAGAAGTCTTTATCGGCAAAAAGTGGGTTGTTTTCGTCATTCTATCCACAAGCAACCATATTGAGTCAAATTGCTTTCTAGTCTTTGGCAACCGTGATGAAATTCATATTCATTATCTCCTATTTCCAAGTTGGTATATCAATGTCGTGAGTAAAACAATTAGGCCATTGATGTTCCACCTTTATAACTTGGACATTCCATCACACACCTTGCTATGTCTTTTTTCATGTCATTCCACGATTCTCTCAAATTTCTATATATTTTGGTGGATTTGAAATGAATGGAGTACTTGGAATTATGAGCTTTATCAAGTATCTTATCCTTTAAGCCATCCATATTAGGTACACATAACTTCCCTTGGTAATGCAATACTCCATCTCCCCCTTGCAAAAAGACTTCTACCTTCCTATAAACTACCAACTTCGTCAATTCAACTAAAGTGGGATCCATGTCTTATTTTGCTTTAACTTCTTCCATCAAAGTTGATTTCACCCTGTTAGGCATCAATACATGATCATTATTTAATCTATTCAACTTCACAACCAAACAATCCAAATGATGCAATTCTTTGACCAACTCTTTTTTTTTCATTCTCAACAAATGCCACCCTTACCATAGACACTCTAGTCAATGCATTGTCCAAGACATTAGCCTTGCTACGGTGATACATCACATTCATGTCATAATCCTTCAATAGTTTCAACCACCTTCTTTGTCTTAGATTCAAATATTTTGCTAAACACATGTTGCAAACTCTTGTGGTTGGTGAATATGTCAACATGTACCCCATAGAGGTAGCGTAGCTAAATCTTTCGTGCAAACACCACAGCCAACAACTCAAGATCATGTGTTAGATAGTTCTTTGCCTTGAAGCATAGGTAATGACCTTTTCATGTTGCATCAACACACAATCCAAGACTATATGTGAGGCATCACAATACACCACAAAACCAATCAAACCTTTGGATAATGTCAAAATGGGACCTAAGTAAGACAATCCTTCAACGTTTCGAAACTCTTCTCATATTTCATCAGGCCATCAAAATTTCACCTTCTTTTGGTCAACCTTTTCAAAGGAGAAGCAATGGAGAAAAATCTTTCAACAAACCTTCTATAATATCCGATCAAATCCAAAAAGCTTCTAATATCAGATGGAGACAATGGCCTAGGATAATTCTTTATTGCCTCTATTTTTCATGGATCAACTCTAATACCATTTCCCAAAATAATGTGACCAAGAAAAACCGCCATTCTTTGCCAAAATTCATACTTGCTAAATTTGGAAAAGAGTTGTCTATCTATCAATATTTGTACCACACTCCTCAAATGGTCTTCATGGTCCTTTACATCATGTGAGTACACAAATATATCATCTACGAACACCACCACAAACATGTCCAAGTACAATTTGAAGATCTTGTTCATTAAGTCCATAAAAGCGACAAGAGCAGTTGTTAGTCCAAATGACATAACAAAAAATTCAAAATGACCATACCAAGATTTAAATGTCTTTTTTGGGATATCTTCTTCCTTCACCCTCACTTGGTGACATTTGGACTAGAGATAAATCTTAAAAAGGTAGTTTACACCTTGTAGTTCATCAAATAAGTCATCGATCATGGTAAGTAGATACTTGTTTTTTATGGTTACTTTATTCAATTGCCTATAATCCACGCACATCTGAAGTGAACCATCCTTCTTCCCTACAAATAATATGGGAGAACCCCATGGAGACACACTAGGCCTTATGAACCCTTTATCAAGTAAATTCTTTAATTGTTCCTTCAATTCTTTCAATTCTATTGGGGCCATTAGATATGGAGGTATAGAAATAGGTTAGGTGTCGGGCAAGAGATCAACACCAAAGTCTATTTTCCTAATGGGAGGAATACCGGGTAAATCATTGGGAAAGATATCAGGGAACTCATTAACTATGGGGACTAAATCAAGAGTAGGGACATGAGACACAACATCCATGACTCGAACAACATGATATAGACAACCTTTGAAAATCATTTTCATAGCTTTCACAATGGAGACAAAACTTTCCTTTGAACACAGAATTGGTTCCCTTTCGTTCAAAGATAAGCTCATTAGGAACTTGAATGTGACCTTACGGGTCCTACAATCAATAGAAGCATAGGATGCATGCAACTACACCATACCAAGACTGAATCAAGAGTAGGGACATGAGACATAACATCCATGACTCGAACAACATGATATAGACAACCTTTGGAAATCATTTTCATAGCTTTCACAATAGAGACAAAACATTCCTTTGAACACAGAGTTGGTTCCCTTCCATTCAAAGATAAGCTCATTAGGAACTTGAACGTGACCTTAAGGGTCCTACAATCAATAGAAGCATAGGATGCATGCAACTACTCCATGCAAAGATTAATATCAAAATAGGTCATATCAAGCTCAATTAGATCACGTGGGAAGACTTTATGTAGGATCGATATGGAACAATTTCTATAGACTTTCTTGGCTAAGATTTACTCACCAATAGGAGAGTATGAACTGAATAAGGTTCTAACAAAACTTACTTAAGGACCCGGACTTTGTATTACTTTGATGGTACTTGAAAATTGGTTCTGGAAAGTTTTGGACCAAGGTGAAATTTCATGGAAGCCTCCATGGGCCGTGTGGCTCACCAATGGTCGTGTGGAGGTGCCTTGAGGTAGCCCTTGGCCTTATGTGTAGAGTGTTGGCATTAATATAGAGTTTAAGACCAAAGAACACCTCACATAAACCCCACACAATCCGTGAGAGGCTTCACTGGTCGTGTGGTGGACCGTTTGGAGGGACTTGGCCTTGAAAATCCATATTTTGGCTAAGGCACTTTACACATGGACCCCTCAAGGACCGTATACCCCTTCACTGTCCATGAGTTCTTCTGTATAGGCATTGGTATGAAAATTTTCTATGTATAGGATCACCATCTCAGAACTTTATCGATGAAGAATTTTTCTATGTGAAGCTTCACAGGAGGCTACACGGTCCATGTGACCTCTCACGAGCCGTGAAGCCCTCCATATGGTTGTTGGTGTGCAATTTTTCTAAGTATGGAATTAGTGGATCGAGCCTTCATCAATGGAATTTTTCTAAGTATTGGATCACGGAAGAGGCGCATGGTCCATATACCTTCACACCAACCGTATACCCCTCATACGGACACCTGGCAATATTTTGCTATCCATTTCATTAATGATGTTCTTGTAATTTTGGCTACTCCTAAGGGTGTTTTATGACTATCTATGCCATCTAAAGACATTCAAATGACCTATATTCTTCTTCTCTCATTCAAATTCATTATCACACTTAGAATTATGTTCAACTCTCTTAAGAACTCCTCTCAAAGACTCAAGTGAAGACTTAGCTTGGAATCAAGGAAGGACTCCATTTTTCATCAAATTCTTCTTGTTTCTTCTCGATGAACCTATGTATGTTGGGTTGATTCTTGGTCCCTTTCAACCAAAGAGACCCAAACTCTTTTACACTTGATTTATGGAATTTAAGCTTACTTTAATTATGGGTTTCAAAGATTATGGGTTATTAAATTCAATTGAAGTATGGGCTATGCTTTATTGTTGATTTTCAATTGATTTAAGATCTAATATGTTGAATTGCATGATTATTATGAAGATTTGGATATGCATTGCCCTTTTAAAATTTGATTTAAGCATCGGTAACCTAAATTATGATTTGAATGTGGATTTTTCTTATGGATTTACTTGAATTTTATATTGTATTATTGATTTTAGATTCAATCTACATTGCCCATGAAAATCTCACATCATTCATGGCATATGCATTTATGAGCATTGGATTTTATGAAGATTGTGAAGTAGGTTAAGCCCAATTATATTTTTGTATATGATTTTGATAAAAGTATGGTTATGACAATAATGTGACCATATAAATGTCTATGATATTGGCTCTTTGAGCATATTGGGTATTTACACCTCCTTGGAAATTGTGAATGGGCTATTCCTATGCATGAAAACTATGATTCGAAATATAATTTGGCCTTTGAGCCCAAGTATGAATGATTATGAACATATTTCGCTTATAAGCCCAATTATGCATTGAAATAAGTTGAAATAACTTGCATCTCTTTTGAAAGCATGTATACGTATATGTATTCTTGTGGGATGATGAATTATCACCAATGAGATTAGAGGCTTCAAGGCTATCACCAAAGGTCCTCTTCCTTTCTCTTGAACTATATACAAGCATAGGTATATGTATATGGTAACCCTCACAAAAATGGGAGACTCGTAAGGTGTAGTTACAACATTGATATGATATGATAGATTGTGAAAATCTAATCTAAAATGGGAGGCCTATAAGGAAGGTTACTTCTCCGAAATGAGAGGCCCATATGGAGAAGTATGGTTTACCTTTGGCAAGTAGACCACCTATATCCAGTGTGGGGATAACATCGGGATTCCAAGTAATAGATCACTTGGTCTTATATGTCGGTTGAGGTCTCATCCCCTCTTTATATAAGCATTATGTATTTCTTGCATCATGGATTTCATGGCATATTGTTATATTCTTCTTCAGATATATACTTCTTTCTATATTATGTACCCTTGTCATTTAACATTGAATCTATGTTTGATAAGTCATGTACATTGCATACGGCATACTTAGTACATTCAAACATACTAACACATACTTTTGCCTACATGATCTAACCATGTAGGGATCGAAGACTACCTTCATCCACAGTTTAATGGCGAGATTGGATCTTAAGATACTTGTTATGGAGAGTCCTATGTTCATAGGATAAACCACCATCCTTCTACCTATGGTGCTTTTGTTTATGTTATTTACTTTTAGGGTGAGCACGTGACATTTCGTAATCTCCGTACTATCTTATGACTAGAGTCATTGTTGGACATCTTATAGACTCTTTTACGGATATATGTTATGTGTTGACATTTGGAGCTTATGATTATGGTTATCTATTCGATATGGTTATTGTGGATTGATTATGAGCATTACACTACGAATTCATGTTATGATATGGAAGATACTATGTCCCGTATTGCCCCTATAGAGTGAGTCATAGTTACTACCCCTTAGTTCTTATGTGCCGATGTGTTGTGTGAATCCATGTTAATCCCTATCCCTATAAAAACCTCATAGCATGGGTCCTACTTTCCCATCCCTTAGAATTATGTGTTAACTATTTATATACTCTTCTGAATTGATGATGTGAATATGGATACTTTGAATCTTATTTGGGGACTCTCAGGTTTCCATTCGCCATGGCACTCCTAGACCCTACATCTAGGTCGTGAACTTGCAGAGACACATCAAACTTTTTGGATACATAAGGAGTAACAAAAGAAATATTCACATTGAGGTCAAGCAAAGCATATACATCATGGTCAAAGACTTTCAACATACCAGTAACCACATCGGTAGCCTTATAATCTTCTTGCCTAGTATGTAGAGCATCACCTTAAGCTTGGGAACCTTGTTGCGCTTTCCCTATTTGAGCTACTTGACCTTGTGGATGCCCTTCTTTAGCCGTATTAGCTACATTAGGACATTCAAAAATCTTATGTTACATATTTCCACAACCAAAATAGCTATTTGTTCCCCTCAAACATTCTCCTGCATGATTCTTTCCAGACCTTAGGCACCTAGGAGGAATAGCACCATCTTTCATAACATCACCTTGGGCCTTGGGGTTGACCCTTTTTTCTTTGTCAAACCTTTCAGGAGCACCTTTAGAAGACCCTTGGCCTTGTTGGAATTGGCCACTGTAGGACTTAACATAGGAGAACCCACCATCATAATGAGCCCTCTTGGACTCCCTTATCCTTATCTTTTAAAGTTTCTCACTTTCCACTTATTTATCGTATGTAATGAGTCTAGAAATATCCATTTCCTTAATTAGCATGATGGCTTTGCATTCCACCTTTACCAAGTCGGACACACCCAAGGTGAATTTATTTATACGGGCCCTTGAGTCAACCACCAATGAAGGAGCGAATTTGGACAACCTGGTGAACTTGAGGGCATACTCCCTCACACTCATATCACCTTGCTTCAAATTCATGAATTTCACTACCTTAGATGCCCTTAACTCAAGTGGGAAGAAATGATCAAGAAAAGCAATCTTAAACATCTCCTAATCAATAGCACCCTCATCAACTCTCTCAGGCTTCCATTGAGTGAACCAAACTTGAGTCACTCCCTTAAGTTTATAAGCAGCCAATTTGGTATTCTCTTCAGAAAAAACCCCTATAATCTCCACCTTTGAACCATAAAAATCAAGGGATTCATTCTAGCAAAATCCCTTATCCTTAAAGCCAGAATAGGAGTCTTTGGAGAAGCAACGACTTGAGCCAACATGTTGATTGCAACTCTAAACTCATCATTAGACACTTGGTCCCCTTGAGGTACTTGAGGAATTTAGGAAGCTGGAGGAGCTTGGTTTGCATTAGTATTATTTTTCCTTGGCTATGGATAACATCGTGGATCCATTTCTTAAACCACCAGGGGTCAAGCGTTAGGATACGAAAGCTTTAAAAGCACGACATAGAATACAAAGAATCAAAGTTTTCCTAAAACGTCTCATAGCCTCCTATTCATGGATGTGGCGCAATTCACCCCAATGAACAAGACTCTAACATAACGTGTTGAACTCTCTAGGATGCTTTCAAACCTTGTGCTCGGATACCACATTTTTCATGACCCTAACCTAGGGCCTAGTTGTGACATAGCGAATGTGACACCTGAAGGCATTCCATCGAAGCCTTGTGTTTATATCATAAGCATTCATAAGATAAAATAATCATACACAAGAGAATAAGAAAGCAAAAGTTTATGAAAGTCAAAGTCGGAATTCCTATAAGGGAATATACATCAATTCATTAAGTCCAATTCATGCCTCTACATTATGGATCTTGGTGGGTACTAGCACATAGCTCACTAGCTCACCCTCAAGACATACATCAAAAGAATGAAAGTGATGAAGTCTCAACATAAAGGAAAAACATCATAAGGCTCGTTCATGAAGCGTGGGAACTCACCACCAAGTCCTCAATCTCAAAATACAAATCTAACAGCGAAATGAAATGGTTGCCTCATTGTCAGTCTCTACATGGTTAGATCATATAGGCAAAGAAGTATGTGTTAGCACATGGAATGTATTAAGTATGTAGGCATTCCATGAATCCCACGACATCAGAATAATATCAATACGGGTAATTTTAATCAATAGGATAAGGACACAATTTGTATGAACATGCAAGTTTAAAATCATGAGAAGTAGCATCATCAAACCCATGAATAACCTTAACATTACATATGTAGGAATAAAACCATAACCCACATATAATACCATGCAGACTATTACATGGAATCTTGATGTGGCCTCTACATTGAGTAAAAGAGTAGCCTACTTGGCTAGGGTAGACTATACCTTACCTTACGGGACCCTTCCCATTTTGGTAAGTTCTTTAACATGAACCTTACAGGAACAATCCTATTTTGACATATGGTTTACTTATGTGGATCCACTAACATAATACCATATAGGCACTTAATCATCATCCCTACGGTGGCATGTAGTTATGAGAGAGGTAGGCCTTGTTAAGGGCACCTTAGGTCGAGCCCTTACCCCCAATCTCATTCAGTACTAAGTCATATCCCACGGAATAAATAAATTATGCATATACAGAGCTTTAATCATAGTTCATACTTCATTAAAGTCATACTTTCATAATTCATAAATAGTCATCATAACGTTCATGAAAGTACCATCTTATAAGAATAGTTCATCTACTTTGCTTTTATTATAGTGTGGGTAGACATTCCCTCTTAACTTCATCATAAACATTAGGGTTTTCATCACCCTCTTTATCATAGCACCATCATAGCTTTCATAACATCATCACTGTCATAAAATATGCTTTTATATACTTGAGATAATAATCATGAAAATCCATAGCTTTATCATGAGACACTAGACTAAGTGTGGGTCCATAAGTAATTGAGTTAAACCATGAAATTGAGTAGGATTCATAGAGAAAATATGCAGTGGAAGTCAAATTAGATCATTGACAAAAGAACCCACATCAAGTCATTAAACGCTAATCATGCATAGTTTGAAATCACATACCTTTGCTTGAAAATCATATAGGTCATGTATTTCATCATACTTCATGCATAATTAGTCATACTCATCATATAGGAATCAAAAATCCATGAATAGGGAATCAGAGTTCAAAAGCCCATAAGAATTCAACATGAAATTTTGATAAAAAGAAGGTTTTGAATTAGGCTTCATGGATGAAACTAATCCATGAATGAAGCCCTACATACCTCAAGTAGAATCCTTAAAATTGAAAAAGAAGATCTAGAAATGCTTAATCAAACCTTCAAGCTTTAGCTCCAACGAAATCCTTTACTTAGAGAGAGAAATATTGAGAACCCTTGAGAGAAATTTGGAAATTAAAAGCTTTGAATAATTTAGGAATAAGATTTTATGGATGTTAGGTCTATTAAGTCAATTAGGATAGCTAAAACGACGTAGTGTAGGACTTAGATGAATTACAAATATCAAAAATAGCTTTCCTTGAAATTGCCAGAGTCATCCACAGAACCCTTTCCACGGGCCATGAATGCACCTATGGTTCATACCTTGCCTCCTGGAACTAGGTGGCACAAAAGTTGAGCTACTGGAATCACAGCATCTAAGTCACAAACATGCAGTACGATCCATTTTTCCACTTACAGGCCATAAATCCTTTCGTATGTTGATTTAGACTTAGACAAATTCTTGGTCCTTCAGGACTATTTTTCTATGAACCTGTTAATGGGTCATGGTTCCTTATATGGTTTGTCTAGTATCACGTAAATCAACTTCTAGAACTTCCTTAGTTTTTCATTTTCACTGGTCATTCTCCATGAATGCACCTATGACCCATGGTTACTTCTACGGGTCGTAGAGTGGCTCGTAGGATCAGACCTTCAGTAAAATCCCAAACATTCAGGTTTATGAGTGTAAACATGAGGGGTGTTATAAATCGCCGACGAGAAGGTGACGGCCACTTAGCATAATATATAGTTTCAGTGTACTATAACTATATCTCTCTTGCTGTTCCTGCTTTCCGACTACCAACATACTGGCACTAAAGACTGACACTCTTTATAGCTATCAGCATAATAGCGCTGAAGACATACTGCACATTGCTTAAGATAAAGCGCAGTGAACAAAAAACTCTCAAAATCCAGGGTGTAATAGACGAATTGGAAGAAGAAACGTCTTCCATGAATCAGGCCTATTCATAGTAATATATAGGAGTCTCCCTACTAGACTTTGATACCTTCCAGGATCCTGTCGTATTTGATCTTTAGGTTCATTTTCTGAGATACTGCTTCACAATACTTTATAGATGTTAGTTTTTATTTTGTTGTAGTGGAGTACTTGCACATTTAGCTCCCCGTAGATTACATTTAGCTATAAACTCTAGTGCATATTTTCTCTGAGACAAGCGAATATCTTTACTTGATCTCGTAACTTTCTATTCCTAGGAAAAACTTGAGCTCCCCTAAATCTTTCATCTTGAACTATTTTTGGAGATCCTTTCTAATATTATTTGTAAGACTTTGGTTACTTCTAATGACCAGTAGATCATTAACATAGACTAACACAATAATAATATTACTCCCAACACATAGTGAACAATGAATAGTCATAGTGACTTTGCTTAAAGCCTAGTTTGATCAAAGATTCTGTTAGCTTCAGATTCTACTGTCTTGGGGCCTATTTGAGGCCATAAAGTGACTTGTAGAGTTTGCATACCGTAGTACCATACTCCCCCTATATAGTAAACCCAACAGGAATGGACATGAATACTTCCTTGAGAAGATCTCCATTAAGGAATGCATTATGAACATCTATCTGATAAGTACACTAGCCTTTAGAAGCAGAAAGAGCCATAATAGATCTAATAGTAACCATCTTTGCAACAGGGCTAAAGGTTTTACCATAATTCAGGCCCTTTTGTTGACTGAAACCTTTAGCTATCAACTTAGCTTTAAGCCTTTCAATCTTACCTGTGGACTTGTACTTCACCTTGTAAATCTATTTGCAGCCAATTGGTTTTTTTCCAAGAGGTAAGTCAACTATACTCCAAGTGTTAGTAGCTTCTAGGGCTGGAACCTCCAACTTCATAGCATGAACTTACTGAGGATCAAGTGCAGCCTCCTTGTATGTGGATGGTTCAAACACAGCTGAATATACTGATAGGATATGAAGCTATAAAGTGGACAACTAGTTACAAGACATGTGATTGGATAAAGGGAATTTATAATGATGGCCTTTAGATTGAGTAACAAAATCGTGAAGCCACAAGGGTGGTTTGCTTTGTCATGAAGACTTTCTGAGAGAAATGGGTGGTGGAACAACAGTAGGTGAACTAGTGAGATTAGAGGGAACTTGTTCTTTTAGTTGAGATAATGAAGTAGTGGTAGGCTCAGATGAAGGGATTGAAGAGTTAGAAGGGGAGATATTTGTAAAGGTGTCATTGGAGGAATTGCCTGGATACACTAAAGTCAAGACAATGAAGATAGGATCAGGTGAGGTCTTGAGATCTTTAAAAGTAAATGGATGGCTCTAGGTGAGAATTTGTCAAAGTGTTTTTAGATAAGCAGAGCATGAACAACCAAAGGTTTTGATGTGAGTGAGTGGAGGGGGTGTGATTAGAGAACTACAAAAGGAGTTTATAGTTGAGAAGCTTAGATGGAAGGTTGTTAAGGAGATATATAGCAGTGGAAGCACATTAACCCAGAATCTCAAGGGAACTGATTCTTGAAATCTAAGGGCTTTGGTCATCTGTAGGACAGTTCTATTTTTTCTTTCAGTAACACCATTCTATTTTGGGGTATACACACAAGTATTCTGATGAAAAATTCCAAGATTGGTCGTAAGGGACTGGAATTCATGACTGAAAAATTCACTACCATTACTCATTCTCAAAGTTTAACATTTGTTGAGAACATGTTCTTAACTTGAGCAAGAAAGTTTCTTATTACCCCTATTATTTTAGCTTTAGAAGACATTAGAAAAATCCAGTTAAATCAAGAAAAATCATCTACACGAGTCACAAAATACTTCATTCCATTATGTGTAGGGACTCTATAGACCCCCGACTATCACAATGCACCAGTTCAAATATAGCCTTTGAAAAATAAGTACTTGCAAGGAAGGGAAGTTTAGTTTTTTTTGGCTAGGAGACAGACTGTACAGGAAAGTAAAACTTGAGGGTCTAGAAAGTCAAGGGTAGACGAATTTTTTATTATGTCTACAAATGTATGGCCTAGTCTCCTATGCCACAAAGATATAGACTCAGAATAAGTTTTTGAATGAACACTACTTCTTGTTGAATTGTTTGGAGAGACAGAGTTCAAGTTTTCTTTGAGGATTTAGAGGCCGTTATCTTCTCTACCAATCCCCTTGACCTATCCACTGTAGTGATCCTGAAAAAAGTGAAAGTCATGAAAGAATGCAGCCATGCATTGAAGTTCTTTGGTGAGTTGTGAAACAAAAAAGAGAGATTACACTTAAACTCAAGAACAAATAGGACATTTTCAATGGTTTTACCACCAATAATTTTAGTATTACCAGTATGTGAAATTGATGCCACACGTCAAGTAGGCAAATGAGCTTACCTTATTTCAAGCTTTGGTATTGTTTTGACATTGTCTAGCATAGCAAGGCTGGATGACAAATGATTAATGGATCCAGTGTCAATTATTCATTCTTTGTTCACATAATTAGACACCAAAGCAGATAGACTACTACTTGCAGTAACTGCTTTAGCTAAGTGTTCTCCATTTTCAATTCCTTTGGCTAGCGACTGCGAAATTTGATGATATTGCTCCTATGTGAAAAAGGTTGTAGGAGTCATATTTGGAGCAGTACTTATAGTATGAGATGTACCTATTTCAACTTGACTTGCAAAAGAACTTGAGATTCCAGCTATTTACTTTGATTTCCAACTATCTGGATTGCCTTTAACATTGAAAAATTGTTCCTTAGTATGTCCTCTGTAACCACACACTTCACATATAATGAGAGGTTTTTGAGTTTTTTGTTATTTGTTCTGACCTTCATGTTGTCCTCTATTGGAATTACCATCACCACCTGGTTAATGTCTAAAACTATTATTACCTTGATTAGGACCACTACCTCCTTTAGGACTGAACAAAGTTATACTCTCCACAAATTTTGACAGTGGACTGTTATGATCAGTATGAGCTAGATTCTTTTGACTTTCACGATCCACCATAAGTGAGAAGGCTTTGTTTAAACTGGGGAGTGGTGTTTGCATTAGAACATGACCTCTTGTTTTTTAATATGACTCATTCAATCCCATTAAAAATTCCAGTAATCTTTGATATTCACAATGTTCCTTGAACTTCTTAGATTCATCACAAGAGCACCCTGAATAGGGCATGATTGAATCAAGCTCATTCCATAAGTCTTTAAGGATAGTATAATATTCTGTGACTATTATAGTTCCCTGAGTAACACTATGAATCTCCTTGTGAAGTTGAAACAAATGTGCACCATTGATCTTATCAAACTCTCTTTTAAATCATACCACACTTCATAAGCATCATCACTATACACTACTAACCCCTTGTTTGGATGGCTGTAACCCATTTATCGTGTTGTACTGTTAGTTTAAATACATTGTTTGTGTTGATTGTTACTTAAATATCATTGTATTGAATCGATTAAATCTATTGTTAGGCAACGACAAAAAGACCCATTTTGTGTAACGGTCGATTTGGTGTGATTGTGTCATTACTTTAATATTTTTTTCTCATTTTTTGACTTTATTCAATATTTAATATTTTATTTTATCTTTTACCCTATTTATTCATAGTAGTTCTATCGTATACCCTACAATGTCATGCTCGTTTATCATTCAAATTGTGAATTTATGACATTATGTAATGACGTATAACAATACAATTAATATAAACATTGTATTCATTGAAACAATACAGTATGATACGTTACAACACAATACAATACATTATGTAACAATACATAACAACCATCAAAACAAAGTGTATGTAGCCCAGGTCGAACAACATTCATTATCCAGGATAAAACAACATCATTGCATTTCTACCAAATATCATATAACTCGGGTGCAAAGCTAGATTTGGGAAACTTTCCATCAACAAAGCCTAGTTTACTCTTTCCTAGGAGGCCTATACGCATAGATCTAATCTAAATTGCATAATTCTTAGGACCAGTAAGTTGTAGAGAGATTAGAGAGCTACCTGGAGTATAATTTGGGTAAAGATACAAGAGGGTAATTATGATCTATCACTAGAGCTACATAAGTTGTTGTTCCAGTTGTTGTATGTATAGTATTTAAGTTTCGATTGCCAGTTTCGAGTGACGTAGAGCAAACTCCAGTTGTGTTTGCCATTGTTGTCAGCTCGAAATCTCACTCTCTGATCTGAATACTTACTCATAATTCAATTATTTTCTGTTATTGAATCCAAGCACTCTGACGCTTGACTATACTATAGATCTATCTAGACGGAGGAGCTTACCAGGCTCTAATACCATGAAGGCTCCATTAATGGAGTTTATAGTTCCAGATATTAAAAAAAACTGATACATTAGATTGATATCTTCTAGATCACACATATTACATGTCTATTTATAAGCTGCATCTAACATATTCTCTGACGCATAACTAACTGATAAATAACTTTTTTAACTAATCTATAACAAACTTCTAATAAAAAGTAGTATTAATCTAAAAATAATATACAGATAAAGAGTGGAACCATAAATTATGAATATACATAACGTGTAAACATGATAGCACTGAAAATTGATAATGTAACACTACATAAATTTAAATTATATTGAGTTATCTAAGTGCATGTGATTCGATCTATATTATGAGTAGTTATGTTTGTGAGATTATATAAAAAATTAAGTTTAGGTTCCAACAATTCAAACTGTTCGCTAATCAGAGCTATATACGCAAAGTTATATACTTCCTCTGCCTCCAATTTATGTGGCAATTTTTTTTTCACAGTCAAATAGCTTAAATTTGACTTAGAAATTGCGCATGGAATCTTCAAAATTTTTGAAATAAAATTAATGTATTTCTAAACTACGTAAAAAGTATTATAAGTCACAATAATTAATAATTCAAAATATTTTAAAAAAATATATGAAAATTTTATAGTCAAAGATAGATCGGTTTGAATCTCGAAGTTCGAAAGGTGACACTTAAATTAGGACGGAGAGTATGTTTTATGAAATTGATGTGAAAAGTCTAAAAATTTAATAAAGTATTGAAAAATGGAGTGATCGATAAGAGCGAGGAGGTTCCTCTGTCTGGGACCTTGTTGCTGGGCCACAAAAGTAGAGCACGTCCTATGCCGTTTACTTAAAATTTTATCGTGAATCATGACTAACGGTTATAATACATTTTTTGTAGATCATTAATCACTTTTACAGATAATAATTTATGTCCTGAAATGTTTTTAAGAAGATTCCAAAAAAAGCATATTGAATTGTCCATTATATGAGGTAAAGTATGATTCACATATCATACTCATAAATGGTACATGAAGAGTTAACCAAACTTATAGGAGCCCTTATGTTTACTTGCAGACCATAAATCAATCTATGAAAAGAATTTCAGAAACTCAAAAAGTACTCGAGGATAAATTTAAAGGCAATTCATGAGTCGTGATGATTGTACGACTATGGATTAGGTCATATTTTATGTGAGCAAAGCAGTTTGATGATATAGCATTTTGAGTTTGTGGAGTATGATAAACTATCTTTTCAGGTTTATTTTCAAAGAAGAGTTGATGTTATTGTTTCGCTTTTAGTTAGTTATTGAAGTAAAAGTTTCAATATTCTCCCTCTCTAATTTTTGGGTTTTGTGAAGAATAAGACTTCCATTAATATTTTCATTGAGAATAAGCTTTAAGGATTCTTTAAAGTATTACTCGTAGTGTTTACTTTCAAGCATGAGTAGCTAAATTATCTATTGAAGTTGTGAAATTCAATTTGTGTGTAAAATTGTCACGAGTCAAAATCGGATCGCAACTAAAGAGAATACAGTAAAATAAAAGCAACTACACATTTACTACAAAATCCCAAAACTTGGAGTCATGAGTACAAGAACATCTAAAGTAGTGAAAATGAGTAAATACAATTGTCTCAAATGAAAGATACAATGATGTGTGATAACATCTACTACAATGTTTGGAGTAGAAAACAATAAAGCGAATCTCAAAAGACCCACGACTCGAAGACTGAGCCTCACCGGTAAGATCTGGATAGGTGTAGAATGACTCTGCTAGAATGAATCAACTAACCTGTATGGGTCCCAATGTCCGATTGGCAGGAGAAAACAAAGTAAGGGTGAGTACATCAAAATGTACCTAGTAGGTTCAACTGACTGGGTAAGCGAAATCAAATAAGCACGAAAAAACGAAAAATACTACCACCTGCAAAGAAAGGTTTAGTGCACAATATAAACATATATAAGAATTGAATAAGATAACAATGACAGACAACAATACAATGCACATGTAATATATGAATGTAATGAATGAGGTGGAATCACGGTAGACTCTAGTACCGAGGTATACATCTACTGAGCTAGATCTACTAAGTAGAACCTATGGGGTCTCGTCAGACCATATAAAATCTCTTAAGTGCCACGAAGACTGCTGGCGCCGATGACACCTCGGCCGACTCTGGCACCGGAAGAGAGGTCTTCAGTATCATAACGGACTCTGACGTCGTGATACCTCGGCGGACTCTAGTGTCGGATTGGAGATATCAGGTAATACATCTATCTTAGGGCCAATGCAATATAGATGCAATTTGTGCCAAGTCATAATATCAAGATGTATAACAATAATAGTATGCATCGACGGACTCTGGCACTAGTAAATATATCTTAAAGTAATATGACTATCTCAAATATTAAAGTGTCTTAGTGGTATAGATGCAATATGAGATATATACATGTCAATGCCACAATATAAGTACATATATGCAATATGACATGATAATGATATGCACAATAGCCATAACATCACAAAGGCTATGTCAAGTATATCAACTAGTACCACAAGGCCATCAACAAGTCTCATGTCATCACCCTCTTATCAATAATTAGAATGTCAATGAAATCAGACTCTTTAAGTCGTAAAATATGCTCATATATCTCAACCGTATCACAATTATCATCAATTTACGACATAACTCTCTCAAATGGTATTATATATCTCATATTATCACCTTAATTTTCCAACATGTCTCATTTCTCAAGATTTCATCTCAATTTATCAATAAAATTGAAAATTACTCAAATTTCAGCATTACCATCATCAAATTTCCCTCACAATTCTATCATATCAATCTTACTTCTCATGAATCAATCTATATCATACAATTATCACATGAACATATTCAATAACTCAAATCTAGTTCCAAAAAGGTTAGCCAAACCTACCTTTATACCGAAATCGCACTAGGACAAGCTTTTAATCAACTCAAGTCTCCAAACGAACCTCAAATCAACCAATCACTATAAAAAATAAATACTATGCATCAAGAGATAAATTTTGATACCTATATTGGCACGAATTAGGCTTAGGGAAAAATGATCAAAATTACGGCTAAAATTCGAAGTTCTTGAATCTGAAAATTGATTTGAAACTATGAATCTACGCGAGAAAAGGAGTTCATGGGTGAAAATCCCATTACAATCGAGTTCAAATCAAAGGAAAAATCATCGTTTAAAGTTTCCAAAACATAGACCAGAAACCCCCAATTTTGGACATTTAAAATCATGAAATTCAAGACAATCAATATAAAAATCATGAAAATTAATCAAAATGATGTTAGAAACACTTACCCAAAAGAAATCTCAAAAACGTTTCATCCAAAATCTCCCTCAAAATATTGAAGTTTGTATAAATTGATAAAAATTGTATCTCCTCGAGTTTAATACTGTTTAGGCATGATACTACTCTGCGAATGTGGAGAGTACAGTGAAACAGAGCTCCGCGAATGTGGAGAGGAGAGATGGGCACGCACAATATACCTCCATGAATGCGGAGGCTTGTACACAAATGCAAAGAAGAAGGTGAAGATGACCTCCGCAAGTGCGTGTGCTCAGGCGCGAACGCTGAGAAGAGAACCACTTGCACTACAAACCAACAACACCAGCCATCAAGAAATCTCTATATGGCCCCTCGAAAGTCATTCAAACTCAGAATTACAAAAAACAAACATGCTCCATACTAGAAAGGGCGATCCAGACTCAATGGAATAATCAAAATTTGATTCTGAGGGTCTCCGCGACAAAGTTACCAATACAAGTCAAATAAACTAGTTTAAAACTCAAAATATTAAAATTGTCCTTGGCAACTCTAAAAATTATAATGAGACCATTTTTCGTGTTAGTTTCACCATGTGGAACTACTGGAACTTTAAGAATTTTGATTCGAGCTTCCGAGCTCCATATGTTGACCAAAGACAAAATTTGACTCCGGAAACAACTAAAAATGCAACTTTGGGTCTAAAAACTTCATTGCAACTCTGAATTCAGTTCTGTAACTTCTACTAGACCAGATTCGACGTTTCGAAACTGATTGAAATGACAGATTTTCTATCGGACACCTGAAAGTCAGAATTATACAAAAACTCACTTTTTCAACAACTTAAGCTTTCGAAAATGCCAAAACTCATATTTTTCAACTTTTAAAACTCAGGATTTAGGTTTCAACAATACAAATAGTTCAAAATAGGTCCACAACAACTTATGAAAGTGCAAACAATAATTTTCACAAATAAGATAAAAAATGACCAACAAGGTCATTATAAAAATTTACAAATATTTGTGTGTTGCATGGCTTTTTGAGAATTAAGAGATCAACCTTCTTCTCAGTCTTAATTATTGGTCGGTGATTTCAAATATTAAACTTTAAACCATATCGAGATAAATCGTTAAACTTTTGAGAAAGAGTGAGTGATAGTTTCAGAATTGAGTGCATATCTGGATACAATTATCTATAATTGCGTGAAAGTCAATGTACTGTGGGTATCATTTTTGGGACACAACCTTAGTGGTTTAATCTTATAAGTTTGTAACTCTTAATTATTGCTGCATAGTATAGTTTTAGTTATATAAACTATTTTCAACTCTTAAATAATAGATATTAGACTATCAAAATGATTTTATTCAATTTGTACTAATTTTCCCCTACTCCTTGGGAGATTCAGTCCCAACCTTATTTAAGTTACTATATTTGCACACAACCGATTACATCTTCTAAGGATATAATCTTGAGCATTTTTAATTATGATGTCATCGAAGAAAATAGTCTAAAAAGTACTTGTAGGTGTTTATTTTGTTAAGCACTGTGATGTTATATTATGCCTTTATAGCAATCAACCACCCACACAATAATCAAGGCTTAATGGTTATACAGAAACACAATTGATGAAAATTGTAATCAACATTTCAGAAATTTCATGAACGTTTATGTACAACCTTGGCATCACCAAATTTCTAACAAGACTATAAAGCTTAGGACCTTCGAAATACTCCCTCGTAGGTGAGGTGAGAGCATGGTTCCATGAACTACATCTAGACTCTATCTATATGGTGAATATGCTCAGCAATAATGGTGTTGGGAAAAATAATAATCACGCCCAGAATATTTTCGCTAAGGAGCGATACAAGAGAGTTATGATATCAAATATTACAATGAAGTAAATGTGATATAATATTATTGATGACAACTTGATAGTGTGAAAAATAACTATTCATTATATAACAACAAACACTGTTTTATTCACACAACTTACAACAATTTTACTCTCATACTATTTCTTTCTCACAAACTAAGAGTAGCTTGTGGATAACTCTCTCTTCTTTTTATTGCTCTCTCTATTTTGGTGTGTCTTACAAATGAGCATATGTGCTCTACAAGAAAAATTCTACACCAATTGATGTCACTAGTGACATTAATGGAATACAAAAAATTCAAATTGTAAGTGAACTAACTAACCTATTTATGACAATGAAAAACTTTTAGATAAGCTAAATTATACTACTTTGACATTGCTACAAACTTGTAGCAATTGATGACTTTTGTTCTCACAAATCCTACTTTGGACATTGTGCAACAATTGTGACCTTTGTTTCCACAACTCTCTCCCTTAATTTTGATTTTTTTCTTTATTCCAAGGCTTGAAATCAATCTCTGAAAATCTTTAATTTGAGAGGCTTTGTGAAGATATCTGCAACTTGATCGTGAGATTTCACATACTTGAGCTCTAGCTCTTTCTTTGCAATGCATTCTCGGATAAGATGACATCTTGTGTCGATATGCTTGCTTCGATCATGATACACCAGATTCTTGGCAAGTGCTTGTGCAAATTTATTGTCAACACAAATCATTGTGGCCTCAATTTGTGACAAGTTAAGTTCCTTCAGCAATCTCCTCAACCAAATAGCATGATACATACATGATGTTGCTGCTACATATTCAGCTTCACAAGTTGAGAGAGTAACAATGGATTCCTTTGAACTCCATGAAATAGAACAGTCACCCAAGAAAAATACAAAATCAGGCGTACTTCTTCTAACGTCAATATCTCCTACATAATCACTATCACAATATCCCATAAGGTTAAAGTCATCATAATAAGAATAAAATAGTCCAAGGTCGACCGTACATTTTAGGTAACGAAAAATTCTTCTAGCGACCTTCAAGTGAGTAGAGGTAGGAGCTTCCATGAAGCAACTTACTACTCCGACTGCAAAGAGTATATATGGTCTAGTACATGTCAAGTACCTCAGACTTTCCATGAGACTTTTGAACATAGTGGAGTCCACCTTTTCTCCATCATCAAACTTTGACAATTTTATTCCACTTTCCATTTGGGTGTTCACAGGATTACAATCAAAGATGTTGAACTTTTTCAAAATCTCTTTTGTATAGCTTTCTTGAGATATGAAGATGTCTTCCTCCATTTGCTTCACTTCTAGACCCAAGTAATATAACATGAGCCCTATTTCTGTCATTTCAAACTCAAGGGACATAGCTTTCTTGAAAGCTTCAAACAAAACTGGGTTATTACTTATCGGTGTAAGACCATCAACATAAAGACAAATAAGCAGAATATCTCTGTTACTATGGACATTAATGTAAAGAGCATATTCATGAAGGCAACGAGTAAATCCATTGTCTTGAAAGTACTTATTAATGCGACTATTCCACGCACGTGGAGGTTGCTTAAATCTATATAAGGCTTTCTTCAACCTCAACGTCTTATCTTCATGATTTTTTACCACAAAGCTTAATGGTTTCTCAACATGGACTTTTTCTTCAAGATATCCATTCTAGAATGTTGATTTGACATCTAGTTGATGGATTTTCAACTTCATTTGAGCTACTAAAGAGATCAACAGATGAATTGTCTCTATGCGAGCAACATGTGCATAGACTTCCTCATAGTCAACGCCATGCTTTTGCTTGTATCCTTTTTCCACAAGTCTTGCTTTGTATCTCTTCGCCTCTCCGAGCATTTTTATTTACTTTGTATACCCATTTGACTCCAATTGCTCTATGATTCTTAGGAAGAGTTGGTAACTCCGAAGTGTTGTTCTTTTCTATTGATTAGATTTCTTCCTCCATGGCATGTCTCCATCTTTTGTCTGTAACAGCTTCATCAAAATTCATTGGTTCACTATCAGCAAAAAGACAACATAAAGAATCAAATTAGTAACTTCATATGTGTTATCATAGATTTCTTGGATGTGTCTCATTCGATAAGACCTTTTACTTGAACTCTCTTGAGTAGATGGAGATGCAACAATTGTTGGTGAAGGAGGTGGAGTTTCATCTTGTATAGGTGTCATGATCTCCTGTTCTTCTTCATCTCCAAAGTATGGAAGTAAATCATATGTTTTTTCTTTCTGAGCCTCCCAATTCCATGTTGTTGCTTCATCAAATTTAACATCACAACTCACCACCACCTTGTTATTGTTTGGATTGTATAACTTGTAGCTTAATGAACTCACATCATATCCAACAAACACATACTTGACACTTCAATCGTCAAGTTTAGATCTCCCTTGATGTGGAACATCAGCATAGGCTATGCTTCCAAAGGTTCTCAAGTGCTTGACACTTGGTTTTCTGCCACTTCATGCTTGTTGAGGCATGTGATCTCTCACATTTCTTGTTTGAGATGTATTGCTCAAATAAACTGCAGAAGAAACAGCCTCGGCCTAAAATTCTTTTTGCATACTTTTAGCTTTCAACATACACCTAGCCACATTAAGAATTGTTTTATTCTTTCTTTCAGCAACTCCATTTTGTTGGGATGAGTAAGGTACCATTAGAGGGCGACGAATTCCATGAGATTGACAAAAGTCATTAAATTCTTTTGAAGTGAATTTGCCTCCTCTAACGGACCTTAGTACTTTAATTTCACAACCACTTTCTTTTTCTGCAAGTGCTTTAAAATTTTTAAAAGCTACAAAAATTTCAGATTTTTACTTCAAGAAGTGTACCCAAGTCTTTCGACTGAAATCATCAATAAAAAGCAAGAAGTACTTACTTTTACCAAAAGAAGGTAGATCAATTGTTCTACATAGATTCGTGTGAACAAGTTGGCGTGGCTTAGTTGTTCTTGATGAGGTCTTTTTTGAAAAACTCCTACTTGCATATTTTCCAAGAAGACAAGCTTCACACAACTGATTGGGATGGTTAATTGACGGAATTCCATCAACCTTGTTCTTGTCTCCCATTGATTTGAGTGATTCAAACTTCAAGTGCCCAAATCGCATGTGCCAACACCATTAGTCATCTTGCACATTAGTTTTCAAACACCTTGTGTCAATGATCTTAAGATTCAAAGGGAACAACCTATTCTTTTTCAGATGCACTTTAGCAATTAAATTGTTACTTAAATCACTAAACAGAAATGCATATTTTTTTATATGAATTTCATATTCTATTTCAAGAAGTTGACCTAAACTCAAGAGATTACCTTTCAATTTTGGCACATAGTAAACCTCATTAATCAATTTATAACTACCATCTTTACGGGATATTAGAATCACACATATTCCTTCAATATGGATCTTTGAGGTATCTCAAAAAGACACATTACCTTTCACCGTCTTCTTTATCCCCGCAAACATATATTTTTGTCCACACATATGATTGCTTGCTCCATCGTCAAGATACCATGAACTGCAATCATCTGTATCTTCTTCTTTAATTGCGATTAGCAATGTTGATTCATCTTTGTCTTTGTTGTTATCGACAAGGTTAGATTTCTCTTCAATATTAATACGACATTCCAAAGAATAATGTCCAAGTTTATGATAGATATAACACTCAATTTCGATTTGTCATACCTCATTTCATTGGTACCTTGATAGGCTCCACACTCTCTAACTCTTTGTTGTCCACGATCACGGCTTCTAAATTTTTGATGACTCTTATCCTCATTGTTATGTTTGTTAATATAACTTCTTCCTCTTCCACAACCTTCATGGCCATCACGGCCTCGCCATTATCTATTTATTCTAGAACTTGTTTCACCTTCAAGATTTTTGAAGGATACCTGAGTCTTAAGAAGTTGTTCTAGAGGTTCTTCTTTTCTCCTTTTATTTTTTCTACATGGGTTTGTAAAGAATCTTCCAATTGCTCTATAGTCATAGAATCTAAATCATTAGATTCCTAATAGCACACACCACATAATCAAATTTAGGTGTTAAAGAGCGAAGTATCTTTTCTACCACACGCATATCATCTACTTCCTCCCCGTACCTTCTTAGTTGATTCACAACTGCCATCACTCTTGAATAAAAATTTTGGCTTCTTTCATTTTTAAAACTTCAAAATCAGCCCTTAGAGTTTGAAGTTTTATCTTCTTTACTTTATAAACTCCTTGGAGAGAATTTTATAAAATCTCCCAAGCTTCTTTTGAGGTGGTTGCATCAGCCACCTTCTCAAACATGCCATCATCCAAACACTGATCGATGAGGGTGAGGGCTGTTGATCTTTCTTTCTTGTCTTTAACAAGACCTCCTTTTCATTTTGGGACAAAGTTTCTGCATTAATGGGTTTTGTATACCCTTTGTCTACAATGTTCCAAACATCTTGAGAGACAAGAATGGCTTTCATTCGTAGACACCATTTTTCATAATTTTCTCTTGTGAGATGGGGGTACTGAAAGGACAGTGGGCTATCATTTTTCGTGGCTCTAATACCACATTGTTGGGAAAAATAATAATCATCCCCTGAATATTCTCGCTAAGCAGTGATATAAGAGAGTAAATGCGATATAATAGTATTGATGACAACTTGATAGTGTAAAAAATAACTATTCTTCTTATAACAACAAACACTCTTTTATTTCACACAACTTAAAACAATTTCACTCCCACAATATTTTTTTTCTCACAAACTAAGAGTAGCTCGTGGATGACTCTTTCTTCTTTCTATTGCTCTCTCTATTTTGGCGTGTCTTACAAATGAGCATATGTGCTCTATTTATTGGAAAAAGTCTACACCCAATTGATGTCACTAATGACATCAATTAAATACAAAAAATTTAAATTATAGGTAAACTAACTTAACCTCTTTTTGACATTAAAAAACTTTTAGGTAAGCTAAATTTTACTACTTTGACATTGCTACAAACTTGTAGTAATTGATGATTTTTGTTCTCGCAAATGCTACTTTTGACATTGTGCAGCAATTGTTACCTTTGTTCCCACAAATGACATTGAATAAAAAGAAAAGCCAGGCTGATAATAACATCCTTTACTTTAGGAAGATGCCAAGGAAAATATTTTATTAGTTTATGCTGTTATCTTCAAAGTAGGGATTTTATGATGCGATATTGTGCAAAATTTTACTTGATCTGGATCAAATAAATCAATTCATAGCCAACATTACCAAAAAAAATTGTTTATGTACAAAATTTTCGTGAAGATCATTGAGTTGCTAGACTAGATGACCAGTCAAATTCTAGCATAGAATTTTAAGGTTAGAATGTTAATGTAACAATATAAAAAAGTATAAAGATTTGATAATCAAAACCATATATGTTGGGTTGTCTAGAAAAGATCTATTGATATTGTGATTTTATACGACGACGTTAAATCAACTGCTACTTGAAACGCAACTTAAGCTCTTTTTTCTGCACATTTTCTTTTTCTTTTTATTTTTTATTTTTAAGATATAATATTTATTCTTGATGTGTGTTGTAGCGTAGGTCTTGAAGAATAGGGAAAGAGAATGATGGAGTACCATAAAGGAGATCAAACAATTTCACTAGGAAACAAGTCTTGGAACTTTTCATGCGTCACGATTCGAATCTATCATGATTGGTACCCATGCTAATCCTCTGATGGGAGAACCATTACTACAACCTAACTAATCATCCTAATCAAATAAAAGAAATTAAATATGTGCAAACATATTTAATAATAGGTCAAATGTGAGTTCCCATAGACTTAATCTAATAATTAAAAAGATACTACAAAAATTTACCCCCTATAATCTGGAAGCCATTTTACCAAAATTCTACTAATAGTCTCAAATAAGGGAATGCAACCCTAATATAAATATAAGAATAATATCCAAAATACCTAAGTCCTAGTAGAATGGATAATGACCATAGATGAACACATGAAATCCTGAAAGAGCTAGGTCACCTTTGAATTAGATACATCAACAATCTACTATTTGAGGTCTGTTATAGCCACTTGGAGATGTTATGTACTCAACAAACGAAGAGCAATTGCAATATCAATATACATAACAATAGTGTACTGGTAGGATCACACATATATCTAAGAAAAATACATATACGAAAGTAACCACTATGTAGTAATTCAAACACATACAAAAAATGCATTGTTAGGATCAGCATACAGTTTACTATATCAATCTCAGTGCAACAATAAAGATAGTCCTCTCAGGGAACCCATACCTAAATAATTAGTGTGCCTGCGTGACAACCAATTCGATAGTTAGTGTGTTGATGCAACATCAGTTCCAATTATCTATCAGCATGGTATTCGATCCAAATATGTACCAGCATGGTATTCAATCCAAATATGTACTGGCGTTGTACCCAATCAAATAATCGTAATCATAAGCATAATAAGAATGAATAAAACACACTTGCATCATTATATATAATTGATCTTCTTAGGTTCATCTTTTCTTTTTTCTATCCATGTATATGTAGGCAAATACAAATGATGTAGTTAAGATGCACATATAGCATAGACGATAATTAAAAAATCATCAGCCACCTCAAAAGAAGTGTTGAAAATCTTTTAAGAACTGAAGCTTTCCTTTTTTTTCCAAAGCCTTGGATCATTCTTGTTCTAAACAAATAAGAAATACAGTCAATTAATGAACATTAGCCTACTATACCCAGAATATATCACAATCCTAACCCTTCTCCATATTGAGATGATCATCTCACCAACCAGGGGAATTTTAACCACTATTAAGTGTAAGCCAAAATCTTTCCCTAGGAAAATTTCAATAAATTATAAGGCCTAAGAATTAAATTACAAATTTTAGGAATGATCAACTTATCTTTAACAAAAAAGGTGAAAAACTAAAAAGAATAAGCCCCTGATTTCTCAAGAATGGAGTAGCATAAATAAAAATAATTTTAGAACTAGTCTGACTTAAATTTGTGACTGCCTCACCATGGCAGATATGCTATAGCAGGAATGATCCCGCTGTGGTGGATTTCATGGAGACAAAAACTCAAGATTTGCCTCCTAAACCTCCATTCTGCATCACACCCTCAAACCATGATGTTATATAGTCAAACCTTCATGCCAAGATCAATTTCAAGATTTTTATTATCAAATTTGATTTGGTAAAGGCGTACACGCGCTTTATTGTGCTATCAAGTCATAATTCAAACTATGTGCTTTAACGTGGCTATCAAGTCATAAAATAAAACTTATAAATAAAATACCAATCTATTATCGAAGTATCCAAATCTTACCTATCTCAGATTCTTTCCATGTCTATCCTAGGCTCAAAATATTTAGTTACTACTCTGGAGTTCTCTGACCTAAATTCCATCCTCATTTGTCTATCCATAACGATGGAGATAGGCCGCTACAATATATGCCAATTGGTCCATCACTCATCTCTGAGTAATCAATATAGAAAAACTCAGCTAAGGTATGAATATATTAGCAATTGAATCGTTGAACAACTAAGGATACTTATCTTGCATGTCCTTCTCGATTTGCCAAATAGCTTCTTTGATCAGGTGATGCCTCCATTGAATTTTCCTTCTTAATCCCCTTGGTCCTTAGATTTTAGATGTCACAATCAAGAATTACAATCAGTTTTTTCTTCTACTAAAGATTCATATCCAGCACCACTGAGTCCCACTTAATGACATAGTCTTCATCCTCATGGTACTTGTTCAACATAAACATATGAAACACTAAATAGATCCCAAATAAGTTGTGGGGTAGATCCATCCTATAAGTCACTGACCCTACACACTTAAGAATCTCAAATGGGCTAATATAGAAAGGACTAAGCGTACGCTTCTTATCGAATCTTATGACACCTTTGATGGATGATACCTTTAGAAGAACCTACTCGCTAGTCTAAAATATCGTATCTCTAACCTTATAACTTATATATCCATTTGTCGACTTTGTGCTGCTAGGAGTAAAGCTTGGGTAACCCTTACCTTATCTTGAACACTTTTACTAAATAAATCCTAGAGGTCTCACGTCTCTAACTTCAAACCACCCTACGGGAGATCTACACCTCCTTCTATAAAGTGCTTCAAATGGTTCCATATCAATGTCACTACTCGGACCTAGAGCCTAGGAGTGACACGGGAAATGAGAACCTGAGAGTTCCCAAACAAGCCTCAAAGTATCCAAATCCGCATCATTAGTTCGGAAGCACATTTAATTAATAAACACATAGTTCTAAGGGATGGGAAAGTAGGACTCACGCTATGGGGATATCAAAGGGAAAGGGATTTACATGGATTCACATAGCACATAAGAACTGGGGGGGGGGGGTAAATATGACTCACTCTATGGGAGCAATATGCTTAGAATCTTCCACATTTCCACCTCAAACATACATATATATCATAATTCCCACAGTCAATCCATGATAGCCATATCTAATAGATAACCAAAATCATAAGCTTCAAATACAACACATAACATATAGAATCTATGAGAGTCTACAAGATGTCCAACAATGCCTCTAGTCATATGATGGAATGGGGGCCAAGACATATCCCAGGCTCACCCTCAATTAAGAAGATAAACAGAAAACAACATAGGTAGAAGGAAGGTGGTTTGTCCTTGGAAGATAGGACTCGCCACAATATCAAATCTCTGAATTAGAGCTACCCACAAGCGGTGGAGGATCGTAACACACGGTACCTACATGGTAAAATCATGTAGGCATAGAGTATGTGTTAGTACGTTTGAATGACCTAGTATGCAGGCATGCAACATGAAAGGAAGATGATGTAACCTGCACAATATGCTATATGAAAACTATAGAGTAGCCATAACCCACATATACTAGCACACAAAGAGTCACTCTTTGCTTGAATTGTGTAAAGGGAAGGTTGTACCCGTCTTCATCAATACACATGTATCTCATGACATGACTTTGTATAGGGAAGGTTATACCTGTCCTTATTTATACATTGTGTAAAGGGAGGGTTGTACCTATCCTCATGAATACACACTTAGCTCATATAACATGTGCATAGGGAAAGTTGTAATCTCATCTATGCTTTGTGTAAAAGGAGGGTTGTGCCCATCCTCATCAATACACACTTAGCTCATATGTACATGTGTATAGGAAGGTTTTATCTATCCTCATCTAACAGAGAGTTGTGTCCATCCTCATCAATATACACTTAGCTCTTACATACATGTGCATAGGGAAGGTTGTACCTATCCTCATCTTTGCATAGTGTAAAGGGAGGGTTGTGCCCTTCCTCATCAATACACCCATGTGATTACATACTCATGCAAGATGTCATATCATATACACACTAATTTAATTCAGATTCATGTAGAATATAAGGTCATATTACGATCAATTCGTAGTGTTCAACTTATATCATGCGCATGTTCATAGATTCTTACTTAATTCTTGTTCATAACCATATTTTCATCCAAATCATATACATAAACGTGTTTTGGTTTTAACCCACTTCATAATTTTCATATAAATCGATGTTAATGAATGCAAATGCAATGCATGATGTGACGATAGAATAGGTAACGTAGATTCAAGTTAAAATTAACATCATAATACAAAATTGAATAAATCCATAATAAAATGAACATCTAAATCATAATATAAATCACCCACGCATAAATCAACTTTAAAAGGGGGACATACATGATCATAACTTCATATCTCAATGTAAATCATCATAATAGTAATCAAAGTAGATTAAAATCATAGGTAAAGTACAACCCATACATCAATTGGATTTAATAAAATCAAATATTGAAATCCCACATTTAAAGTAAACTAAGATTCATGAAATCAATCGAAAAGATTTTTCGGGTCTTCTTGGTTGAAAGGGACCAAGAATCAATCTCACATACCTTAGCTAATAGAGAAGATTCGAGAAGAAATTTGGTGAAGAGAGAGTTCTTCCTTGATCCCCAAGCTTAATTTCCACTAGAGTTCTTTGAGAGAGACTTGAGTGAATTTTTAAATGTGAGGAATGAATTTTGAATGAGGGATGAAATTTAGGTCATTAGGAGGTCTTTCGATAGCATAGGAAATCACAAAAGGCCCTTAGAATAAACCATAATTATGAAAATGTGGTTAATGAAACGAGTGAAAAATTGACTTTTCACGACTTCACTTGACCTTACACGGCCCGTGAAGCACTTCACTGGCAGTGTAAGTGCCCATGAAGCCATACTTAGACAAACTTCAGCAAGTTTCTTTAAGGCAAGGGTGTTTCCAATGAAGGTCGTATGGACCGTATGAAGCTTCACTGGTCGTAAAAGTGTCCGTATGAAGGTACCCAGCTATAAGACGTGATTTCACACTTAGAATATATTTTTCCAAAGAAATGCCATGATATACCACCCACACAGTTCGTGAGATGCCACACAGCCCATATGGGTTCCCGTATGGCTTGCCTTAGAAAAAAGAAAGGAACACAACATAGGATGGATTTACAAAAATGGGCATAATATCTTGATCCGAACTCAGGATTAGGTGAAACCAATGTGTTGGAAAGCTAATTCAAAAAGCTTCAATTTGGTAGGTTGTAGGCAACCCAGTTCGTCTTGTGCTTCGAGATATGACCATTTAAAGTTGACCCTTCCACCGAATCATATGAAAAATTTAGAAATAGAACAAATTTGAACATGGCTTGATATAGGAGACTCATGATGACCCTAAAACACATAAATAAGTTTGGATTGAAGGCTTGAAAGTGAACTTAGCTTGAGCTTGAAGGTTCTATTCTGAGTGCACAACTTGCGGGGTATTACAATCAATCTGGAGTGATAACTATTATTGTAAGAGAACTCATACGGTCATAGTAACTTGTTGTAATGGCCTTCAAAATTAATTACACATGCCCTCAACATATCTTTCAACAGTTGAATAATTTTCTATCGTCACTTTGTAAGTGAAAAGTTGTGTTGAAGGTAAGTTGAGTGCCAACTCCTCATGTAACTTCCACTAAAGCATCTATGTAAACTCCATACCACAGTATGACATGATAGAAAGGGGAACCCGATGTAGCCTTACTATCTCATTCACATAAATCTTTGCCAACTAGTGGCCATTATAATCCACTCTGATTGGGATAAAGTAGGCTGACTTTGTTATCTTGTCAACCATAACCCAAATAGAAGTAAACTTTTCCAAAGTCTAAGAAAGACACACCATGAAGTCCATAAACTTGCTAGCCTTTGATGCTCATACTTCACATGAAGATAGTTTTGACACTTAGCCATAAACACATCTATGTTCTTGTTCATGCTAGGCCACCAATAAAGTCACTTTAAATCTTGATATATCTTGGTTATACTAGGATAAATAGAATATTGTGAACTATGAGCCTCTATTAATACCCTCTGAATTATTCAATCAACTCAGCGAATACAAATTCATACCCTAGAACTAAGCACACCATTTGCATCAAGAGTAACCTCTTGAGCCTCACTTGACATCCTGTACTTTTTAAGCTAATTCAAACTCTCATCTTCATATTGCTTGTCCCCTGATCTCCTCGATGAAACTGGGTCTAACCTCAATACTAGCCAAAGCCCTAACTTTCTTTGAGATTCCTAACTTCATGAACTTAGTCTCCAACACCTAAAGATCCCTAGCAAAAGGTCACTTTAACACCTCCTACAGGCTATACTATCCATACAGGCAAGTTTCTAGCTTAATGTATTTGCCATCATATTAGGCTTACTTGGGTAATACTGAATGATAACATCATAATTCTTTAGTAACTCTATCCACCTTTGCTATCTCAGATTCAATACTCTTTGAGTGAACACATGCTAGTTAGTGTACACTTCACACTTGACAGCATAAAGATATTGCCGCTAGATATTTAGAGAAAACACTACCACTGCTAATTCCAAGTAGTATATGATCCTTATTATCTTGGATATTTATTTATAATATCAGACTCAAAAATCAAATCCAATTTATTATCGGATTATCCCAAACCATACCTGACTCGTATTTTGTCTAAGCCTAGCCTAGACTTAAAATTTTTAATTTACTATTCAAGAGTACTCTAGCTCAAATTCTTTTTTTATTGGTCTGTCCATAATAACGGGGATGGGTCATGATGTAATGTATGATCTATACTTGGATCCACCCTGCAATACATAAAATTTTGTTAGAAATATCACACATGATACAAGTAGGGGATCTACTATCATGATTTAATGTTTCAAGTCATGATGATACTTACTATAATTCTTCAATAGGTAAGCGAACCTGCAATTCGAAATGGAAAGGGATTTAAGGAAAGAAACTAATAGAAGCAACAATTTAGATACAAAAATAGGAGATAAAGCATAACTAGTTAGTGTACAAATACAAATAAAAGATCCCTCCTAGAACCTTGAAGTCACATGTGCAGAACTACTAACAAAAGAGTATAAGCCTCCAAACTAGATCAAGGAAATATATAGACTTATCTCGAAAATAAAAGACTAGTGAATAAATACAAAAGTAGAAAAGTATGATCCATAAGACCATGTGCATACCCTTGCCTCCGAATCTAGCAGTTGTAGGCTCGAGGTCACTGTTGGTAGTTGGAGCTCAAATCTGTGTCATGAAAATAGATGCAGAGTATAGTATAAGTACAAAATTAATAGGTACCCAATAGGCATCATAGATTGATTGAGCAAGTAAAGTAAAGGTAATATCAAATGTCATAATTAAACACAACAGAGGTTAAGAAATGAACAGTTAGAAGTAATGCACATGAGCGTACTAAGAACAGAAAAAAAAGTAAGTAATTAACAAACTAAAGCTAATTGAGACCCGATAACCCAAAAGGCACACTCATGTGTAATTTTAAATAAAAATTCAAGCGGACCCTTATAAGTCCAACAGGTACAAAATATCTATAACTATAGACGTTAGAACTTGCATAATACGAATCGAGAAATGCATAGATCGGATCTCTAATCGTGAATATGACTCTCAAGACCCCAATAAGATTGGGTTACTAAGTATCAACTTTATGGAGGATAATGGGCTAACTCTTCAAAACAGGATTAGATAGCTATTTAGCAAGCCAATGCAAACTGGTGCATGTGATAACACAACTATGACATGCAAGGCATTATCAACAATCCACAATCATTGAACATGTCTAATACTAATAATGAAACACAAGTGCAACCATAGTAAGAAGTCCCATATCTGATGTTCAATGATATTTCCATGTTTTAACATTGGGACTGTGCAAACTCACTCACCCTCACAACAAATATTCATACATAATGACTAATGCCATAAGCTTTCTCCTATACTCATGACGTAGACCTTCAACTAATTGACTAGGATTACTCTAGGACTTTCTAGGCTTGTAACGTAGGCTCATGGGGCTTTGGTATAATATTTTGGAAAAATAGTGACTTAAAGCCCTCCTTGAAACTTCGTTCTTCTATACTTTTTCCCCACCAACTTTGTTATCTTCCCCTTAGTCTCCCTTTTTCCTCGTTCAAGCTTTTCTAGGTGCTTTCGTATCATTTTTCAGCCTTTTACCTTGTTTTTACACTTCATTTTGATTTTTAATTCTCAATTAAGGCGTCTTTCATTTTTCTTGCACCCAGTACATGATTTTTGTATCCCTAACTCACATGTTTTCTCCTTTTTCTTTGTATCCCTAACTCACCTCCCTTATGTTTGTGTTTTACCATTATACTAGCCACCCTCAACTTAGGCTTTTGGCTTGTGTTGAGGTACACACTATCCATCCTCAGAACCAAGGCCACTTTTGGTAGCCACCCTCAACTTAGGCTTTTTTCCTCAGTCAAGGTATACAATGTTCAAGGAAGGACCAGGGTCAAATTAAGGATTTTTCACTAGATAAGGCTGGGTTAGTCAGGTGTTTTAAAAGAATAGGTACATGTTAGGCTCAAACATTAGGAATAAGGGATATATCATCAATTTGGTTAGTCATTTTTAGGCTAAAGTGGACTATTTAAGAACAATGGCCTAAGATCCCTCCCTAATCCAGCTAATATGCAATCTAACTTAGAGTAACCGGGCAAGTTCTGAATTAGCATAAAACACATGAATTTATCAAATAAAGCTCACACTCACATGGCACTGCATACATTATCAGCGAAAGATTCTCAGATCATGCTTCTCATCTCAATTTACCCTTACTTATCAAAACAAATATTGTCAATCATCTAAACATACATGGCTACTATCTAACTACTAATCAATTTTTTTTGGTGGGTACCATTTTTTTAAAACAAAAACATGCTATAAGCCACAAGTATTGGTACTATATATTACACATATTATCTAAACACCCTAAACATGCCGGTTCAAGGGGATTCAAATATCCACAAGGAAAAAGAACACAAGAAAGAAAACCTCGGGATCAAAAATTGGGGTAATTATGGACCATAAGCTACTTAGACTTCACTGAGATTCATAACTACCTACACCCCACCGAAAATGATGTGATTGTCCCCAATGCATATAATCAAAACATAACAGAACATAAGGGGTCAAAAATATATACCTGGGTATCTAATTGCCAGGGTTCCTTAGATATCCTCCAAGCAGCACATAATATTTTGTCGTGGCACGACGTAGATGGCTAGAGCACTCAAACTTCCTCTAGCTATTGTGTTCCCTTATCATCAAGCTTTGCCTCCATCGAGAACCTACCAATATTCTTTTGATCTAACGCTTTGGTGCTTGTTAGCATTCTTCTTTGAATCTGATCCAATTTCACTGACACAAGTCTGAATTATTGATTTAGCCATTCGATTGTCACAGAATGTCGTTCACCTTTATGATTTATGCTGGTAATGTTTGACTTAATCTCCTTTTAAAGTCTCATCTTGTGTCTCTACCCTTTTCAGCAATTGGTCAAGTATCTCCTCGATTATGCGATTCCTATTTCCCACGTCACTACTATGGGGAGGCACATAACGACCACCCCTTTGCCTTCCTTATAGCTTCCATATTGGGTATGGTGACCTCTCTGAATATCCATTGGCTCAGTTGTCTACTTCATTAGCATCTCCAGGTTGGCTTGTTTTCAGCAATCACCCTGAGGATCTCCGCCTTCATTTGCGCTTGGTCAAAGCTCGTATCGGTAATCTCCAAGTGGTTGGTTGGATGTTCCTTCATGTGTTTGTGCACATGGTTTAGTTTATCAACCCAGTCTAGCTGCGATTTCTGCGAATGGTTGTTTTATGAACAAACCTCTCAATAGGTCATCAGTAAATTCTTAGCTATTTACATCTAGAGCTCGGTAGAAATTCTCTACTAGGATACTCTCTGTAATCTTATGGTAGAGTTCAATCCTCAAGCATCTATCAAATCGCTCTTATGTGGCAAGGATTGAGTCATCAGGGAACTACTTAAAGTTGTTGATCAGGTCCTCCACATTGAACCTGTTTAGTTTAATGAAGTACCTTGCTAGGAAAGCCCTCCGTAATTCTATCCACTTGGTGATCGAGCCTTGTGGGAGCTCAGATAGCCATAATGCAACATTTCCCATGAGACACAATAGGAAGACACGAAGTCCCACAACATTCATAAACAAATTTTGGATTCCCATCACACTTTTACAGACGAATGCCACATTGTGTAAGTGGCTATATAGATCCTCTGATGGTAAGCCCGATAATAGCCCACAATTTTGCAGCATCTGAAGTAACCCTCTCGAGACTATGAACTTTGTGTTCGCTGGTGGTATTGGCAACACAATAGCTCCAGTGACATCCATAGCCATGGGATTTAACCGATACAGATTCCACTGGTAGGCATTGGTGTTGAAGTGCCGAGGTTGTGGAATGTCCTCCAAAAGAGGTGGGTTCTCATTCCTATCATCATCATTATTGTTCTAATTTAGAGATGTATTTGTCGTGTTGTTGGAGTTATCTTTGGCAATCCTTCTTATCATTTGGTGGATCTCTGGATCAAATAGAGTTAAGGGATTTCTTTGACTCCAAGTTTTGGGAATACACTATCATACACCCTGGAAATTAACAAAAACAACAAACAAAAGTAAAATAAAGGGAAATAAGGATTAACACTCGAACTACTAATGAATTTACTAACTCTAGCCATATTCCCTGGCAACGACGCAAAAATCTTGATTGTCGCCCAAGTTACACCTCCTTTTTAGAGGATAAAATGGTCGCTGTCAAGATATAGAACCTAACCAAGGTTAGGGTCGAACCCACAGGGAATACATAGACTCAAGGCGAATTCACCACAAGCAATCTGAGTAGTTAATCGACTCAATTCCCCAAGTGAAAGGGGGTTGCAAAAATCAGTGAGAAAAATAAACTAACTAACTATCACGAGAGAATGATCAATAAAGGAGAGCAACTAGGGTATTGTGTTCCCCATGATTCCCCAACTCAGTATCACTAGATAACGTAATTCTTGTCTAGTGTGTAGCATGCAGGACAGTAATTTAAGTTCACCAAGCTCTTTGGTCAAAGGTGAGAGACGCATTTAACTATGTAACTTGGCGCATCTCCATGTGTACATTATTAACCATTGCCTATAAGTCCCAGTACAACTTTCCCTTGTCCTAGTTTGGTTGATTAGACAAGAACCCATCAATTGAATCCTGTTAATTAATCTTTTCTCCTATTCATTACTACCTTGGTCCAGTCAGTAACACTAGACAGGTTTTAATTTTGGCCACCATCAGAAAACATTTAAAATACAGAGAGTTAATTAATACATGCATATACACCTTCCAAGAATCGTGAATCATCCAATTTACTTTGCTAGTTCTTCATGGTTCCCTGAACCCTAGGTGTGGATTTAGCTATTCATGATTTGTGTAGATAAAGAGATTATGAATTTATAAGACATAATTAAATACATATACAACTGAATTAAGAGTAAGCAAATCTAATGTCAATGAGAATCACAATCTTGAAGATTGAATTATATCACAAGTGTTTGAATGACTCTCTCACAATTTTCTCTCCAAGAATATTGAGTTCTCTAACCTAAACTACTCTAAACTCACGTGAACTGTCCTCTCTCTTCCTGAAAAATAACCCTAACAACCTATTTATAATAAGTAAAAACAAATCAAAAACAAATTAGCAAAACTGATCGGCAAACTCCACGAAAACATATTATGACTCGTATTATCCTATATGACTCATCGTCGTGGTCTCTAATCAGCTACTAGAATTTTGGACTTCTCTTCACGACTCATAAAGTGGTTTACGACTCATAAAGTGGTTTTGTTTGATAACTTTCCTGCAAGTCCACTTCTCTGATCCTCAGGGCACGAAATGTCTTCTACGACTCGTACAATGATCTACAACACGTCTGCATGTTCGTAGAATTAACTTTTGAAACTTGGCCCCTTACTGAAATTCCTCACTAAACACCTTTACGACTCATAAACGACGACTCGTAGAAGCTGTCATACAACAACAAAAACTAACAACTTCTGCAAAATTTCCCAAATCATGGCCCACCTATATTCTTGCAAATCTAAACACAAAAATACATATAAACAACTAAAGTTGCATTGAGAATACACAAAATCCTAAGTTTTAAGCATCAAAAGTGTTTTATTTTTTACAGCACATCACATACCTACTCATGATAAAGGAATCAATTTGGAATGAAATTTATGCTAGAATAATCTCCAACGTACTCTAAGGTCAGTTTAATTCTAAGCATAAATCACTATATAATGATGGATATACCAAATGCAAATAACTAGGGTCGCAGAAAGGGGTAATGGATAATAAGGGACATCAAAGCTAAGTGACCGCCTAGTCTAAGGCATATCCTCTCAGATTTTAATCTACTATATCAATCTACAAAGAGTAAAGTCATCTGATATGATGTCGGAGCTAGACTAAGGTCTATACGCTCTAAAACATGCAAGTCTATAGCAATCCTTAGTCTATGCCAGACTACGACCAAACATGTTCAAAATTAGCCAATAAATACATATCAAACACACCATATGGTAAAGATTGTCATGACCCAATCTAGACCCTAGACATGACACGACGAGTGATGTGCTACCAAAATACAACACTTTTGATGCTTAAAACTTGGAATTTTCTATGTTCTCAAAGAAATTCTAATAGATTTGATGTATTTTTGTATTTGTTTTTTAGAATTACAAGATCTAGCACGATTTATGGCTAAGTGTGCAGTTGCTAAAGTTTCTACTGTTCTACGACACTATTTGCGAGCCGTGGAAGTTTTCCACAAACCGTAGATTTGGTTTCATTGCAAAATTCAGTGAATGGGTGATTTTATGAAGTTGAATCTATGAAATAACAGAAGAGCTATAAAATGAAGTACAAGATGTAGATGAGCTTCTGTACCCTAAGGATCAGAAATCGGGAGTTGCTGAAAGGTCATCAGGCGAAATCCCATATGGGTTGTAAGTCCGAATAAGAAAGGTCATGTAGAAGTTGAACCCAAAATTGAAGATTGAAGTCCACGAAGCCCCGAAATGGACGGTAAAACTTAGTACGACCCGTAGACTTACTCGTATTATCTATCGAATCCAGTTCTCCTATTTTATTTTGGATTTGTATTTTAAACACTATAAATAGTTTTCAAGTTATTTTCTGAGGGGAGCATAAGAGAATGACCAGATACCTTGAGAAATGTGGTTAGAAACACTTGAAAAATTACTTTGTGATTTTAATTCAAAGCTTGTGATTTTTGTTGAAGAGCATGGATTTCTTGTTCTTAATTTCATCCTTGTAAGTACTTAAATATGTTATTCAATATCATGATTGTTGCATCTACAATGAGTATGAGTATCTAAATCCACAACTAGGGATGTGGGAGCCTTGAAGAACTAACTAGGTAAAATTGGATAATTCGTAATTCTTAGAAAGTATACATACAGTATTAATTAACTCTCATCATTTTGATTGCTTTTTAACAGTGGCCAATGTTAGAACTCACCGAGTGTTACTGATTGGACCAAGGTAATAATGAATAAGAAAAGAGATTAATTAACAGGATTCAATTGATGTTTTCTTGTCTAATCAACCAAACTGGATCAAGGGGAGGTTGTACTGGAATAAAAGGTAAGGGTTAGTAATGTCACACTGTGGGGATGGATCAAATCACGTAGTGAAATTTAGCTCTCGCCTGGATGAAGGATCAAATCACGTAGTGAAATTTAGCTCTCGCCTGGATGAAAAGGTTTGATAAACTGAACTTACTATTCTACATGCAACACACTAGAAAAGAATGTGATTGTCTGGTAATACCAAGTTATGGAAACATACGGAAACCAATACCCTTGTTACTCTTCTTATTGGTTTCACACACTTGTGCTAGTTTAGGATTACTTCCTGCAATTTACAACCCCACCCCCTTTGGAGAGATAAGTAGGTTAATTAGCTCAAATTGCTTGAAATTACTCTAAGTCGACCATGTTTTCTTGTAGGATGACCCTAACCTCAGTTAGGTTACTTGAGAATGACCGCTTTAACCTTCAAAAAGGAGGTGTAGCTCGGGCTACATCAAGATTTTGGCGTCGTTACCAGGGAATACGGCTAGACTTGTCTAATTTGAATAATTCAGGAATTAATCCTTATTTTTCTCACTTTACACTTTTTGTTATTTTTATTTTATTTTACCATGCACGTGTAGTGTATGCACAACACTTAAAGTTGAGGCATTCCCTTGACTCTGTTTGACCCTGAGATTTAAAGGACATTGAGAAGAATGGCCCCGGACAACATGAACAACATTGCAAATAATGTAGTAAATGCGACACTAAACGAGATCCAGAATGTGAACAACAATAACCCACCTGTGCTTGAGGATATCGACCCACCGCCGTGGGATCTTAACGCCAAAGCTCATACATAGAATCAATATCGGCTTGATCCCATGGCAATGGATGTCACTGGAGCTATTGTGTTACCGCCACTACCGAATGACATAAAGTTCATTATTTTGACTAGGTTACTTCCAATACTGCAGAATTGTGGGTTGTTCACGGGCCTACCATCAGAGGATCCATATAAGCATCTACACAATGCATTATTCATTTGTAAGAGTATGATAAGAAGCCAGAATTTATCTAAGGATGTGGTTATGCTCCGTGTCTTCCTATTGTCTCTAATAGGTGATGCAATTCTATGGTTATCCGATCTCCCACAAAGTTTGATCACCAGCTGGGATGAACTGTAGAAGGCCTTTTTGGAGAGGTCCTTCCCGAGGTCAAAGAAGCTGAAGTTGAAAGACCAAATCAACAACTTTAAGCAACTTCTTGGTGATTCGATCAATACCGCATGGGAGAGGTGCATAAAGTGTCTGAGGAGTGTCCCTAACCATAAGATCATGGATGACGCCTTAGTAGAGATCTTTTATCGAGCCCCAGACGAGAATAGCCAAGTTGTTTTTAATACCATCATGGGAGGCTCGTTTTTAGATTGTCCATTTTTTATGATCGCTGAGAGGCTAGAAAAGATCATCAAGACAAATCGTGCATGGGAATGAGGGATAAGTCAACAATAAAGGGCTCTTTCATAGTCAACACTACTGCGGCGCAAGCAAAAATAAATGAGGATATGATGCAAGAGCTTGCTCGTATTAGCACCAATGTAGAGTTATTGATGAAGCAGAATCAAGAACGTGTGAATGCAGTAACTTATCAGCCTTCACGAGCACCCATGTATGAGGAGCCTTACTATGAGGAGGACACTTGCTTTGTCATTGATCAGATAGCGGGTTCGGACCAACTCCCAAGGTTCCAAGCAGGACTATTGGCACTAAGATCAAGAAAACCCAAGTCGAAACTATAATAGGGATGGCACTGTTAGAGACAACAATTGAGGAGGCTACTATGACAGAAACAGGGGCCAGGACGGAGATGCTGACTGGAGAAACAAAGATGGCTACAGGGATGGTCTGTATGTGCCACCACATAATTTATATACGAGTTCTGGTAGTTTTAGAGTTAAGGAGATGTTTGATAGCCTATTGAAGAAGGCTGACTCTTAAGATGAGACATTGAAGGGAATGACGTCTAACATCTCCAACATTAATTAGAAAATCAAGTCTCATTCTATTGATATCAAGAAGATGGCACATCAGTTTAGTCAAATGTCAACTCAACTTAAGCAGTTCCAAAAAGGTACAATTTCCTAGAAGTACAGTTCAAAATCCAAAGAATGAGGGGCAGTGAATAGTGGTGACTACTCATAGTGGCAAATAGACTATTGGCCCTTTGATGCCGATTGATGATGATGATGTTCGTGAGGAGAGAGTTGAGAGCAAAGAGGCAGAGATCGGAGATAATCATGCTCAAGATGGGGTGAATGATGTTGCAATGACGCCACAAATGTTGACGCCATTCCTAGACCTCCTCTTCCTTTCCCTCATAGAATCAAAAAGAAGGAGGAAGGTAAATTCAACCACTTTCACTCCATGCTAAAACAACTCTCCATCAACATCCCTCTCACTAAAGCATTGGAGAAGATGTTTGGTATTCAAATTTCATGAAGGACTTGGTCACGAAGAAGCAGACTGTGAGCTAGGAGCTCTCCTAAGAGATTCAACATTGCAGTGTGATTGCTACAAGGTCCTTGGTGCAGAAACGAAAAGATCCCAGAGCATTACCATACCCAGCACCATCGGAGATATTGACTTCGTAAGGACATTATATGATCTTGGTGCTAGCATAAATCAGATGCCCTTGTGGTCTTCAAGAAGCTAGGACTAAGATTCGCTACTCCTACGAGCATGCGATTGTTGATGGTGGATAGAACGGTGAAGAAGCTTGTGGGGATACTGTATGACATCTTTATCAAAGTAGAAAAATTTATATTCCCCGTAGACTTTGTGATCCTTGATTATGAAGTCGATTTTGAAGTCGTAATCATCTTGGGAAGACTGTTCCTAGCGACTGGGCGTGCACTAATAGATATGGAAGCCAACCAACTCAAGTTTCAATTGAATGATGAAGTGTCATCTTCAACATCTGTTAGTCAATGAAGAGGCCAACTCAAGTTTCAATTGAATGATGAAGTGTCATCTTCAACATCTGTTAGTCAATGAAGAGGCCTGCTGACTTGAAGATGGAAGTTTGGGCACTTGGTGAAGTCAGAGTAACAAAGTTTTCCAAGTCATGCCACGATAATAAATCAGGTGCCACTTGGGAGGCAACCCAACATATTTAATGTAATAGTTGTAGTTTTGTTTTGTTTTTAGCTTTTGGACTTGTAAGTAGTTTAATTTTTAGTGTTTTGGTTGTAATTTTTGGACTTTGGACTAGTGGCGAATAGGGTAACAGTGTGTTTTGTGAAGAATATGTAGGTACAAGACTAAGTCAACCATTTTGGGTTAAAAAAGCAACAAGAAGTGCTTCTACAACTAGTTTTACGGGTCATATCTAAAACCAAGACCCGTACACTGACTCGTAGAATACTTCCAATGCGTAAAATAAAGTGCACTCCAGTCCACGAGCCAACTTTATGGCCCAAAGATAAAACTAAAGGGTGTGAATGGGGCTCATGGACTCTTGGTAAGTTTTCTACTTTTGACTAAGTGTTAGGGATTTCTACGACTCAATCTACGAGTTGTATTTCAGTGTATGGCTCGTAGATGGGTCCGCGTCCAAATTAGGGCTTTGGATAGTCTACGAGACCAGGATCTATAGATCGTAGAAATTTCTATGGCTCATAATTGGGGTTTTTTAAAGTCTGGGCCTAGTCATCAAATTGACTCGGTCAAAGTATAAAGAGGGGTCAAATAATTTTAAGCCTCCACTTTCACAAAAATTTCCCAATACCCGACCCCTTCTCCTACCCCAAGCATTCCGACCTTCGTCCCATTTTCCGATACAGTTTTTGGCTACACTCTAGCAACCTAGGATTTGCCCCCTTCGGATTCCTCCATCAATTTTCCATAATTTTGCTTAAATTTTGATAAGTCCTTGGCCCAAAAATCCTTGTATTACCAAAATTAATCCAATTAGGTTGTAGTTATTGATGGGTATGGTAGTCCAATATTGATGGGTTCGAATTAATGGTTGCCTTTATGTATGCTTTGTGTTTAATCCGGATTGAAGTATTGCCATTATTTTGAATAGTGTTAAATATCGGAAAATGTGTATCTGGCCATGTTTTGTTTGAAGGTTATTGTGAGAAAACCATGTTGTTACATGTTATTCTAATTAGATGGAAATCACTGCTTGAAAAATTACGTGTGATTGCATGTGTAGCATGAACATGTAAAATGGAAATCTATGGGGTAGTGTGTAATCATTGCATGTAGGGTGTTTGGGAAGTTGTTAGGATCGCATGGGTTCTCAATATTCTTGCTCCGGTGCTGATGTAATTAACCATGGTCTAAGCATGTCATTTTGGGACACGTTTGATAGGCTTGGAAAAAACAAGTTACTGGAAATTTCTCACCACGAGGGTCTTCTACGACCGTGGAACATTCCACGAGCTGTAGTTGCCCCTAATGTGAAGATCCAGTAACTTTGAATTTCTAGGATTCTATCAAATGAGACCTTTTATGAGCCATAGTTTATTCTACGACTCGTAAATAGGTCTCGTAGGGCATGGCCTACAGAAAATCAAGTCTGGAATCACATCCACGACTCAGTTTACAACCCTTGGAATGATCTATGATCGTATCTGCTCTCGTAGATGCAATTCTAGTAGCTAAATTCACTAAAACCTACCATCTACGAAGGCCTTTTATGGCTTGTATTTTACACTACGACCCGTAAACGAGCCCTCGTAGGCTCATCTATCATCACTTCTTGATATGTTCTTGTTTTTCATTCCTAAACTTGTGAGGATAATCGTGTTTGCTAAATGCGTGCATTTCAGGTACCATGGACCCAAAGGCAAGGAAGAGTGAGATACGGGCCTTACAGCGGTGTTTACAAGATGAGCCTTTAGAGGATCAGGGAAACTCCGAGGGTAGTGGATCCTTGGAGGAGCTCGTTGTTCATCCTGATGTGAACGCCGAGCGACCATAGACATGGGCTACTACTAGAAAGGTTGGGCAACCACAGACTTAGGATATCATGTTCCACCTCCCCAGTCTGATGAGGGAGGTGTGAGAGACAGCAGTTCCATCCAGATGACTTCCTCCAGAGAGGGATCCAAGTCCGGATTCGGTGAGGAGTCAGAGTCGGAATCTTCAGTAGCACCTTGAGCACCACCCTCACCTTCGGATGCTCTATCTATCTTGTAGTGCATACAAAGTATGCAGCGAATCTACGCAAAGGACATATAGAAGGACGAGCAGGGCCGACTAGCTCATTTTACATTTAAGGAACCTCGAATCATCACTTTAGGGTTGGATAGTGTCCGAGGCCTCTAGGACACCATCACCAGATACAAGCTCTAGTGGCTGGCAGCAGCATCAGGGAAGTATTCCCCGCCAATGGTTCATGAGTTCTTTGCCTCTTATGCCGCCACAATTATTGGTTCTCTTCCCAAGGGGAAGGAACCCTTCACTCATCCCTGGTTGACACATACGAGGGTGAGGGGTGTATAGGTTGACATCTCAGAGGCCACGATCTATCGTATGTTATTTGGCCTATAGTTCCCCACCCCCAGGATTACAGCAAAGTTTGATCAAAATCGGGGCAAACTCGGGATAAGGCCTTGATGAGAGACCAGACGCAAAGGGCCACTTTGATGAAATGGGTTGCTGACCACATTGCTGAGCAGGGCAGGACCCTGAGTGGATATCTACTTCGGCAGAGCCCATAGTAAAGGCCTCTCTAAGTTTTCAGAGGTAAATATTGGTGGGCTGTGGTGAGATCAGGGATTTGCCCCACACTTGCAAATAATACATTGATATCGGACAGTGCAGTACTTGTTGCCAGCATCTTTGCTTGATATGAGATAGATTGGGGCCACTTAATTATAGAGCAGATTCATGAGGCGGCCCTGAAAAGATCCATCTCCATCTCCTTCTCGTGCCTGATATATAGACTCTGTATAGAGTCGGGGGTGGAGATACTTCATCATTTGGTCTCTCTGATCAAGGTCCAGCGGACTTTAGATGTCATCCTGATAAAGGCTGATGAGAACTCAATGGCACTCTAGCGAGCACCTGATGTGCTGCCAAATATAATACTTTTGATGCTTACAAATTAGGATTTTATGTGTTCTCAATGCAATATTTATGGGTTTTATGTGTTTTTGTGTTTAGATTTGTAGGAGTACAGGTTGGCCATAATTTGGGGAAAAATTGCAGAAGTTGCTGGTTTTTGCTGATGTATGAAACAGTCTATGGGTCGTAGAGCATTCTATGAGTCGTAGATAGGTTTCATGAGGATTTCCAATGAGGCGCTATTTGCTGAAGTTGAAGTCTACGAACATGCAGATAATATGTAGATGAATCGTAGTTTATGAGTCATAGAATACCTTTCGTGCCCTGAGGATCAAAAAGGTGGACTTGCAGGGAAGTTATCAGATGAAACCCCCTTTAGGGGTCACAAAACCACGTTACGAGATATAAAATGGTGACATAGAAGTAAGCCCGAAATTCCAACAGCTGATTACCAGACCCCAACTACGAGCCATAGAAGGCAATATGAGTCGTAAAGTGCTTTCTTGGAGTATGCCGACCAGTTTTTCTAATTTATTTAGGACTTGTTTTTAATTATTTTAAATAGATCTTTTAGGTTATTAATCACGAGTTCTCATCAGATCACATAGGTTTAGCTTAGTTTTAGGTTAGTGCTCAAAGAACGCAATATTCTTAGAGAGAAAATTCTGAGAGATACCTTGAAAACACTTGTGGTTAATCCAATCTTCAAGCTTGTGATTTTCATTGACATTGGATTTGGTTGTTCTTAATTCAGTTGTGTAAGTGTTCAATTGTGTCTTCTAACTTCATAATCTCTTCATCTACACAAAGCATGAGTAGCTAAATTCACAACTAGGGTTGTGGGAACCATGAAGAACTAACAAAGTAAAATCAGATAATTCATGATTCTTAGAAGGTGTATATGCATGTATTAATTATCTCTCTTCGTTTTGCATGTTTTCTAGTGATGGCCAACATTAGAACCTGCCTAGGGTTACTAACTGGACTAAGGTAGTAATGAATAGGGAAAGAGATTGATTAACAGGATTCAATTGATATTTTCTCGTCTAATCAACCAAACTAGGCCAATGGGAGGTTGTACTGGGACTAATAGGTAATTGTTAGTAATTCACACTATGGAGATGGGCCAAGTCACATAGTGAAATTCGCCTCTCAACTTTGACCATGGGGCTTGGTGAACTTAAACTACCGTCCTGCATGCTATACACAAGACAAGAATTAGGTTATCCGATGATACTGAGTTGGGAAATTATGGGGAACACAATACCTTAGTTGCTCTCCATTATTGATCTTTCTCTCATGATAGTTAGTTTATTTTTCTCATTGATACCCTTTTGGGGAGTTGAGTTGATTAACTACTTGAATTTCTTGTTGATGAATTTGTCTTGAGTTTACATATTCCCTGTGGGTTTGACCCTAACCTTGGTTAGATTCTATTTCTTGACAGCGACCGCTTTATCCTCTAAAAAAGAGGTGTAGCTTGGGCGACATCAAGATTTTGGCGTCGTTATCAGGGAATACGGCTAAACTTAGTAAATTCATTAGTAATTCGAGTGTTAATCCTTAGTTATCTTTATTTTACTTTTGTTTGTTGTTTTTGTTTAGTTGCAGAGTGTAAGAGTAGTGTATGCCCAACACTCAGAGTCAAGGCAATCCCTTAACTCCATTTGACCCACAGAATGATAAGAAGGATGGCCCAAGATAGGCCAATGCAGCTATGAATAGGAACAATAATGATGAAGATAGGAATGAGAATCACCTCCTTTGGAGGACATTCCATATCCTCAGGATTTCAACGCCAATGCTTACCAGTGGAATCAGTACCGGTTGAATCCTATGGCTATGGAGGTGAGTGGAGTTATTGTGTTGCCACCACTATTGGCAGACCACAAAGTTCATAGTCTCGAGTGGGTTACTTCAGATATTGTAGACTGTGGACTATTTGTGGGCTTTCCATCGGAGGATTAACATAGCCACCAACACAATGTGGCATTTGTTTGTAATAGTGTTATGGGAACACAAAATCTATCTATAGATGCTACGTGACTTCGTGTCTTCCCATTGTCTCACACGGGCAATGCTATCTAAGCTCCCGTAGAGCTTAATCACCAGTTGGGCAGACTTGTAGAAGGCCTCTTTGGAGAGGTACTTTCCTAGATCAAACAAGCTCAAGTTAAAGGACCAGATCAACAATTTCGAGCAACTTCTTGGTGATTTGATAAGCACTACTTGGGAGTGGTTTACAAAATTTTTTAGGAGCGTCCCTCACCACAAGATAGTTGATGATGCCTTGGTCGAGAATTTCTATCGTGCTCTTAATGAGAACAGTCAAGCCTGTGTTGACACTAACATGGGGGCATATTTCTAGATCAACTGTTTGCAAGGATTGCGGAGCGAATGAAAAGGGTGGTAAAAACAAATCGTGTATGGGGGCATCGGGGTAGAGCTTCCACAGAGAGTTCATGTGTTATCAGTGTGGGGCCAGATCAAGCTAAAATTAATAAAGACATTATGTAGCAGCTTGCTCAACTTTGCACAAGCACAGATGCGATAATAAAGCAGAACCAAGAAAAAGTGAATGTAGTGGTTCACCAACCTCCACGTCCACCCATGTATAAGGAGCCATACTATGATAAGGACACTTGTTTTATTGCAAATCAGATAGGGGGTTTCCGGACCAACATCTAAGGGTTTAATTAGGACTATTAGTGCCAAGGTTAAGGAAACCAAGGTCAAAACTTTGGCAGAGATGGAGCTTACAAGGACATCCGTGGAGGATATTATAATAGAAACAGGGGTCCAAATGCATATTAGGGTCGCAGAGAGGGTTTTAGAAATGGTCCTTATGTGCCACCATATAACTATGACACATGTACAGGCCATTTCGGAATTGAGGAGATGTTTGATCGCCTGTTGAATGAAGAAGGCTGAGACACAGGATGAGACCCTACGGGGCATGAAAACAGAGATCTCAAATATTAATCAGAAGATAGAGTCTCATTCTGTGGTTATCAATTGGCTGGAACAATAGTTTGGTCAAGTTTTGACTCAGTTAAATCAGCATCAGAAGAGTACACTGCCTAGTAATACAGTGCAAAATCCTAAGAATGATGGGCAGTGTATGGCAGTTACTACTAGAGGTGGCAAGAGCACTATTGATCATCCTAAGCCGATTGATGTAGAAGATGTTCGAGAGGAGATGGTTACAGCAAAGGAAGTAGACAAAGGAGATGATCGTGGCAAGGATGGGGTGAGTGAAGCAGCACCACAGAGGTTTAAGCTCATCCCTAGGCCTCCTCTTCCCTTCCCTCAAAGACTCATAAAGAGGGAGGAGTAAGGCGAATTCAAGAATTTTCTCTCTATGCTAAAGAAACTCTCTATCAACATCTCTCTCATTGAGGTGTTGGAGAAAATGTCGAGCTATGCGAAGTACATAAAGGACTTGGTCACCAGAAAGTGCACTGTGAGTTTGGAGATTTCTCAAGAGCTTCACCATTGCATTGTTGTCACTATGAAGTCCTTAGCTCAGAAAAGAGACGACCCAGGTGCTTTCACCATACCCTGCACAATCAAAGATGCAGAGTTCGCAAGGGCACTACGTGACTTAGTTACCAGTATCAATCTAATACGCTCGCAGTCTACAAGAAGCTTGGACTGGGGCCCCCTACTCCAACTAGCATGCGGTTACTTATGGTGGATCGTACAGTGAAAAGGCCTGTAGGGATTCCATATAATGTGTTAGTAAAGGTTGAGAAGTTCATCTTCCCTACAGACTTTGTGATTCTAGATTGCAAAGTTGACTTCGATGTCCCAATCATCTTATGGAGACTATTCCTAGCCACCGGAGGAGCCCTAGTGGATATGGAAGTTGGTCAACTGAGGTTTAGATTGAATGATGAAGAAGTTGTCTTCGACATCTGTCAGTCCATGAAGCATCCAGATGAATTGAAGAGTGAAGTTTTGGCAATTGGTGAGGCCTGAGTAACCAATTTGTCCAAGTCATGCCGCAACAATAAATCAGGCACTACTTGGGAGGCAACCCAAGGTTTTTGATGTAATAACATAATTATAGGTTTATTTTCAGTTTTTGGGTTCATAGGTAATTTATTTTCTTGAATTTTATTCGAATTATAGACAATAGGTTGGTCACAAATAGGGTAACATTGTATTTTATGAAGAATATGCAGGTATAGGACCAAAGAAGTCATGTTGGCTGAGAAAAAGCATCAAGTTAAGTCTCTACGACTAGGTTTACGAGCCGTAAATCAGTTTATGACTCGTATCCCATCTCATAGAGATTTCCAGTAAGTAGAAAAATGTGCACTCTAGCCCACTAATCAACTTTATGATTTGTAAATTAAACTATGAGTCGTGAATGGGCCTCGTGGACCCCAGATACTATGGCCCCCAAAGCAAAATGTGATGCGATTCTAGCCCTACGAGGGAGGCTCCGGGATGAAGCTTTGGATGCTGAACTTTCAGATACAAAGCAGACCCCTCAACTGAGTGGTTTACTAGAGGTCCTATATGTCAGACTAGACCCCGACGTTGCTCGACCACACACTAGAGCTACTGCTAGAGCTGGGTAGACTTAGGCTTTGGTTACTTGCACTCCCAGTCAGAAGAGAGAGGTAGTGATGGGAGCAGCTGCCACAAATGACTCCATCATGAAAGGAGTCCAATTTTGACGGGGGCTCTGAGGATAGATCAGAGACAGAGTCTTCCGTCACACCATCATCATCATCTGCACTGGATGCCCTAGCTAACCAGTCGTGTGTTGAAGGCATGAAGGCGATATAATTAGAATGAACGCAGCTGAAAGAGCAGGGCAAGCCAACTCGCTCCATCTATGAGGAGCCTAGAGGGAGTTCAGATGGACTTAGTCATGTCCCCAGTCTCCAGGACACGATGATTCAATACAGGCTTCAGTGGCTGACAGAGTCTCTTGGATGGTACTCCCCGCCTATGGTGAGGGAGTTCTACATATCCTATGCAACCACCATCCAGCTTATTCTTCCCAAGGGGAAGAAACCCCTTGCTTAGCCCAGGCTGACAAAGATGCGAGCGAGGGGTCAGCGGGTAGACATTTCAGAGAAGACTATCTGTCGTATGTTGTTTGGTCCCAAGTCTCGAGCCCCCAGATCCACTGTAGAGTTTGACCACAAGGTAAGGCAGACGAGAGGCCCGTTAGTTAAGAAGGATCCTGAGCAACGAGCCATATTGATGAGATGGGTGGAAGGGTATATTGCAGAGCACAGTACGTAACATGCTTGGGTTACCACTCACTCAGAGTCTATTGTCAAGGCTTCGCTCTGCTTCCCCGCAAAATTTTGGTAGGCCATTGTTCATTCACGCATTCGGCCGACGCTCGTTGATAATACTTTGATATCAGAGTATGCAGTTTTGGTTGCCAGTGTCTTAGCTGGCTATGATATTGATTGGTTCCATCTCATCATCGAGTAGATACATGAGGCCGCACTAAAGAGGGCCATCTCCATCCCTTTCCTATGTTTGATCTACAAGCTCTTTTTAGAGTCTAGGGTGGAGATAATACACCAGGTGGACCGGATGAGTGAGGCCCAACATACTTTGGAGCCCAGCCTGATCAAGGCTGCTGAGAAGCCGGTGGCACTCCGGCAAGCACAACCCTCCACCTATTCCAGAGATATTTGCCCTAGCGCTACCGCCCAAGGGTTCTAAAATTTACATCACCGCTGCTACTGATACTACTGAGGAGAGGCCCCCACAACACTAGGCAGTTGAAGAGAGGAGGCCCACAATTGGTACTCCTACACAAGAGGCCACAACTTCACAGCCTCCTACTGCGGGCATGATCTACGTGTCCACCACTTCTATACAGACCATGGCACAGAGGTTAGCACATGCTGAGGCATAACTGACTTAGCTCATTCAGCAGATTAGGCCATGGGTCCGCCAGGCTATTGCGGACTCGGAGGGTCAGAGTCAGGCATTCATTATTGCCACTATCTAGGATCATATTTCTATAGTGATGCCTGTATCAACGCCTTCGAGGAGAGGGTACAGAAGAGATTGGGCTAGGCTTGGTCTATAGATTTGTCAGCTATGCAGACAGAGATCCAGTAGCTCCGAGCTGACTTGATAGCAGCTCTTGCGGCACTGGTTGCACTACCAACGATTTTACCTCCAGTGTCGGCAGTTGATTTGTTCGCTCTCGAGGAGCCTATCCAGTCATCCCATGGAAAGAGACCTTGTACGAATAAGGAGCCAGATGAGAGACACGTACGTGTGAGGATGATAGGAAGAGGAGCACGAGCTTGCCTTGAGGAGATCGAGGCATGAGGAGGAGATGATACAAGTTTGAGCGATGGAGAAGGTGAGGGGTGATGGTCCCTCTTGACAGAGTGCCACTACTGAGTATCCCACCTCGCAGGAGGAGAGTGGCAAGACTCAACCATAGATTGGCGCTTAGGTGCCAAGGTTTGTATTTTTGACCCCTTATGTTCTATTTTATTTTTATTTTGTGCATTGAGGACAATGCACATATTTTTCTATGGGGTGTGGGTATTGATGGGCCTCAGTGAAGTCTGAGTAGCTTATGGTCCATAACTACCCTAATTTTTTATCCCGAGGTTTTCTTGTCTGTGTTCTTTTTTCCCTGTGGATATTTAATTTATGTTGAACCGAAACGTTTAGGATGTTTAGATAATATGTTTAACATATAGTACCAATATTTGTGGCATATAGCATGTTTTTATATTTTGTTTGAAAAAATGGTACCCACCAAAAAATTTGATTAGTAGTTAGATAGTAACCATGCATGCTTAGATGTTTGAAATTACTTGTTCTGATAAGTAAGGGTAAATTGAGATAATAAGAATGATCTCAGAGTCCTTTTTTGATAATGTATGCAGTGCCATGTGAGGTGAGCATAATTTGATAAATTCATATATCTTGCGCTAATGCAGAATTTGCCCTATTACTCTAAGTTAGATTGTAGATTAGTTGGATTAGGAAAGGATCTTAGGTCATTGTTCTTAAATAGTCCACTTTAGCCTAAAATAACCAACCAAATCAATGATATATTCCATGTTCTTATTGTTTGAGCCTAACGTGTACCTATTCTTTCAAAATATCTGATTAACCCAGTCTTATCTAGTGAAAAATTCTGAATTTGGCCCTGATCTTTCCTTGAACATTATGTATTTTGACTAAGGCAAAAAGTATAAGTTGAGGGTGGCTACCAAAAGTGGCCCTGGTTCTAAGGATGTATAATGTGCACTTTAACACAGGCCAAAAGCCTAAGTTGAGGGTGGCTAGAGTAAGGGTAAAGCACAAAAATAAGGGAGGTGAGTTAGGGGTACAAAGAAAAAGGAAAACATATTATGTACTGGGTGCAAGAAAAATGAAAGATACCTTAATTGAGAGTTAAAAAAGAAAAATGAAATAAGAAAATAAGGCAAAAAGCTGAAAAATGAAAAGAAAACACCCAGAAAGGCTTGAAAGAGGAAAAAGGGAGAATAAGGTAAAAATAACAAAGTTGATGGGGCAAAAGTGTAGAAAAGCATAATTTCAAGGAGGGACTTTTGTCACTATTTTTCCAAAAATATCATAACAAAGCCCCCTGAGCCTACGTTACAAGCCAAGAAAGTCCTAAAGTGATCCTAGTCTAATTAGTTGAAGGTTTGAGTCATTAGTATAGGGGCAAGCCTATGTATTAGTCGTCATGCATGAAAATCTTTTGTGAGAGTGATTGTTGTTGCATAGTGCTAAGGTCAAATATGAAATATCATTGAGTGTCAGATATGGGACTTCTTTCTGTGAGGGAACTTTCATTACATTGTTAGCATTTGACTTGTTTAGTGATTGTGGACTGTTGGTAACCCCTTGCTTGTCATAATTGTGTTGTCACATGCACTAGTTTGCCTTGGTTTACTAAATAGCTATCTAGTCCTGTCTTGAAATGTTGGTGTGGGCATCTGAGTCTGACATGTATGTGATGTATGCCATTGAGGTGAGGTTTGTGTGTTACTGTATTGTATATATAGATTGAGTCTATCGCTTGAGGACAAGCAACAATTTTAAGTTGAGGGTGTGGATGTGTTTCATAAATACAACTCTTTTGATACTCAAAACTTAGGATTTTGTGTGTTATCAATGCGATATTTGTGGCTTTTATGTATTTTTGTGCTTAGATTTGCAAGATTACAAGTTGGCCATGATTTGGGAAAAAATTGCAGAAGTTATTGGTTTTTGCTGATGTACGAGATAGTCTACGGGTCGTAGTGCATTCTAAGAGTCATAGATAGTTTTCATGAGGATTTTCTGAAGTTGAATTCTACGAACATGCAGATGAGTCATAGAGCAGTTTACGAGTCGTAAAATACCTTTCATGTCCTAAGGATCAGAAAAGTGGACTTGTAGGAAACTTATCAAATGAAACCCCCTTTACGGGTCGTAAACGACCTTATGAGTCATAAAGAGGTATCGTAGAAATGAAGTCCAAAATCTCAGCAGCTGATTACGAGACCCTGACTATGAGCCAAAGAAGACAATACAGGTCATAAAATGCTTTCATTAAGTTTGCCGACCAATTTTCCTAATTTGTTTAGGACTTGTTTTTAATTATTATAAATAGATCTTTTAGGTTATTAATCACGAGTTTTCTTCAGTTCATGTAGGTTTATCTTAGTCTTAGGTTAGTGCTCAGAGAACTCAATATTCTTATAGAGAAAATTGTGAGTCTTTGAACACTTAGGGTTTAATTCAATCTTGAAGCTTGTGATTTTCATCAACACTGGATTTTCTTGTTCTTAATTCAGTTGTGTAATTATTCAATTATGTCTTCTCAATTCATAATCTCTTCATCTACACAAAGCATGAGTAGCTAAATCCATAACTAGGGTTGTGGGAACCATGAAGAACAAAGAAAGTAAAACCGAATTCACAATTCTTAGAAGGTGCATCTGCATGTATTAATTAACTCTCTTTGTTTTGCATGTTTTCTAGTGGTGTCCAATATTAGAACCCATCTAGAGTTACTGACTGGACCAAGGTAGTAATAAATAGGAAAAGAGATTAATTAACAGTATTTGATTGATGTTTTCTTGTCTAATTAACCAAACTGGTTTAGGGAGGTTGTAATGGGACTTATAGGTAATGGTTAGTTATGCACACTATGGAGATGGGCCAAGTTGCATAGTGAAATTTGCCTCTCACCTTTGACCAAAAGGCTTGGTGAACTTAAATTACCATCCCGCATGCTATACACTAGACAAGAATTAGGTTATTTAGTGATACTGATTTGGGGAATCATGGGGAACACAATACCCTAATTACTCTCCTTTATTGATCATTCTCTTGTGATAGTTAGTTTATTTTTCTCATTGATTATTGTAACCCCTCCCGCCCGGGGAATTGAGTTGATTAACTACCCGGATTGCTTGTTGGTGAATTTATCTTGAGTCTACATATTCCCTGTGAGTTCGACCCTACCCTTGGTTAGATTCCATTTCTTAACAACGGCCACTTTATCCTCTAAAAAAGAGGTGTATCTTGGGCAACATCAGCACCACGCCCTCCTATTTAGATGGAAGAGATGTTCACTACGGTGCCACCACCTGAGCCTCTATTGACTATTACCATTGACTCTCCCACTATTGAGATGCCCCCACAGATAGAGACCGATGTGGAGAGGGGGCCAATTACTACTACTACTGCCCCAGAGGCCATACTCACACCGACAGCACCCGCGAGCATGGTTTATGTGTCATCGGCATCTATTCAGGCCATGGAATAGAGGTAGGCTCGCATTGAGTCCCAGCTGACTCAGTTATTACAGAAGATTTGGCCTTGGGTCTGCCAGGCCATCTCAGAGGCTAAGGCTTGGATGCAGACATACGTTGTGGCTGCTATTCAGGAGAGACTCACACCTATGGACAGATGCATTGATGAATTCGAGAGAAGAGTAAAGTAGAGCCTCAGCTCAGCACAGCCTGCAAACTTGAGAACCATTAGGACAGAGATCCAGCAACTCTAGTCTGAGATGAGAGCAGCATTAGCAGCACCGATTGTGCTCCCACCAGCTGATCCCACCACAGTGGTGGTAGATTTACACATATGTGGCTGCTATTCAGGAGAGACTCACACCTATGGACAGTTGCATTGATGAATTTGAGAGGTGAGTACAGCAGATTCTCAACTCAGCACAGCCTACAGACTTGAGAGCCATTAGGACAGAGATCCAGCAACTCTAGTCCAAGATGAGAGTAGCATTAGCAGCACCGATTGTGCTCCCACCAGCTGATCCCACCAAGGTAGTGTTAGATTTATTTTCTTCTAAGGAGTCACCACTCACTTCCCCTCTAGAAGAGGCCCCGAATAGATGACCCTGAGGCTACGAGACTAAAGGCGAGGATGATAGAGGAGCAACAGTTTGAGCTTGCTAGGCTATGCTCGATGCAAGATGAGGAGGCGCGGCGAGCATGTGAGCTAGAGAGAGTAAGGGGTTCTGGACCCTCCGAACATGCTCCTATTACTGAGGAGACCACCGGGCAGGAAGAGGGTGGTCAGACTCTGCCAAAGACCAACACTTAAGTGCCCAGGTATGTTCTTTTTTAACCCCTCTGCTTTATTATGATATTTTGTGCATTGAGGACAACGCAAAGTTTTTCGATGGGGTGTGGGTAGTTATAGGCCTCAGTGAAGTCTGAGTAACCTTGGCCTATAACTATCCCAAATTTTAAATCTGAAGGGTTTCTTGCTTGTGCTCTTTTTCCCTAAAGATATTTACTTTCTGCTGAACCGTCATGTTTAGGATGTGTAGGTAGTATTAGTAGCATCTAGTACTGAAGTCTATGGCATATATTAGTTTTGTGTGAAAAATGATACCTACCAGAAATTATGTTAGTTAGTCTTGATAGCAACCAAGCATGATTGTTTTACAATGCTTGTTCAGATAAGTGAGGTTGAATTGTGATGAAAAGCGTGATCTGAGAGTCTTTTTTAATAGTATAATTTATGTTATGTGGGTGTGAGCTTTCTTTGCTAAATGATTATCCTGTGTTTCAACTCAGATTTTGCCCTGTTACCCTGACTTTGACTGTAGGTTAGTTTGTTAGGAAAGGAACTTAGGTCATTGTTCATATTAGTCAACTTAGCCTAAATAACCAATAAATTACTTAAAGCATCCCTTGATCCTAATGTTTGAGCCTTGCATGTACCCTTTCTTTGTAGAAACCTAAGTTACTTAGCCTTGTTGAATGTAAAATCCTGAAATTGGTCTTGGTCCATCCTTGAATATTGTGCACCTTGACTGAGGCAAAAAGCTTAAATTGAGGGTGGCTACCAAAGGTGGCCCTGGTTCATAGGTTGGATATTATGCACTTCAACTCTGGCTAAAAGCCTAAGTTGAGAGTGGCTGGTGTAAGGTTAATCACATAAAATAGGGTGGAAGCTAGTGACACATGGAAAAGGGGGATAAAAATATGCTCTAGGTACAAGAAAAATGAATCAATGCCTAAACAATGAGCTAAAAAGAAAAATGATGTGAAAAAAAGGCAATGAGCTAAAAAAATGAGAGTAAGCACCCAAAAAGGCTTGAAATAGGAGAAAGATAGAATGAGTTGAAAAATGACAGTGTTGGTAGGGCAAAAGTGTATAATAACGCAGTGTTAAAGAGGGCCCTAAGTCACTATGTTCCTAAAGCATCATACCAAAGCCCCTTGAGCCTACGTTACAAGCCAAGAATGTCCTATAGTGATCCTAATCCAAGTAGTCGAAAGTCATAGTCGTGAGTATAGAGGAAAGCATATGGTATTGAGCATGGTATTTGAATATTTATTGTGAGAGTGAGTGATTTTATTTAGTCCCAAGCATTGAGACTGAATATATCATCACGAGTGGGATATGAGATTACTTTCTGTGAGGACAATTGCATTGCACTATTGATTCTAGACTAATTTAGTGATTGTTGCTTATTTATGGTTACCTTGCTTGTCATAGCGGCATTGTCACAGGTGTTGATCTATATCGGTTTGCCTGATAGCTATTTGATATGCATTTATAAGCGGTGTGGGTATCTGTGCTTTATTTTGGAATAATATGTGCCATTAGAGTGAGGTCTGTGTGTTACTGTACTGCTTATGTAGATTGAGTCCGTCGCTTAAGGACAAGCAACAAGTTTAAGTTGAGGGTGTTGATGTGCTGCCAAATTACAACACTTTTGATGCTAAAAACTTGGAATTTTGTGTGTTTTTAAAGTGATGTTAGTAGATTTGATGTGTTTTTATGTTTATTTTTCTAGATTACAAGATTTGGCACGATTTCGGGCTAAGTGTATAGTTGCTAAAGTTTTTGTTACTCTACGACACTCTTTACGGGTCGTGGAAGTTTCCACGAACTGTAGAGTTGGTTTTGTAGCAAAATCCAGTGAAGGGGTGATTTTCTGAAAATGAATCTACGAACTATCAGACAAGTCGTAGAAGAGGTTCCATATCCTAAGGATAAAAAATTAGGTGTTACAGAAAAATCATCAGATGAAACCCTATACAGACCGTAAGTTTGAATATGTCCCATAGAAATGTCTCGTCCAAGTTGAACCAGAATTATAGATTGAAGTCCACAAAGCCCTGATACGGGTTTTAGAACTTAGTATAGCCCGTGGACTTGCTTGTATTACCTGTTGAATCCAGTTCTCCTATTTTGTTTCGAATTTGTATTTTAAACACTATAAATAGGTTTTTAGGTTATTTTTAGAGGGAAACAGAAAAGAACGACCAGAAACCTTGAAAAAAGTGCTTAGAAACACTTGAAACATTATTTTGTGATTTATATTCATAACTTATAATTTCCATTGAAGAGCTTGGATTTCTTATTCTTAATTTCATCCTTGTAAGTGTTTAATTATGTTATTCTATAGCATGATTGTTGCATCTACAATGAATATTAGTAGCTAAATCCACAATGAGGGTTGTGAGAGCTATGAAGAACTAATAAGCTAAAATCGGATGATTCGCAATTCTCGAAAAGTGTGCATGCATGTATTAATTAACTCTCTTCATTTTGATTGCTTTTTAACAGTGGCCAATGTTAGTATTACTGACTGGATCAAGGTAGAATGATGATTGTCGGACCCTAAATCGTAATACAATGTAAGCAAAAAAATATGTGGTAGTACATGTAATGCACATGTATGTGAGAGTTACGCAATGCATGACATAAATATCATGACACAATTACCAAGCTAAAACACAATGTAATTTGAATCATAAGATATGATCAATGCAAAACTCATAAAAAGGGCATAATCGAAGTATAAGTAATGAAATCTAATGTGAGAATTATCCTTTCATCATTACGAATTCATACTTGAAAATAGCATATTAGATGAGTCTATGTAAAAATCAATTGAGATCATGCAATTTAAGCTTGAAACATGCATAATATCATAAAATAACATGAACTGAAATCAATGAAAAGGGACTCATGAAAAATTGACACAAAATCCTCATGAATTGGATAGAGATCAAAATTTAAAGAATTGAAATCTTTTAGGACCCAATGGATGAATGGAATCCATTGATGAAGTCACACATACCTTGGCACTCAAATTGTAAAAGCAAACTCTAGCAATGGAGGCTTGAATTTGATCTTGAAAGCCTAGTCTTGACTTGAGAAAGAAGTTAAATCCTTAGGAGGGAATTTTAGAGAGAGAATTTTTATAGTGGATGAATTTTAAAAGAATGGGAGAAATTCGTCGGGTGGGTAGTTATAAGTTTTAGGAATAGTCACAAAACGACATAGCTTCAATATTGATAAAATGAGAATTGTCCAAAATAACTTTGAAAAATAATTGCCAACAGGTTCTACTAACGCCCTTTATGGTCCGTAGAACATTTAACGAGCACCAGTAGGCTTCCGTGAAAAATGGATAAAAATAGGAATCTTGAGAATTTGGTTCATGAGGACCTCTATGGACCATAAAACTCTACGACCAATAGAGTCTAGTTATTGAACCTATTACGGAAAGGAAGAAATACAATTTCTGGAGGTTCATTTCTATGAACCCAACCACGACCCTTGAAATAGTCTACGAGACGTGAAAGAGGCTTGTAGTTCCTGCACTAGCAGTCTTTCAGAACTTTTTTCTTTGTTCAGGCCTTTTAACTTTTGAGTTATTACAAGGAGGATCTCAGACAGTAAAATAAATATACTATCAGCCCCAAAAACTTGATAAAATAGCCTAAAATAAACATGATTCTAGCAAACTAAGCATTGCCCGCTAAATACACATCCCAATTTCACACAAATCAATATGCACTTACGTATTTGAACTCGATCTAAGGAATGAAAAGTCATACCATACCTCAAAGAAGATCACGCACCCTTCAAATCACAATTTCGGAGCCTTTCCTGTTCGCAAGGCCTCCAGACACTACCATACTATCAAAATAGAGTCACAATGCTAGACAATTTTTTAGATACAAAAAGTATATAAAATGAAGATGGATCAAAATTGAAGTCTAAAATGAGAACGTAGAAACTATGCTAGAAATTTCAAAATTGAGTTAGTCAAATGGTCCTAATTAGCTCCCTAAACTTGTGTTCCAAAATAAAATGTGATTCGGGGCTAAATAGAATAGTCTTTCGTTGAGATTCCAATTTCTTTCCTCATGTGAATTGGAAGGATGTTAACTCCTGATTCTCCATGAGTTAGTGTTCGGTTAACCCTTTGCTCATGCACAAACCCAACCATGAATAAAGGGAGATTATGAGGTGAATCATCAAGTAGAGTTTTTGTCACCTCAATAAATTAACTTAAATGCAATTTAATTTCATTAAGTCCTTAATTTTGATCAAACAATAATCCAATTTTTTCAACTGAAACTGTGACTAGGTCAACATATTATAGATTTACGATTTAATCTAAAATTTATGTGATAAAATTTTAATGTCTACTGATGTCTTCTTAGGTGATTGTATGTAGTATCAATTTGTGAGTCTACTCTCATCAAAGTACAGGGAGCGCCCCCCATTTCTTAAATTGAGCAACTACACATTAGATTGGTACATATCAATCTATAGTATGTTATCTTCAGTGTAACTATTTTGATTTTGGAATGCACATGTTAGACGCATGCCTTACTCCACCTAAGTGATGGACCGGCTAAAGAAGTGAAAAATAAAAAGTAAGATGATACAAATGTGTTGTGATAACATGAAAGAATACATATGATAACTAGCTAAAAAGCTAAATATAATATTTTATTGTTTAACTGACAGGAAATAGAAGAATAGTTGATCAACAGGATCATGTTTGCTCCCACTAAATCAGGAGTCAGTACTTGGGAAGAATATATTTCCAATGGACGTTAAGCATTCCAAAATTATGTATACATGCATCGTTGTCTCCTCTCAACAATTTTGAGTAATTAATATTACTATTCTTTTATTAGTTTTTGATGGACTAAATACTATAAAAGATTTTTTTTCCAATTAGCTCTACGTCAATAAAGGTACCGAACACCCTGAAAAAAAAAATATGAATTAAGGCAAAGGGATGCATCATAAATACAATTATATTAATTTCTAATCCCTTCTTCAGATTGACTTATATATATATATATATATATATATATATATATATATTTTTTTTTTTTTTAAAAAAAAGACATAGTTTGCATGGATTTCGGCCTAAAACAAGTTCTTAATTTTGTAATCTAGATTCCCTTTCTCAGGTAGTATCTAGTGAAAAGTCTATCCCCAAATTTCTGGGATTCTTCACTAAGATTTTCTTGTTAACAACAATAATAAATTGAAAGAAAAGAGGATAAATATTTTCAAATTATATCCAGAGAATCCTCACATGGTTACACAGACTGCAACATAAGTGCATGTGTTCTGGGAGAAAACATGCCATCAAACATGGATCAAACAAATATATATAATACACCCATAGATTTGTCGACACTAGCAAGACATTTGATCATCAATTTCAAATATTTATAAAGTTGGAGTAGAGAAAAAATAGTGTTTTATTATATATATATATATATATATATATATATATATATATATATATATATATATATATATATTTTTTGCAAAGAAGAGTAAAGAACATTTTGGGTGGGTTCGGTATGAAAGAAAAATGTTTGCTATGAAAAATATTTTCACGAAAGTAAATGAGTTTTTTAATTTTTTTTCTTGTGTTTGATAGCTAAATTAAAAATTGTCTTAAAAGAATTTGTATGTAATCAAGCCAATTACTATGAGAGATCGGATCAGGGATATGCCTATTGGGTGGTGGGATGGGGGATTACGGGATAGAGGTGAAGATGAGGTATGTTGGAGGATGGAGAGAACACGATAAATGTGAAATGTCACTATATTACTTGTTTTCCCTACTTGGTAGGTGAGTCATTTCCCTAGTGAAAACGTTTTCTAAAATTCTTCACCAATCAAATTTGACAATGTTGAAAAATATTATCCTCTATAATTTTGAAATAAAATGAAAATTATTCTAGATGCTAAATATAAATTGAATTTATGATTTACTAGCAGAATAAATTATTGTTTTAGTTAAATGAAAGATATTCCTTGTTTACCCGACAAGTTTTATCTGACAAACATATTTCTCATTGTTAGTCTAAATCATGTAATTTCTTTGGGGGGGAAATATAATGGAAAATTTACATTGATATACTATATTAAAAAAATAGTTATCATTTGTTGCAATTAATAAAAAACAATTAAAATATTTATAGTACATTTGTAATACAGTTTTAATACATATTATGGAGAACTATTCATAAAATATATATAATAAAAGTTTTATTGATGGATATTATATTTATCACACTTTAATATACATTTTGTCGATTTTCACTCAACAAGCACAATATATTTTTAAATATTTATATACATTTAAATTGCATGCATAATTCACTTTTAGTACAATTGAAGATTTATCATAACATTATTATTTACTGCTATAAATTATACTAAAAGAGTACCGCTTAAGTCAGTAATTATTTATTAAAAATTACTCGGTTCAGTAATTTTTTGAAAAGTAAATTATCACTACTCCATTTTTAGAGAATAATTTTTGAAAATGATAATTTAAAATATTTACAATATACTAATTAATTTACAATAAATATAGATATGTTTTATTTATATAAAAAAATCTAAAATCATAGAAAATATACATGATTATACAATATATCTTGCCAAAAGTAATAGAAAGTATACATTGACTATACAATGTAAATTATTTATACATGAGTTATACACTAAATATATATTTTGATGCACTTAAAAACTGAATATAACTTGCATATACACAAAATATAAACGAGCTATTTATGCCTATATAACAAATAGTAAATTTTTAATAATTATTTTTGACCAAACAACTATTTACTATAATTGTCTTTTTTAAAAAAGCTGGCCCAAAGTGGCCATGTCCAAAAAGTGAGAATATGGGGTCCGAGTAGACTAGCCCATTAAAATAAAACAAAACAAAAAAGAGTAAAATTCAAAAATGATTATAATTTTGACTTAATTAGAAATCTATAGTTATAGTATGCTTAATTACGATTCATAGCTACATGTTAGAAAGAGAAAAGAGGCGAGCAAGATAAGGAGAGTGAGGAATTAAGGCGAGCGAGATTTGACAGTTGACAGAGAGGTTGTATCAATAAATACAATTGATTTGTATAAAAAAAAAACAATTGAATGAACAACATGCAATTATATCAAGGGTATATACGTCTATATTCACAATATGTCAACGAATACAATTATATCGATGAGTATAATTATATCAATGAATGTAATTGTATCAAATGTATACATTTATATCATGTGTTATATACATTTCCTGAATATAATTGATACAATATTGTATTTGTCCTCATTTAGACATACTGAGAGTTTGCATACGAAATGAACAAGAGAGAAGGAACAAGAAAGGTATCCATCATCTTTCACCTGAACAGATCTCAGATCACTTGCGTGTTTTTGTATTAGTAATATCTTAGCCTGCTTTTGTATTAGTAATATCTTTAGTTTTGTATTAGGTGTGAGAGAGAAACTATAAAAAAACTAGTTAAAAACAACGGAGAAAAAGTGACGAGTGGCGTTGCTCATCAATGATGGATAAAGTGACATTGTCTGTCGTTTTCAATGTTTTTTACTTTTTTAAAAAATGTGACGGACGATAACTTTATGCCTGTCATTTTTTTGGTCAAATTTTTGTGTAAAAAATATATTTAATTAATAATTAGTTATTTAATATAGATAGTAACGTCATCTCTCGCATTTAATTAAAAAACTATTTATAAATTAATATTGTATGGTGGAATCCATTTCCTTTATTTAATTTTAATTTATAAAATAAACTAATAAAAAATAATGGACTGTATCACTTAGTCCATCACTTTTTCAGTAAAAGTTTGGTTAAATATTAAATAAAATGACGGATATAGCAAAGTTGTCTATCACTCCTACTAAAAAAATATCTAATAGAAAGTGGAATTTCTCTTATTTTGTATTTTCATCTCTCTCTATCTCTCTACCCTTTTGCGACCCTGACCCCAACCCTAAACCCACCTTCTCCACTGATGTCTGCCGCTCTCACCACTGTCATTATCACCCTTCGTTGGTTGCTTTTCTTCTCTCTCTAGATCGGACACTCGACAACTCCTTTTTTTCTCTCTCTCCTTGTTAAGATTAGCTAGGGAATTTATTTTCATTTTATTTTTTTAATTTTTCCATTAGTTTATATCATTTAATTTGTTGAATTCATGATATTAAAAAGAGTTAATTTTATATTTGATTGTGAATTAGTGAATAAAGTTATAGTTTTGATTTTAACTATCACTCGTTTTCCTATTTTTTCTCAATTCATCTCTTTTAACTATGAGTGTGGCGTTCCTTTCCTTCTTTAATTTTCTCAACACTTTATATTTTGCATTGCATTTCTTTCAAATTTTCTCTAATTTTCAGCACATGTCCTACTCCATTTAACCTTTAATGACAATATTATTCTTCTCATATACACTTTTCTTTATTATCCTTATAATGGATATCCTTAACTTACGCAATTTGTCTAAGTAGTATCATAGCATCAAATAAGGAAAAGGGCCAAAAAAGAAATTTAGAATCAAAAGCAGGATGCTAAATAGGCTAGACAAATAAAAGGTCAATAAAGGATCAAAATCGAGATCAAGGGATTCATTTATTTGCGCATAATGGATATAATTTTAAAATATTCTATGATTCTTTACTGATTCAACTACCTTATGATATCTATGATACTAACTATAAAAACTCTAAAATACACAAACAGAGTAAGAATTAGATATTGCAGATCAGACACACATTGGCACAGGGTCACATTATTTGTTACCAGTTATTTGAATTATACTCATGTTTAAGAAATAATTATCACATCAATTTTCACAATATCATACAAAGATCGACGAAGGTCATAGATCAATAATATAGTACATGACTCAAAATTTTAGAAAGGGTCTTCATTTTAAAACAAAGTCAACAAGAACTTACTAACTGCCTTATTTCTAGTTTTGTTTTACCTGCACAACAACAACCCAACTTTTCTAAATATGTTGATTCAATGAAAATTACACCCTTTAAAAAATAAACAAAAAAAAAGACTTGGGTGAATCACAAAATTACCCATCCCAAACAAAAAATATATGTCTTGTCCTCATGACATCAACGTGAGAACATATGGATAGGACATATGTATGGTGATCTGGGCGCATGGATTTTGTGTCATTATTAGGGAAGATGTATCCCACTAGTCTTCACTTCTATAATAGTGGTGTTGATGGTGCCTGACACACTCAATACATGAGACTCAAACGCACTTACAAAACACTAGCTCCTCTAGCTATTGTACTCGCAAATGCTTTGCCCATAGCTCTTGATTAGACTCCTCTCTCTAGTAGAGATCCTTTAGGAAAGCTCTCTACACTGTGCAGATCTCTCTTGAGTTCCCTTTATTGGTCACTCTAGTTAGTATCAGTATCAACTCTCTTCTTTTTTCCTCCATCTATTGGGGGCTTTTTATCTGCAAATTAATCAGGTGACTTCTATGTGGATAGTTCCAGAATGCCCTTTCATATTTGAGTGAGTTCACTATCGATCATTCCAATCTTCGACATTATTAACTCTATCAATCAAGTACTAATCTACTCCTTTAAGATGTCCACGTAGCCATGCAAACTCTTAACATATTATTAAAATGATGCTCACAGGGGGGCTTTAGATGCCTCAATTGCAAACTTAACCTATGACTTCAATTATTTCAATAATCTACCAAATTGTTGCTTTGTATATGCTATCAATTAGCTAGATCGATGATGGAATCTCTAGTGACCACAGATTGATAGGCAAGGTGATGTAATGATAAAGTAATCTTAGAAGTATATAGGGTGTCAAACCTTACTGCGGAATTGGTCAAGCTCAATTGTCTTTCTAATCATTAGATCAATCTTTAACTCTAACCCAAGAAGGATGGAGTCATAACCTTCTCTCCCCTTTCTATCATATTAGTCAATAACATGGACTCTAAAGAATGTGAATGTTGTCCCCATACCCTATACATTGGGGTTTACATCAACTCACATCTTGAACTTGAGTGACCTCTACAAAGTGATCTATCTCCACATAGATTGGGTCACATCTACACAAAGTCAGAAGATCAAAGGGATACTAGTTCTATCTTTCACTCTCTTAGATTTCTTCGGTAATATATCTTAATAGGTGCAAAGTGCATCCAGACATGATACTTGCAACTAAAAAAGTCCAGTCAAGCGTCAGATTATTTTCTTTTGCTATTGACGCCAACCTATGACACAAATTGACAATATGAACTTAGACACTAGTTAAGATAACATATGACTTTTGAGCTTCGACTAGTTATCTAGTCAGCCTCCTCGCACTTTTCTAACAATGGCACTCTACTTAAAATGCTACCCTTTTTTCTCTGGTATAAACTTTTTCTCATTTCTGACTACATCAGCCTACACTTATACTCTAAAATTTTATGAGACAAACAAAATTTTGGGCTACAGAGGATTCGATGGATGGTCCTCTCAGAAATAGCAACTTATCTACCCTAGAGTTAAACAAACTCCCTCTTTTTAACTTTTCATTCATGATACCTCTTCATTTTTAACTTGTATAGTATTTCACATTTACAAGCTCCAAGATGGAACTAATCCATCTCATTTATCTACTCCAATCTTAAGTTAGAGGTGTCACTCTATAATAGGTTTAACTTTTTTAGTGTCTACAAAACTTTGTGCTCTAATCCATTGATAAGTGATATGATTTCTAATACATAAGATAATACAAAACATACCTATTGGTATCTTGTAGGTGGTTTGGTAAACCCATAGAGCACTATCAAGTCATCTGGACCAATCTATCCTACTTGCATTCACCATTCTGTAAAAGAAGGTCTTAATCTCTCTATTCTTAACCTCAACTTGGTGTAAGGTGTTTCCATTTTATATTTAATCTCATACATGTAAATCAAAGTGTTGAACATATTTTTATGGACATAAGAACTATCATCAATGATTAGAGCCCTAGGAATGCCAAACATAGAGAATATGGTAACCTCAAGAATGTTGTGACACTTTTAGACTCATTACTAGGAAGCGCTACAGCTTTCCCTGTCACGCCCCGAGTTCACGCCCTAGGCGTGGCTTGCACCTAGAACCATTTTTGGTCCCAAGCAAATCACTTGAATTGACTATTTTACTCAGTGGAAGACTTAAATGATAAATGGAAGGCTTAAATATAAGAAGCTAAAGATACTGCAATATCTGAATAAACTAAATAGTGGAAATGTCTCAAAAACAATTAAAAATACGATCTAAAACTCCTGACATACAGTCTATGGAACCTCTAACTGGAAGAGTCTGAAACAACTACCGCGATAGGCTCGCGGTAACTACAACTGAAAATAGATACTAAAATATAAATGAAGACCCTAAAAGCCTCTAATGTGGAAGAGGCCTCACCAATAATTGAATGAATAGTTGGTCCTCAACGAAGCAGCTCTTGAGGAACTCTATCACCTGTGTCTGCATCATAAAATGATACAGGTCAAAAGGACGTCAATATGTGGAATATACGGTATGTAAATTAGCCAAAATCGGGAACTTAAGATAAGGCATTGTACTCAAATTAACTAAAACATGTCTCAAAATAGGATAACATGAGTAATAAGTAAAGTGCATGCTGAAAGTAAAAACATATGCTGAAACTCTGTATATGGAAACTAGTTTACTTTAGCTTGGAGAGTTTCTCTAACCAACAACCACCACTATGAGTTTTGTGATGATACAACGTCTTGTCCACGCTGCCAGAGCCGTCCAATACTTTAGCAGGGTAAGGGACGAAAACTAGGGGAGTGGATCCATCCTAAAAACTGGGCCATCTCAGTGGCAAGTAAGGAGTTGTACCCTTGGTCACTCCTATCCATGCCAGTTACGTAGTTTATGATTTAAATTTATTATTACGCTCACTCATATCTGTCACGACCCGGGGTCGGGGTCTAGATATGACACGGCGAATGGGGACACGAAAGCCTCCAAACAAGCCTCAAATTTGCGGAAAACTAAAGACAAGTATCAAAAGGGAAATTTGTAAATCCAAAAAGAGCATATTTATAGATAACAAAATTTCAAGTTTTTACATAACCCAATACATGCCTCTAAGGAGGGACAGGGGCCAGGACAGGTTCCGGGCTCACCCTCAGCAAAATACAAATGTACGTAAGGAATACAAGGAAATAAGGTTTGCCCTCGGATGACGGGGCTCACCACAAAATAGCTGCAAAAAGGGGAACTACTCGTCCTGTGGATGAAGCTCAAACTGCTCGGTCCCTGCATGGTAAAATCATGTAGGCATAGAGTATGCGTTAGTACTTTTGAATGTACTAAGTATGTGGGTATGCAATGCACGCGAATTACTGAACCTGCTTAATCATGTTAGATGATAAGGGCACGTAATATACAAGAATCATATAATCAAAAGAATTTAATATACGAGATGCCATGAGATGCATGGTGCGCGTAATGCGATAATGCTCCTATATACCTAACGGGGATGGACTATAACCGACAACCAAATCCATGCGAGCTATTACATGAATTGGACCGATTTGGACCTCCCACCGGTAGGGAGAGGATTACTTGCCAAAGGTAATCCACATCACACCTTACGGGGACACCCATTTTGGTGGATGGACACCTTCCTTATGGGGACACCCATTTCGGAAGGGTTTACAGAATCATATCACAACATTATAACGACTAACCATCACACCTTACGGGCACTCCCATTTCGGTGGACGGCCACCTTCCTTACGGGGACACCCATTTCGGAAATGGTGATCGTTCCTATGTTGGCACATAGTTCAAGGAAAGGGGGAGGGACCTTGGAGATATCCCTAACGCCCCCAATCCTTCGGTGCTAAGTACACATCCCACTAGAATACTTATACATATATAGATGCTTATCAAGAGAGAGCTAACATCCATTTAAAAATGTAATTATACAAATAGGCTCAATTACCAAATCCCAATCTATGACCATAATGCGTATGCAAGGAATAGCTCATCTACACATATACCAAAATGGTGCAAGCACCCATGTTGCCCAAGGAGCCATAAGCATAAACAAACCGGTGATCACCTTATTGTCATATCCCATGTGTTACCAAAATTCACATTATAATCTCCCTTTTCGGACCAAAATTGGACTTAGCCCATATCTCCAAGATTTCCATGTATAAATGCTATGAGTATGTTGTAATGCAAAATGTAGGAATGGCATGGATAATGTAGAATATATCCAAAATTAGCAATAACATGTAAAGATTAGGAATTCCATAACAAAATTCATATAAAAGTGTAGAAAGAACATGCAAGCTTCATAGTTTCATAGCTCAAGTAACTCACCATCACTCAAGCTTAACATAAATCAAATTTCGGAATATTAACTAGCACATGCATGGTTCAAAATATCAAGTTCAAGTAGTAAAAAAAAAATCTCACACTTAAAGTAGACAAGTGTAGTAACTAGTTTAAGAAGAACTTGGATCTTCTTGGTTGAAAGGAACCAAGAATCAACTCACATACCTGATTGTAGACAAATTGAGGAGGAAATTGACTCACAATCTTGGCCCCTAGCTTGAACAATTTTAGAGAGATGTTGGAGAGTTCTTGAGAAAGAATTTTAGAGAGAGAGAGTTGAAGTGTGAAATGGTTAAAAATGGTGAAGTATAGCTTATATAGGGGGCTTAGGAAGGGTGGGAAAAGACCACATTTTCGTCTAAAATAATCAAAATTACAAAAATACCATTAATGAAATGGTCCAGAAATGGCCCGTCTGAGGCATACGGACCGGTAAACGGTCTATCTGGGCTCACACGGACTGTTTACTGGTCCGTGGCCCTTCCCTTAGAATTTTCCGGAGGCAACATTTTTTTGACTAATTCGATCCACACTGTCCAGTAAACGGACCATCTAGTGTCACACGGCCCGTGTAATGGACCATCTCACCAGACTTAGAATTTTTCAGAAAAATTTTCTTTCGGACCAAGTGTCACCAAATGGTCCGGTAAACGGACCGTTTAAGGTCACACGGACCGTGCAATGGTCCGTATGAAGGTACCAAAGAAGTACACACACTTAGAACAAAGTTTTGGCGAGAAATTCGTGGGCCAAAGCAGCCTCACGGACCGTTTGATGCCACACGGTCCGTGTGGCTGGCCGTGTGGATTTCCTGCACGGATAGTCTGAACGAAAACGAGCATAACTCCTTAGTCCGAGCTCGGAATTAGGTGAAACCAAGTGCGTTGGAAAGATAATTCAAAGAGCTTTAATTTGGTATGTCATAGGCCACCCAGTTCAATTTTAGCTGAGAGATATGTTCACTCAAAGTAGACCCTCTTATTGGTACTTGAGAAGAGTTTAGCCAAGGGAATTCCTTTGAGGTCGTTAAACAAATTTCCGGGTCCTTACATCATCTCCCCCTTGGGAACATTCGTACTCGAATGTGCAAGAACAAGGCTTAGAAAGCTAGATTCAAGACAAGGTTCATCCGAGACAGGACACAGTGCACAATTCAATGCAAATTACAAGGTTGTACATAAAAGCTTTTTATCATAAATCAAATTATAGTTCAAAACCAATTTATGTCAAAATTGTATTCAACACATTTGCCAAGAAAAGAAAATCCTTTGATGTACACATATGCATGTCATGCCATGAGACTCAAGAGGGCAAGAAAACGACATAGTTGATAGGGAAAGATTCCTAGTACCTTAGGCTTGAGTAGATTGGAAAAGATGGGGGTATCGTTTCATCATGTCCAGCTCTGCCTCCCAAATAGCACTCTCCACTAGCTGATTTCTCCACAATACCTTTACCGAAACCAATCCTTGTTGCGAAATCGCTTAACTTGCCTATCCAAAATTTCCACCGGCACCTCCTCATAAGTCAAATTTTCCTCAACCTCAATCCCTTCCAAAGGCACAATGGAGTTACGATCGCCAACAAACTTTCTCAACATAGATACATGAAAGACCGGATGGATGGAACCCAAACCCGGAGGTAACTCTAACTTATAAGCCACATCTCCAATCCGCTCCACCACTTCATAAGGGCCAACATACCGGGGGCTCAACTTGCTCTTTTTGCCAAAACGCATAACGCCCTTCATAGGAGAGACTTTCACATAAACCCAATCCCCTACATGAAATTCGAGGTCCCTCCTCCTACTATCCGCATAGGACTTTTGGCGACTTTGGGCCGCTTTCAATCTATCCCTAATCACCTTTACCTTCTCCATAGCGTCCATTACCAAATCCGGGCCAACCAAGGCCATTTCCCCCACTTCAAACCACCCCACCGGGGATCTACACCTTCTCCCATACAAAGCTTCAAACGGAGCCATGCCAATACTAGCATGGAAGCTATTATTATAGGCAAACTCGATGAGTGGAAGATGATCATCCCAATTCCCTTTAAACTCCAACACACATGCTCTCAACATGTCCTCCAAGGTTTGAATAGTCCGCTCCACTTGGCCATTGGTTTGAGGATGGAAAGCGGAACTCAACTTAATTTTGGTCCCAAGGCCTTTCATAAAAGATTTCCAAAAGTGGGAAGTGAATTGAGTACCACGGTCCAATATGATGGACCTAGGTACACCATGCAACCTCACCATCTCTTGGATATACAATCTTGCATAATCCTCGGCACTGAAAGTAGCTTTGACCGGTAAAAAGTGGGCTGATTTCGTCATCCGATCCACAACAACCCAAATGGAGTCGAATTGCCTTCGGGTCCGAGGCAATCCAACCACAAAGTCCATATTCACATCCTCCCACTTCCAAGTGGGAATTTCAATGTCTTGGGCCAAACCACCGGGCCTCTGGTGATCAAGTTTTACCAGCTGACAACTCGGACATTCCGACACAAACTTGGCAACATCCTTCTTCATACCATGCCACCAATAAATCTCTTTCAGGTCCCGGTACATCTTGGTAGACCCCGGGTGAATAGAGTAGTGAGAGTTGTGAGCCTCACTCATAATCACCTTCCTAAGGTCATTCACGTCGGGAACACAAAGCAGATTTTGGTACCGGAGTACATCATCTCCCCCTTAGGAGAAAGCCTCGATCTCTTTTGCAGCAACCAACTTCTTCAACTCACATAATGATGGATCTAGATCTTGTTTAGCCTTTACTTCATTCACCATAGAAGATTCTGACCAGTTCTGAACCTGAATACCACCTATGCTAGAATCAGTCAACCTGACACCCAACCTAGCCAACCGGTGAATATCCCTTGCCAACTCCTTTTTCTCATTTTCAACATGTGCCACACTCCCCATAGACAACCTGCTAAGGGCGTCGGCTACGACATTGGCCTTGCCCGGATGATACAGTACACTCATGTCGTAATCTTTCAAAAATTCCAACCACCTCCTTTGCCTGAGATTACGATCCCTCTGAGTGAACACATACTGCAAACTTTTGTAATCGGTAAATACATCAACATGGACCCCGTACAAATAGTTCCTCCAAATTTTCAAAGCAAACACCACTGCTGCCAATTCAAGGTCGTGAGTGGGATAATTTCGTTCGTGCACCTTCAACTGTCTTGATGCATACGCTATCACCTTACCATTCTGCATAAGCACACAACCCAAGCCGACCCTCGAGGCATCACAATACACCACGAACCCTTCCGAACCACTATGGCAAGGTCAAAATAGGAGCTGATGTAAGCCGATCCTTCAAAGTTTGGAAACTCCTCTCACATTCATCCGACCATACAAATTTAGCCTGCTTTTGAGTCAACTTGGTCAACGGAGATGCAATAGAGGAGAAACCTTCTACAAACCTTCTGTAGTACCCGGCCAACCCAAGAAAACTGCGGATATCCGAAGGAGTCAATGGTCTAGGCCAATTTTTCACAGCCTCCGTCTTCCTTGGATCTACCTTGATACCATCCCCGAACACCACATGCCCGAGGAAAGCCACTTCGCCCAACCAGAAATCGCACTTGCTAAATTTGGCATACAATTTCTTTTCCCTCAGAGTTTGGAGGGCCATCCTCAAATGATTCCCGTGCTCTTGTTCACTTCGGGAGTAAACGAGGATATCATCAATAAATACCACCACAAAGCTGTCCAGGAAAGGCTTAAACACCCTGTTCATCAAATCCATAAATGCGGTCGGAGCATTAGTTAGACTAAACGACATCACCACAAATTCGAAATGCCCATACCTTGTCCGGAATGCTGTTTTGGGGATATCACACTCTCTAACCTTCAATTGATGGTATCCGGAACGGAGGTCAATTTTTGAGAAGTGAGTGACACCGTGTAGCTGATCAAACAAATCATCAATCCTCGGCAACGGGTACTTGTTCTTAATTGTCACTTTATTCAACTGCCTGTAATCAATACACATACGGAGAGACCCATCCTTCTTCCTCACGAAAAACGCGGGAGCACCCCACGGTGATGTACTAGGCCGAATGAAGCCCTTCTCTAATAAGTCCTTCAACTGCTCCTTTAACTCTTTCAATTCCACCGGGGCCATCCGATATGGAGGGATAGAAATAGGCTGAGTATTCGGAAGTAGATCTATGCCAAAACCTATCTCTCTATCCGGAGGAATGCCCGGTAAGTCCTCGGGGAACACATCCGAAAATACATTCACCATAGGAACAGACTCAAGAGTAGGCACCTCAGAATCTGCATGTCGAACCCTTACCATATGGTAGATACACCCCTTAGAAATCATTTTCTGCGCCTTGAGGTAGGAAATAAACCTACCTTTAATAGAGGAATCACTACCCTTCCATTCAAGAACTGGCTCACCGGGAGATTGGAACAGGACCTTCCGGGTTCTACAATCTATGGAAGCATAAGATGCTTGCAGCCAATCCATTCCGAGAATCACATCAAAATCAAACATTTCAAGTTCCACTAGATCACATGGAAAGATTTTATGCAACACAACAACAGGACACCCATAATAAACCCTATGAGCAACAATAGATTCACCCACGGGGGTGTAGACCGAGAAAGGCTCTCTTAGAATCTGGGGTTTCAAACCGAACTTAACAGCCAATAACGGAGTCACAAAAGACAAGTTTTCCCCTGGGTCAAGCAAAACGTAAGCATCAAAATAAAAACTTTTAACATACCCGTCACAACATCTGGAGCCTCCTCGACATCCTGGCGAGCATGGAGTGCATAAAACCTGTTGTTCCTTGGGGTAACACCTTGGGGACCCCTATGTTGACCTTGCCCGCCTCGGGTTACCTGACCTCGACTTCCGCGCGTGCCCCTCGGGCAATCAGCAACTTTATGATCCTTGCTTCCATACCCGAAGCAAAGTCCCAATTCCCTCCAGAAAACACCCGTGTGGGACTTCCCACACTTGTCACACCTCGGATATCCTGGTCCACCACCCACCTGTACCCCGGGAGGGGGTGCCCGGGCATTAGCCACCCGAGCTCCCGAGCCTTGGCCCTATTGGAAGCGACCAAAGCTCGCATTCTTTGCTCTAGAGAACCTACCATCAACCCGGACTCTCTTGGGATCGTGTGCCCTCTTCTCCTTGAGTTTCTCCCCCTCGATCTGCTCAGCATACACCATGAGTCGGACAATATCCATGTCCCTAATCAGCATAGCAGTCCTGCATTCTTTCACTAGCAAGTCAGAAATACCTAAAACAAATTTGTGCATTCTCGCATGGGGATCGGCCACCAGGGATGGAGCATATTTAGACAGCTTAGTAAATTTGAGGGCATAATCCCTCACACTCATGCTCCCCTGCTTGAGGTTAATAAACTCGGTCATTTTGGCCTCCCTCAGCTCAAGTGGGAAGAAGCGGTCAAGGAAGGCAGATTTGAACTCTCCCCACGACACCTCATTATCACAAACCCTCTCTATGGCCCACTGAGTATACCATACCTGGGCCACGTCTTTTAACTGGTAGGCAGCCAACCCAGCTTTTTTCTCAGAAGAAACACCCATAATATTCAGTATTTTTGAAAGCTCATCGATGAACTCCTGAGCATCCTCATCAGCCCTTGATCCGTAGAATTCCGAAGGATTCATCCTAATAAAATCTCTCACAATAGAAGCGGGTGCAGGGTCCCGTGGCAAGTTGGCTTGCCTTGCTTGAGTTGTCACCGCCTGCGCAAGCAGCACGAAATTCGCCATTTGATATAGGCTCCTCCATAGGCTCGGGAGGGGCCTGATCCTCGGCAATAGGAGCAGGCCTAGGGAGTGGAGGTCTTCCTTGGGGCATTTTCTGAAATAGATTAACGACACCAAAGTCAGGGAATTCATAAGCTAGCCATAGCACGATATAAGACACAAAGAAGGGAGAATTTCCTAATACGTCTTCGTAGCCTCCCATTCATAGGTATGGTGCATTTCACACCCATGAATAGGACTCTACTAAACGCGGCATGTTGGGCTCCGAGGACTATTAAAAACCTAAGGCTCTGATACTACCTTTTTTCACGGCCCGGGGTCGGGGTCTAGATGTGACACGGCAAATGGGGACCCGAAAGCCCCCAAACAAGCCTCAAATTTGTGGAAAACTAAAGGCAAGTATCAAAAGGGAAATTTGTAAATCCAAAAAGAGCATATTTATAGATAACAAAATTTCAAGTTCTTACATAACCCAATACATGCCTCTAAGGAGGGACGGGGGCCAGGACAGGTTCCGGGCTCACCCTCAGCAAAATACAAATGTACGTACGGAATACAAGGAAATAAGGTTTGCCCTCGGAAGACGGGGCTCACCACAAAATAGCTGCGAAAAGGGGAACTACTCGCCCTACGGATGAGGCTCAAACTGCTCGGTCCCTGCATGGTAAAATCATGCAGGCATAGAGTATGCGTTAGTACTTTTGAATGTACTAAGTATGTGGGTATGCAATGCACGCGAATTACTGAACCTGCTTAATCATGTTAGATGACAAGGGCACGTAATATACAAGAATCATATAATAAAAAGAATTTAATATACGAGATGCCATGAGATGCATGGTGCGCGCAATGCGATAATGCTCCTACATACCTAACGGGGATGGACTACAATCGACAACCAAATCCATGCGAGCTATTACATGAATTGGACCGATTTGGACCTCCCACCGGTAGGGAGAGGATTACTTGCCAAAGGTAATCCACATCACACCTTACGGGACACTCATTTCGGTGGATGGCCACCTTCCTTACGGGGACATCCATTTCGGAAGGGTTTACAGAATCATATCACAACATTATAACGACTAACCATCACACCTTACGGGCACTCCCATTTCGATGGACGGCCACCTTCCTTACGTGGACACCCATTTCGGAAATGGTGATCTGTAACACCCTACATCTTACATGTACTAGTCCAACACAGACGAAACATGATATGGCAGGGCCAGATCCGCACATAGTTTTTTTTAAAAGTGCGTGAATTTTAGATTAAAGGGCTATATGTACGTCTAACGCTTAAGATGACCGAGTGTATATAATTTTTAGGTCAAGTTAAGGAGAGTGTGACCTTAAATGAAGTAAAATAATTGAGGTGCTTGTGGGACTTAGGAAGCTAGTAGGTGAGTCACTTACGTGCTTAGCTTAAATAAGCTCGGTAAACGGAGACAAGGCCCAACACCGAATTTGTTCAAGTCCGATAAAGAATAAACCCCGAGTTAAGGATGTCATTTGGGCCCATGGTTTGGCATCATAAAAGGACAATATTTGCAGCCCAAGATGGATAAGAAAAGGGCCAAATTACAATTACAATCCATTTCAAAACAAAAGCCCAAACTAAGTGGGCTTAGGGAAGAAATGTTTGCAATAAAGCCCATCCCATTTGAAGCCCAATAAGGCCCAAATGAAAGGGCCAAGCTGCTGCCCCAGAACCTTATTAAAATAAGGCTAAAAGCCCAAAAGAAAGTCGGCCAAAAGAGGCCTATAAAAGGGAGCAACCAGCAGCAACTTTTAGCCATTTTCTTAAGCCAAATTTCAGATTTTCTCTCTAAGTTTCTTCTTACTCTTTCCTCATTTTCTAAGGCAGCCAAGACACACTTCTAGGGTTCTTGAAGAGAACCTAATAATTGAGGGTTAAGATAAGTAAAAATACCCATGGTTTGGTGTAATTTTTCCATGAAAAACATGAAGAGTATGTTGGTTGTATTGTGCAGGAATTTTGGGACAGCATGTGTTCCAATTTTGTGGTTCAGTTTTCTTGTTAAATAAGAGACTTTTATCTTGTTAGTTGGCTGAGTTATGAAGTAATATGTATGTTTTTAAGAAGTCTTGGGTCCGTAATGATGTAAGAAGTCTGCTGGACCACTTGTATCTGCCGCAAAAACAAGTTCTTAAATGATGTCTTAATTCTGGTCATTAGTAAGAATTTGTGGACTGTTTTTGGGAATTGTTGTCTCATGTTTTTCATCTACTTAGGGACTGTTTTCTGACTGGTTTAGGACTGTAATTGTGTGTAAATATGTTCAGGACAGTTTGGTTGAAGTTGGAACGGAATTGGAATGGTTGACGTCGAAATGTAGCGGAAGGACGCAATGTTGCGTTGTCTACTTACATGTTGTGTAGAGTTATTGTATGCTGTATTATATGAGTTGTTGTAATGCTGTTATGGGACTAAACATAGCTGGATATGACATATATTTAGGAATGTGTGTTAGAAAATACGATTAGGAGTGAAAATGTTGAAAGAATACTCGTTGGGTGCTAATTCCGAGCTTGCTGCCCGGATATTATTTTTGGGTGAAATTGGATTACTAAGACGTGTTTACTAGCTGCTAACACTAGTTTTATCACCTAATATGTTGTAGATAAGTGTTTGAAGGAAAAGGATACTACTCCGAGGTAATAACGACATAGTACAGCGAGGTATGTAAGGCAACTTGATTTCCTATTACATGGCATGAAATCTATAATCTTCCTTAGCATATAAAGGCACGTACAAACTCCGACATGGCTGCTAACCGTGTCCCCACTCTTTACCATGTTCATATATACCCATACATAGTCATTTTCAACCTGCATATGTACTTGGATACCAAATATACTTGAGTTCCTTCTTACCCAACAAAGTCTATGTGTCGTTTAATCTCCGATACGGTTCATTAGTTGTGTATCTCTCTTTTCATTGTAGTATTACCTTGTATGGTTGCTCATATGTCACATGTCTATATTTCTATAGTTCTAAAGGTAATGACCACCAAAAGAACCATCTCAAAGTAAATATAAGATAACTTACAGTTGCTTATAAATGAGTGGTAGCCCGAGGGGTGGAAGAATCACCTAGCCAGGGTCGATCTCATTTGGGTGGTAGCCCGAGGGGTGAAGGAATCACCTAGCCAGGGTCGATCCCATTACAGATTTACCACTGATCAGCTGATCATTTACATGATACATTGTGCACAGATTATACAGTAAAGATACAGAAATAAAAAGACATAAAGTACATGATTCCACAGTATGACTAAAGGTGGTCTTTTCATCCTTACACACCAGCATGTGATTTCATCTGAGTTCTTATTTCATGTACAGTATTTCCTGCCTTACATATTCAGTACATTATCTCGTACTGACGTCCCTTACGGGGGACCTGCATTTCATGCTGCAGGTACAGGAGCTACTAGATCTCCCCAGTAAGAGTACATGACTTCCAACTGCTATTACTATGCTCCAGGTTGCTTCGGGGCTTATGTGTTTAGAACTTATATTTTGTATTGTATAGTTGGTCATGAGGCGGGGCCTGTCCCGACCCAATTAGATATTGTTCCTTACTTAGAGGCTTTGTAGACTATGTAAATTAAAGTGTGGTCAAATAGCGTATTATAGACATCGTGGCTCCAACGGCCTAGTCTTATGTATTCACTTTTGGTTTGTTAGTACAGTTTACCTTCTTTTGACAGCATATTTAGTATGGAAACCTCTTAAATGTTCATAGCAGGTGTATAGTTATATGTTGGTTCTCCCGAGTCTTGTCGGCAACGGGTGCCAGTCCGCCTTAATGGGGCTTAGGGCGTGACAGAAGTGGTATCAGAGCGGGTCGTCCTAGGGAGTCTACAAAGCCGTGTCTATGTAGAGTCTTGTTTATGGATGTGTTGTGCACCACATTTATAAGCAGGAGGCTACGTGGCATTTAGGAGTTATCACTTTCTTTTCATTCTTTAGATCGTGCCATAGACCCAAGTGTTGTAGGTTGATTATTTCTGACCTCTAAATTATTTTGTACAGTAAGCATGCCTGAAACAAGGAAAAGCAAAGGCAAGGGGAAGGAGGTGGAAGTGGTAATTGGTATGCCCAGTCGGGTGAGACGATGAGATGAAGCCCAAGATGAGTCTCTGTCCCAAACATCTCCAACTCCTCCAGCTCTTGATGAACCAGGTCGTAGTGAAACTCCCTCAAAACCACCTGCCGATGCTGCTGTGCAGGATCTGAGAAATGCGGTCCAATTATTGACTCGCATAGTTGCTAGCCAAAGCCAAAGACAAGAAGGCCCAGTTGCAGGTGCATATGGTGCGAATAGGGCGGCTAGCACGAGGATACGTGACTTCCTTAATTTGGACCCTCCAGCTTTCACCGGGTCAGATCCTAATGAAGATCCGCAAGACTTCATCGACCAGATCTAGCGTACTTTAGATGTTATGCATGTAAGTGGTACAGAAGCTGTAGAACTGGCAGCATATAGATTGAAAGGTGTGGCTATATTGTGGTATGAAGCTTGGAACCAAACTAAGGGTATAGATGCGCCTCCAACTACCTGGAAGGAGTTCAAAGAGGCCTTTCTTGACCACTACTTGCCATATGAGATCCGAGAGGCCCGGGCAGATTAGTTTCTGAATCTCCACCAAGGGGGTATGAGCGTGAGGGAGTATAGCCTCCAGTTTAACTCCTTGGCCAGGTATGCTCCTAATGTAGTTGCTACTATAGCAGATAGAGTTCATCGGTATGTGGATAGGTTGGATACATATCTAGTAAGAGACTGTACTATCGCTTCATTGAATAAAGACATGGATATAGCAAGGATGCAAGCATTTGCACAGAAACTAGAGGATCAGAGGCAAAGGAGAAGGACACAAGAGATAGAAAGGGGCCAGTCCAAGAGGGCGAGATCTACAGGGCAGTTTGTACCGTCCCAAGGTGATTTTAGGCCCCGATTTCCTAGTAAACCACCTAGACCATCATCCTCCTATTCTGCAGTCAGTGCTCCACCGCAATTTCAAGGGCCTAGAGGTAATCAGTTTGATCAAAGAAGTGAGGGACAAGGTGCATGGACTACAGGATATTCGGCCAGCCAGCAGATTCCTCCTAGGCAGTCTTGCAAACAATGTGGGAGGAGTCATTCAGGTATATGTCGTGTTGGGACAGATGCCTGTTATTGGTGGTGTACCAGGGCATATGATAAGAGATTGCCCAAGAAGACGTATGGGTGATATGGCACAACCTGCTGGGTCAGCTGTTGCATCATCATCATCAGTTCCTCCCTTCAGTAGGGGTCAGCAAATGCCTACAGGCCGTGGTAGAGGTGGTAGAGGAGCAGCTAGCTCCAGCGGAGCCCAGAATTGCACTTATGCTCTGGGGAGTCGGCAGAATTTAGAAGCTTCACCCGATGTGGTCACAGGTACATTGTCCATCTTTTCACATAATGTATATGCATTAATTGACCCTGGTTCTACATTATCTTATATCACACCACTAGTGGTTGGGAAGCTTAAAAGAACACCTAAATTATTGAATGAGCCATTTGAAGTGTCTACGCCAACCGGTGAATCTATTATAGCTAGAAGGGTCTATTATGACTGTGTCGTAACTGTTTGTGATCATGACACACTGCCTGACCTTGTTGAGTTAGATATGGTGGAATTCGATGTTATAATGAGTATGGATTGGTTAGCTTCTTGCTATGCTACTGTGGATTGCCGATCCAAGAGAGTGTATTTCCACTTTCCAAATGAGGCAGTCCTTGAATGGGAAGGTAATGTTGGGGCACCAAAGGGGAAGTTTATTTCCTATTTTAAGGCAAGGAAGATGATGTCAAAGGGGTGTATATGTCATCTAGTTAGAGTAAGGGATATGGAGGCTGAATCACCAACTCTTCAATCTGTTCCGGTAGTGAATGAATTTGCTGATGTGTTTCCCGAAGAGCTTCCAGGTTTGCCTCCAGAACGAGAGATAGATTTTGGCATTGATTTACTCCCAAGCACTCAACCTATTTCTATCCCTCCATATAGAATGGCCCTGACAGAGTTACGTGAATTAAAAGAGCAATTAAAAGATTTGCTAGAGAAGGATTTTATAAGACCTAGTGTGTCCCCTTGGGGTGCACCAGTGTTATTTGTACGTAAAAAGGATGGCACCTTGAGAATGTGTATTGACTATCGGCAATTGAATAAGGTGGCAATTAAAAACAAATACCCCCTCCCCAGGATTGACGATTTGTTTGATCAGTTACAGGGTGCCAAATACTTTTCGAAAATTGACTTGAGGTCAGGGTATCACCAAGTGAGGGTGAAGGAAAAAGATATACCCAAGACAGCCTTTAGGACACGCTATGGGTCACTTTGAATTTCTTGTTATGTCATTTGGGCTGACAAATGCACCAGCAGTTTTTATGGACTTAATGAACAGGGTATTCAAGCCGTTCTTGGATGTCTTTGTGATAGTATTTATAGATGACATTTTGGTGTATTCAAGATCAGAAGAGGACCATGCAAATCACTTACGGCAGGTATTACAAGTTCTTCGTGATCGGCAATTGTATGCCAAGTTTTCCAAATGTGAATTTTGGTTGAAATCAGTGGCATTCTTGGATCATATTGTATCTGATGAAGGAATAAAGGTTGATTCACAAAAGATAGAGGCGGTGAAAGATTGGCCAAGGCCAACAACACCCACAGAAGTTCGAAGCTTCTTAGGGTTGGCAGGTTATTACAGAAGATTTGTTGAAGGTTTTTCTTCTATTTCTGCACCTCTAACAAAGTTGACACATAAGGCGACCAAATTTCAATGGAATGATGCATGTGAAAGGAGCTTTCAAGAGTTGAAAAGCAGGCTAACTTCTGCACCTGTATTAGTGCTTCCAGAAGGCACAGAGGGGTATGCGGTATATTGTGATGCTTCGGGGGTTGGTTTAGGGTGTGTACTGACACAACATGGTAGGGTAATTGCTTATGCCTCTAGACAACTGCGGCCACATGAGAAAAACTACCCGACACATGACCTTGAATTAGCAGCTGTTGTGTTTGCCTTGAAAATATGGCGCCATTATTTGTATGGGGTTCATGTTGACATATATACTGATCATAAGAGCTTACAGTACATATTTAAACAGAAAGACCTAAATTTAAGGCAGCGGAGGTGGCTGGAGCTAATAAAGGATTACGATGTTGATATACTATACCATCCAGGGAAAGCAAATGTGGTAGCCGATGCTTTGAGCCGCAAGGCAATTGTGAATATTGATGATCATACCGTGGTAAGGCAAGGAGTCGCTAAGGATCTACGTCAACTAGTCAATTTGGGAGTGCGCCTCATTGAAACTCCAAAGGAAGGGGTTGTTGTGCATAATGCTGCAGAGTCTTCATTGATAACAGAGGTAAGGGAAAAATAGTTCAAAGATCCTATTCTATGGCGACTTAAGGAGAAGGTGAGTCAAGGCATAATGAAGGGCTTTGAACTTACCCAAAATGGAGTACTTTACTGTCAAAACAGATTGTGCGTTCCTAATATAAATGGACTAAGAAGGAGAATAATGGAAGAAGCCCATCATTCACGATATACTATCCATCCAGGATCAACTAAGATGTATCATGACCTGAAGGAAATGTTTTGGTGGGAAGACATGAAAAAGGACCTTGCAGAATTTGTGGCTCAATGTCCAAATTGCCAACAAGTTAAGGTAGAGCACCAAAAGCCGGGAGGTTATATGCAATGTATAGAGCTTCCAACATGGAAGTGGGATATGATTAATATGGATTTTGTTACTGGGTTGCCTCGCTCATTTCAGAAGTTTGACTCCATATGGGTAATAGTTGATAGACTTACAAAATCAGCACACTTCTTGCCAGTTAAGAGTGACTATACGACTGAAGAATATGCAAAGCTATACCTTAAGGAGATAGTTAGACTACATGGGGTCCCAATCTCCATTATATCTGATCGGGGAGCTCAATTCACCGCAAGGTTTTGGATATCCTTCCAGAGGAGCTTAGGGACACAAGTAAATTTAAGTACAGCTTTCCACCCGCAGACAGATGGTCAAGCAGAACGCACCATTCAAACACTTGAAGATATGTTGCGGGCGTGTGCATTGGACTTCAAAGGTAGTTGGGTGGACCATTTGCCACTTATTGAATTTGCCTATAATAATAGCTACCATTCAAGCATCAAGATGGCACCGTATGAAGCTTTGTATGGAAGGAAATGTAGATCACCAATAGGATGGTTTGAAGTGGGTGAAACCACCTTGCTTGGTCCAGATCTAGTCCAACAAGCCATGGAAAAAGTCAAGGTAATACGACAACGGCTAGAAACAGCCCAAAGCCGTGACAAATCATATGCAGATGCTAGAAGAGGACTGGAGTTCTCAGTAGGAGATTGGGTATTCTTAAAGGTGTCTCCAATGAAAGGTGCTATGAGATTTGGTAAGAAAGGGAAACTAAGCCCACGTTACATAGGGCCATATAAGATTATTAAAAGGTTTGGACAAGTTGCATATGAATTAGAGTTACCCCAGGAGCTTTCAATGGTTCATCCAGTTTTTCATGTCTCAATGCTTCGAAAATGCATAGGTGATCCATCTCGTATTACTCCTATTGAAGATATGCAGGTTACGGAAGATCTCACCTATGAAGAGGTACCTATTGCTATCCTAGATCGTCAAGTTAGAAAGCTAAGGAATAAGGAAATACCTTCAGTAAAAGTGCTTTGGAGGAACCAACAAGTAGAAGAGATAACGTGGGAGGCTGAGGAATGAGGTCTAAATATCCTTATTTATTTGAAGCTAAAGAGGAAGTCCAAGATACAGAGTTGAGGGATTAGTAGGTACGTGAATATGAATTCTTATTATGTTTTCAAAAGTCTGTTTACACGTGAGTTCGTTTAACCTATTCAATTATGCTTACATTCGGGGACGAATGTTCCTAAGGGGGGAGGATGTAACACCCCATATCTTACATGTACTAGTCCAACACAGACGAAACATGATGTGGCAGGGCCAAATCCGCACATAGTTTTTTTTTAAAAGTGCGTGAATTTTAGATTAAAGGGCTATATATACGTCTAACGCTTAAGATGACCGAGTGTATATAATTTTTAGGTCAAGTTAAGGAGAGTGTGACCTTAAATGAAGTAAAATAATTAAGGTGCTTGTGGGACTTAGGAAGCTAGTAGGTGAGTCACTTACGTGCTTAGCTTAAATAAGCTCGGTAAACGGAGACAAGGCCCAACACCGAATTTGTTCAAGTCCGATAAAGAATAAACCCCAAGTTAAGGATGTCATTTGAGCCCATGGTTTGGCATCATAAAAGGACAATATTTGCAGCCCAAGATGGATAAGAAAAGGGCCAAATTACAATTACAATCCATTTCAAAACTAAAGCCCAAACTAAGTGGGCTTAGGGAAGAAATGTTTGCAATAAAGTCCATCCCATTTGAAGCCCAATAAGGCCCAAATGAAAGGGCCAAGCTGCTGCCCCAAAACCTTATTAAAATAAGGCTAAAACCCCAAAAGAAAGTCGGCCAAAAGAGGCCTATAAAAGGGAGCAACCAGCAGCAACTTTTAGCCATTTTCTTAAGCCAAATTTTGGATTTTCTCTCTAAGTTTCTTCTTACTCTTTCCTCATTTTCTAAGGCAGCCAAGACATACTTCTAGGGTTCTTGAAGAGAACCTAATACTTGAGGGTTAAGGTAAGTAAAAATACCCATGGTTTGGTGTAATTTTTCCATGAAAAACATGAAGAGTATGTTGGTTGTATTGTGCAGGAATTTTGGGACAGCATGTGTTCCAATTTTGTGGTTCACTTTTCTTGTTAAATAAGAGACTTTTATCTTGTTAGTTGGCTGAGTTATGAAGTAATATGTATGTTTTTAAGAAGTCTTGGGTCCGTAATGATGTAAGATGGCTTCTGGACCACTTGTATCTTCCGCAAAAACAAGTTCTTAAATGATGTCTTAATTCCGGTCATTAGTAAGAATTTGTGGACTGTTTTTGGGAATTATTGTCTCATATTTTTCATCTACTTAGGGACTGTTTTTTGACTGGTTTAGGACTGTAATTGTGTGTAAATATGTTCAGGACAGTTTGGTTGAAGTTGGAACGGATTTGGAAAGGTTGACGTCGAAATGTAGCGGAAGGACGCAATGTTGCGTTGTCTACTTACATGTTGTGTAGAGTTGTTGTATGCTGTATTATATGAGTTGTTGTAATGCTGTTATGGGACTAAACATAGCTGGATATGACATATATATAGGAATGTGTGTTAGAAAATACGATTAGGAGTGGAAATGTTGAAAGAATACTCGTTGGGTGCTAATTCCGAGCTTGCTGCCCGGATATTATTTTTGGGTGAAATTGGATTACTAAGACGTGTTTACTAGCTGCTAACACTAGTTTTATCACCTAATATGTTGTAGATAAGTGTTTGAAGGAAAAGGATACTACTCCGAGGTAATAATGACATAGTACAGCGAGGTATGTAAGGCAACTTGATTTCCTATTACTTGGCATGAAATCTATAATCTTCCTTAGCATATAAAGGCACGTACAAACTCCGACATGGCTGCTAACCGTGTCCCCACTCTTTACCATGTTCATATGTACCCATACATAGTCATTGTCAACCTGCATATGTACTTGGATACCAAATATACTTGAGTTCCTTCTTACCCAACAAAGTCTATGTGTCGTTTAATCTCCGATACGGTTCATTAGTTGTGTATCTCTCTTTTCATTGTAGTATTACCTTGTATGGTTGCTCATATGTCACATGTCTATATTCCTATAGTTCTAAAGGTTATGACCACCAAAAGAACCATCTCAAAGTAAATAAAAGATAACTTACAGTTGCTTATAAATGAGTGGTAGCCCGAGGGGTGGAAGAATCACCTAGCCAGAGTCGATCTCATTTGGGTGGTAGCCCGAGGGGTGAAGGAATCACCTAGCCAGGGTCGATCCCATTACAGATTTACCACTGATCAGCTGGTCATTTACATGATACATTGTGCACAGATTATACAGTAAAGATACAGAAATAAAAAGACATAAAGTACATGATTCCACAGTATGACTAAAGGTGGTCTTTTCATCCTTACACACCAGCATGTGATTTCATCTGAGTTCTTATTTCATGTACAGTATTTCCTGCCTTACATATTCAGTACATTATCTCGTACTGACGTCCCTTACGGGGGACCTGCATTTCATGCTGCAGGTACAGGAGCTACTAGATCTCCCCAGTAAGAGTACAGGACTTCCAGCTGCTATTACTAAGCTCCAGGTTGCTTCGGGGCTTATGTGTTTAGAACTTATATTTTGTATTGTATAGTTGGTCATGAGGTGGGGCCTGTCCCGACCCATTTAGATATTGTTCCTTACTTAGAGGCTTTGTAGACTATGTAAATTAAAGTGTGGTCAAATAGCGTATTATAGACATCGTGGCTCCAACGGCCTAGTCTTATGCATTTACTTTTGGTTTGTTAGTACAGTTTACCTTCTTTTGACAGCATATTGAGTATGGAAACCTCTTAAATGTTCATAGCAGGTGTATAGTTATATGTTGGTTCTCCCGAGCCTTGTCGGCAACGGGTGCCAGTCCGCCTTAATGGGGCTTAGGGCGTGACATGATCGTTCATATGTTGGCACATAGTTCAAAAAAAGGGAGAGGGACCTTGGGGATATCCCTAACGCCCCCAATCCATCGGTGCTAAGTACACATCCCACTAGAATACTTATACATATATAGATGCTTATCAAGAGAGAGCTAACATCCATTTAAAAACGAAATTATACAAATAGACCAAATCCCAATCTATGACAATAATGCGTATGCAAGGAATAGCTCATCTACGCATATACCAAAATGGTGCAAGCACCCATGTCGCCTAAGGAGCCATAAGCATAAACAAACTGGTGATCACCTTATTGTCATATCACATGTGTTACCAAAATTCACATTATAATCTCCCTTTTCGGACCAAAATTGGACTTAGCCCATATCTTCAAGATTTCCATGTATAAATGCCATGAGTATGTTGTAATGCAAAATGTAGGAATGGCATGGGTAATGTAGAATGTATCCAAAATTAGCAATAAAATGTAAAGATTAGGAATTCCATAACAAAATTCATATAAAAGTGTAGTATAAATCACCCATGCAAAATGACATCTTTAAAGTGACATGCAAGCTTCATAGTTTCATAGCTCAAGTAACTCACCATAGCTCAAGCTTAACATAACTCAAATTTCGGAATATTAACTAGCACATGCATGGTTCAAAATATCAAGTTAAAGTAGTAAAAAAAAATCTCACACTTAAAGTAGACAAGTGTAGTAACTAGTTTAAGAAGATCTTGGGTCTTCTTGGTTGAAAGGAACCAAGAATCAACCCACATACCTGATTGTAGACAAATTGAGGAGGAAATTAACTCACAATCTTGGCCCCTAGCTACAATTTTAGAGAGATGTTGGAGAGTTCTTGAGAAAGAATTTTAGAGAGAGAGAGTTGAAGTGTGAAATAGTTAAAAATGGTGAAGTATAGCTTATATAGGGGGCTTAGGAAGGGTGGGAAAAGACCACATTTTCGTTCAAAATAATCAAAATTATGAAAATATCATGAATGAAACGGTGTAGAAATGGCCCGTCTGAGGCATACGGACCGGTAAACGGTCCATCTGTGCTCACACGGACCGTTTACTGGTCCGTGGCCCTTCCCTGAGAATTTTTCGGAGGCAACATTTTTTTGACTAAGTCGATCCGCACTGTCCAGTAAACGGACCATCTAGTGTCACACGGCCTGTGTAATGGACCATCTGACCAGACTTAGAATTTTTCAGAAAAATTTTCTTTCGGACCAAGTGTCACCAAACGGTCCGGTAAACGGACCGTTTAAGGTCACCCGAACCGTGCAATGGTCCGTATGAAGGTACCAAGGAAGTACACACACTTAGAACAAAGTTTTGGCAAGAAATTCATGGGCCAAAGCCGCCTCACGGACCGTTTGATGCCACACGGTCCGTGTGGCTGGCCGTGTGGATTTCCTGCACGAACAGTCTGAACAAAAACGAGCATAACTCCTTGGTCCGAGCTCGGAATTAGGTGAAACCAGGTGCATTGGAAAGATAATTCAAAGAGATTTAATTTGGTATGTCATAGGTTACCCAGTTCAATTTGAGCTAAGAGATATGCTCACTCAAAGTTGACCCTCGTATTGGTACTTGAGAAGAGTTTAGCCAAGGGAATTCCTTTGAGGTCGTTAAACAAATTTCCGGGTCCTTACAACATCGATGCTCAATACTACTCCCAAAAAAACTTTTATAATGCTCATAACTTTAACAGTAAAAATTCTCAAAATGTCCCTTCAGTCTTTTGAGACTTAGCCCAACTTTAGCTTTTCTTAAACTTTTCTCAACTTGTCTCTTTTCTTTGTCTAAAAGCTGTATCAATGTAAGGTGTCTCAAATTATAACTTTGCTAATCAACTATCTTGTAAATATAGAAGTTATAAGTACTCCTTAAACGTAACTTAAAGCTGTGAGTATAATAGCTTTTCATGAAATATATATAGGGTTCTTATAATTACAACAATAACCGTAAATCTTTTCTAAATAGCTTAATTTAGTACTAAAATCAGTAAAGGCCATGATTTTTATCAAGAAAAATGCATGAACAAGTATTTTGATGAATCAACTGGTAATGGAGAAAAACCTGATCTCAACTCACAAGCTTGATCTTGGGTAGAGACTAGTAGTTAAAGATGCAAAAACATATGTAGGATAACTTTTTGAAGGCGTTACATACCCGGGAAATGAGTTTCTTAAAGGAATTGAAGAAGGTTTTTGAAATCCCAAGCTTTTGCTCCTTTGAAACTAAACTCTGAGTTCTTAGAGTGTTTTGATGTTAATGATATGAATAAGTATGTTCTAAGGGTTTAATTAGGTGAAAACTGACAAGTGTAGGCTTAAAAGAGTGAGAAAAGACGAGAACACCCCTTTACAATTGCAGGTCGGGTCATCTACGAGACCCTCTATGGCATGTAGAAGCTTCTACGGCCCGTAGGGAACCTTTTGTAAACTTTTGGGCAATGTTTTGGGATCTCTAGATCAATTTATGAGCCCCATTCTATGACCCATAGAGTGTTTTACGACCCGTAAATTGGTCTGTAAAGTTTGGGACCAAAAATGTGAAGTTTTAGGACTTTTGCCACGATTTAGCAAATGGGTCTTACTTTGATTTACGGCCCATGTAGTTTCATGGAATGCACTCTGCTAAAGCAGTGTTCAGTAAAATGACCATAACTTTTGACTCTGAACTGCAAATGAGGTGAAATCAGTTGCGTTGGAAAGCTACTTCAAAGGGATTTCATTTGGTATGTCATAGGTTATGTAATTATTTGTGTGCTAAGATTTATAATCATTTAAAGTTGACTCTTGCATAATTTAAGACTAGAAACTCAACTTATAGGAAAGTTTTGAACGTGACTATGTACTAAAGGTCTCTTATGACACTATTACGCTTTCCACATATAAGCGGAGGCTTAAACATAAGTACTTGTGAGGATAGAGTTATGGGGTATCACAATATCTCCCCCTTGGGATCATTCGTCCTTGAATGAAGGTGAAATTAGGAATATATGCATGTTTGTTACTTATGAACTAGTTCATCAACAAGAAACTATCCATATATCTTAGTACTCATATTCAAAGGATATATCTGATGATGAAATAAGGAATATTACGTTCATGCTCATCATTGGAAGGCACGAATAGGTGAGGATATCTAGCTTTTGTATTTGCCTCAGCTTCCCAAGTGGCTTCATCCACGAACTAGTTACTCCATAATACTTTAATTGAAGTAATCCCCTTGGTCCTCAATTTACGAACCTGCCGATCTAGTATCTAAACTGGGATCTCTTCATATGACAAGTTGTCCCTGACTCCAATACTCTCTAAAGGCATAACTAGTTCGGGGTCTACCAAATACGTCTTACGCATAGATATGTAGAATACTAGATTAATAACAGCTAACTCTGGTGGCAATTCAAATTCATATGCCATATTATCAATCCTCTTAATAATCTGGTACGAGCCAATATATCGAGGACTGAGCTTCCCCTTTTTCCCGAATCTTATAACTCCCTTCATCGGTGAAACCTTTAGGTACACCCAATCACCTCCCTTAAATTCCAAATCTCTCCTCCTAACATCAGTATTAGACTTCTATTGGCTTTGGGTTGTCTTTAGTCTTTCTTGAATAACTTTCACCTTCTTCATAGCTTGATGGACTAAATCAGGTCCTATCAATCCTACCTCACCAACTTCAAACCACCCAATAGGCAACCTACACCTCCTCCCATAAAGGGCCTCATATGGTGTCATTTGTATGCTAGCCTGGAAACTATTGTTATAAGAAAATTCAATCAAGGGTAAGTAATCATCCTAGTTACCTTTAAAGTCTATAACACATGCCCTCAACATATCCTCAAGAGTCTGTAAGGTTCGCTCCGCTTGCCCATCTGTCTGGGATGGAAGGTTGTAGTAAGATTCACTTTCGTACCAAGCCCTTTTTTTAAAGGACTTCTAAAATTGTGCTGTGAACTAGGATCCTCTGTCTAAAATAATGGATCTGGGAACCTCATGCAATCTTACGATCTCCTTAATGTAAAGTCTAGCATAGTCCTCAGTTGTATCAGTCGTCTTGATAGGTAGAAAGTGACCTGAGTTGGTCATTCTGTCTACTATTGCCCATGTCAAATCATGTTGTCTATGAGATCGAGGTAAGCCTTTTATGAAGTCCATGTTGATCATCTCCCACTTCCACTTTGGAATTTCAATATTCTGGGCTACACCACAAGGCCTTTGATGCTCTACCTTAACTTGCTAACAATTCGGGCACCTGGACACGAACTCTGCAATGTCCTTTGTCATGCCACCCCACCAATAAACCTCTCATAAATCTCTATACATTTTTGTTATACCTGGGTGAATAGAGTAATTGGCGTGATGAGCCTCCACTAGAATCCTGTCTCTAAGGTTATCTACACTTGGTACACATACTACCTTGGTATCTCAGAAATCCATCTCCCCCTTTTGCAAACACTAATACTTTTTGCTTCTGAACATCTTCTTTCAACTGAAGGAGGATAAGATCCCGATCTTGCTTTTCTTTTACCTCCATCACTAAGGATGACTCCGCCCTATTTTTGACAATGGCACCACCTTCATCAGAATTTTCAATTTGTACTTCCAAGCATGCAGTCTGTGAACTTCCTTAGCTTATTCTTTTTTTCCATCGTTAATGTGTGCAGTGCTTCCCATGGTCAACCTGCTACTAGCACCAACAACCACATTAGCTTTACCTAGGTGATAGAGAATGCTCATGTCGTAATCTTTCAACAGCTCCAACCATCTCCTCTGTCTCAAATTCAACTCTTTCTAGCTGAAAACATACTGCAAGCTCTTGTCGTCAGTAAATACATCCACGTAGCCACCATAAAGATAGTGCCTCCAGATTTTGAAAGCAAACACTACGGTAGTAAGCTCAAGATCATGAGTTAGGTAGTTCTTCTCATGAGTCTTAAGCTGTCTGGAGGCATATGTTATTACCTTGCCTCTTTGCATCAATACGCACCCTAAAATAACTCTGGAAGCATCACAGTAGTCAACGAAGCCATCAACTCCCTCGGGTAGGGATAAGAACGGAGCTGTAGTCAACCTAGTTTTCAACTCTTGGAAACTCTTCTCACAAGCTTCATACCATACGAACTTAACCTTTTTCAGAGTTAGCTTAGTCAAGGGAATTGAGATAGATGAAAACCCCTCTACAAAATGCCTGTATTAACCTACCAAACCCAAGAAACTCCTTATCTCTGTTGGAGTTGTGGGCCTTGGCCAGTTCTTTACTGCCTTAATCTTTTGAGAATCAAATCGAATGCCTTCACTAGAAACAATATGACCCAAAAATGCCATAGATGCTAATCAGACATATTTGGAAAATGTGGCATACAAGTGTTGGTCCTTAAGGGTCTGAAGGATAATTCTACGATGGTTGGCATTCTCCTCATCATTACGAGAGTAGACCAGGATGTCATTTATGAACACAATGACGAACATATCTAGGTATGGCTTTAACACATTATTCATAATATCCATGAAAGTCGTTGGTGCATTTTTCAGTCCAAATGACATGACCAAGAACTCATAATAACCATAGCAGGTTTTGAAAGTTGTCTTAAGGATATTAGTTTCTCTAACTTTGAGCTAATGTACCTAGATCTGAGGTCTATTTTGGAGAAACAAGTAGCACTGTGGAGTTGGTCAAATAGATCATCAATTCTGGGAAGAGGATATTTATTCTTTATGGTGGCCTTATTTAACTGGCAGTAATCTATGCACATTCTAAGAGAACCAACCTTTTTACGCACAAAGAGAACTGGAGCACCCCAAGGTGAGACGCTTGGTCTAATGAAACCCTTATCTAGGAAGTCTTTCAGCTGTATTTTTAACTCTTTTAGTTTTGAAGGATCTATACAGTACAGAGGAATAGAGATAGGCTGAGTATCTAGGAGGATATCTATCCCAAAGTCTATCTCCCTATTAGGAGGGACTCCAGGTAGATCATCAGGAAAGACTTCTGGGAACTCATTCACAACTAGAATAGACTGGAGAGATGGTGTCTCAATGCTAAAATCTCTGACTCTGACTAGGTGGTATATACACCATTTGAAAATTAACTTTTTGGCTTTGAGATATAAGACAAATCGGCCCTTAAGAAAGATTGAGTTACCCCTCCACTCTAAGATTGGCTCATTAGGAAACTGAAACTTGACCACCCTAGTTCTGCAGTCTATGGAGGCATAACAAACATGAAGCTAGTCTATGCCTAGAATGCGTCAAAATCTACCATGTCTAACTTAACCAGATCAGCTAAGCTATTTTTATGAAAAACTGACACTGGAAGATCCCTATAGACTCTTTGGGCTAGAATAGATTCCCCAACAGGAGTGGAAACATAAAAAGGCTCAAGAAGGCATTTTGGACTTATCCCAAAACTTCGTGCCTACATAGGGGAAGACAATGTGTCACCCAGGTCTTATAATGCATAGACATCATAAGTTAAAACTTTGAGCATACCAGTAACCACATCTAGCGAGTTCTCTTGCTCCTGTCTGGTGGCCATGACATATAGATAGTTTGTGCCCCCTTGTCCTTGATATAGCACTCCTCTGATTGTCTTACCCTGTAGTGCTGAAGAGATTGATTGAGATATGTTATCCCTCATGTTCTGCCTCCCCATCAGATAAACCTTTAAAAAGTGCCCCCACTTGACCACATCTAAAACAACCATTTCTACCCACAAGGCACTCTCCTGGATAAGACCTGCCACACTTAACACAAATTGGATAACGAGTCAATCCTTGAGCTACGTTGCCTTATGACTGGGCTGCCCTAAAATCTGCGATTCTATGATCCCTACTTATTCCTGACATTCAGTGCAGGTGCATTAGCAGACGAAAGTGCTGGTCCAGATGTCCTAGGCTGAAAGGAGGAATGATTGGCAACTCAAGCCCCTTTCTTACCTGTCTCCTGGCCTGATGTCTTGGCCCTTCTGTTTCTGAACTCCTCCCTATCTTGCATCTTCTCCTCCTCCACTTGCTGTACATAAGTCACTAAGCGAGCTATGTCTATATCCCCAATTAGCATAGCATTTCTGCCCTCTCTCTTATTCATCTAAGAGAGCCCGGATACAAATAGATCCATCCTAATACGCATGTAAGCCACCATAGTCGAAGCATAACACTAGTAAATTTGAGGTTGTACTCCCACGAACTCATAATTTCTTGCTTTAGATTAAGAAACTCCCTCACTTTAGCCTGCCTCAACTACCTAGGAAAGTATTGTCCCAGAAAGGCCTCCTCGAACGCTGCCCAACTCAAAGCTAGAGCCCTTTACGCTCTAACTCCCTTCCACTAATCAAACCAGAGTCTAGCCACTCCTTTGAGCTGGTAGGAAGCCAACTCAACCCGCTCAGCATCACCCGTGTGCATAACATGAAATACTTTATGGAGCTCCTTAATGAAGTTCTCAGGGTCATCCTTCACATTAGACCCTGTGATCTCAGGTGGATTTATCCTCAGAAATCCATGAACCCTGGTGGAATCTGTACCATCATGTCTGCAATCTCCCTCTGACCTCCCTGTGTAGTGACTGTCTGTGCCAAAGTCTGAATGGCTTGGCGGAGCTCAACATTAGAGATATCCACTTGCGGTGGCTGCTCAACAGGCATAGATAGACCTCTAGGTCCCTCAGGAATTGGTGGCTCAGGTTGGTTTGCATTCTGCCTAGCTAGGCGCCCTCTACCCCTAGTTGGTCCGATGGCTCTACAAGGAGGCATGATCTGAAAAATAAGGTGCGAACAAACGAATTAGAAAGGACTTAACAGAGGTAAAATTTAAACCACGAGAGAGAATAACAACTGATAGTGACACTTCCTAATACCTTGTAGCCTCCCTATTATGGATGTGGCACGCTTCACATCAATAATACGTACTGTACGAGACATGGTTCCATAGACTCCCTAGGACACTTGAACTCTGTACTTTGATACCTAGTTTGTCATGCCTCGAGTTCACACCCTGGGAATGGCCGACACCTAGAACCATTTCTGGTCCCAAGCGAACCACTTGGCCTGGCTACTTTACTGAGTGGAAGACTTAAATGATAAACGGAAGGTTTAAATATAATAAACTACAACTACTGCAATATCTAAATAAGCTGAATAGTGGAAATGTCACAACAACAACTGAAAATAAGATCTAAAACTCCAGACATATAGTCTATGGAACCTTTAACTGGAACTGTCTAAAACAACTGCCGCGACAGGCCTGCGGTAACTACAATTGAAAATAAATACTAAAATGTAAATAAAGACCCTAAAGCCTCTGACTAGTAAGAGGCTTCACCTATAGCTGAATGAATAGATAGTCCTCAATAAAGCATCATAAAATGATATAGCTCAAAAGGATGTCAGTACATGGAATGTACGATATGTAAAATAGTAAAAATCGAGAACTTAAGATAAGGCACTGTACTCAGAGTAACTAAAATATGTCTCAAAATAGGATGACATGAGTAATAAGTAAAGTGCATGCTGAAAGTAAAAACATATGCTTAAACTATGTATATGGAAACTAGTTCACTTTAGCTTGGGGAGTTCCTCTAACAGGCAACCACCACCATGAGCTTCGTGATGATACAACATCTTGCCCACGCTACCAGAGACGTCCAATACTTTGCCAGGGTAAGGGATGAAAACTAGGGGAGTGGACCCATCCCAAAACTGGGACATCTCAGTGGCAAGTGAGGAGTTGTACCCTTGGTACACTCCTACCCTACGCCGGCTACGTAGTTTATGTGTTCAAGTTATTATTACTCTAACTCATATCGGTGCTTAATACTACTTCCAAAATAACTTTTATAATGCTCATAACTTTAAGAGTAAAAGTTCTCAAAACGTTTGTTTAGTCGTTTGGGACTTAGCCCAACTTTAGCTTTTCTTAAACTTTTCTCATTTGTCTCTTTTCTTTGTCTGAAAGTTGTATCAATGCAAGGTGTCTCAAATTATTACTAGTCAGCTATCTTGTAAATATAGAAGTTGTAAGTACTCCTTAAACTTAACTCAAAACTGCGAATATAATAACTTTTCATGAGATACATATAGGGTTCTCATAATTACAGCAATAACTGTAAATCTTGTCTCAATAACTTAATTTAGTAATAAAATCAGTAAAGACCATGATTTTAATCAAGAAAAATGCATGAACAAGTATTTTGATGAAATCAACTGGTAATGGAGAAAAACTAATCTCAACTCATAAGCTTGATCTTGGGTAGAGACTAGTAGTTAAAGATGCTAAAAAATATGTAGGATAACTTTTGGAAGGCCTTACATACCTGGGGAATGAGTTTCCTGAAGAGATTGGAGAAGGTTCTTGAAAGCCCTAGCTTTTGCCCCTTTAGAATTACATTCTGAGTTCTTGGAGTGTTTTGAAGTTAATAATATGAATAAGTACGTTCTAGGGGTTTAATTAGGTGAAAACTGACAAGTTTAGGATTAAAAGGGTGAGAAAAGACGAAAATGCTGCTCTTTACAATTGCAGGTCGGGTCGTCGACGAGCCCCTCTATGGCCCATAGGGAACCTTTCGTAAACTTTTGGGAAAATTTTTGGGGTCTCTAGATCACTTTACGAGCCCAATTCTACGATCTGTAAATTGGTCTGTAAAGTCTAGGACCAAAAAATGTGAAGTTTCAGGACTTTTGCCATGATTTAGCAGGCGGTCCGTACTTTGATTTACTGCCCATAAAGTGGTTTCGTAGAATGTACTTTGCTCAGGCATTCTTCAGTAAAATGACCATAACTTTTGACTCTGAACTCTAAATGAGGTGAAATCAGTTGAGTTGGAAAGCTAATTCAAAAGACTTTCATTTGATCTGTCACGGGCCATCTAATTCTTTGTGTGATAAGCGTTATGATCATTTAAAATTGACTCTTGCATAATTTAAGACTAGAAACTCAACTTATAGGAAAATTTTGAACTCGACTATGTACTAGAGGTCTTTTATGACCCTAATACGCTTCCCACATATAAGAATGAGGCTTAAAAAATAGGTACATGTGAGGATAGAGTTATAGGGTTTCGCATTTTCCCAATTCGAAACATACTCTACGCTACCAGTATATACTTTTTTCTAATATAACTCACAAAGGGCTTACTGCTCAATATATCAAAAAGCTCAACATCAAGGATAAGGCATAGTGGTAACTTATGCTTCCTAGATATACCATCATGTCTATCGAATTTATCATAAATCTTAGCATAACCATGAGCATTGTGATGAATCATAGGACAATAGGACCCACACTACAAGATCTTGTATTATGTCCATGTGCCATTGTAATGGCCTCCTACAGGAAAGGAGTGACATGCTTCCAAAATACTTATCATTTTAACTTCTAGCAAACATCAAAAGTTCTATCTAACCAAATATGAATAAAGAGAAATATATTTTTCTCTGTTCCAAAGACGCCCTTGGTCAAACAATTTTTTAGTTTAAACTCAATGTGTAAGCTATTTTTTATTTTATTTTTCCTTGCTGGATTGGGTTTTAGTTTAAACAACTTTTTAGCTTAAAATCAATGTGTAAGGCCAACCTCATGGACTGATCTTTTCGAAACGTTTTGTCAATGACTTGACATCCTTATTGATTAACATTTATCATAAAACCATTAGCCATATACCACATTTTAATTTTTGCAACATACCTCAAATTAGAAAAATATTCTTTCTAAAATGTGATCATTATGAAGAAAAATGTTGTTAATAGAAAATATTTTCTTGAAAAACAATTTAATTTCTGTTTTTATATGTTTGATTGGTAAGTAAAAAATATTTGTTTAAAAAAATATTTTACAATGTTTGGTTGGTGAAATTAATAATATAAAATAAATAATAAATATTTGAGTTATTACAAATTATTTCATAAACAATAAAAATAATACTTTATAATTAAATTGTTACTAAATATTAGGATGTATCATTCTTTATGAAACTAACAAAAATAAAAATGTCACCATATAAATTGGGAGAGGTAAACACTTTCATAATGTTTAATGAAATGCTTTTAATTTTTAATATATCTGCACATCATAATATATTTTGTGGGCCAAGGTAATTTATTGCCTCAGATTCAATTTGGACAACACTAACAGATATAGAACACCTGTGCTCCTTTTTTAGGAAGAGATACTTCCACTTCACTAAAAAAGGAAGATATAGGCCTCAATTTGTCTTGTGCCAATGAAAGTTTAACAAACACGCATAGGGAATTTTAATATTTTAATTGATTCTCTATCTAAATTTTTGCTTTGTTGATGAAGATTTAATTCTTCATATTATAATCTTCTTTCCTCACCTCCAATTTTTTTTTTTTTTTTAAAAAAAAATCACAAACATATGTATTGGAATACTTGAAGCAAGAGGTGACTCAAGCCGTTTCCGAAATGGTGCTTTGAGATAGTTCATTCTAATTATTGGAGTTTTCAAATTATTCGTGAGATAAATAGTGAAAAATAGGGTATCAAATATACTAATTGAATTAAAATTTATGATATTAAAATGAATAAAATTGGGTTATAACTTGTAAAAGTTTATTTTGGACTCAAATGGATTGGCATAAAAAGACCCTCTTAATCTTAATACATTTTTATAATCATAATTTAAAGGTCAACCCGACAAAATAAAAAGATAAAGTTATAAATAAGTAAATAAATCTTAGAAGATATAAAATATACATAATAATTTATACCTTCAACATGGGAGCATATATTATACAATTGCAAATAAAGAGTCTTAAAACTGGTTGAAATTTGAGATTAAATTAGCTTAATTGAGATTTTTTAGAATGAATAGGTTGAGATTGACCTAATTCACATTATCTTGAGCCTAACGCATAAAACTTTCAGCGGATTAGATGAGTTATTTAATATTTAGGCTCATTTTGGCACTCCTAGTTAAAACGTATGACACCTAGTTCGCCTTTCTCGTGAGTATTTGACATCTCATTACGGCTCATTTGATGACTTTTACATGAGTTTTTAGTGTATTTTAGCTTATGCATTTCGAATGTTGAAATGTTGTATAGCAGATATTTGAAACTAAATTGATTACAATATGCATAACAAGGCAAAGTTAAACGATTTTAGACAATGTACAAGTCGTACTTTTAATGTATGATCTACAAGTCGTACTTTTGATTATTTGACGTCGTATATATTCTCTAAAGCTAGGACTCGAATATTTTAAGTGTTGGCTGAAGTATATATGAATCAAGTCATGATGGAAAATCACATTCATGATACGTAGATCTTGATGTGAAATCTAGTAGCTAATCCAGTAACTCAAAATTGGGAGCTGCTTAAGCATGATGGAAAATACACATTGTCCATCACATTCACGATTCGTCATCAAAGTACGACTGCATAGCAAAGGCAAGTCGAGGGACCATAAATCACTTCAACGGTTCCGTAAGTTAACCATGGAGGAAGTGAGGCAACATAGATAATCTAGTCAACTAGTTTACGATTTTCATCCATGGACCGTTAGGGATAGCAACGAGGGTATGGGGCGGGTTTAGAGTTATGCGGGGCGGGATAGGTTTAAAGTTATGTGGAGCGGGACGGGTTGAAGTAACTTTTTTTAAAATTATTGCGACGTCGGGTGGGTTGCTGGTTTAAAAAATCAGATAATTAAATTTCTATAATTAGTAATTTTTTATATTAAATATTGACTTTAATTTTATTTTTTCCCTAAAATTTAAACTAGGCATGTTTGGTAAATTGTTAGTTATTGAAATGTTAATTAGAGACTTTTAATTAAAGATTAAGAAACAATTGTTAAAATGCCAACTAAAAATAGTTAATTAGTTGTTGACATGTTAATTAGCAAAAAATTAAAAATGATTATGAATTTTTTTATTTCATATTAAAATTCAATTAAAAAAAAATAAAAGAACTTAAAAATTTAAGCGGGACGGATGTATGTGGGGCTGGTTGAAAACGAAAAAAATCATTATGGGTGGTGGAGCAGGACAGGTTAAAAAATTTACGAGTTAAGCTCAACCCGCCCCATCCCCTCCACGTTGCCATCCCTACCCACCGTATGCCAATATTCATGGTTTGTAGTTGGAATTACGATAATGTTCTAGAAGCCTAAGTTGACATAGTTTCAACTGCGCGGAGGCGATCCATAGATTATATGCTTGTTTTATGGTCCATACGTCTGGTCGATGAGTATTTTTTCGACAGCTTCTCGATTCTCAGTTTGTGGACAATATAAATACTTTTTGTAGGAACTTTTGTGCAAGAGTTGTCCGATTTCGCAGGACATTGTATGCAAACAAGTTAGAGCAAATACTACTCTATCCTCTTGTCATTTTTTCGAAGTTTACATTATGATCTTGGATTGTTTTATATTGCTCTTGAGTAAGTAATTGTTTTTTCTTCATCATCTTCTAGTTATTTTTACTGTCTCTAGAATTTTTGAGAAATAATTAAGGCGCAAGCGTTATTTAATAAATAATCTTAAGAATAAGATGAATTTACTTAGCATATATTGATAGCTCTCATTCAGTAATTCTTGTGTGTTTGGAAATATTGCACAGAAATAAATCATTCAACTCTTACGGCTTGCTTGGCTGTTGGTTTTTGGTGGTATGATATAGTTAGCAAGAGAACCATGTTTGGTTTGATTGTTTCATTAATTACATGGTATGGTATGATTTGGTTCTATGGTTTTGTAACCATGAAAACTTTTAATTTTTGAAACCACCAATTTGGTGGTATCTCATGGTTCTCTTATTTATTTCCAATTATACCCTTACTTAAATTTGAATAATTCTAATTTATCCTTTATTTTTTTATTAAAACTTTACCGTAATTATATATTGCTTTTATATTACTCATTTTCCTCAGCATCAACTTTGCTGTCGCATCCCGTCTTTTCTCCCACGTTTCAATCTATTTTTTGAGGTTTGTTTTTTAAATTTTTTGTTTTCTTTTCTTGTGTTGTTTGCATAAATTGAAGATATATTAGCTTATATGTTTTCCTATTTGATTCTACGTATTTATTAAAAATAATTATTAAAAAAATACTAATAAATTTATTTTGTATGGGATTCGACCCCAACCTCACATAGTTACTATATTTGACTGCAATTCTGTTACGCCATCTAAGTATAGTTTTGACCATATCAACATCTAATAATTCATGTTCATTAAGTTGTATTTACATGGAAGGTGCATGGATACAAAAGGGTCTTGAGTCAATTTTGAAAAGTAAAAGAAGTGTGTGGTAAATCACGTGCCTTTAGTAAAATTACAAGTAATTGATGAAAGTGCATGAAAATTGTTGCGTCCTTAATGTGCTTTGAAAAAATTCATCAACAACGCTTGATTTCCTCCATGCTTTTAGACCATAAGTGGGTGTCTTGTACAACTTTGACAAACACTGAAGGCACATGAAAAGATGCATATGATTTTTGAAAATTCATTAGCCTCAATGTCATTGATAACTTGGTATTTTACCTTCTTATTAGACTCATATTCATGAATTATTGTTATGTTTTATGGTAATTGAGGGGATTTTAGGCCCTAGATCTTGTGTGCCAGAATTCCTAAAAAAAAAAAAAAGTTTGAAGCATCTAGAGCCAAACATCACTAACACACACTGGCAAATGAACCATCAACCAATAAGAGATAATCGGCATCTTGCTGGCTAAAGTCGGCTGCAATTGAAGAAAACTGTCTAGCGCATCGGCAATAAAATTGCGTTGAACAATTCAACATAAGTATTTTGCCGATCCAAGCGTAGGTGCGACTAAAAGAACACATGCTAAAGACGTGCCATAATCAGAGCTAAATAATTTTCAATCGATGTTCCGACGATCAACGCATGTCGAATACGGAAGATGATTGGCAAAAACATACTTTATACTGAAAGTACTTCCTTTCGAAGGTTCTAAGGACGAGATTGAGATTTGTGTAATTTTGTACCTTTATCTTCTTCCCAATGAAGAATAGCTTATAAAGATTGAATTTTGGATAGAGATAGAAAGAAACTTAAAAACTTCTTATTTGATAGAGAGGAAAACTCAAATTATACACATCATCAAGTTTAAAATTCAACTTTTGTTACTGTTTATGATTGAAATAGATTTTTTTTTCTTTATTTTTCCATTTATAAGTATCAAAATCTATAACTAGGAGTGTGTGTGCAAGAGGTGGGTGTAAAATTTAATAGGTATTGATTGATTAGCTCTTAAATTGATAGTTAATTATGTATATGTCCATTGTTGTCTTGAAGTTTTAATCTAAAAATCAGTGCATTGCAAATATTGGTTGAACTCTTTATCACTATTTCTTCTTGAAAAGTAAAATAGAGTTGGACGATAATTCATTACTGAGACTTATAAAATTAGTCATTTGATTAGATCTAGGGATAGTCTAATTTGACAAATTTCTTATTTAAGGGTAGAATTAGAGATAGTCTGCCAAAGCAAGCAATATTTGGTGCCTTTATTACGTTGATATTTGTCTTTGAGAGAATTCATGAGATATATGTTTGATTAGAGAGAATATCACATATATCTTAGACCAAGGGCTATTCATGTATTGACTAGTTAGGATTTGATAAATCTTTGGGTATTTGTTAAACTCTCAGCATAGTCATTTTTCATCTTGGCCGGTGAGAATCTATTTGTGTTAACTTTATGGAATTGTTTCATGTGATAGATTAATTTTATTGTTCCTAACCTCCTCCCCCATTATTATATACTTGCATGAGATACTTTGTTCTAGTGAGTATTGAACTGATATATCAGTGAAACTTAATCTTTTTCGCTAGTTCTTTGGTTCAATCTTGATGTTAAAAGTAGAGTATTGTTTTTAACACGACCGCATATGCCTCAAATATGAGGTATAGTTGAATGTTATAAGTCAAAATTATGTCTATACCCATACTAACTCACCCGTAGATAACCAGACTCTTCTCATAAATCAAATATATAGTTAATAGGTAAAAGTAATAAAAATAGTAGAAGTAAGCCTTGAAATCCTAACTCTCATAATGAGGATAGAAATAAGAAAAATAAAACAATACCGCCAGGACCTAATGTCACTAGAAAAAAGGCTTATTAAGTTATGGGCACAATCATTCCGAAGTTACAAAATTGCCGAAATAATAAAAGGCTAAACAAATAAAGTAGTAAACTCAACCATTGCTCTGCATACAAATCAACTAAGCTTATAATGCTAGATCTGCATCAAAAAGAAGCAACAAGAGTATTATGAGTAAAAAGAAAATACTCAATAAGTTTCGTAAGAACCAAGCAAGAGTAATAACTACATCATATAAAGAATATTAAGAACTCTTTACTCAAAAGAAATCCAGCAATTCAATAAAAGACATTCGATAAGAAGCAATGTTAAGAATCCTACCAGTATACACACCTTCCACAGATATTGTTGTGAGGTGGGAGTGGGACTCATGATCAATATAACCTGTTTAGACTCAAATCAAACTTTACACCAATATAATCTTTTCAAATTGGAACTGTGACTTTCCGTCATTGTATAATCTGCTAACAATCAAATCAGAAATTTTTATCAACATCAGTAGTAGTAAAAATCATCTGATACCATTTCTCATCAGATAAAATATCTTTTTCAAAAATGTTATTTTCGTAGCATCAATGTTGTGATCCACCAGAATCAATGTGTGTGCATGATCACAGAAATGAAATAAATTTAAAATGCAAAAAGTACGCACAAAAGCCTTCTTACTGCTATTTCCGATGGAAATCTTACTTTCATATCGTGTCCTTAGATCACATTTCATCACTTTTAGTATATTTCTTTCAATTAGATGTTCATCTTGGAAACATAACCAACCATATGAAATTACAGAGAGTAAGTAATCCTCCCCAATGATTTAATTTAAAAACAATTGCATATTTACTATATTCTAATCTGGAATTTCACAATAACAATTTTTATTTTAATATTTCAAACACATTTTTTTGCCTAACCTAGAGCGTGCTCATACAATATGTTATCATAGGTGCGAATTTTCATAAAAATAAGTCATCACCTTTCTTGAATGTCGAGCAAATATGCCATGAACATTCAAAAATGTGTCTTTCCTATCCAAACAACCTCACAATACTTTAATATATTAAGAATGCACTCTACAGGAGTACACAGGTCTATCTATACTCATATTGCAATAATTCTATTTTGAACCCAAAAAATAAATGCTAACCCAAGTTCAATATCACGACTTAAAGCTACTTCCTTGTCACAACACGGTACTTAGAATCCAGAGAGACTGTAATATATCGAAAGTTGAAGGTTCGAATAAGAAAGATATTGTGGAAAATGAAATTCTAGTGCAGGGTCTAAGAGGTTTAATTACGGCCTGTTGGTGGAACCACGGGTCATAAAAGGGCTCTCGTAGATGTGCCCCAGGACTTATAAATATTTTTGGAAGGTTTGATAGTTTATGAAATGGGTATAAGAGTCACAAAATGATTTATGACCCATAGATAGTGGTTGTGGAAAGGTGGGGGTGGGGGGTGGGGAGGGGTCAGAGAATTTGAAAATATTGGGTTTTAGAATTTTTATCACGGACAAGATGAATTTATAAATAAAGATTATGAATTTACAAGTCCTTCAAGCAAGTTTATGAATGGGGTGACCTAATAATCTAATGACGCTACCTATGGAGGTAGAATTTGTATGATGGTAGGCCTACACCCATATTACATGAAATACATGAAATAAGCTATTCTATGAACAAATTTTATGAATTGAATGGTAGCTATTGATTGCGTTAACACAAAAGTAGCTCCATGATTTATGAAAATATGAACTATGATTTATGACAAGCCTTATGAACTATGATAAACATATGTAAGACCCCGCACATTGGAAGTCAGAAACAAGCCCAAGAAATGAAATTTTTGAAAAATTTACGAAGGTGCCCCACCAAGAGATCCTTCACGACTTGTGGTGCTCACCGTCGCACGTGAAGGGGCCTCGTGGTGGCACACCTTAGTGGCGTAGGGATGTTTTGGGGGCTACCTTAGTGAGATAACCTACTACAAACCCACCATGGCTCATGGTGCTCACCACAGATTGTGTTTACTCACCATGGCTCATGGTGAGGTCTCATAGAGGGCACTCTCCAAGGCTACCTCTCATTTTTACTCCAAGGCACCAACATGAAAACCACCACAGGTCGTGACCCCTACCATGGATCGTGGTGGGCCCTTCATGTCGAGGTCTGTCTAGTTTAATATTAGTGATTTATAAGGGAATTCGGGTCTTTTTCTAATTCCTAAGCTCCATTTTGATTGTTTTTAGACTAAATTATCATTCTAATACTACCCTAACATATCGAAGGTCTTCCAAACACACTCCAAACACATAGAGTTTCCCATTTGGCGCTAAGACAAGTCTCACAGAATACATAATCATAATCATAACATGTATTAACTTTTAAATCATAACATCATGATAAGAGTAGCTCATTAAAAATCCTAACCCCTTCATGTGAGCATTTTCCCTTCACCGGAGGGTGTGTCATAACATCATAAAAAGGGCATCATAATCTTGCATAATTTTCATAGAATTTTTATGGATTCACAACAGATATACTTAGTAGCCCTTTTCATTCATAATATTCATGAACTTGCATAACATGGAGTGCAACCTTTTATCATGCATAAGGTATTTCATCATATAGTCTTAGTTCCAAAATTCAGTGGGTTCATGCATAAGGGCTTGAAATCTTGAAATTCAAGTGTGATATGCATAAATAAAATAGATTATAATCGTTTCAAACAATTCAAAGCAACTCACCATATTCTTAGTAAACCCCTAGTTAGGGAAAACATAAATTTTAAGTCAATAATCATCATAAATCATGACATGACATTAATATACTTCACGTAGCTAGGAATGCATCATAGAATCCATGATTAAAGCCATTTAATGAAACTCAATAACATTCATAAACTTTGACTAATTAGAATAGGAAAAAAACTTGACTTTGTGGAGGAAAGGACCCCACAAATCAAGCCCACATACCTTGGCTTCCAAATTGGTATGGAAAAATCTGAAAATAATGTAAAAGATCCAAAAGCCTAGCTTTCCTTTCTTCACTTGGCACTTGGAGAAGTTTTTGAGGATTATATACTTAGATAGATTTGAGAATGAGAGAAATGAAATGAGTATGAGGAGTAATAGTGTAACGACCTGAGCATAGGACCTAGGCGCGATATGGCGAATGGAGAACTCGAAGGCATCACAAACAAGCCTCATAGAATACATAAGCACATTCTTGGTTGCAAAAATGTAAATCTAGCATCAAACAATTCAAACTAGGGGAAAACGGGGCTTTGCACTCAATCTTTGGGGAAAAGAGGAAAGGAATTTCCATCATTCAATCACAACAAAAGACTAAGGGAAGGGATCATAGTACTCAATCTATGAGGAAGTAAGGGCTTAGGAGGATCACTACTTGTCATAAACAAAGCCGCAAGAATTACATAAAATGGATAGGGACTAAGGGATAAAATTTTGTAGAAACATAAACATTGGATAATACGTACATAGCACGGGTATCCAATAATACCTCTAAGTCATAGGTGGGACCGGGGCTAAGAAATATCCCAGGCTCATCCTTAAAAGTAAATTAATAAGAGTATTAATGTTATAACATAAACAAACTAGATAGAAGATGGATATCGACCTCGAACTAGAGGACTCACCACAAGAAAAATCTTTTATGATACAATGCTAGCCACGTGGAGGATATCAAGGATCCTCGGTCCCTACATGATGAAATAATGTAGGCGTAGAGTATGCATTACTACTTTGAATGTACTAGTATATGGGCATGCAATGCAACAAAGCATAAGTTATAAGCTAATGAATAATATGATCATTTAAGACATTACTTAAGCCATGAAACTTAACATAATTCATGTGGAGAGTAAAGAGCATCCACTTAATTGATTTCATGATAAAGTACATAGACTTGGACCAATAAGAGACAAGGTCATCATGCATAAGAAAAATATTAATAACTTTTTAGAACAACAATGCATTTACCTCAAATGAAGGACCATCATACCAATAATGAGACATTAGAAATCATAAGGAAGATCACCTGCATACTTGAGAAGAAAGTCATGTATCTTTATGAAAATTACCATTGCCAATAATAAGAGACCATAACACATGTGAAGAAAATTATTTGAACTTGTGAACAATGAATTGTATGAACTTTAAAGCACCTTTGGACATAACATGAAGGAACCATTATAAATCATCATAAAAGGACACTTTGGGACCATGAGGATGATATGAACATGTGTGAGAAAATCATAGGTGAAGAATTTCATATACCATAAGTATTTGTAAAGTTCATAAGAGATAGTGAGAGAGACCATAACCGATATAAACCATGTGAGCTAATCCATGGAGTCCCGATGTTTTCCCTACACCAGAAGAAAGAGGGAAGTATCTTTGCCAAGGTAAACCTCCTAATGCTTAAGTGGATATACTAATCCTTGTGTGAGTCGGGTACTTACCTCTAGTTCATGGACTCAAGTACTCACCTCAAGCCCTTATCTTTAGGGTACTCATCTCTTAGGAATTTAAGTATCCACCTCTAATTCTTTTAATTACGGTGGCACGTATTCTTACAACTTGAGTAGTCATCTCTAGTCCACTCGATACTAGGTAATTCTCTCACAAGAGTAGCAAATCATAAGTCATAAGGCCATATCATTTACATCACAAAAAGTCACACGGATAGCTCCTTAATCATTTCTTAGATGGGAGATCCTCCACCACCAACATTCATCCATTAACTGGATGGGAGATCCTCCACCATCAATATTCATTCATTGGGAACTTTCATAAGTCAACAATGAACATAGATCATCTCATAAGCCTTCATTCCAAAACAAAACATCATTTTATAACTTGTTTCATCCTTATGTAAAAGCATGCATAAGGTCCTCAATCGGCCATGATCACAGTTCAACAGAGATTGGGGTAATTATGGGGGGGGGGGGTTAAGTTTAAAATCAACTTAAAGCATGCGACTCAATAAAATCAATGCATGTTTGTAATAGAAACTACCAATTGAAAATATGTTTATGATAACCTATATTTAGTCCACATGAACTCTAAAAGCTTTGTATATCATAAAATCATAAAAAAGACTTTATAATAATGCATACCTTTCATAGAATTTCAACAAATTTCCACTATAAGAAAAGTGCTTTTTAACGACCATTTGTTAACGTCAGGACATATATACGATCGTAGAAAATACATTTATAACAACGAAATATTTTTTTATCGGTAAAGTTAACATTTAGGTCATTATAAGCGAGGAGATAAATATTTAGTCGTTATAAATTATTATTCCGGTCATTAAAAAAGTAATAGTGTGTGTATATATATATTTATATATATATTCATATTTTAACATTTCTTGAAGATTAATCAAAATTTTGGTTAAAATTTAATTTTACAAATAACATAAACAAAAAAAAATTGATGAAAAATTAAATTAACAAATAACATAAAGAAAAGGGGGGGGGGGGCGTATTTTTTCCTCGATATATTTTGGTACATATTTCTTCCCTCCAGAACAAATAAAATTATTGAGCATCTTTTATCTTCCCACAGAGAGATTCATCTTCTTCCCAAGCTTCAACATACAGAGAAATTGAAAAATTTATCTTCTACAAAATCAACAGTAAGTATTTATTCTCCTTTTCTCCGCTAAATATCGTGAAGTAACTATTATATATCTAATTGAAAAATTGTATAATATTGTTTATGTTTAGTGTACATAAGCTGCCCAGTTCTCTCAGTTGTTCCCTATCTCTCTCTATATACACGCTACACAGTCACTGCCGCTGGCGTAATCTGCCATTTTCCATGGTGGCGTGCGATTTTCGGCTAGGGTTTTCACCACCACCATGATTTTCCGGTACCCATAATCCCCAATCAGAGTTTTTCTACCCTAAACATTTAAATACAGATGATTTTCCCAATTTTTCAGTCCCTAAGTTTTGGCGACTGGAATTGTTCATGACTGCCGCCGGAGATGGTTTCAGGTTGAATGGATTAGCTGTCACTGGCTTTCTCTGAAAGCAAAAGCAAAAATCATCCCGGATCTCATTTCGATTCCATCACCAAGCGCACTCTCTGATGTGATCGAAGATCGGTAAGCATTAATGATGAAGGTTTGATCCTTATCTCCTACCATTTTGTTCACCTCATGCGCCTAAAGCTTCGTGGCTGCCGAGATATCACCGGTGTGGGAATGGCTCGTTTGGTAAATAATTTTATGAAACTGAGGAAATTCTCTGGTGCGTCTTGTATGTTTGGGGCTGAAGGTATGAATGCTTTACTTGATAATAACATTTCCCTTGAAGAAGTCTCTGTTAAACGTTTACGATCTATGAGTCATGGTGTATCTGTTGAACCCATTAGCATTGGATGTACTGTTGTTTGTTTCCTTAAATCTATATGTTTAAAAGAGCTTAATAATGGACAATGTTTGGGACCTTTGATCATTGGGTCGAAGAATTTGAAGACTTTGAAGTTGTTCCGATGTTTGGCTTTGTATATGCTATCTGATCATGCTTGCTCATTAACCAAATATTTTTTTATTTCTGGATTTCAATTTTAAATGGAACTAATTTTGAGCGCTCTAGGCCATCAATTTGATTGAGCCGCTACTTGTGTCAATAAAAATGAAGCAAAGTGATCATCTCTAATAAGTTGAATGATGATAGAAACTTAAATTGTGGTGTCAGATGATGTTGTTACACATAGTGGCAAGTGATGGCTTCTGGGAAAATGTACAGAAAGAAGTATAAAAAGACACACAACAGTTTAGCTCCTTAGTAAGTTTAGAAATGGACAAGAGGTTGTAAGTAAAGTTAGGAACAAATACATTAGTATTCTGTGGTAGCTGAAAGTTATGTGTTTACTCATTTTATGTCATTTGATCAACCAAAGGTGGGATTACATCTTCATTTCATTCGTGATTATGTCCCTGCCACTACTTATGATGTTAGCAGTCACTTTAATCAGTTGAACCACAGGTTGCCTTTGGTACTAGTGTAACTCTGCCCTAATCAACTCTTCCAGCCATTATCCTACAAACATCCCCCTAGTGGAGTATACCGTAGAGATATCTGCTACTTTAGATGTGTTATGGTTCTGATTAAAGTATGGCAAAATGTTAAAGAGGCAAAAGGAGTAATGCCACTTTTCTTAATATTCTCCAAAACTAGGATAGATGTAACACCCCAAATCTTACATGTACTAGTCCAACACAGATGAAACATGATATGGCGGGGTCAAATCCGCACACATTTTAAAAGTGCGTGAATTTTAGATTAAAAGGCTATACGTACGTATAATGCTTAAGATGACCGAGCGTATATAATTTTTAAGTCAAGTAAAGGAGAGTGTGACCTTAAATGAAGTGAAATAATTGAGGTGCTTGTGTGACTTAGGAAGCTAGTAGGTGAGTCACCTACATGCTTAGCTTAAATAAGCTCGGTAAACGGAGGCAAGGCCCAACACCGAATTTGTTCAAGTCCGATAAAGAATAAACCCCGAGTTAAGAATGGCATTTGGGCCTATGGTTTAGCATCATAAAAGGACAACATTTGCAGCCCAATATGGATAGGAAAAGGGCCAAATTACAATTACAATCCAATTCAAAACTAGGGCCCAAAATAAGTGGGCTTAGGGGAGAAATGTTTGCAACAAAGCCCATCCCATTTGAAGCCCAATAAGGCCCAAATGAAAGGGCCAAGCTGCTGCCCCATAACCTTAATAAAATAAGGTTGAAAACCCAAAAGAAAGTCGGCCAAAAGTGTCCTATAAAAGGGAGCAACAAGCAGCAACTTTTAGCCATTTTCTCAAGCCAAAATTTTAGATTTCTCTCTAAGTTTCTTCTTGCTCTCTGCTTATTTTCTAAAGCAGCCAAGACACACTTCTAGGGTTCTTGAAGAGAACCTAATCCTTGAGGGTTAAGGTAAGATAAAATACCCATGGTTTGATGTAATATTTCCATGAAAAACATGAAGAGTATGTTGGTTGTATTGTGCCGGAATTTTGGGACAGCATGTGTTCCAAATATTGTGGTTCACTTTTCTTGTTAAATAAGAGACTTTTAATTTGTTGGTTGGCTGAGTTATGAAGTAATATGTATGTTTTTAAGAAGTATTGGGTCTGGAATGATGTGAGGAGGCTGCTGGACCACTTTTATCTTCTGCAAAAATAAGTTCTTAAATAATGTCTTAATTCCGCTCATTAGTAAGACTTCGTGGACTGTTTTTGGGAATTATTGTCTCATGTTTTCCATCTACTTAGGGACTGTTTCTGGAATATTTTAGGACTTTAATTGTGTGTAAATATGTTGAGGACAGTTTGGTTGAGGTTGAAACGGATTTGGAATGGTTGACGTCGAAGTGTAGCGGAAGGACGCAATGTTGTGTTGTCTACTTGCATGTTGTGTAGAGTTGTTGTATGATGTACTGTATGAGTTGTTGTAATGCTGTTATGGGACTAAACATAGCTGGATATGACATGTATATGGGAATGTGTATTAGAAAATACGATTAGGCGTGGAAATGTTGAAAGAATACTCTTTGGGTGCTAATTCCGAGCTTGCTGCCCGGATATTATTTTTGGGTGAAATTGGATTACTAAGATGTGCTTACTAGCTTCTAACACTAGTTTTGTCACCTAATATATTGTAGATAAGTTTTTAGAGGAAAAGGATACTACTTCGAGGTAATAACGACATAGTACAGCGAGGTATGTAAGGCTAATTGATTTCCTATTAATTGGCATGAAATTTATAATCTTCCTTAGAACGTAAAGGCACGTACAAACTCCGACATGGCTGCTAACCGTGTCCCCACTTTTTACCATGTTCATATGTACCCATACATAGTCATTGTCAACCTGCATATGTACTTGAATACTAAATATACATGAGTTCTTTCTTACCAAACAAAGTCTATGTGTTGTTTAATCTCCGATATGGTTCATTAGTTGTGTATCTCTCTTTCCATTGTGGTATTACGTTGTATGGTTGTTCATATGTCACATGTCTATATTCCTACAGTTCTAAAGGTTATGACCACCAAAAGAACCATCTCAAAGTAAATAAAAGATAACTTACAGTTGCTTATAAATGGGTGGTAGCCGGAGGGGTGGAAGAATCACCTAGCCAGGGTCGGTCTCATTTACGGGTGGTAGCCCAAGGGGTGAAGGAATCACCTAGCCAGGGTCGATCCCATTACAGATTTACCACTGATCAGCTGGTCATTTACATGATATATTGTGCACAGATTATACAGTAAGGAAAGATACAGTAATTAAAAAAAAACATAAAGTACATGATTCCACAGTATGACTAAAGGTGGTCTTTTCATCCTTACACACCAGTGTGTGATTTCATTTGAGTTCTTATTGCATATACAATATTTTCTGCCTTACATATTCAGTACATTATCTTGTACTGACGTCCCTTACGGGGGACCTGCATTTCATACTGCAGGTACAAGAGCAACTAGATCTCCCCAGTGAGAGTACAGGGCTTTCAGCTGCTATTACTAAGCTCCAGGTTGCTTCGGGGCTTGTGTGTTTAGAACTTGTATTTTGTATTGTATAGTTGGTCATGAGGCGGGGCTTGTCCCGACTCATATAGATATTGTTCCTTATTTAGAGGCTTTGTAGACAATGTAAATTAAAGTGTGGTCAAATAGTGTATTATAGACATCGCGGCTCCAACGACCTAGTCTTATACATTTACTTTTGGTTTGTTAGTACAGTTTACTTTTTTTTGACAGCATATTGAGTATGGAAACGGCCTCTTAAATGTTCATAGCAGGTGTATAGTTATATGTTGGTTCTCCCGATCCTTGTCGGCAACAGGTGCCAGTCCGCCTTAATGGGGCTTAGGGCGTAACAGAAGTGGTATCAGAGCGGGTCGTCCTAGGGAGTCTAGAAAGCCATGTCTATGTAGAGTCTTGTTTATGGGATGTTGTGCACCACATTTATAAGCAGGAGGCTACGTGGCATTTAGGAGTTGTCACTTTCTTTTCATTCTTTAGATCGTGCCATAGAGCCAAGTGTTGTAGGTTGATTATTTCTAACCTCTAAATCATTTTGTACAGTATGCATGCCTGAAACAAGGAAAAGCAAAGGCAAGGGGAAGGAGGTAGAAGTTGTAACTGGTATGCCTAGTCGGGTGAGACGACGAGATGAGGCCCAAGATGAGTCTCTGTCCCAAACATCTCCAACTCCTCCAGCTCCTGATAAACCAGGTCGTAGTGAAACTCCCTCAGAACCACCTGCCGATGCTGCTGTGCAGGATCTGAGAAATGCGGTCCAATTATTGACCCGCATAGTTGCTAGCCAAAGCCAAAGATAAGAAGCCCCAGTTGTAGGTACAGATAGTGCGAATAGGGCGGCTAGCACGAGGATACGTGACTTCCTTAATTTGGACCCTCCAGCTTTCACCGGGTCAGATCCTAATGAAGATCCGCAAGACTTCATCGACCAGATCCAGCGCACTTTAGATGTTATGCATGTAAGTGGTACAGAAGCTGTAGAACTGGCAACATATAGATTGAAAGGTGTGGCTATATTGTGGTATGAAGCTTAGAAGCAATCTAAGGGCATAGATGCACCTCCAACTACCTGGAAGGAGTTCAAAGAGGCCTTTCTTGACCACTACTTGCCATATGAGATCCGAGAGGCCCGGGCAGATCAGTTTCTGAATCTCCACCAAGGGGGTATGAGCGTGAGGGAGTATAGCCTCCAGTTTAACTCCTTGGCCAGGTATGCTCTTAATGTAGTTGCTACTATGGCAGATAGAGTTCATCGGTATGTGGATAGGTTGGATACGTATCTGGTAAGAGACTGTACTATTGCTTCATTGAATAAAGACATGGATATAGCAAGGATGCAAGCATTTGCACAAAAACTAGAGGATCAGAGGCAAAGGAGAAGGACACAAGAGATAGAAAGGGGCCAGTCCAAGAGGGCCAGATCTACAGGGCAGTTTGTACCATCCCAAGGTGATGTTAGGCCCCGATTTCCTGGTAAACCACCTGGACCATCATCCTCCTATTCTGCAGTTAGTGCTCCACCGCAATTTCAAGGGCCTAGAGGTAATCAGTTTAATCAAAGAAGTGAGGGACAAGGTGCACGGACAACAGGATATTTGGCCAGCCAGCAGATTCCTCCTAGGCAGTCTTGTAAACAATGTGGGAGGAGTCATTCAGGTATATGTCGTGTGGGGACAGATGCCTGTTATTGGTGTGGTGTACCAGGGCATATGATAAGAGATTGCCCCAGAAGACGTATGGTGATATAGCACAACCTGTTGGGTCAGCTGTTGCATCATCATCATCAGTTCCTCCCTTCAGTAGGGGCCGGCAAACACCTACAGGCCGTGGTAGAGGAGCAGCTAGCCCCAGCGGAGCCCAGAATCGCACTTATGCTCTGGGGAGTCGACAGAATTTAGAAGCTTCACCCGATGTGGTCACAGGTACATTGTCCATCTTTTTACATAATGTGTATGCATTAATTGACCCTGGTTCTACATTATCATATATCACTCCACTAGTGGCTAGGAAGCTTAAAAGAACACCTAAATTATTGAATGAGCCATTTGAAGTGTCTACACCTACTGGTGAATCTATTATAGCTAGAAGGGTCTATTATGACTGTGTCGTAACTGTTTGTGACCGTGACACATTGGCGGACCTTGTTGAGTTAGATATGGTGGAATTTGATGTTATAATGGGTATGGATTGGTTAGCTTCTTGCTATGCTACTGTGGATTGCCGAACTAAGAGAGTGTATTTCCACTTTCCAAATAAGGCAGTCCTTGAATGGGAAGGTAATGTTGGGGCACCAAAGGGGAAGTTTATTTCCTATTTTAAGGCAAGGAAGATGATGTCAAAGGGGTATATACGTCATCTAGTTAGAGTAAGGAATATGGAGGCTGAATCACCAACTCTTCAATTGGTTCCGGTAGTGAATGAATTTGCTGATGTGTTTCCCAAAGAGCTTCCAGGTTTGCCTCCCGAACAAGAGATAGATTTTGGCATTGATTTACCCCCAAGCACTCAGCCTATTTCTATCCCTCCATATAGAATGGCCCCGGCAGAGTTACGTGAACTAAAGGAGCAATATTTGCTAGAGAAGAGTTTTATAAGACCTAGTGTGTCCCCTTGGGGTGCACCAGTGTTATTTGTACGTAAAAAGGATGGCACCCTGAGAATGTGTATTGATTACCGGCAATTGAATAAGGTGACAATTAAAAACAAATACCCCCTCCCCAGGATTGACGATTTGTTTGATCATTTACAGGGTGCCAAATGCTTTTCGAAAATTAACTTGAGATCAGGGTATCACCAAGTGAGGGTGAAGGAGAAAGATATACCCAAGACAGCCTTTAGGACACGCTATGGTCACTTTGAATTTCTTGTTATGTCATTTGGGCTGACAAATGCACCAGCAGTTTTTATGGACTTAAAGAATAGGGTATTCAAGCCGTTCTTGGACGTCTTTGTGATAGTATTTATAGATGACATTTTGGTGTATTCAAGATCAGAAGAAGAATATGCATATCACTTACGGCAGGTATTACAAGTTCTTCGTGATCGGCAATTGTATGCCAAGTTTTCCAAATGTGAATTTTGGTTAAAATCAGTGGCATTCTTGGGTCATATTATATCCGATGAAGGAATAAGGGTTGATTCACAAAAGATAGAGGCGGTGAAAGATTGTCCAAGGCCAACAACACCTACAGAAGTTCGAAGCTTCTTAGGGTTGGCAGGTTATTACAGAAGATTTGTTGAAGGTTTTTCTTCTATTTCTGCACCTCTAACAAAGTTGACATATAAGGCGACCAAATTTCAATGGAATGATGCATGTGAAAGGAGCTTTCAAGAGTTGAAAAGAAGGCTAACTTCTGCACCTGTATTAGTGCTTCCAGAAGGCACATAGGGGTATGCGGTATATTGTGATGCTTCGGAGGTTGGCTTAGGGTGTGTACTGACACAACATGGTAGGGTAATTGCTTATGCCTCGAGACAACTGCGGCCACATGAGAAAAACTACCCGACACATGACCTTGAACTAGCAGCTGTTGTGTTTGCCTTGAAAATATGGCACCATTATTTGTATGGGGTTCATGTTGACATATATACTGATCATAAGAGCTTACAGTACATATTTAAATAGAAAGACCTAAATTTAAGGCAGCGGAGGTGGCTGGAGCTAATAAAGGATTACGATGTTGATATACTATACCATCCAGGGAAAGCAAATGTGGTAGCCGATGCTTTGAGCCGCAAGGCAATTGTGAATATTGATGATCAGACTGTGGTAAGTCAAGGAGTCGCTAAGGATCTATGTCAACTAGCCAATTTGGGGGTACGCCTGATTGAAACTCCAAAGGAAGGGGTTGTTGTGCATAATGCTGCAGAGTCTTCATTGGTAACAGAGGTAAGAGAAAAACAGTTCAAAGATCCTATTCTACGGCGACTTAAGGAGAAGGTGAGTCAAGGCATAATGAAGGGCTTTGAACTTACCCAAAATGGAGTACTTTACTGTCAAAATAGATTGTGCGTTCCTAATATAAATGGACTAAGAAGGAGAATAATGGAAGAAGCCCATCATTCAAGATATTCTATCCATCCAGGATCAACTAAGATGTATCATGACCTGAAGGGAATGTTTTGGTGGGAAGGCATGAAAAAGGACCTTGCAGAATTTGTGGCTCAATGTTCGAATTGCCAACAAGTTAAGGTAGAGCACCAAAAGCCGGGAGGTTATATGCAATGTATAGAGCTTCCAACATGGAAGTGGGATATGATTAATATGGATTTTGTTACTGGGTTGCCTCGCTCATTTCAGAAGTTTGACTCCATATGGATAATAGTTGATAGACTTACGAAGTCAGCACACTTCTTGCCAGTTAAGAGTGACTATACGGCTGAAGAGTATGCAAAGCTATACCTTAAGGAGATAGTTAGACTACATGGGGTCCCAATCTCCATTATATCTGATCGGGAAGCTCAATTCACCGCAAAGTTTTGGAAATCCTTCTAAAGGAGCTTAGGGACACAAATGAATTTGAGTACAGCTTTCCACCCGCAGACAGATGGTCAAGCAGAACGTACCATTCAAACACTTGAAGATATGTTGCGGGCGTGTGCGTTGGACTTCAAAGGTAGTTGGGTGGACCATTTGCCACTTATTGAATTTGCCTATAATAATAGCTACCATTCAAGCATCAAGATGGCACCGTATGAAGCTTTGTACGGAAGGAAATGTAGATCACCGATAGGATGGTTTGAAGTGGGTGAAACCACCTTGCTTGGTCCAGATCTAGTCCAACAAGCCATGGAAAAAGTCAAGGTAATACGACAACGGCTAGAAACAGCCCAAAGCCGTCACAAATCATATGCAGATGCTAGAAGAAGAGGACTGGAATTTTCAGTAGGAGATTGGGTATTCTTAAAGGTGTCTCCAATGAAAGGTGTTATAAGATTTGGTAAGAAAGGGAAACTAAGCCCACGTTATATAGGGCCATATAATATTATTAAAAGGTTTGGACAGGTTGCATATGAATTAGAGCTACCCCAGGAGCTTTCAATGGTTCATCCAGTTTTTCATGTCTCAATGCTTCGAAAATGCATAGGTGATCCATCTCGTATTACTCCTATTGAAGATATGCTGGTTACGGAAGATCTCACCTATGAAGAGGTACCTATTGCTATCCTAGATCATCAAGTTAGAAAGCTAAGGAATAAGGAAATACCTTCAGTAAAAGTGCTTTGGAGGAACCAACAGGTAGAAGAGATAACGTGGGAGGCTGAGGAAGCAATGAGGTCTAAATATCCTTATTTATTTGAAGCTAAAGAGGAAGTCCAAGATGCAGAGTTAAAGGAGTAGTAGGTACGTGAACATGAATTCTTATTATGTTTTCAAAAGTCAGTTTACACGTAAGTTCGAACTTGTTTAACCTATTCAATTATGCTTACATTCGGGGACGAATGTTCCTAAGGGGGGGATGACGTAACACCCCACATCTTACATGTACTAGTCCAACACAGACGAAACATGATATGGCGGGGTCAAATCGGCACACATTTTAAAAGTGCGTGAATTTTAGATTAAAGGGCTATACGTACGTCTAATGCTTAAGATGACCGAGCGTATATAATTTTTAAGTCAAGTTAAGGAGAGTGTGACCTTAAATGAAGTGAAATAATTGAGGTGCTTGTGTGACTTAGGAAGCTAGTAGGTGAGTCACCTACATGTTTAGCTTAAATAAGCTCGGTAAACGGAGACAAGGCCCAACACCGAATTTGTTCAAGTCCGATAAAGAATAAACCCCGAGTTAAGAATGCCATTTGGGCCCATGGTTTAGCATCATAAAAGGACAACATTTGCATCCCAATATGGATAGGAAAAGGGCCAAATTACAATTACAATCCAATTCAAAACTAGGGCCCAAACTAAGTGGGCTTAGGGGAGAAATGTTTGCAACAAAGCCCATCCCATTTGAAGCCCAATAAGGCCCAAATGAAAGGGCCAAGCTGCTGCCCCATAACCTTAATAATATAAGGTTGAAAACCCAAAAGAAAGTCGGCCAAAAGTGGCCTATAAAAGGGAGCAACAAGTAGCAACTTTTAGCCATTTTCTCAAGCCAAAATTTCAGATTTCTCTCTAAGTTTCTTCTTGCTCTCTTCTCATTTTCTAAAGCAGCCAAGACACACTTCTAGGGTTCTCAAAGAGAACCTAATCCTTGAGGGTTAAGGTAAGATAAAATACCCATGGTTTGATGTAATATTTCCATGAAAAACATGAAGAGTATGTTGGTTGTATTGTGCCGGAATTTTGGGACAGCATGTGTTCCAAATATTGTGGTTCACTTTTCTTGTTAAATAAGAGACTTTTAATTTGTTGGTTGGCTGAGTTATGAAGTAATATGTATGTTTTTAAGAAGTATTGGGTCTGGAATGATGTGAGGAGGCTGCTGGACCACTTTTATCTTCTGCAAAAATAAGTTCTTAAATAATGTCTTAATTCCGCTCATTAGTAAGAATTCGTGGACTGTTTTTGGGAATTATTGTCTCATGTTTTCCATCTACTTAGGGACTGTTTCTGGACTATTTTAGGACTTTAATTGTGTGTAAATATGTTGAGGACAGTTTGGTTGAGGTTGAAACGGATTTGGAATGGTTGACGTCGAAGTGTAGCGGAAGGACGCAATGTTGTGTTGTCTACTTGCATGTTGTGTAGAGTTGTTGTATGATGTACTGTATGAGTTGTTGTAATGCTGTTATGGGACTAAACATAGCTGGATATGACATGTATATGGGAATGTGTATTAGAAAATACGATTAGGAGTGGAAATGTTGAAAGAATACTCTTTGGGTGCTAATTCCGAGCTTGCTGCCCGGATATTATTTTTGGGTGAAATTGGATTACTAAGATGTGCTTACTAGCTTCTAACACTAGTTTTGTCACCTAATATATTGTAGATAAGTGTTTAGAGGAAAAGGATACTACTTCGAGGTAATAACGACATAGTACAGCGAGGTATGTAAGGCTAATTGATTTCCTATTAATTGGCATGAAATTTATAATCTTCCTTAGAACGTAAAGGCACGTACAAACTCCGACATTGCTGCTAACCGTGTCCCCACTTTTTACCATGTTCATATGTACCCATACATAGTCATTGTCAACCTGCATATGTACTTGAATACTAAATATACATGAGTTCTTTCTTACCAAACAAAGTCTATGTGTTGTTTAATCTCCGATACGGTTCATTAGTTGTGTATCTCTCTTTCCATTGTGGTATTACCTTGTATGGTTGTTCATATGTCACATGTCTATATTCCTACAGTTCTAAAGGTTATGACCACCAAAAGAACCATCTCAAAGTAAATAAAAGATAACTTACAGTTGCTTATAAATGGGTGGTAGCCCGAGGGGTGGAAGAATAACCTAGCCAGGGTCGATCTCATTTATGGGTGGTAGCCCGAGGGGTGAAGGAATCACCTAGCCAGGGTCGATCACATTAAAGATTTACCACTGATCAGCTGGTCATTTACATGATATATTGTGCACAGATTATACAGTAAAGAAAGATACAGTAATTAAAAAAAAACATAAAGTACATGATTCCATAGTATGACTAAAGGTGGTCTTTTCATCCTTACACACCAGTGTGTGATTTCATTTGAGTTCTTATTGCATATACAGTATTTCCTGCCTTACATATTCAGTACATTATCTCGTACTGACGTCCCTTACGGGGGACCTGCATTTCATGCTGCAGGTACAGGAGCTACTAGATCTCCCCAGTAAGAGTACAAGTCTTTCAGCTGCTATTACTAAGCTCCAGGTTGCTTCGGGGCTTGTGTGTTTAGAACTTGTATTTTGTATTGTGTAGTTGGTCATGAGGCGGGGCCTGTCCCGACTCATATAGATATTGTTCTTTATTTAGAGGCTTTGTAGACAATGTAAATTAAAGTGTGGTCAAATAGTGTATTATAGACATCGCGGCTCCAACGGCCTAGTCTTATGCATTTACTTTTGGTTTGTTAGTACAGTTTACTTTCTTTTGACAGCATATTGAGTATGGAAACCTCTTAAATGTTCATAGCAGGTGTATAGTTATATGTTGGTTCTCCCGAGCCTTGTCGGCAACGGGTGCTAGTCCGCCTTAATGGGGCTTAGGGCGTGACAATAGAGTTACAGTTTGCATCAGATCAGCTACGACATTTTCTTTGTCTTTTATTGCTGGATAGACTGTTGTCTACCTTCACACTTATGACATTGTAGCATGTGGAAATTGCCAATACTCTTCGGATAATTAAGAATGTTGTGGATAAATTTCATTACTTGAACCTTGAGGACAAGGTTCTTAATTGGGATGGGAATATTGTTATGAATCAAGTCCAGCTTAATGTAGATACCAACATACACCAGTCGCTATTGGGCTGAGAATAAGCATCGGGTCCGAGTTAATTTGGGATCCAGGTTGAGTAGTGGGTGCGAGAATGATTCCATTAAAAGGGGTAGCGGTATGTGCTTTGGAGATTATGCAAATTATTTAGAAAAATGTCTAGTCTTTATTATGATAATGCTGCCAAGGATGCATGGGCGCATGCTGCAGCAACTCTCGGTCCAACAGCAGATGCCAGAAAAGAAACCTACATATAATAACAGAGAGCTATAAAAAAAATCTTATTTTTTTTTGCTACCTCAGAATAAGGGTTATCAGCACTCAACTTTCTATATTTTTAGATGGTATGATTAGTCAATTCAGATGCAATCCAGACAACTGCTTATTAATCCACACACATCACAAAAATTCTATTATATCACTAGTTTTGCAAAAAACTAAGGAGAGGTGAGCAAGTACAAAAGCAAAAATGTTAATATAAGAAATTTCTACACCACCGACTGGTAGAAAAAGACTTAGAATGGGATATATGAGTTAACAAAATCAAGACACTAACCACTTCAAACTTAGCAAAATCTCATACTCTAATAAAACCTGGACCTAAGGTAGTTCCAGGTCAGATACTCAATCTTGGCAGGGCTACTAAGGCCCTCCCTTATTTAATTCTATGAAGCCATGTACAGTTGCATATGCAACAATGCAAAAAAATTGAAAAGGTACTAGTTAATGATTTGGGATTCGATGGATCATTCAGGATGTTAAACACAAAGTGAATAGATTACAATAGATAGATAGTAAATAATTTAATTTTAAAAATTCAAAAATAGCTGCAATAGAAGAGAAGACCAAACAAAATGGGTCAGTCACATTTGCAAATTATTTCATTCATTTTTGGGGGAAAAACAAAAGAAGGGAATCTACCTAGGCATATTAGTTTTATCTATCCCCTTTCCTTGAGTCTAATCTTTTCATCTCTTCTTCTTCAATCTATCCTTTACTATTTCATTATTGTTCTACAAGTTCTTTATTAGTTCCATTTTTAGTTGTAACTTTGAATTTAGTGATTATAATATTTGAATATTTCTATAGTGAAATTGAGGTTGTCACAGAACAACAACAAACTCCTTGCAATCCTATTACTTTTGACTTTGTTGTGAATATGAACGGATATGATAAAGACCTTTAAATATGAACATATGATTAGTGTATAAGTGGAAACTTACTTCCTGCTGACTATGTTTGCTCTAACTTGTTTGTATGATTTAATATTTCTTGGCTCATTAAATATATTTTTAATGGTCGCACTTTTTGTATTTTTATACTGTTTTGATGCATATTCTATTATCAAGACTATGGCACCTGATAAGCAGTGGATGCAACTTATTCATAATAGACTTGATGATGCTTATATACATGGGGTGGAAAGCTTTTTGGATTACACATTTTCAAGATTGAGGGAAGCGAATGAAATAAGATGTCCATGTGTTAGATGTTGTAATGCAGTTTCTAGAACACGAGAGATGGTTAGATCACATTTGATAGTGCATGGAATAATTCAAAGTTATATTTTTTGGTATCACCATGGAGAGAGGGCAGGGGAGATAGAAGAATCTGATTTAGAATCTATAAATGATGACAATGAAATTAGCGAGGAGGAGGAGGAGGATAAAATACGGGAGATTCTTACAGATTTACATCCTACTTGTAATATGGATGATATAAATACAAATGGTGATAATTTTCTAGAGGAGGAACCAAATCCTGAAGCAAAAAAATTCTATAGTCTTTTAAAGGATTTTGACCAACCACTATATGAAGGTTCAAAACTTTCAAAACTTTCTACTTTGGTAAAATTGCTTCATATTAAAAGTATTGGTCGTTGGAGTAATGCTTCATTTAATATGCTACTGAAGATGTTAAAGAAAGATTTATTGCCTGATGATTCAAATTTGCCAGATTCATATTGCGAAGTAAGGAAGCTAATTTGAAGCCTAGGGCTTTCATATGAAAATATTGATGTTTGTAAGAATGATTGCATGTTATATTAGAAGAATGACAAGTTTATTGATTCTTGCAAACTTTGTGGTACATCTAGATGGAAAGAAGATAAATGTAATGGGGAAACCAAGTTCAAAAATGGAAAAAAGATACCAAACAAGATCCTACGCTATTTTCCTCTAAAGCCAAGGCTTCAAAGATTGTTTATGTGCTCAAAAACATCTTCTTTAATGAGATGGCATCATGAAAACAAAGCTAATGATGGAATTATGAGGCACCCGACTGATTCTAAAGCATGGAAAAAGTTTGATGAACTTCATCAATCATTTGTTGTAGAGCCTCGTAATGTTAGACTTGGACTTGCTAGTGATGGTTTTCAACCATTTGGAAGTTCGAGAAATCCATATAGTATTTGGCCTGTGGTACTTATTCCTTATAATTTACCACCTTAGTTCTGCATGAAGCAGGAAAATTTTATTTTGTCAATGCTTATTCCCAGTCCTAGAAGTCCTGGAGATGCAATTGATCTTTCTCTCCAAACTTTAATTGATGAATTAAAGGAATTATGGGAAACCGGAGTTGGTAGTTTTGATGCATCCACAAAACAGAACTTTACATTGCATGTTGCTTTGTTATGGACTATTAATGACTTTCCAGCTTATGGAAATTTATCTGCTTGGAGTACAAAAGGAAAATTGGCTTGCCCAATTTGCAATAAAGAAACTTCCTCAAATAGGTTGGAAAATAGTAAAAAAACAATGCTATATGGGTCATAAACGCTTTCTTCCTCTTAATCACAAATGGAGGAATAATAAAAAGTCATTCGATGGTACCAAAGAGTGGAGATTACCTCCAAATATATTGTCTGGTGATGACATACTCGATCAAGTGGCTGATTTACATGGGCTACCTCTAACAAATGATCAAACGAAGAAGATTAAGGTGTCACATGAGAGTGGAGGTGATAATTGGAATAAGAAAAGCATATTGTTTGATCTTTCATATTGGAAAACTCTATTGTTGCAGCATCATTTAGATGTGATGCACATTGAAAAGAATATATGTGATAATATAATAGGAACAATATTAAATATCAAAGGTAAAACAAAAGATACCTTGAACAGTCGGTTGGATTTGCAAGCAATGAATATCAGGAAAGAATTATATCCAAAAATAAATGGAGATAAATGAGTTACCAGCAGCATGTTTCACATTATCTCCCGAAGAGAATCACAAGTTTTTAAAATTCTTGAAGGATTTGAAGGTTCCAGATGGATTTTCGTCGAATATTTCTCATTGTATCAATCTGAAAGATCACAAAATCTCTGGATTAAAAAGTCACGATTGTCATGTTCTTCTTCAACATTTAATTCCACTTGCCATACGTAGTTTACTTTGTAAAGAGGTGCGTGAGGCATAATTGAACTATCGATATTTTTCAATCGACTTGGGGCGAAGTGTTTAAAACTTGATGAGTTGGAACAATTAGATGCACAGATTCCTCTAACTCAATGCAAGCTGGAGAAGATCTTTATTCCTGCTTTTTTTGATGTTATGGAGTACCTGCCAATTCATTTAGCTAATGAGGCTATGATTGCTGGACCTATTCAATACAGATCAATGTATCCAATAGAGTGGTGGTTATGTTTTTTGAAGCTATTTATTCGTAGCAGATCTTGCGTTGAAGGTTCTATTGCAGAGAGATACATAGCAAATGAATTTACCACTTTATGTTCAAGGTATTTGCATACAATGGAGACGAAATTTAATCGCCTTGAACGAAATTATGAAGGGGGTGCTATAGAATTTGATAGAGATTTTATGATTTTTTGTCAACCTGAAAAAGCTTTAAGAGGTGGCAAGCCACGCAGACTTGATATAAAAGAAAGGGAGCAAGCCCATATTTATATTTTGAAGAACTGTTATGAAGTTCAACCATTTCTCAAGTAAGTACTAATTTTTTCAAATAATTATCTTAGAACTCCTCCAAAAGAATTATTAGATTCTAATTACTTATTATCGTTCAATCTTCTGTAGAGAGTTTTCTCAAATTCCAGGTGATTCCTCTCAAAAGAATTCAGATAGGCAATTCATCAATTGGTTTAAAGAAAAGGTGAATACTAAACAAAACATATGATTTTCAAATCATATAAGTAATATTTGTTAAATTATGTTCTTAATGATAATAGGTTGCAAGATTATACAAACATGACAAAAATAAGAAGACGGAAGATTTTCTCGCATTGTCGCATGGTCCCATGAAATATGTGACAAGTTTCAAAGGCTACATTATTAATGGATAATATTTCATGTACAAGATTATGATAAAGGTTTGAGGACTCAAAATTGTGGAGTCGTTGTTGATGGTGAGACGGATGAAGAAGATAGAATTATTGATTACTATGGAGAATTAACAGAGATTCTTGAATTTCAATTTGTTGGGGGAGAAGATACGTTTTGTTTAAATGTATTTGGTTTGATGTGTATGACAAAGAAAGGGGAGTTAAAATAGATGAATATGATAGCGTTAATGCCCAATGATTTTTGAAAATCAATGAGCCTTTTATATTAGCCAATCAAGCATCACAAGTATTTTATGCTAGCGATCATTCTAATAAAGGGTGGAAGGTGGTGTGAAAGGTTATGCCTCGTGATTCTTTTGATGATGTGCAAATTAATAATAATGATTCCGAGGATTTGCTTGATTCAAGTGAAAGGAAAAGAAAAAAAACTCCTACAGGTTTGGAACTTTATATTGGATGTTTAGCTATTATCAATTACATGTACATATTCTTAATCTTCTTTATGTAACTTTTGTGATGGTCTCATAGCTTTGACTAGTAACATTTTAATTTTTGTTTATGTATTCTAGATATTTTTATATTTGTTATATGTTAATATGCGTACTAAAAGATAATTAGCTAAGCGTATTTTACTATTAAATTTTATGACAGGATGAAATGGATCCTTCAAACTTTAAGAAGTCTAAAATGGGATCAAGTTTAAACAATGTAAAGCAATCCTATCTTCTACCTGGTGCCTTAGCTAGGGGACGAGGGAAAAGCTTCAAATGTATGGGATCTATAAGAGTAATTGCTGAAAAGAGACCCTTGATTGGTCCACCAAACATTATGCAAGAGACTCTGAAGAAAAACACATCTGGTATTGTGTTTTATTTTCTCATGCTCTAACTTTATAGAATCTTGTATTGAGAAATATCAAAGAGGAATTTAGGTTGTTGCTTGTACTGATTAAAGATTTATAATTGGAAACAACACAGGTTTAAATTCTGCATCATATGATAAGAATATCATTGCACAAAAGACTAATGTCATCCCTCTTCATTTTGATTCAATGGAAGATGACACTTTATCTCCTCATGAGGATTTTGAAGTAATGCAAAAAACAGGGAAAAGCAAATCAGGTTTCTAATCTTATTTTTTTTCTCAATCTATAATTTTTTTAGTGGACTGAACTTGTTTTAATGTTTGATTAGCAAAGGAGCGAGCACAAAACTTCACATCTTTAAACTCTATGAGAAAGTGTGCTGTAAAGAGAACTTTGAATGGCAAAAGAAAAGATTCTGAAACTGCAACTCACGATCTGAATGAACTCTCACACAATAATAATCTTGTTCCCTCGGGGTTGGATAAAATGGAGGATGATCTTACCCTCCCTCGAGATGAAGTTGAAGTGGTGCAAGACCCTAGGAGAAGCAAAACGAGTAATTAGCTGATCTCTTAATTTGCATAAATTATTCATTGTTTATAGATTTAAAATTTTTATGTTTGACTTGTATCGAAATTTGTAGGTCCTTGTGAATTCAACAAGGTAAAAAAGGTTAGAGGACCAAATTTATGTAAAGTTGTTACAGGACTCAAACCTGGAGAAAAGCTTAGAGTCACTTTTTAACATAGTCAAGTTGTTGGGGATCATCATGCTTTTTTTTCAAGACACTTGGGTTCCTTAGTTCGTGATCGTGATATGTATTCTTTGCGGGTACATTCATGGGCAGACATCGAAGAAGCTAAATTGGAACACATGTGGGGAGCTGTCACTGTAAGCATTTAAATGACTATTACTGATTAAATTACTATTTCTTAAATCTTGTTATTAGGGAGCTGTCAGTGAGTATTTTCCAGTGAGTATTACTATTTCTTAAATCCAGTGAGTATTTTCCAGTGAGTATTTTATAGAACTAAAGTTGTATCACATTTCTGGTTTAAGACTTCTTTCAAATGTTTGTCTTCATTTAAATTATCCTGCAGCAACACTCTTCTCAAGAGACTGTAAAGAATGTTTGTCATTTAGTCATCTTCTTCTCTTCTTTTTGTTTGCTCTATTTTTGGACCTTCCCTTCAAGGTTTTGATCCAGTATGCAAAACCTTGCTGACTGCACATTATTTTTCAGCTTTCTATTGTGAGTCTCTTATTTAGTGACGTATGCAAAATATATCAGGAAAAATTTGATAGTGATGACATGAATAGTCATAAAGAAGATGTATTGAAACATATGAGAAGGTTATGGAATAAGCAGAGAGGATCACTACACATGAAAGCAAAGTCTAAACCACTGCAAGAGGTTCTAAAAGATGTGCCTCAAGGGGTCGATAAAAGCGATTGGGAATGGTTGGTCAAAGAGCATTTTTTATCTGAAAATTTTAAGTTAAGATACTTATTATCAACTAGTCATTTTAATTATCTATCATAATTTTGATAATGTGTTGTTTATATAGGAAACAAGCATGCAAAACGCAATGAATAGGTCTAAGTTGAGTATGCCTCATCATACGGGTAGCAAACCAATTAAAGAGATAAATTACATATTGGTACATATGTGATTTTTTTAATCTAGTTAAGACAACTCTCCTTCATTTCAAATATATGACTATTTTTTTAATTTTGAAGGGAGGTAAGCATGGTAATCCACCAGACATGGTGACTATCTTCTTTGAGACTCGTAAGAAGGACAACAAACTTCTTGAACCTAAAACCAATAAAAAATATGCGTGTTCATTTAAAAAAATTATTTCACATACGTTTACTTAATATATTGCATTATCTATAAATGTGTTGTATTTTATAGGTAGAAATTCAAGATGTACTACAAGCTGAGCCATCTCTTACTATTATTGAGGTAGTAGAGAGATGCTTTGGACCTCAGAAAAAGAGTCATGTGATTGGATTTGGTGGTGGAATAACTAGTAAAGATTTGAAAGGAGGCAGCTCCGCAAAGAGTGCACTGTTAGAAGAGCTAAATGTAAGTCGAAAGGAAAAGGCTGCACTGCTAAAAGAATTAAACGCGAGTCGAAAAGAAAATGAATCCATGAAAAAATGCATGGATATAATAGAAAAGAAATGTAAAATGTTTGAAAGTACAATGTTCAGAGACCCTTCATCAACCTCGCCATCATGTGAACAAAATACTGATTGAATTATATTACAGGTTGGTAATATTTCTACTACTTGTTTGCCTCGAAATATTCCTCATATATCATGTTCCTTTTTTTTTTAAATTTTTTTATCATGTTCATTGTTTTTCTTTTTTTTTCCCCAAAATAAAATGAATAGATGAACTGAAAGATTTTGCAAATAGATACATAGAAACATACACTCAAATGAGAAATCTTGGAAGCAATTAGCACTGGCAACTGCAGAACTATGATTATAAATACGGAGCAGTAAAAGCTTTAGCTCAACTTAAGCATAAGATATTTCCCTTCTTTAGAGGATCTTGAGGATTTGGAAATGCAAGTGGACAAAGCCACCTTGATATGGCTGTTCATCTTTTCTATACGAAGCTTTTTAAGTTAGCAATGATACTTTTTTTTGTTCCTTTACATAGTATACGTTTTTCTTTTATTTTTTATCATAGTAAAATCATCAATTGTGTCTGTGCAACATACCAATCGAACTATTCAACTTATGTAAACTTTTATCCTTGCAACAAGTGATCAAGAATTCGAAGTCACGATGGATCTTCAAGTGGGGAACAAGTTGAATTAATTAAAATAATTGAAGATGTTAGCAGATGATGAGTTGAAGTGCAGAAAGTTAATTAAATCTATTTTACTTATTAATTATCTAGGCTATGTGCTTACAAATATTAACTACCATCTCGACATATATATTCTAGATTATCATTTTTATTCTTGTAGGATTTTTAAAATATCTTTGTTATTAGTAATGAACTGCGTACAATGCTTAAATTATTATGAACAATTTATAATACTATTTTATGAGTTTGAAATGTTTGTTTAAATACATATGTAATTACTTTTATTTGTCAATTATGAAAGGGAAAAATATTACTTTTTATATAATAATATTTATTTTTAAAAAATCATCAACAAATTAAGAAAAAATGGTTGTTAAATTATTGATGTTACACAATATTAATGACCGAATTTTGGTCACTAAAAGAGCTTATAATATCTTTTTTTGAAGTTATCTAGCGACCAAGATAAAACTTAACGACGGGAAAATGTGATCGCAAAAAGAGATCTAATGACTAAAGTTTTTGCCGTCACTAATGATTTATTAACGACTGGATTAGAATTTGGTCACCTACTTTTAACGTCGGAGCTACTAACAACGGGCGACGAGCAATTTTTTTCCAGTCGTAAATGATCATTAACGACTGGATTGTCACTTTTAGCGACTAAATTTCCTTTCGCTAAAGGCTCATTCTCTTGTAGTGTTCATAACATACTTGATTGCCTCTTCCCAATCATAATATTCACGACTAGCAAACTTGAAACTAAACCTTTCATCAACATATGATGCTTCATCATATAATCTTATTCAATACAGGGTGGGTCAATGCATCAAGACTCAAAGTCATGAAATTTAAGGGTAACATGCATGGTTGGGGTAAAACATAATCACTTAAGCCATTTCAAACAACTCACCTTAACCATTGAGAACCCTAGTTTGAACATCATGAGAATCATCTCATAAACCATAATTTAAATAACCCATAATGAGATTCAAAGATCCAAAATAGTTTGAGGTAGGACATTTTCTAAAATCCGTCAACTCATAAAATTAAATGACAATAAATACTCATTTGAACATAATATTTATGATTTTTATCAAAGTATAGCATTTGGATAAAGATTTAACAAGACCCATTTAAGAAATCACCAACCCAATGTAGTAATGTAAAAGGTTCTTAAATACGTACTCATTTCATGCATTTAAATCAATAAATAACAATTTCTAACATGAATCATGCATAAAATTAGGAATAAGAAGTACCCATAGTTAAAATAAACCTTAAAATTAATATTGGGTTGACCGAATTTTGGACTCCATGGTTGAAGGATCTATTGAAAAGAAACCCACATACCTTAATAAAAATAGAGAAGAAATTTGAAGAGAATCTTGAACTTGATGAAAAGCTTGGAAGAAATTGAAGCTTGTTATTTGATTGAGGATTTTGATCTTCTTCCTTGAGAGAAATTTTTTGAATGAATATAGGGGAAGAATTTTAGGGCATGAAAATAGTATTAGGAAGGTATATTTAGGTTAAATGGGTTGAAAACCCTTTTTGGGAATGTAAAAATATTATGAAGTATACAAATAGACATTTTAATGTATTTCGGTGTCAAAATTAGAAGTCCAAGGTCCCATCTTTGAACCATTCGGCAGATCGCTGAATGCGACCCTTAGACCACTTTTTGACATATTTTGAAGCTTTTTGGCAAAATTCGATAGTCATAATTGACCCATCGCCAAATTATTTGGCAGAACGCCAAAATTTATAGCTTCGACAGTCATCAGTAAAATGGCCATAACCTTTTACTCTGAACTCAGTATAAGGCAACATCAAATGTGTTGGACAACTAAATTCAAAGAGATTTAATCTTATATGTAGTGGTTCACCTAATTTGTTACATTCTAAGAGATGACCATTTGAAATTCATACCGAAATATAGCTAATTGGAATCCTTTGGTCTTCACTCGATATAAGAGATGTCCTATAACCCCAAACTACATGTAATCTACTTTAAATATCTAATAATTTATTCCACCATCTTAGTAGTCATCAAGTTGATCCTATACGCGTATGAAGAACAATTCAGGTCTTAATTTAAGGTCTATGGCGTATAATATCTTCCTCTTAGGAACATTTGTTTTTGAATATGAATAGAGCTAACACAAAATCAAGTGGGATAACATCTACTAACCCATCACAAATGCAATGATGTAAGCTAAACATTGTTTTCATGAAAATTTGAAAGTCTTCAGCAATGAACGTCATTCTTAAAGCATAAGTAATACGTTTATAAAATTGCACATGAGACTTCATTCAAAACATACTCCATGAACATGCATGCACTTTAGGAAACAAGTCAAGACTAAAATAAATAGTGCATGAGGATGAACATAAGAACCAACACTTCTACTTATCTCAATCCTGCAACTCTTGGGTCACAACATCAACCATAGCATAATGGACATGAAATCAATCTATACCAATATCATTATCACATAAGGAGATTTCATGACATACCGGGTGAAGCACTATACAAAGTCTAAGGACCCTTAGAGGGGTAGAGTTGAGACCGTCGACGATTATCCTTATCATTCTTATGAACCCATAGATAATGCCTCAACTTATGATCCGTCACACAACATCCAAAACATGCACTCGAACCAATTAAACAATCTTCCGGATGGTACCTTCCACACTTGTGGCATGTGGGAAATGTTTGACCACTAATACCCTCACCTTAATATTTAGGGCTAGGAACCCTATCCTTGTGAAACTTAGGCTTAAAAGCACTATCAAAAGATGACCCATCCACAATCCGAGTCTTCTTACACTCTTTTGCTTTCTTTGTCATCTTCTCATCTTCAATTTGCTCTATATAAGTCATGAACCTTAAAATATCCATTTTCCTTACTAGTATAGCAGTCCGATACTCTTGGACAAGCAAGTCAGATGATCCCGACATAAATTCGCTCATTCTAGCATGGGGGTCGGTAATTAACAATAGAGAATATTTGGAGTGTTAGGTGAACTAGAGAGAATACTCCCTCACACTCATATTCCCTAGTTTAAGGTTGATAACTTCTTGCATCTTTTCCTCCCTCAACTCCAAGGGAAATAAACAATCTAAAAATGCATCTTTGAACTCTCCCCAAGAAATAGGATTCCAAATCGTAACTCCTCTCACTTTTCTATTGAGTGTGCCATATTTAAGAAACCCCTTTTAGTTGGAAGGCTGCCAACTCCACCTTCTCCTTTGAAGTCACCCCCATAATAGCTAATACCTTGTGCACCTCATCCACAAAGTATTCAACATCTTCCTTTACATTTGAACCATGGAACTCGAGAGGGTTTATCCTAGCAAAGTACCTTATTCTAGAAGTCGAGGTGGATGCATTTGAAATATTAGTACCTCGGTTGATTTGATTGGTCATAACTTGTGATAACATAGTCAAAGCGGCTCGAAACTCCACATGAGTCACCCCCTTATCTTAAGGGTCTTGAGGCATTCTTATTGGAGACATTGTCTAAAAAAGAGAAAAGAATGATTCATTAGATGAAAGGAGTCTTACGATAACTTAAAGGAACGACATAGATCATGAAAGAAGTGAGAAAATTCCTAAATGCCTCATAGCCTCCTATTCATAGTTGTGGCGTGTTTTACCACCATAAACAAGACTTAACTCGACGCGATATGTTGGATTGTTGAGGATTATTTATAAACCTAGTGCTTTCACACCAAGCTTGTCATGGTCTAAGCTTAGGGCCTAGGGGCAACATGGCAAATGCGGAACCCTAAGGCACCCCAAATAACCCTTGTAGCATATATAAGCACATCCTTGGTTGTGAAAATATAAATCAAGTGTAATGACCTGTTTGGTCATTTTTGACATTATCTGTTAAAATAATGTTTTACCCCTTTTTAAGTTTCTTTAGGCCTACTTTGAACTATTTGAATGGTTGGAATTGAAATCCCGAGTTTTAAAAGTTGAAAATTATGTGTTTTGATATTTTTGAAAGGTTAAGTTGTTGAAAAAGTGAGATTTTATATCATTTTGCGTTTCAGAGGTTGGATCAAGGATCCGTCAATTCCATTAGCTCCAGAATGTCAAAACTAAATTAAAGAAAGTTATAGAGTTGAATTTGGAGTTAGAATGAGGTTTTGGGCTCAACGTTGTGATTTTAGTTATTTTCGGAACCAAAGTTTGACGTTGGCCAAAATTTGATGTTAGGATGCTTGTATCAGAATTTTGACAAATCCAATAGTTTCGGATGGTTAAACTAATGCTAAAAATGGTCTCGTCATATTTTTTTAGAGTTTCTAAGGGTAGTTTTGGTATTTTGAGTTTTAAACTAGTTTTATTGACTTGCTTTAGTAAAAGTGTTGTGGAGGCCTCCAAATTGAATTTCGATGACTCAGTTGAGTCTGGACAGCTGTTTTTGGTATGTATACATATAAACTTTGCGTAATACTAAGTCTGGATGAGTTTCGGGGGTCTGTTTTGAGTTTTGGCCTCGACTAGTGTGGGGGTATCTGGTGCAACCCAATTTGTGCTCCGCCTTCGCGGAAGGACCAATGCCTTCGCGGGGTATGTGCACTCTTGTTCTCTGCGATCGTAATTAAAGGGTCCGCCTTCACAGAGTACATTTTTACTGAGTCATTTTTAAAGACGGTAAACCCCCATTTTCAATATTTTAAGCTTTGGGAGTGAATTTTTGAAGAGGGTTGTTAAAGTAATCTTTTGGGTAAATGTTCCTAACATCATTTTGATTCATTTTTATGGTTCATATATATCTTTTTTTTGGCTAGGATTTCATGATTTTGAATATCCAAAATTGGGGATTTTTGGTCTATGATTTTGAAACTTTATATGAGAATTTCTCTACCAATTTGAACTCGATTTTAGTGGGATTTTCACCCATGAACTCCATTTTTTTTGTATAATCCACTTTTGAAGTCAATTTCTAGATTTGATTGAATTTCAACCCTAATTTTGACCATTTTGTCCCTAAGCCTAAAATATGCCAATATGGGTATTAAAATGCACCTCTTGATTTGATTGAGTATCCACTCTTGATGCGTAGTATCCATTCTTGATAGTGTTTGATCAATCCATGTATCATTGGAGGCTTGAGTTGATTAAAAGCTTGTTCGAGTGCGGTTTTGGCATTGAGGTAGGCTCGACTAAACTTTTTGGATTAGATTTGAGCTATTGAGCATGTTTATGTGATAATTGTGAGATGTAGATTGAATTGTGATATGATATCATGATGTGATTCAATTTGATGGGAATATGAGGTTTGTTATGCCGAATATTGAGTAAATGGCAATCCTATTGACTAATTGAGATGAAATCTCATGTTTTGAGATAATTGGGATATCATTATGACCATATGAGGCTTGAAATAATTCTTGGTTAATGCTGTGGCTAATTAATGATGAGCATGATCAATGTAAGGGTTGTGAGACCATTTGCGGTACTTGTGGAGCTTGTTTTAATGACATATGATTCTTTGTGATTAGTGATGAGATGAGACATGGTATGTCCGTATAATATTAATACTCTATTGTCGCATCGGTATGCACCATCTTATATTGATTAGTTGCATTGGTATGCACAGATTCTTATGCTCTATTGTTACATTGTTATGCAAATATCTTATACTAGACTGGGTGCATTGGTATGCACGGATCTTATATCTGTTGGGATGCATTGATATGTACACATGTTATATATGATTGATTGCATTTGTATTCACCATTTGATACATGATTAGATACATTGTTATGCACATTTATCACTTTATTTACATCATTTGAGACATTATGATGCATATTGAGATAGTGGTTATGGCATGCGACACCTCGAGATACTTTTGATTATGGACTGCGACGACTATATATATCTTAGTACACGACCTGCCACACCATTGGGTTCTATCTTATAGGTTTTGCTCGATAGATGTGTACATCGGCCCCGTGACAGTCGTTATTTCTCCGCATATATGGCCTGTGATGCCATTGCATTCATGCATAGCTTTGGAGTGCATCACCGGATTTGTTTGCCTTCTATAATTTCAATTACTGATGACTTTATTATATTGTGGACTAACCCTTTTGATGCAGGTGATAGGACTCTTTGTTATTACATACTTGTTTGATTTCTCTTACCCAGCTGGTTGAACCTATTGAGTACATTTTGGTGTACTCACCCCTATTTTGTTTCTCCCCTACAGATCGAGTACAAGGACCCATACAAGGTAGTTGATCACTCTAATTGAGCTATTCTTCTTCCATCTAGATCTTACCAATGGATCTTTAGTGTTTTCTTTATTGCTTTCCTTCAGACTTTGTAGCAGATTTGCTTTTGAGACCATTGTATTTACTCTTCAGTACTATTTTAGATGCTCTTGTACTATTGACTCTAGGTTTTTGTAGAATTCTTATATTTTTGGAGTTGTTTCTGCTTTATTTATCTTTCTTTAGTTGCGATCCATTTCAAGTTGTGACAAGTTTGGTATTAGAGCTCTAGGTTTATTGGGCTCGTGAGTCAAGAGTTGGCTGTCTAGTAGAGTCTCACGAATAATTTTGTAGACGTCCACCAATCCTTGGGAGGCTATAGTACACTTGTTAGGGAAAGTTTCACATCTTGTTTTTATTCATGCATTCCTTTGTATTACCCATTTCGAAAGCATCTAATCTACTACTTTTGCACAGATGCCGACTACCAAAATCTATTGATCAATATGAGAGCCCGAGGCAGCTGATGTGGCTCTCACCCTAGGTCAAGGTAGAGTTTAAGGTAGGGCCAAAGGCAGAGGACATGTTAGAGGGGCAGCTCCACTTTGAGGGTAGAATACATTGGCTTCTCCAGAGCCTGTGCATGTGCTAGATGGGCTTATGGATCCGAATAGCCCCAACGACTTCACCCTTGGTTCCGGAGTTACTGATGAGGCTATTGGCTGGAATGGATGGAGCTTCTCCAGCCCCAACTACTATTGACATACCAATTTCTACCACACCGGTAGGTCCTTCTAGTGCTCCACCGGAGCTGGCTATGATTCATGTGGGTCCTTCTTCAGCTCCAGCAGACTCTCCTGCGATTGTTATTACTCCACTTCAGGATTCTAGACGGAGTTTGGGTATTCAGTTTCAGAGTTTGGCTATAGTACCATTTATTATACCTCCCTTGTTTTTTGTGCCATCATCATCTGCCAGTCCAGCCATGTCTACGACGGAGTTAAAGAGTTTGGAGAGGTTTGTGCAGTTTGCTCCACCGCAATTTGATGGCACTCCTGGGTATAGAGCTTATGATTTTCTATTAGAGTGCCATGACCGGTTATGTAATTTAACTATTCTTGAGTCTCATGGAGTTGCCTACACTTCATATCAATTCACCGGCCTTCCCAAGTAGTGGTGGAGGTCAGTGGTAGCTCGTTGATCTATTGGATCTTCAGGTATAACATTGGGACAGTTCACTGAGATATTTTTGGAGAGACTTGTGCCCTATAATCTCCGAGACAGCCGTCGAGATAATTTTTGATAGGCTATAGTAGGGATCTATGTCTGTTTCTTACTATGAAGCTAGATTTCACGCTTTGTCTAGATATGCCTTGTCTAGCATTTTTATTGACTTTGAGCGGATCCGACGGTTTGCCAAGGGCTTTGCAAGGAATTTTCAAGAGGCTACAACTTCTTTGGTGTTTGTTGGAGGTACTTCCTAAAGTGTTGTGAATCACATTCGTATGATAGAGCATGTCAGGCAGGAGAGACAGGATAGCGGGAAGAGGTTCCGTCAACATTAGCAATTTAGTGGGCACCCCCACCGAACCATAAGATTCAAAGGTAGGGCCTACAGGGCTAGACGGTTCAGGAAGCTCTTCAAGCATTTGATAGTGTTGATAGGTTTAGATATTCTCAGGTGGATGATGCACCGAGGCATGATAGATTTTTAGGGCAGGTATCTCAAAGACAGGAGACCAAGGCTTGTTGAATTTGTGATGAGATTAGGAACTTGGCTCACTATTGTCCTCACCATGTATCTCCTTCTCAGACTTCAGGTTCTCAGCCAGCTCGTCCAGCTCCAGCACCGGTACCCAGAGACATACTTTAACTATGAGAGGTGGTGCAAGAGGAGGTTGTGGTATAGTGAGAGGTGGTGCTCATGGAGGTCCATAGGCTAGTGGTGGGCTTAGAGTTAGTTATGTTGTTCCAATAGAGCTGAGGCAGAAGCCTCTAATGCGATTATCACAGGTATGGTCCACGTATGCCACCATTCAACTTTAGTTTATTTGATCCAGGCTTTACTTATTCATTTGTGTTCGTTATTTTTCTTCTAATATTGATATTATATGGTAGCTGCTTGATGTACCTATTTCTGTTTCCATCCCGATAGGTGAATCTTTAGTGGTAAATCAGGTGTATCGGGGTTGTTTATGACTTTTATGAGGAGGGATACTATTGCTAATTTGATATTGTTGGATGTGGTTGATTTCGATGTGATTTTGGGTATGGATATGTTGTCTCCTTATCATGTTATTCTTGACTATCATGCGAAGATTGTTCCTTTTCTTGCCCCGATTTGCCTAAGTTGGTGTGGACAGGAGCACCTAGTTCCTATCCTAAGAGTGCCATTTCTTATATGTATGCTTTTCGGTTGATGGAAAACGGGTGTTTGGCATATTTAGCTCATTTCTTATATGCATGTTTGGGTGTTTGGCATGCTTGTTGGTTGATTTTGGCTCGGATTTCATGATTTTGAATATCCAAAATTAGGGATTTTCGGTCTATGGTTTTGAAACTTTAAATGAGGATTTCTCTATCGATTTGAACTCGATTTTAGTAGGATATTCACCCATGAACTGCTTTTTTTTTTGTGTAGAATCCAATTTTAAAGTCAATTTTTTCAGATATGAGACTTTCAAAATTTATCACTAATTTTCACTATTTTGCCCGTAGGGCTAAAATATGCCAATATAGGTATCACAATGCACTTCTAAATGCATACTAATCTCAATAGTGTTTGATCGATCCACGTATCATTTGGAGGGTTGGGGTTTATTGAAAGCTTGTCCGAGTGCGGTTTCAGCATTGAAGTAGGTTTGGCTTACTTCTTGGGATTGGATACGAGCTATTGAGCAAGTTTATGTGATAATTTTGAGATTAGATTGAATTGTGATCTGATATCATGATATGACTGAATTTGATGGGAATATGAGGTTGGTTATGTTGAATATTGAGTACATTATGATCCTATTGACTAATTGAGATGAAATCTTGTGTTTTGAGATAATTGGGATATCCTTATGATAATATGAGACTTGAAATCGTTCTTGGTTAATGTTGTGACTAATTGATGATGAGTATGATTAGTGTAACAAAGCCCATTTGGGGTACTTGTAGAGCTTGTTTCAGTGGCATAAGGTTATCTGTGATCGGTGATGTTATGAGACATGGTATATCAGTATAATGTTAATACTCCATTGTTGAACGTGGAGGATATTGAGGAGTATCAGTCCTTATATGGTGAAATCATGTAGGCATACAATATGCGTTAGTACTTTGAATGTACTAGTATGTGGGCATGCAATGCAACAAAGTATAAGTCATAAGCTAATGAACAATATGATCATTTGAGACATTACTTAAACCATGGAACTTATCATATTTCATATGGAAAGTAACGCGCGTGTACTTAATCGATTTCATGATAAAGCACTTAGATGTAGACTAATAAGGGACATAGGTCATCATGCATAAGCAAACTAGTAGCAACATTTTGGAACAACAATGCATTTACTTCAAATGAAGGACTATCAAACAAATAATGAGACATTAGAAATCATAATGAAGATCATCATGCATTCTTGAGAAGAAAGTCATGAACTTTTATGAGAAATACTATTGTCAATAACAAGGGACCATAATATATGTAAGGAAAATCATTTGAACTTGTGCGCATTGAATCTTATGAACTTTAAAGCACCTTTGGACATAATATGAAGGAAACATTATAAATCATCACAAAATGACACTTCGAGGTCATGAGGAGAACAAGAACATGTGTGAGAAAATCATAGGTCAAGAATGTCATATAGCATAAGCCTTTGAGGAGTTTATAAAACATAGTGAGAGAGACCATAATCGACATAAATCATATGAGCTAATCCTTGGAGTCTCAATTCTTCCCCTACATCAGAAGAAAAAGGGAGGTCACTTTGCCAAGGTGAACCTTCTAATGCCTAAGTGGATCCAGTGAGCCTTGTGTGAGCTAGGTACTAACCTCTAGTTATGGGACTCAGGTACTCGTCTCAAGCCCTTATCTTTAGGGTACCTATCTCTTACAGATTTGGGTATTCGCCTCTAATTTCTTTACCTACCGCGGCACGTAATTTTCGACTTAGGTACTCACCTTTTGGCCACTCGGTGCTAGATAATTCTATCACAAGAGTAGAAAATCATAAGTCATAGAGTCATATAATTTACATCATGAAAAGTCATATGGATAGCTCCTTAATCATTCCTTAGATGGAAATCCTCTACCACTAATATTCATTCATTAACTAGATGGGAGATCCTCCACCAGCAACATACATTCATTGGGAACTTTCATAAGTTAATAATGAACAAAGATCATCTCATGAGCCTTCATTCCTCAAAACATCATTTTGTAACTTGGTTCATCTTTATGTAAAAACATGCATACGGTCCTCAATTGGCTATGATCATTGTTAAGATAGATAATAATAATTATGGGGGTGGGGGTGGTATATTTAAAATCAACTTGGAGCATGCAACTCAATAAAATCCATGCATGTTTGTAGTAGCAATCACCAATTGAAAACATGTTTATGATAACCCACATTTAGTCCACATGAACTCTAAAGGCCTTGTATATGATAACATCATAAAAAGGGCTTTATAATAATGCATAACTTTCATAGGATTTTAATAAGTTTCATAACATACTTGATAGTCTCTTACCAATCATAATATTCATGGCTTGCAAACTTGCAACTAAACCTAAGATGCTTCATCATATAATCTTAGTCAAAATATGGTGGGTCGATGCATCAAGACTCAAAATCATGATATTCAAGGGTAACATGCATGATTGGGGTAAAACATAATCACTTGTAACAATTTCAAATAACTCACCTTAACCATTGAGAACTCTAGTTTGAACATCATGAAAATCATCTCACAAACCATAATTTATAAAACCCATAATGAGATTCAAAGACCCAAAATAGTTTAAGATAGGGCATTTTAAAAAATCCATCATCTTATGCAATTAAATGGCAATAAGTACTTATTCAAACATAATATTTATGATTTGTATCAAAATATAGCATTTGGGTGAAGCTTTAACAAGACCCATTTAAGAAAGCATAAGCCTAATGTACTAATGTAAAGGGTTCTTAAGTACCTACTCATTTCATGTGTTTAAAATCAATAAATAATAATTTCTAACATGATCATGCATAAAATTAGGAATAGGAAGTGCCTATAATTAAAATAAATCTTGAAATTAAATATTGGGCTGAAAGAGTTTTAGAATCCATGGTGGAAGGATCCATGGATGAGGATACCCACATACCTTAGACCAAAATAGAGAAGCAAATTGACGAGAAGCTGGAATTTGATGAAATGCTTGGAAGAAATTGAAGCTTGTTCTTTAATGGAGGATTTGAGTCTTCTTCCTTGAGAAAAAATGAATGAAAGGGAAGATTTTTAGTGCATGAAAATTGGCTTAGGAAGGTGTATTTAGGTTGAATGAGTTGAAAACCCTTTTAGGGAATGTAAAAGTATCACCAAGAGTGAAAACAATGACATTTTAATGTGCGTCATTGCCGAAATTAGCGGTCCAGGGGTCCCATTGCCGAATCATTTGGCGAATTGCCGAATATGACCCTTAGACCGTATTTTTGACAAATTATGAAGCTTTTTGGGATAATTCAGTGATCAAAATTGACCTATCGCTGAATTATTCGACGGATCACCGAAATTGATAGCTTCGAAAGGTTTCAGTAAAGTGGTCATAACTTTTTCCTCATCGCTCGGAATAACAAAAATTTAGGTGTGTTAGAAAGCTAATTCAAAGAGTTTTTGATTTAGTATATAGTGGGTAACCTAATTGATTAGTGATAAGATATATGACCATTTAAAGTAGACCTTTGTATGGATTCATACCGAAATATGGCCGATTAGAATGCTTGGGTCTTGGCTCGATGTAAGAGATGTCTTATGACCCCGAACCACATGTAATCCACTTTGAATAACTAATAATTAATCCAAACACATTATAAGTCATAAAGGTAAGCCTATAAACGTAAGAGAAATGACTTGAGTCTTAGTTTAAGATCCTAGGTATTATATATAGGTAGAAAGGGGTTAATTTAGGAGAAAAATATGAGGAAATATAAAATATATGAGGAAGTATGATCTATAATTTCTTTTACAAACCATAAAAACCACTTGTAAACCCCACTTACTTAGCTAAATTTTCACCCTGCACCTCCAGACCACAAGCCTGGTCTACAACTCGTGAATTTAATCACGAGCTGTAGATTCGACTCATACTCTAGCTTATGAATTTTTAAATTTCCTCTCTTTTGCACTTCTCATACTTTCCAATGTGCAAGGAATACAATATCTCATCCTTAGGAATATTTATTCCTGAATGGCGACTTGTTGATACTAGCGTAGTAACTATTATTGTAAGCAAATTCAATGAGTTGAAGGTGCTTATCCTAACTATTCTTAAACTTTAAAACACAATATCTAAGAATATGTCATGGGTTTAAATGAACCTGTGAAAACCCGAACCTTAGGACCTAGTCATGACATAACATATGTGACATCCAAAGGTGCCCTATTGTAAGGACCTGGGCCTTGTACGACCTTAATGGATCTTGGAAATTTGGTTCTGGAAAGGTTTAGACCAAGGTGGCGATTCAGAGAAGCTCCACGGTCTGTGTGAAGGTGTACAAACCAAGTGGAGATGCCTTGAAGTGTCCTTTGGCCTTGTGTGGGGAGTGTTGGCTTTAATGTAGAGTTTGAAACCAAAGCATACCACACATGGACCCTACACGGTCCATGTGGTGGATCGTACTGGTAGCCTTGGCCTTGAAAATCCACATTTTGACCAAGGCATTTCACACATGGAGCCTCTCACAGACCATGTAGTTCTTCATGGTCCGTGAGCCTTTCCGTATTGTCATCTGCATGAAAATTTTCTAAATATTGGGTCACCATCTCGAAACATTGTCAACAAGAATTTTTCTAAGTGAAGCTTCTCGGGAGGCCACACGATCTGTGTGACCTCTCACAGATAGTAAAGCTGTCAGTATGGGTGCCAGTGTCAATTTTTTTCTAAGTATGGAATTACTGTCTCGGACCTTCATCAGTGAAATAATTTCTAAGTGTTAGGTGTGTTAGATCATGGGAGAAGTATACAGGTTGTATACCCTATCACGGGCCGTGTACCCCTTCATATGGACCCCTTACAACATTTTTCTACTCATTTCATTAAAAGCATTTTCATAGTTATGGTTTCTCCTAAGGGTCTTTTTGACCTTCTGTGTCATCTATAGACATTCAAATGACATACTCTAACTCTCTCATTCAAATTCACTCTTACACTTAGCATTATATTGATCCCTCTTAAGAACTCCTCTCAAAGACTCTAGTGGAGAATTAAGCTGAGATTGAAGGAAGGACTTCAATCTTCATCAAAATTTTCTTACTTCTTCTTGGTGAACTTAGGTATGTGGGATCGGTTCTTGGTCCCTTTGAACGAAGAAGACCCAAACTCTTTTACACTTGTTTTATGGAATTTAAGCTTACCTTAATCATGCGTTTTGAAGATAATTGTTTATTAAATTCAATTGAAGTATGGGCTATGCTTTATTGTTGATTTTAAATTAATTTGAGCCCTAATATGTTGGATTGCATGGTTATTATGAAGATTTGAATATGCATTGTCCCTTTAATGTTTGATTTAAGTATGAGTAATCTTAATTGCGATTTGAATGTGTATTTTACTAATGAATTTACTTGAATTTCTGTATTGTTAATTTAAGATTGAATCTTTATTACCCATGCCATCCTTATATCATTTATGGTATAAGCATGCATGAGCTTTGAAATTTTATGAAAATTATGAAGTGGGTTAAGCCTTATTATGTTCATGTATATGATTTTGATAAGATTATGGTTACAACAAAAATGTGATCACATAAATGTCTATGAAATTGGCTCTTTGAGCATATTGGGTGTTTATACCTCATTGGAAATTATGAAAGGGCTATTCCTATCATGGATCGTATGATTTGAAATGCGATTTGGCCTTTGAGCTCAAGTATGAATTATTATGAATAATGTTTGTCTTTTAAGCGCAAGTATGCATTGAAATGATTTGAAATAACTTGCATCTCTTTTGAAAGCATGTATATGTATTTTTATGGGATGATGAGTTAGCACTAATGAGATCGGAGGCCTCAGGGCTATCCCCAAGGGTCCTCTTCGTTTCTCCTGATCTATATGCAAATGTAGGTATATGTATATGAAAACCCTCATTTAAATGAGAGGTCCATAAGGTGCGGTTATAACATATTGAGATCTGAGGCTCATCCATTAGTTAAGGCATGACTTACTAAAAATATTGTGAAATCCTATTCAAAATGGGAGACCCGTAAGAAAGGTTACTTCTCTGAAATGTGAGCCCTGTACGGAGAAGTTTGGCTTACTTTTGGCAAGTGGACCACCTCTTTCTGGTGTGGGGATAACATTACGATTCCAAGTAATAGTTCGCTTAGTCTTATATGCCGGTTGAAGTCGCATCCCCTCGTTATATAAGCTTTATGCGTTTCATGCATCATGGATTTCATGGCATATTGTTATATACTCTCCTTTGAATATATACTTCTTTCTATATTATGGTCCCTTGCAATATAACATTGAACGCAGGTTTGATAAGTCATATGCATTGCATGCCCGCATACTTAGTATATTCAAATGTACTAACACATAAGCTTTGCGTACATGATCTCACCATGTAGGGACCAAATATTACCTTCATCCACCGTATGACGGCTAGATCAAATCTTGAGATACTTGTTGTGGTGAGTCCTATCTTCCAAGGACAAACCACCATTCCTCTACCTATGATGTTTTGTTTATATTATTTTCTCTAAGGGTGAGCGCAAGACATGTCTTGGCCCACGCCCTATCTTATGATTAGATGCATTGTTGGGTATCTTGAAGACTCTTATACATTTACGATCTAAGTGTTGTATTAAGAGATTATGATTATGGATATAGGTATCTAATGGGTATGATCATTATGGATTGATTATGAGCTTTATGTTATGGTTTCATGTGACGATGTGAAAGATCCTAAGCCTCATATTGCCCCAACAGAGTGAGTCATACTTGCCTACCCCATAGTTCTTCTATGCTAATGTGTTATGTGAATCCATGTTACTCCCTATCCCTACGACTTTCCCATAGCATGAGTCCTACTTTCCCGTCCCTTAAAACTATGTTTACTATTTATATGCGCTTTTGAACCAATGATGTGAATGTGGATACTTCGAGGATTGTCTGGGGACTCTCGGGCTGCCATTGGCTACGTTACTCCTAGACCCTAGGTCCTGGTCATGACAAGCTTGGTATCAAATCACTAGGTTTGCGAATGATCCTCGGAGTTCAATATGCTATATCGAGTAGAATCCTATTCATCGGTGTGAAGTGAACCATGCCTATGAGTGAGAGGCTATGTTGAATTTCTAGGAATTGTCTCACTTCTTCATGTCTTATGTTGTGCTTTGGACCATACGTTATGGTTTAATTATCCTAACGATATCCTTGCTACATTACAGAAGATGCCTCAACGAAGAGCTACCCTACCAAGACCTGCCCCGGCTCATGAGGACCATGTTTCTCAAGGGCCTATGGAAGATCCTATCTCTAATGGTGAATTTAATATGACATTTGCTATGCTTGCACAAGTGGTGAATTCTCAGACTAGACCGGCTAATCTTCCTCCTTGTGATCCCACTCCAACTTCTAGGGTGAGAGATTTCACCTGGATGAGTTCTCTGGAATTCTATGGGTCAAAGGCTGATGAGGATGCTCAAGAGTTTATTGATGAGCTCACTAAGGTGTTGACTATTATGGGAATCACTTCTAAGGAGATAGCTGAGTTGGATTCCTATCAATTGAAAGATGTGGCTCAATTGTGGTACACTTAATGGATGACGGAAAGGGTTTGTGGTAATGCTGTTAATTGGGAAGAGTTCAAGTTTGTATTTCTAGACCGTTTCTTCCCTCTTGAACTTAGGAAGCTAAGATGAGAAAATTCATCAACCTCAAACAGGGTGGTATGAGTGTGTGAGACAATGCCCTCAAATTCACAAAGCTCTCTAAGTATGCTCTGATGCTCGTGGCTGACCCTCATTCAAGAATACATAATTTTATTTCTGGTATCTCTGATTTGGTTGTTAAGGAATGTCATACGACTATGCTTATTTGGGACATGGACATATTTAGGATCATGACATATGCTGAACAGATTGAGCGAGAAAGTTTCAAGGAGAAGAGGGTGCATGACTACTAGAGGGCCTGTTATGATGGTGGATTCTCCAACTCCAAGGGTGGCAGTTATGGTCGCTTCCGATAGGGCCAAGGTTCTAATGCTCGAGTTGCTAATTCTATGGTGCATCCTCCTAACGCACAGGTTTGAGGTTGGCCAGTGCCACCACCCTTGTGCTACTTGTATGAAGAATCACCCGAGTACTTGTTGGAGGAATTTGGGTGCATGCTATAGGTGTGCTGATAAGAACCACAAGATTCCTGATTTACCTAAGGTTGCTAGAAGGGTCAGGGTCAAGGTCAAGTGGCTCAAGGTGTTCAAGTCCAACAAAGAGATCCACAAGGTGATGCCCCAAGAAACATCAGGTTCTATGCTTTTAATATTCGTCAAGAAGTATATGAGACTCCAGATGTTGTGACTGATATGTTAAAAGTCTTTGATTTTGATGCTTATGCTTTGCTTATCCAGGTGCCGATTTATCTTTTGTGACTCCTCTATTGGCTATTAAGTTTGGTTTGAATCCTGAAATCTTTAGGGTGCCTTTTTTGGTCTATACTCCCATGGGTGAATCCGTTATTGCTCTTAGAGTTTATCGAGGTTATCCTATTTCTGTGTTGCATAAAGTCTTCCCGTGTGATCTTGTGCAACTTGAGATTTTTGACTTTTATGTTATTCTTGAGATGGATTGGTTGCATGCTTCATATGCCTTTATAGATTGTAGAACCCGAAAAGTCAAGTTCCAATTTCCTGATGAGCCCGTTCTTGAATGGAAAGGTAGAGACTCCACTATTAATGGTCGGTGTATTTCCTACCTTAAGGCCTGAAAGATAATCTCAAAGGGGTATATTCTATCTTATAGTAAGAGTCAAGACGTGGAATCTGAGTCAACTACTCTTGAATTAGTTCCGGTGGTGAATTTGTTTCCAGAAATGTTTCTTGAAGACTTTCTCGGTATTCATCCTGAAAAGGAAGTAGACGTTGGCATAAATCTTCTCCCGGATACTCAACCAATCTCTATCTCTTCTTATCGTATGACACTGACGGAGTTGAAGGACTTCTTGGAGAAAGGCTTTATTATGTCAAGTATATCTCCATGTGGTGCTCTGGTGTTATTTGTAAGAAAGAAAGATGACTCTCTTTAGATGTGCATTGATTATAGGCAATTGAATAAGGTAACCATAAAAAATAAGTATTCGTTGCCAAAGATCGATGACTTGTTTAATTAACTTCAAGAGATCACCCATTTCTCAAAGATTGACCATTATTTTGGTTATCATCAATTGATGTTTAGGGAGTGTGACATTCCCAAAATGGCTTTTTAGACTACATATGGGTACTTTAAATTTGTGGTGATGTCATTTGATTTGACTAATCCTTTGGACGTGTTTATGGATCTTATGAATCGGGTGTTCAAGCCATTTCTTGGTTGTTTTGTGGTCGTCTTCATCGATGATGTCCTTATTTATTCCCAAAGTGAGCGGGAGTATATAAATCATTTGAGGTTGGTTCTTCAGACTTTATGGGACATGAAATCGTATGCAAAGTTTAGCAAATGTGAGTTTTGGTTGGGTGAGTAGCTTTTCTTAGTCATGTGGTATCCTGTAATGGTATTAAGGTTGATCCGAAGAAGACTAAGGCCGTGAAGATTCGGCCAAGACCGTAGATTCCTTCAGATATTCGAAGTTTTATTGGGTTGGTTGGTTATTATAAAAGGTTTCTTGATGGGTTCTCATGTATTGTATATTTATTGACTAAGTTGACTAAAAAGAAGGCCAAGTGTGTATGGTTAGATGAGTATGAGAAAAGTTTTTAGACTTTGAATGATCGACTTACATTGACTCTTGTTTTGGCTTTATTGGATTGCTTAGATTGTTTTGTTGTATATTGTGATGCTTCTCGGATTAGGTTGGTTTGTGTGCTTATGCAACATGGTAAGGTGATAGCTTATGCTTCAAATCAATTGAAGGTGCATGAGCATAATTACCCGACTCATGATCTCGAGATCACGACAATGGTGTTTTCTTTGAAGATTTGGAGACACTATTTGTATGGAGTGCATGTTGATGTTTTCACCGATCACAAGAGTTTGAAATATGTGTTCACTGAAAGGAATCTTAATTTGAGGCAAAGAAGGTGATTGGAACTCCTTAAAGACTATGACATGAGTGTGCAATATCATCCCGGCAAGGCGAATATTGTGGCTGACTGGCTGATGTTGATGAAGGAAAGAAAGAGTTGACAAAAGATTTTCACCATTTTGATAGGTTGGGTGTTAGGTTGGTCAACCCTAATGATGGTGGTATTCATGTTCAAAATGGGACCGAATCTTCTGTAGTTGTTGATATCAAGGCTAATCATGATCTAGACCCATCATTAGTTTAGTTGAAGAAGTTGATTGCCAGACCGCAGATTGAGGTTTTCTCCCAAGGGGGAGATGGTGTTCTTCAGTATCAAGATCGGTTGTGCATTCAAGATGTGTATGAACTTAGGAGGGCGATCATGAGTGAGGCCTATAACTCCCATTAATCAATTCACCCGGAATCTACTGAGATGTATTAGGATTTGAGGGAAGTGTATTGGTGGCATGGTATGAAGAAAGACATAGCAAAGTTTGTATCCGAATGTCCAAATTGTCAACAAGAGAAGGTAGAATAACAAAGGCTAGGTGGCTTGGCTCAAGATATTGAGATTCCTACTTGAAAGTGGGAAGATGTAAACATGGACTTTGTGGTTGGTTTGCTTCAAACCCGAAGGCAATTTGATTCAATTTATTATTGTTAATCGGATGACTAAAAAGGCTCATTTCTTAACGGTCAAGACCACCTTTAGAGCCAAAGACTATGCAAGGGTATATAAACAAGAGTTTCTGAGGTTGTGTGGAGTCCTTAGGTCTATCATATCGGATCGTGGCACCCAATTTACTTCTCACTTTTGGAGGTCATTCCGAAGAGGACTTGGTACTATGGTGAAGTTGAGTACCACTTTTTATCCCTAAATCGATGGACAAGCCAAGAGGACAATTCAAACTTTGGAGGACATGTTGAGGGAATTGTGTTTTGGTTCAAGGTAATTGGGATGATAATCTTCTACTCATTGAGTTTTCTTATAGTAATAGCTTTCATGCTAGCATTGGTATGGCATCGTTTGAGGCTTTGTATGGTAGGAGACGTAGATCTCTGGTGGGTGGTTTGAGTTGGAAGAAATGACTTTGATTGGCCTAGATTTGGTGTTGGAGGCTGTGGAGAAGGTGAAGTTGATTAGGGAAAGGTTGAAGATGACCCAAAGTCGCCAAAAGTCTTCTTCGAATGTTAGGAAGAGGGATCTTGAGTTTCACTTGATGATTGGGAATATGTGAACGTTTTACCCATGAGGGGTGTGATGAAATTTTGTAAGAAAGGCAAACTAAGTACCTGACATGTAGGTCCTTATGAGATTGTTGAGCAAATTGGAAATGTGGCTTCTAGGTTGGATTTGCCTCTGGATTTGAGCTCTATTCACCTGGTTTTCCATGTGTCTATGTTGAGGAAGTTGGTTGATGATCCTAGTACCATTGTGCCTTTGGAAGGTGTTGAGGTTTTGAGAACTTGTCCTATGAGGATGTTCCAATTGAGATTTTTGATAGGCAAGTGAAACGACTTCTTAACAAGGATAAGGCTTTAGTTAAGGTGCTTTGGAGAAATCAACATGTGGAGATTTCTACATGGGATGTGAAGTTGGACAGGGTGAAATGATATCCCCATCCTTTCTAATCTACTCAAGCCTAAGGTATTAGGTTCTTCCTATTCAAAGTGGTCCTAACTCTACTACTTTTGAGTTTTATGACATGACATGCATACATGTGCATGAAAATGATTTTAAAGATGTTTTGGATGAATTTAATACGTTTTGATATAAGTTTTAATGACTTTATGATTTTGAAATGATGAAATATGCATTGTATTTTGTGTTTGGATATTCATGTTCTAAGTCAAGCCTTACAAGCTCTGTTCTAGCACATTCGAGGACTAATATTCCCAAGAGGGAGATGATCTAAGGGCCCGAACTTTGTACGACCTTAATGGAGCTTGGGTATTGGGTTCCAAAAAGTTTTAGACCAAGGTGATACTTTAGGGAGGCCTCCACGGTCTATGTTATGGTACACAGACTGTGTGGAGGTGCCTTAAAGTGTACCTAGGCCATGTGCAGGGAGTGTTGGATTTAATGTTGAGCTTGAGACCAAGGCATACCACACATGGACTCAACACGGGCCGTATTGTGGATCGCATGGTTAGCCTTGGCTTAAAAATCCACATTTTGACCAAGGCATTTCACACATAAAGCCTCTCACGGACCCTATAGTCCTTTCTCTCACGGACCCTATAGTCCTTCATGGTCCGTGAGGCCTTCCGTATGGGCATCGGCGTGAAAATTTTCTAAGTATTGGGTCACTATCTCAGAACTTCGTCAATAAGAATTTTTCTAAGTGAAGATTCACCAGAGGCCACATGGTCCGTGTGACCTCTCATGGACCGTGAAGCCGTCCGAAGGGTGACAATGTCAATTATTTTTCTAAGTACGAAATTACTGTCTCGGACCTTCCTCAGAGAAAGCTTTTCTTAGTGTGGGATCACAGGAGAAGTATACGGACTGTTTACCCTATCACGGGCCGTATACCCCTCTATACGGACCCCTAACAACATTTTTCTACTAATTTTATTAATGGAATTTTTGTAATTATGGTTTCTCCTAAGGGTTTTACCTTCTATGCTATGTAAAGACATTGAAATGAGTTATGCTCTATCCCTCTGATTCAAATTCACTGTTACTCTTAGAATTATATTGAGCCCTCTTAAGAACTCCTCTCGAAGACTATAATGGAGAATTAGCTTGGGATTCAAGGAAGGAATTCAATTTTTATCAAATTCTTCTTACTTCTTCTTGGTGAACTTACATATGTGGGATTGATTCTTACTCCCTTTCAACAAGAAGACCCAAACTCGTTTACACTTGTTTTATGGAATTTAAGCTTACTTTAGTTATGGGTTTTGAAGATTTTTGTTTATTAAATTCAATTGAATAATGGGCTATGCTTTTTTGGTGATTTTAAATTGATTTGAGCCCTACTATATTGAATGTCAAGGTTATTAATTATGTTTATGTATATGATTTTGATAAGATTATGGTTATGACAAGAATGTGATCACATAAATATCCATGATATTGGTTCTTTGAGCATATTGGGTGTTCATACCTCATTGGAAATTGTGAATGGGCTTTTCCTATGCATGAAAAGTATGATTGGAAATGTGATTTGGCCTTTGAGCTCAAGTAGGAATTATTACGAATAAATTTTGGGTTTTAAGCCCAAGTATGCATTAAAGTGATTTGAAATGACTTGCATCTCTTTTAAAAGCATGTATATGTATATGTATTCTTGTGGGATGACGAGTTAGCATGGATAATATTGGAGGCGTCAGGGCTATCCCCAAGGGTCCTCTTCCTTTCTCTTGAAGTATATGTCAACATAGGTATATGTATACGACAACCCTTACTGAAATGGGATGTCTATAAAATGCGGTTATAACATATTGAGATTTGAGGCTCATCCAGTTAGTTGAGGCATGACCTTATGTGTTGTCAAAATATAAACTTTTGATGCTTAGAACATGAAATTTTATGTGTTTTCAATGCGATGTTAGTTGGTTTTATGTGTTCCTGTGTTATATTTGCAGGATTCAAGGGTTGGCCTTGATTTTTGGAAGAAATTATAAAAGTTCTTGATTTTGATGTAGCACGAGACCCTTTATGGGCCATAGGTCACTCCAGGGGTTGTAAAGTGGGTGTGTTGACGATTTCAGTAAGGGGCTGATTTTCTGAAGTTGATTCTAGGAACATGTAGATGGGTTGTGGATTAATTTACGAGTCATAGAACATGGTTCGTGCCTTGAGGATCAGAGATAAGGAACTTTCATAAGATTTATCAGACGAAACCACACTATGGGCTGTAACCATTTTATGGGTCATAGAGGGGTATCATAGACTTGAAGTCTAGTTTTCCAGTAGCACTGTACAAAACCCCGGCTATGGGCCATGGAATTCAATACGGCCCGTAAACCTATTCGTGAGGCATGCCGACCTAGCTACCTAATTGTGTTAAAGACATGTATTTTAAATATTACACAAAGGTTTTTAGGTTATTTTTCAAAGAGTTTTATGCATAGTACACAAAGAGCTTGAGAGTTAGAGAGGAAAACTAATGAGATTGAGCGGAGGTAACATTGCGGAGTTTTAAGAGCACTTGTACTTTGATTTGATCTTTAATCTGGTGATTCTCTTTGAAGTTTGGATTTGCTTGTTCTTAATTCAATTGTGTAAGTGCTCTATTATGTGATTCTAATTTATAAGTCTTGCATTTACACAAATCATGAGTAGCTAAATCCATAACTAGGATTATGGAAACCATGAAGAACCAACAAAGTAAAAACTGGATAATTCATAATTCTTGGAAAGAGTGTATAAATGTATTAATTAATTTTCTTTGTTTTGCATGTTTTCTGATGGTGGACAACATTAGAACCCGCCTAGTGTTACTGACTAGACCAAGGTAGTAATGAATAGGAAAAAAGATTAATTATCAGGATTCAATTGATGTGTTCTCGTCTGATCAATCGAACTGGCCAAGGGGATGTTGTACAGGGACTAATATGTAAGATTTAGTAATGCACACTACGGAGATGAGCCAAGTCACGTAGTAAAATTTGCCTCTCGCCTGGACTAAAGGGTTAGGTGAACTTAACTTACCGTTTACATGATGCACACTAGAAACGAACTAGGTTATCCGATGATACTAAGTTAGGGACTCATGGGTTTCACAATACCCTAGTTTCTCTCCATATTGATTTAACTCATGTGTTAGTTAGGTTTACTTTTCTACTGATTATTTCAAACCCCCCTTTGGGGAAGTAAGTTGGTTAACTACTCAAATTGTGTTAATTGGATTCTCTTAAGTCTACGTATTCCCTTGGGTTCGACCCTAACCTTGGTTAGGTACTATTTCTTGACAACGACCGCTTTATCCTAAAAAAGGAGGTATAACTTCGGTGACATCAAGATTTTGGCGCCGTTGCCGTAGAATACTGCTAGACTTGGTTAATTCATAGTGATATGGGTATTAATCCGTATTTCCCACATTTTACGTTTTTTTGTTGTTTTTGTTTCTTTTCGGGGTGTAAGTGTAGTGTATGCCCAGCACGCAAAGTCAAGGTAGACCCTTGACTCTATTTAACCTAGAGATCTGTAGAACGTTGAGGATAATTCCCGAAGATAATGCCAATGACGTGGCTAATACAACTCTGAAAATGAACGAGAATATGAACGCCAATCATGAGAATCCACCTCCTCTTGAGGACATTGCTCCACATTCACAAGATTTTAATGCCAATGCTTATTAGTGGAATTAATACATGCTGAATCCTATGGCTATAAAGGTGATGAGAGCTATTGTGTTGCCACCATTACCGGCTGATACGAAGTTCATGGTTTCGAGTAGGTTGCTTCAGATGCTGCAAAACCGTAAGCTATTTGCGGGCTTACCATCGGAGGATCCCTATAGCAATCTACTCAACATTGCGGTTGTCTGCAAGAGTGTGATGGGAACACAAAATCTATCTATGGATGCTGCGGGACTTCATGTCTTCCCTTTGTAACTTATATGCAATGCAACCCTATGGCTATCTTAGCATCCGCAGAGTTCGATCACTAGTTGGGCTGAATTGTAGAGGGCCTTCTTGGAGAGGCAGATCAACAACTTTGAGCAACTTCCTGGTGATTCGATTAGTGGTACAACGGAGCAGTTCACCAATTGCTTAAGGAGTGTCCCTGACCACAAGATAGTCGATAATGCCTTAGTGGAGATCTTTTACCATGCCCTTGATCAAAATAGTCAGGGTTGTGCTGATACTATTATGGAGGGCATGTTCTTAGATCAACCATTTGCAAGGATTGTAGAAAGAATGGAGAGATTGGTCAAGACCAATCGTGCATTGGGGCAGAGGAACAATATATCTACCAAAATTCGTGCACTATCAGTGTTGGTTAGGAGCAAGCTAAGATCAATGAAGAGATCATGCAAGAGATTGCCCAAATTCCCAAAGGCATGGAGGTGATGATGAAGCAGAATGAGGAGCGAGTCAATGTAGTAGTTCATTAGCCTCCAAGTGCACCCACATATGATAAGTCTTACTACAAGGAGGACACCTATTTTGTTGCTGATCAGATGGGGGGTTTCCGGACTAATGTCCAAGGGTCCAATTAGGACTTTTGGTGCCAAGGTCATGGAAACCAAGGTAAGAAATTCAACAGAGATGAGGCTTTAGGGACAACCGCGGAGAATACAATGACTGGAACAGGGGTCTAGAGAGAGATATAGATTGAGGTCGAAGAGATGGTTATAGAATGGTCCCTATGTGCCACCACATAATCGTAATGCAAGTGCGAGTAGTTCAACAATTCAGGAGATGTTTGATCGCCCGTCAAAGAAAGATAAGACACAGGATGAGACTCTGAGGTGGATGAAATATGAAATCTCCAGTATTAACCAGAAAATCGAGTCTCTTTCTGTTACTTTCAAACAACATGGGCAATAGTTTGGTCAAGTGCTGACTCAACTAAGTCAGTGTCAGAGGGGTACACTGCCTATCAATACACTTCAGAACCCTAAGAATGAAGGGCAGTGCATGGAAGTTACTACTACTGGTGGCAAGAGCACTATTTATCCTTCTATACCAATTGATGTGGATAATGTTCAAGAGGAGACAGTTGCGACCAAGGATGAAGATGTAGGAGATGATCATGGCAAGGATGGGGTAAGTGAAGCTGATGATACGCCACAGAATTTGAAACCCCCTCCTAAGCCTCCTCCTCCATTCCCTCAAAAAATCAAAAAGGGAGAGGTGGATGGCAAGTTCAAGTACTTTCTCTCCATGCTGAAACAACTTTCCATATACATCCCTCTCATTGAGGCATTGGAGAAAATACCAGGGTATGCAAAGTACATTAAGGACCTGGTTACGAAGACATGCACTGTGAGTCAGGAGCTCTCCTAAGAGCTTCAACATTGCAGTGCGATTGCTACGAAGTTCTTGGTCTAAAAGTGAGAAGATCCTGACACTTTTACCATACCTTGAACCATTGAAGATATGCAGTTCGCAAGGGCACTATGTGATCTAGGTTCCAACATTAATGTAACGCCCTTTGCGGTCTTCAAGAAGCTAGGATTGGGAGCCGCTACTCCGACGAACATATGATTGTTGATGGCTGATCGCATGATCAGGAAGCCTGTGGGAATACTATATGATGTGGTGGTCAATGTTGAGAAGTTCATATTCCCCATAGGATTTGTGATCCAATATTGCAAAGTCAACTTTGACGTCCCAATACGTTCTTAGCCACTAGGCGAGCTCTAATGGATATGGAAGCCGATCAACTTAGGTTCAGATTGAATGATGAAGAGGTTGTCTTCAATATTTGTTAGTTTATGATGAGGCCAGATGATTTGAAGAATTAAGTTTAGGCAATTAGTAAAGTCTGACTAACCAATTTCTCCAAGTCATGTCGCGATAATAAATCAGGCGCAACTTAGGAGGCATCCCAAGGTTTTTGATTTGTTAGTCGTAGTGTAGCTTTATTTTTAGTTTTTGGACTCATAGGTAGTTTATTTTCTTGTATTCTAGTTGTGGTCTTGGATATTAGGCTGGTTGCATATAGGGTAAAAGTGTGTTCTATGAAGAATATGCAGGTACATGGCTAAGTCAGCCATTCTTGGATGAGAAGTGCATCAGGAAGTGCCTCTACGACTGCTTCTATGAGCCCTAAACCCCTTTACGACCCGTATATTATCTCATAGACATTTCCAATAAGCAAACAATTGTGCACTCTAGTGCACAAGCCAACTTTACAATCCGCAAATAAACCTACGCGTCGTGAATAGGACTCATGGACCCCAGGTAAGTTTTTTGAAATATTTCTAGTGTGTTGAGGTCTATACGACCAAATCTATGAGTTGTACTACACTTTACATCTTGTAGACTGGTCCGTAAAACCCATTATAGAAAACTAGGGTTTGGATGTTCTATGAAACTCACAATTCACGAGCTGTAAAACACTCAAGGACTCGTAATCAGGGTTGTGTAGAGTCTAGGCCCATCAAATTTCAACAAACTCAGTCAAAGTATAAATAATGGGGTCAAATTACTTTGAACCGATTTCAGTGTGATATTAAAAGTTGTGCCAAGAAATACGCCCACCCCAAACTTCCGACCACCGAGAGCGATCATCCCCCTGTTTTTCGACGAGAATTTCTGGTGACCTAGGGTTTAGTGTCCCACCACCTTCTTCATCTTCTAGAATCTAAGCACACAGATTAGTAAGTTCTCAATTACCCAAATACCTTTAATTTACCTATATTTGTCGGGTTAAATTGAAAATTATGTTGGGAATGGTTGTTGTAGACACGAACACGTGTGTGAAAAGAGTAATTGTGATGATTGAATTATAGTTGCCTATGTGTATAGAATCGGAATGCAGTATGGTTGCCTTTGTCCATGCTTGGTTGATGAATCTTTGGTGCCCATGTAATCACCCACCATGTAATATAATTGAATGTATGTGTGATATTTGGTGTGTGATGACATGGGTGTATAATTTTGATGATAAAATCATTCACACGGGGTCGGAAGGATTGAGGAAACGTGTCTAATTAATTTTGATGGAGTACATGTGCTGACTAGAATGTTGGGATATTGACTATTTTGTGAAAATCATGTGGGTGTTTAAGTTTTACTTCGATGTTGTTAGAATAAAATTGAAAAAAGTCGTATAGGGGTGCATTGTGATGGACTTAAAAACTTTGGTGACTGAATTTTCTGGTCTACAAGTGGATTTCATGACCCATGAAACATTTTACGAGTTGTGGTTGCCCCTCGTACAAGATTTCAGAAACTTGAAATTTCTAATTACTCATTGGACGAAACTGTTTATGAGTCTTAAAATACTTTACAATCCATAGAATGATCTCGTAGATCCCTGCTAGAAATAAATTTAGATACTGGAATCCTACATGACTCAGTCTACATCTCGTAGAACATTCTACATGTCATAACTGGTCATGTAGGCATTTTGAGTGAATAAAAATTGTTGTGACCACTATTTCACGATATCCTTCTATGGCCCATAGTTTCCACTACGGCCCACGGATGTGCTTTCATAGACCTTTCTGCAGCTAAGTCCAAGTTGTTTTTGCATTTCATCATTTGATCTTTGAGGCTAACCTAAGTGCTTAAATGTACATATCCCGAATACTATGGCCCCGAGATAAGAGCATGACGAGATTAGGGCCATATAGAGGAGGCTCAGAGATAAGCCCTCAGAGGATGAGTAGACCCCCACACAGAGTGATTTACTAGAGGACCTTGGCGTCCATCCATATCTAGAGGTTACTAGACCTTAGACGAGAGCTTCTACCCGAGCTGTGCAGACTCAGGCTCTTGAAGTTCGTACTCCCCAGTCAGGTGACGGAGACGACGACAGGAGCAACTCTATTTAGATCACTCTATCTAGAGAGGAGTCTAGCTTTGAGTCAGGCTCCGGTGATGGATCAGAGATGGAGTCCTCCGCAGTACCTTGATCATCAGTATCTCCACCAGGCGCTCTTACTACCTGGTGGTATGTCGAGGGTATGCATGATATCTATGTGGAGGATGTGTAGAATATAGAGCAGGGCAAGCCAATTCACTCCATTTATGAGGAGCCCCGAGTCATCCCAAACAGACTCGACAGTGTCCTCGATATCAAGGACATGATGATTAAATGTGGGCTCAAGTGGCTCACCCAATCACTTTTGTGATACTCCCCATCTATGATGAGGGAGTTCTATGCGTCTTATGCAACCACTATTCACGGTACTCATCCAAAGGGGTAGAAGCCCCTCGCTTAGCCTAGATTGACCAAGACCAGTGTAAGGGGCCCATGGGTGGATGTCTCAGAGACCACCATCCATCACATGCTATTTGGACTAGAGTTGCCTGCCCCCAAATCCACAACTAATGACTATGGAGTGGGGCAAATGAGGGACATGCTGCTGATGAGAGGTCTAGAGCGTAGAGCCAGCTTGGTGAGATGGGTGGCTGGTTATACTGCTAAGCAGGGTCCAAAAACTGCATGGGTCACCACTCACTACGAGCCTATTTTTAAGGCTTTTCTTAGTTTCCCCGCTATGTTTTTGTAGGCGGTTGTCAGATCACACATCCGGCTAATAATTGCTAATAATACCTGGATGTCGGAGCATACAGTCCTAGTTCCTAGTTTCCAGCATCTTGGCTGGTTATGAGATTGTTGGGGGCCCCTCATTGCCTAAAAGATTCACAAGGCTGCCTTGAAGAGGTCCACCTCAATCCTTTTTCCTTGCTTGATATACATGCTTTTGCTAGAGTTGAGGGCGGAGAGCATGCACCAGTTGTACTCGCTGATCGAGACACATCACACTTTGGATGCTAGCCTAATCAAGGCCGAGGAGAACCCAGTGGCACTCTGATGAGCATAGCACAATCTTGCTACTATGCTAGAGATATTTTCCACAGTGCCACCACCTGAGGTTCCACACACCACCATTGCTGCTACTACTGAGGATAGGCCCCCATAGCTCGAGGAGAGGAGGCCTACTACTTCTGTCCTCACACCATAGGCCACATCATCACAGGCTATATCTGTGGTCATAGTTTACATATCCGCAATATCTATATAGGCCACGGCGCAGAGGTTATCACATGCTGAGTCTTAGTTGACTCAGCTAGTTTAGAAGATTAGGTCATAGGTCCGCCAGGCGATTTCAAATTCAAAGGGTCGCATGCAGGAATACACAGTCGTCACTATTCAGGACAACCTTTCTGCCGTGGATGCCCACATTGATGACTTCGAGGCGAGGGTACGTAGCCGGAGAACGACCTTGCTAGTAGACTTAACAGCCATCCAGAAAAAGATCCAGAAACTCCAGCCTAATATGTCAACACTTGCAACATCGGTGACACTACTAGAGACCACACTCCTAGTGCCAGTGGTAGATCGTTTTGCTCCTGATGAGCATGTCCAGCCTTCCTATGGGAAGAGACCCCACATAAATGATGATGAGGATGTCGTACGGTCACGTGTGAGGCTAACTGAGCAAGAAGAGCTCGAGCTTGTCTTGAGAGAGTTGAGACAAGAAGAGGAGAGACGATAGGCTCGAGAGGATGAGAGCTTGAGGGATGTTGGCCCATCGGAACAAACTGGTACTACTGAGGAGATCACGACACAGGGTGAGGGTGGTCTGACTTAGCCACGCATCGGCGCTTAGGCACCATGGTATGATTTTTGACCCCTTATATTCTAGTTTTGCTTTGATTGTGTGCATTGGGAACAATGAAACTCTTTTTCGATGGGGGTATGGGTTGTTATGGTCCTCAATGAAGTTTGAGTAGCTTGGGTCCATAACTACCCCGATATTTTGATCCTAGAGTTTTCTTGCGTGTATATGAAAAAGACCAATTAAGTCATTACAACAACGAAAATGATTTGGAACTCTATTCATTATCAAACGAAAAAGATAATTTAAAATGTTTCTTTCCTCCATGTATATTTACTTTCTATTGAACTGACACATTTAAGATGTTTACATAGTATTTGTAGCATATAGTACTAATACTTGTGGCATACATTAGGTTTTGTGTTTTGTTTGAAGAATCATACCTACAAAAATTTTGATAGTTAGTTTAGATAGAAACCATGCATTTAGGTGTGTTGACAATGCTCTTTTGGATAAATGAGGATAAGTTGAGATAAAAAACATGATCTGAGAGTCTTTTATTGATGATATAGTTAGTGCCAAGAGAGGGTGAGCTTAAATTGCTAAATTCATGAGTTGTGTGCTAATTACAAACTTGCCCTGTTACTCTAAGTTAGACTGTAAACTAATTGGATTATGAAAGTATCTTAGGCCATTGTTCTTAAAAGACCACTTAGCTTAAATGACCAACAAAAATTTCAATATATCCCTTGTCCGTAATGTTTGGGCCTCACATGTACCTTTTTTGTTTTTGCAAAACCCTAATTAACCGAGCCTTGTTAATTGTAAAATCCTTAATGGTCCTTCCTTGAACATTCTGCAATATTACTGAGGCAAAAAATCTAAGTTGAGAGTGGCTACAGAAAATAGATATTGTGCACCTCAACTGAGGCCAAAAGCCTAAGTTATGGGTGGCTGGTGTAAGGGTGAAACACAAAAATGATAGCTAAGTTCGTAATAAAGAGAAAAGGGAGAAAAACTATATTTGGGTGCAAGAAAAATAAGTGATGCCTTAGTTGTGAGATAAAAAGAAAAATGAATTGTAGGCAAGGCAAAAAGCTGAAAAAGGAAAAGAAAGCACCGAAAAAATTTTGAAAGAGGAAAAAAGGAAGATAAGATGAAAACTAACAGAGTTGGTAGGGAAAAAGTGTAAGAAAACGTAGTGTCAAGGAGGGATTTTAGTCACAATGTTCCCAAAATACCATACCGAAGCCCCCTGAGCCTATGTTACAAATCCTAGAAAGTTCTAAAGTGATCCTACTCCAAGTAGTTGAAGGTTTTACTCATGAGTATAGTGGCGAACCTACGGTATTAGGAATGATGCATGGATATCTTTTGTGAGAGTGAGTGATTTTGTGTAATCCCAAGGTTACACATGATAACATCATTGAGAGATAGATATAGGCCTTCTTTCTGAGAGGGCACTTGTATTATATTGTTAGCATTGGACTTATTCAATGATTATGGATTGGTGATAGTACCTCTCTTTTCATAGGTATGTCGTCAGATGCACTAGTCTGTATTGGTTTGCTACATAGCTATCTAATTCTGGTTTGAAAAAGGTGGTGTGGGTATCTGAGTTTAAGATTGATATGATGTATGCCATTGGGTTGATGTCTGTGTGTTACTGTATTACTTATATAGATTGAGTGCGTCGTAAGAGGAAAAACAACAATTTTAAGTTGAGGTTGATGATGTGCTGTCAAAATACAACACTTTTGATGCTTAAAACTTGGAATTTTGTGTGTTCTCAATGCGATGTTAGTTGGTTTTATGTGTTTTTGTGTTATATTTGCAGGGTTTAGGGTTGGTCTTGATTTTGGGAGGAAAGTACAGATGTTGCTGATTTTAATGCAGTAACAAGACCCTTTATGGGTCATAGGTTACTCCATAGGCTGTGAAGTGGGTTTCGTGGACGATTCTAGTGAGGGGCTAATTTTCTGAAGTTGATTCTATAAACATACAGATTGGTCGTAGATTTATTTACCAGTCGTAGAACATGGTTCGTGCCTTGAGGATCAGAGATAAGGAACTTCATGAATATTCATCAGACGAAATCCCACTACAGGTCGTAACCATTTTACAGGTTGTAGAGGGGTATCATAGACCTGAAGTCCTATTTTCTAGCAGCACTGTACAAGACCCCCACTACGGGCCGTGGAATTCAATATGGCCCATAAACCTGCTTGTGAGGCGTGCTGACTCAGCTATACCATTATATTTAGGACTTTTATTTTAAATATTATAAATATTTATTTAGGTTATTTTCAAAATGTTCACGCATAGTACGAAGAGAGCTCTAGAGTTAGAGAGGAAAAATAGTAAGATTGAGTCGATGTAACATTGGAGAGTTTATAGAACACTTGTACTTTTATTTGATCTTTCATCTTGTGATTCTCTTTGAAGTTGGAATTTTATTGTTCTTAATTCAATTGTGTAAGTGCTCTACATTATGTTATTCCAATTCATAAGTCTTGCCTGTACACAAATCATAAGTAGCTAAGTCCACAATTAGGGTTGTGGAAACAATGAATAATAATCAAGGTAAAATCAAATGATTCATAATTCTTGGAAAGAGTGTATGCATGCATTAATTAATTCTCTTTGTTTTGCATATTTTCTGATGGTGGCCAACATTAGAATCCACCTAGTGTTACTGATTGGACCAAGGTATTAATAAATAGGAGAAGAGATTAATTAACATGATTCGATTGATGTCTTCTCGTCTAATCAACCAACTGAGTCAAGGGGAGGTTGTACTGGGACTAACAGGTAAGGGTCAGTAATGCACACTACGAAGATGGGCCAAGTCACGTAGTGAAATTCGCCTCTCGCTTGGACCAATGGTTTGGTGAACTTAACTTACCGTCCAGCATGCTACACACTATAAAAGAATTAGGTTATCCTGTGATACTAGGTTAGGGACTCATAAGGAACATAATAAACTAGTTTCTTTCCATATTGATTTAACTCTTGTGTTAGTTAGGTTTACTTTTCTACTGATTATTGCAACTCCCCCCTCTTTTCGGGATGTAAGTTGTTTAACCACGCAAATTATGTTAATTGAATTCTCTTAAGTCTACATATTTCCTCAAGTTCGACCCTAATCTTGGTAACGTTCTATTTCTTGACAATGACTGCTTTATCCTAAAAAAGGTGTAACTTCTGCGACATCATGAACCGCTAGAAATGTTGTGAAAATTTTATATGAAATGGAAGATTTATAAGGAAGGTTACTTCTTCGAAATGGGAGGCCTGTAAGGAGAAGTATGATTTACCTTTGGCAAGTAAACTACCTCTTTTCCGGTGTGAGGATAACATCAGAATTCCAAGTAATCGCTCGCTTGGTCTTATATGTTGGTTGAGGTCTCATCCCCTATTTATATAAGCTTTATGCATTTTATGCATCATGGGTTTCATGACATACGTTATATATTCTTCTTTGAATATATACTTCTTTCTATATTATGTGCCCTTGCCATCTAACATTGAATGTAGGTTTGGTAAGTCATATGCATTGCATGCCCACGTACTTAGTATATTCAAACGTACTAACACATACTTTTTATCTACATGATCTAACCATGTAGGGACCGGAGATTACCTTCATCCACTGTATGATGACTAGATCGGATCTTGAGATACTTGTTGTGGTGAGTCATATCATCTAAGGATAAACCATCATTCCTCTACCTATGATGTTTTGTTTATGTTATTTACTTTGAATGTGAGCCAGTGACATGTCTTGGCCTCCGTCCTATCTTATGATTAGAGGCATTGTTGTACGTCTTGTAGACTCTTGTACATTTATATGCTAAGTGTAGTATTCAGAGATTATGACTATGTATATGGTTATCTAATCGGTATGATCATTATCGATTGATTATGAGTTTTATGTTATGGTCTCATGTTATGATGTGGAAGATCCTAAGTCCCGTGTTTTCCCCATAAAGTGAGTCACAATTACCAGCCCCTTAGTTCTTATGTACTAGCGTGTTATGTGAATCCACGTTACTCCCTATCCCTATGACATCCCCATAGTCCCTTAGAACTATGTGGTTACTATTTATATGCACTTCAGAACTGATGATGTGAATGTTGATACTTTGAGGCTTGTTTGGGGACACTTGGGTTCCCATTCGCTATGTCATTCGAGACACCTATTCAAGCCCCTTATTCATATTATAAGCATAAATAAGGTAAAATAAGCAATTCATGAGATAGTAGGCAAGTGGAATATAGTCTTATACAAACAAAGTCATAGTTTTCTTATAAAGGAAATTACAATATCATTAGTCCAAAGCATGTCTCTACATCATAGATCTTGGCAGGTCTAGAACATGTCACTAGCTCACCCTCAAGATAGAATATAAAATGAATCATAAATCCTAGACATAAAAAAACCATAGAATGGGCAAGGCTTATCCTCGAAGCATGGGAACTCACCAACAATGTTCGATGCGAAGGCTAACTCTAGCCACGAAACGGATGAATAGTCTCGTCATCGCCCGTCTCTACATGGTTAGATTATGCAGGCAAAGAGTATGTTAGTACATAGGATTTACTAAGTATGTAGTTATGCCATTCATCTAGAAACATCACTATATTATAGAAATATGCATAGTGATAACAATAAAATGAGGACAAAATATGCAAAAGCAATTCATGTTTAAAACCATGAATGGAAGCATCATAAAACCTTTCATAACCTAGCTTACATATACATGACAAATACTAAGACCATGCAGACCATTAGATGAAATAAAACCATGCAGACCATTACATGAAATCTCAATATTTCATCTACACCGAGCAAAAGCGGAGTCCACTTTGCCAAGGTAGACTCAACCCCATCCTTTAGGATTTACCCTATCATGGTGAGTGTCATATATATATATAAATACCTCACCAATTATGCTTAACCCTAGCACAATGAGTATCACATGATGATGCTATATGAATTGGTTAGCTAGCCTTATAGCCACATACTGATAAACCTATGGTGGCACATAGTTATAAGAACTAAGTGTTTATATATAGATCCTTGGGGATAGTCCCCCTCACTCAAGAGCATTCGGTGCCAAATAAAACCCCACAGAATATGTAACATGCAATATCATAGACATCATCATACTTCATACTTTATCAAAATTAAACTTCCATAGTTTGTAAAATAGGTATAATAACCTTATGAAAATATATCATATCATAGGAATAGTCTGTCTACATATCTTTGCATATAGTATGGGCATACGCCCAAAATCTTATCATCATTTTCATAATTATTAGGGTCTTACAACCCTCATCATTATCATCATCAAAACATACTTTCTTACTTGGAATCTTGTTCATTAACTCATAACTTTACATAGGAAATCGGGACATATGTGGGTTCATGAGAAATTGAAGTAAAAATCATGCAATTTGTTGGAAATTGTTATAAAGTTCATGGAATTGAAACAAGTTTAAATCCTTAGTAAGGGAACCCACATTCATTCAACAAGTCCTAACCCTTAAATACTTGAAATCACTTGAATTTAATTGAAAATCATAGGTTTCATTTAATTCATCATAATTTATGCTTAAAAGTAAAATTGTCATATAATAATTATAATCTAAGTGTTTGGAATCCAATTATGAAAACCCATACAAATCTATGCTAGAACCTGAGGAATAAGGCAGTAGAATTTGTGTTCCATGGATGATTCTAGTCCATGAATGAATCCCTATATACACTAAGTGAAGGGCATTAAGAAAGTAGATAAATTAACCTTAATTCATCGACCTAAAGCTTGATACCCTAGATTCAATGGAGTCCTTTCTAGAGAGAAAAATTGGAAATTTTGAGAGTGATTTGAGAATGAATGAGTTAGAATGAGTTAAGGTATAGGTTATATTGAATCTGAGGCAATTAGGTTGGTTAATAAGGTCAAAACTTCATAGTTTAAGAGTAAAGTGGATAAAAAATGACCAAAATGACCTTTATTTGAAAACTATTAGACCTATCTATGAACCTTGTTTACGGTCCATGGATTGATGTACAACTCGTACATTAGGGGTTTTGTCTTGTTGAAATTGATTCCTAAACATAGTCTCTAAATCTCATTCCATGAGACCTAGTTATGACTTGTACATCCTATTATGGGTCATACTTGGGCTTTATACATTCATGGTCCCTAAACTTAGGCTTCTGAAAATTGCATCTTTAAAGCATGAGAACATTGTACAGTCAATAGTTGTATTTATGAATCGTAATCTCCACTCTATCAATCAGGGTCCCATTCATGATCACATCTATGGTACATATACCGAAGTACAACTCATAGAGTCCTTCGTACAATGTCTTTCTAGTGTTGAAAAAATTCCATTAACTCCTAGACCTCAACTATGATACATGTCTATGACCCGTGGTCCAATCCATGAGCATCTGATGGGCTCATAATGTCAGTTCAGTCAGAGTTTTTTTGCAACTTTTCCATTTCCCAAACTTTTCTACGTATAGGGTGTAACAGGTCCATTTTGGCTTGACCATCTATTTGTGGGTGAAATGCCTTCTGAAGATTGACTTAAGTACCAAGGCCTCTTTGGAAAGATCTCCAAAACATAGAAGTGAATTGGGCACCACATGCAGAAATGATGGATTATGGGACCCCATGCAACTAAATTAACTCATGAATAAACACTTTTTCATCGTCTTCGGTACCATAGGTGGTCTTAAAAGGCAAGAAATAAGTTTACTTGGTCATTCATTCAACAATGACCCAAATAAAGTCAAAGTACCTCTTAGACTTAGATAAGCTAATCACAAAGTCCATATTGATCTCTTCCCACTTCTTAGTAGGATTTCAATGTCTTGGGATAGGCCATCCAACTTTTTTTATGTTCAGATTTGACTTGTTGGTGATTGTGACATTTGGTCACAAACCTTGCAATGTCTCTTTTCATACCACCTTCCTAATATACTTCCCTTAAATCCCTATACATCTTTATGGAACTGGGGTGAATGGAGTAGGATGAATTATGAGCTGCTTTCAAGATCAAGTTCCTCAGTCCATCAAAATTTGGCACACATAATCTAACTTGATATCTAAGGACACCATCTCCCCTTTGGGAGAAAACCTCTACTTTTCCTTCTTTTACCATGGCCTTCAATTCAACCAAAGCAGGAACGAGATCTTTCTTTTATTTAGCCTCCTCAATCAATGAAGACTTGGAACTATTTAGAAACATCATGCAAAGATTTTGGGCCTCATCCAACCTAACTCCCAACCATACCACTATCTCAACATCCTTTACTAAATCTTTATTCCCATCATAGATGTGAGGCACACTCTCCATGGACAACCAATGTCACGATTTAAACCTTGGGCCTAGTCATGACACGGAAAATGTGAGACCTGATGGCGCTCCATCCAAGGCTCTTGTTCATCTCATAAGTTGACATAATGTGAAACAAGCATTCATAAGGGATGTAAGCAAGCAAAAACATAGTCTCATACTAGCTACGCATAGGAGTCAACATTTTTTATTAAAGGGTATTACATCAACATATTTCCAAATGAAAGGAACTAAAATATAGCTTTATTAGCTCACCCACAAGATAAGAAAGTATAAAAGTCTTAGAAATATCAAAATAAGCAAGCAAAAACATAAGGCGAAACAAGCATTCATAAGAGATTTAAGCAAGCAAAAACATAGTCCCATACCAGCTACGCGGAGGAGTCAACATTTCTTATTAAGGGGTATTACATCAACATATTTCCAAATGGCAGGAACTAAAATATAGCTTTATTAGCTCACCCACAAGATAAGAAAGTATAAAAGTCCTAGAAATATCAAAATAAGCGAGAAACATAAAGTCTTATCCCCGAAGCATGGGAACTCACTAAGCCTTCAATAGCAACACTGAAAGCTAGCCACAATAGTGAGGAGTAATATCGTCATCCATCCCTACATGGTGATATTATGTAGGCAAGAGTATGAGTTAGTACGTTTGAATGTACTACGTATTTAACCATGCAATGAATCAAGGAAAATCATAGATAATAGCAATATGCACAGACATGGCAATAGAATAAGGACGAGATATGCATAGATCAATGCACCAATAAAATCATGTGTAGAAGCATCATAAAATACTTTATATCCTAATAGATACATATATATGGGAATAAGACTACAATAATAATAAGACCATGTAGACTATTACATAGAATTCCATTGTTCCATTTACACTGAGTAAAAGAGAGTCTACTTCGCCAAGGTAGACCCGATCCTCACCCTATAGGCTTTACCCTAGCATGGTGGGAACCCATCATAGTGACTTCACCCTTTAGGCTATGCCCTAGCACAGTGAGTCTCATATTGAAAAGATAAATGAATCCATTAGCACACCTTCTAAGCATTTAAGCATCATCATCATCCTATAGTGGCACATAGTTATGAGACTTGAGGATTTGTAAAAGGATCCTTGGTGATAGTCCCCCTCACAAAATGTTATTTGGCGCTAAGTCATATCCCATGAAATATATAATAATACATATAAATAGACATTATGATAGCTCATACTTTATAAATAAAAATCATACTTTCATGGTTTGTGAATAGACTCATGACCTCATCATAGCATATGAATAGTCCATCTAAATAGCTTTGCATATAGTGTGAATATACCTCCCATATTATCATTATTTCATAAACATTAGGGTCTATGTAACCCTCACCATCATAATCATCATAATATCATCATCATCTTCCTAAAATCATCATAAAAAAATCATCCTTTCATGCTTAAAATCATAGTCATAAGATTGTAGGTTTAACATAGGGAAGTTAGAGCCATGTGTGGGTTCAAAAAAAATTGAGTTAAAATCATGCAATTGGTATCACATTGGGTCATTTGTACAGAAACCCACATCAATTTTCAAATAACCCGAATCATCATATACTTTACATCATTCATGGAAAAATCATCAATTTCATGTAATTGGAATGAATCCTTTTTTGATTGATCAACAGTAAAAATCTCTACCATAATTGAAGAAATTGAGTAGGAGTAGAGAAGACCCGAATATTTTACATAATTAAAATTTGATAGAAATTGAGAATTTAGAAGGAACTCCATAGAAGAAAAAATTCTATGGATGAAAGTCACATACTTTAAATGATTGCCTTGGAAAGCTTGAAGAAAAATGGAGTATTTTAGTTCACTTGATCTTCAATGGAGTTTTTTCTTGAAGGACAAGAAAGCCTTTGAGAGTACTTTGAGAGAGAGAATCTTTGTAATGTATGAGTGGTGAAAGAATGGGGTTAATTTGGGGGTCTAAAGGCAATTTATAGGATGGAGTTTAGTGCCAAAAGTCACCCAAAATCACTAGAATAAGCTTAGGGAAAAGTATAACGATTTTTTACTTAGCGCATGAATTTTAAGGAAAATTTTGAACTGTCATGAAACAAGTTTGCAATGCGGAGTCATTTTATCATAGTTCATTTTTCTTTTGGTGAAATTCTTTTTTTCCCTGTTTTGACCTAGGAATGAGTTTAGGTTACTTTTGTACTAAAATAAGCCCTTTTTGCGATGCAGAGAGATCATGCACTCTTCTGGACATGCAAAATCTTAGAAAAAATTATTATTTGATATGGTCCTAAAAATCTAAAGCAACCATTTTCCCACACAATTTGCACCTGATTAAGAATTCAGCCTCAGATTTTCCAAAAATAATATAGATGATAGATTATGCAATAATTCATTTATATAGTCATAAGAATGCATTTTGAGAGGTGTTACACCCAACTAAGTACGTCGGACACAACATTCGGTGATAATGCACACTCGTATAATAGTCTTTAAGGAGTTCTAGCCACCGTCTTTGTCTCAAGTTGAGATCCCATTTTCGAACACATATAAGAGGATTTTAGGATCGGTGAAGACATTCACATTCCCTCAATGCAAATAGTGATGCCATATTTTCAATGCAAACACCATGGCCGCTAACTCAAGATCATGTGTAGGGTAGTTACACTAATGCACCTTTTGTTGCCTAGAAGCATTGGCAATGACTTAGTCACATAGCATCAATACACACCCCAAATTGATACTAGAGGAATCACAATAGATAACAAACCCTTCAAACCCTTCTGGTAGAGTCAAGATAAGAGCATATGTAAGCTTATCACTCCAAGTTTGAAAGCTCATTTCACATTCGTCGGTCTATAGGAACGTTATCTCTTTTGTGTCAATTTCTTCAAAGGAGATGCAATTGAGGAGAATTTCCCTAAAAATCTCTTGTAGTAACTACTACACCCAAGAAACTCCTAATATCCCTCAGAGTCAAGGGCCTATGCGAATTCTTCACCATCTATATTTTCTTAGGATCCACTTTGATTCCATTACACTACACTACATGTCCAAAGAGTGCAAATTCTTTCAACAAAAATTCACATTTGTCAAATTTATCAAAAAACTTTCTTCCTTTAAAGTAATAGCCCCTAAATATCTCATGTGCTCTTCCTCACTCTGAGTGTAGCTCGAAATGTCATCGATTAACACCACAACAAATATGTTTAGGTAGGGTTTGAATACCCTCTTCATGAGATCTATAAATATCAAGGTGCATTGGTTAGACAAAAAGACATCACCACAAATCCAAAATGCCCATACCTTGTCTAGAAATCCATTTCGGGAATATCACACTCCCTTACTCTTAATTGATAGTAATTGGATAGAAGTTCGATCTTTGAGAAGTGACTAGCCCCTTGCAATTGATCAAATAAGTCATCTATCCTTGGTAGCGTGTACTTGTTCTTTATAGTAATCTTGTTGAGTAGCCAGTAGTCAATGCACATTCTAGGTGAGCCATCATTCTTCCTCACAAATAATACCAGTACACCCCAAGGAGACTTTCTAGGCCCAATAAAGCCCTTCTCTAATAAGCCCTTTGATTGGTCCTTTAGTTCTTTCAATTCTACCAGGGGCATATGGTAGGGAGGAAAAGAGATAGGCTGAGTATCAAGGAGGAGGTCTATACCAATGTCTAATTCCCTTTTGGGAGGAACACTAGTAAGTTTACCGAGAAACTCATTAACCACCAGAATTAACTCAATAGAAGTAAGTTTGGACTCAACATCCCTAACCCTTACAAGATGATCATTGCAAGCCATAACAATCAATTCCTTACCCTTAAGAAAAGAAATGGACCTACCCTTAATTACTTAATCATGACCATACCACTCAAGGACGGGTTCATTAGGGATGTGGAACCTAACCTTACGGTTTCTACAATCAATCAAAGAGGCATAGTGTGCATGTAATCAATTCATCCTAAGAATTATGTCAAAATCTATTGTGTCAAGTTCAAAAACATTACAAGGCAAGAACCATATGCAATATGGACAAGGGAAAACCCCTATGCACCATTCTAGCAAAAATGGACTCACCTATGGGAGTAGACACCAAAAAGGGTTCACAGAGCATTTTAGGCACATGTGAAACCTACTAACAATTAATGGGGTAATGAAAGATAAAGTGGCATCCGTACCCCATAAAGCATACACATTATAATCATAAACCATTAGCATACCAGTGACTATATTGGGACCCTTATCCACCCTTTGCCTCCCTTAAAGAGCATAGAACTGGTTATGATATAGAGCACCTCCGTGTTGACCCCTTTGTGCTCCTTTTCCTCCCTAAGCACCATGTTCTTGACGACGACCATCTCTATTCTGGTTTAGAGAATGTGGACGATCAAAAAGATTATGACCTAGATTGCCACACCTATAACATGCACCCTTATCCCTCAAACATTTTCCTCCATGGTCCCATCCACATTTTTGGCACCTAGAAAAAGTAGGTCAACTTTTACCACCTTGAGCTTTAGGGTTTGGAACCCTATCATTGACGAACCTTTGACTTGGAGTATTTGATGACCCTTGGCCTTGAAACTTGTTGCCTCGCTGAAAGTCTCCATTTTCTCTACCCTTAACACCATGGAATCCATTTACATAAAGAGCCCGATGGGTATCCCCATCTTTCTCTTCCTAATCTTCTCTCCCTTAAGTTGCTCGACATATGTCATGGCCGAGATATGTACATAACCTTTATAATTATGGTTGTACAAAAGTCTTTATTTACCATATTGGACACTATCACGGCCCAAGCCTAGCATCTAGTTGTAACACAATGAAAAGGATCCCTAAAGGAACTTCAATCCAAGTATCACATTCATACAAGCATTTGAGGTAAATCAAGAGAAATACATAACCGGAATCATATACATAGTCTGAATCATAGCATAAGACAAAGCACAGGCTAAACCATAAGATAGAGTATACAAGTCTGAAACTAATCTACATACAAATGTCCAAAACATGCCTCTAGACTATAACATGAGATGGGGGCTTAGACAGACACCCGCTCACCATAAATAATAAAGAAAAATGGTCTTGAATACAAAATAAAGAATGAAGGATAATATAGGTAGGATTTGTCCTTGAAGAAGGATGACTCACCTAATCAAGATCATGGAATATCTGGATCTAGCCACAAGGATGATCAAAAGCATCACTTGCTCTCGCATTGTGATATAATGGAGACATAGAGTATGTATAAATGCTTTTGAATGTACTAAGTATGCAGGCATGCAATGTATGATGAGCACGATAAAACCTACATTTGACATGTCAGATAAACAAGGGAATTTTCACCACTAGGCATTGGACCTAAGAGTGACATGGCGAATAAGAACCCGAGACTCCTCAAACAAGTCTCATAGCATTCATATACACATCATTTGTTCGAAAAAGCATAATTAAACAATAAGCGCATAGTTCTAAGGGACGCGTAAGTATGATTCATGCTACGGAGATGTTATAGGGATAAGGATTTGCATGAATTCACATAGCACTTAGCACGTAAGATTTAAGTGGCGGGTAAGTATGAATCAAGCTATGGCGATAGAAGGGACTTAAAACTTTCCACATTTCCACATATCATCATGAACATATCATCATAAAATTTACAACATGAGATAGACATAATCATAATCTCCATAAGCAAATAACATTACCCATAGTAAGCCCATACATAGAGTTTATATGATGTCTAACAATGCCTCTAGTTCATAAAATAGGACGGGGGTCAAGACATGTCCCCTGATCACCCACAAAGTAATGACATAAGTGGGAATAGCATTATAGGTAAATAGAAGTGCAGTCTTCTTCTTAAAGTAAAGGACTCACCACTATCAAGCTAACAATCCAATCTAACCATCAAAGGGCAGATGAAGACAGTCTCCTGTCCCTACCTGGTTGGATCACATAGGCAAAAGTATCCATTAGTATGTTTGAATGTACTAAGTATGTAGACATGCAAATACTTATGAACTTATTAACCTGTAATCAATGTTAGATGACAAGGGCACACATATGGAGAAATGTATATAGAAAAGAATATAATATCAATATGTCATGAAATCCATGATGCATGGATACCATAACACTTTAAAAATATGGGGATGGGACCTCAAACGACATATAAGACCAAGAGAGATACTACTTGGAAACTCTATGTTGTCTCTACATCGGAGAAAGAGTGGGCTACTTGCCCAAGGTAGCCCATATGGTCACCTTATGGGAAAAACACCCATTTCAGAGAGTACCTTACCTTATGGAAACAACATCGATTCTGGAAAGGATTTCCATAATCATATCATAATCATCCACAAGGGGAATAAACATGCGTATGTTTGGCACATAGTTATGGGACTTGAGAACTTAAATAAGGACCCTTAGAGATAGTCCCTCTCGCACAAGTCCACTAGGTGCTAAGCCATCATCCTATGAGAATACATATACATATACGTGCTTTTAATAGGACCATAAGTCTTTTTAAAACATAAGAATGAATACTTAGGCTTAAAGGCCAAATCACACTTCATAATCATGCATACATGGGATAAAAAACCTAATCATACTTCAATAAATACTTGCATGCATAAGAATAGCTCATTCATACTTATACATGATGGTGTAAATACCCATAATTGCTTAAAAGTCATATCATAAACATTATCTGGTCTCATGTCTTATCATAAGTATACTTGCTTCAAATCATAGTAATAATCATAATTGGGTCTTAACCAACATCATAAACTTCATGTAAACCATTGTCTATGAATGCATATGCCATGAATGAATAAAATAATATCATGGGTACTGGGAGTACATTTTTAAACCATCACAATATAATGAATTCATTGTAAATTCATGAAGAAATCATCACTTAAAGAATACTTGAAATTACCCATGCATAGATTCAACATTTAAAGGGACATGCATATTCAAACCTTCATAATATCAATGCAATTTAACATGATAGAATTTAAGTAACTTTAAAAACATCAAATAAATACAACCCATATCTCAATTTAATCAAATCAACTCTAATTTAAAAGACCCATATTCAAATTAAGCTTGAAATTCATAAGTTAAGAAGTAAGAAGTGTTAGGGGTCTTCATGATTAGAAGGGATCATGAATCAATTCCACATACACTTAGATAACTAGAAGAATTAGGAAGAAATTGACTTGAATGAAAGCCCTCTTGAAATCCTTGCTTGAATCTTCCAATACAAGACTTGAACAGAGAACTTAGGAATTGAATTCAAGAGTTTGAGTGTGATGAGAGTGAATGAGTGTAAAATGGTGAGTATAATATGATTTAGGGGCTTAGGACAGGTTCCAAGGTCCTAAAAGACCTTTAGAATAAACAAAAATTACAAAAAGACCATTATGAAGTAGACTTTAAAAAATAAACAGGGGTCCCATACAAATGCACTACGGTCTGTACAAAAGTGCACTGACCGTACAAAATGCGTGTGAAACATGCCTTCTCTGACACTTAGAAAAAGATAGGCTAAGGGTGTTTCCGCTGAAAGCTTCATGGTCTGTACAAAGGTTCACTGATTGTACAACGATCCGTACAAATGATCCAAGTTTTGACACTGCAATTTATACTTAGAAAAGAAATCTTGGACAAAGCCTTCATGGGACTACCACCACAAGCTGTGGTAGGTTGTACGGACCATACAAGTGCCCACGGTGACATAAATAGCAAAAATTATGTAAGATTCCTTCATGAAGCACCTCTTCGAGCTGTGAAAGCTTACACAGACCGTACAAGTGCCTGTGGTGATCTCCTTACCCAAACAGAGGGAATATGCGAAAGCTCAGTGAACCAATACTGATGGGCTGCATGAAAATGAGCATAATGTTTGGATATGAACTCGAAATCAGGTGAAACTAGATGCGTTGGAAAGCTAATTCTAAGAGATTTAATTTTGTAGGTTTTAGGTCACCCTGTTATTTTTGTGAATGTAGATATGACTATTCAATGTTTACTTGTGAATCGATTCATATAAAAAACTTAGCCAATGGAATTTCTTTGATCTTGGCTTGATGTAAGAGCTCTATATTGACTATAAACCATTTATATGAGCTTCGATTGAAGATTTGAAGGTGAATTTATATTAAGTTTGAAGGTTCCATTACGATATACTACTTGCGGGGTATTACAGGAATATATATAGAAACGAGATATATAGAAAGGATAATCATAACAAGATGCTATAAAATACCATGATGTATGAATGCCATAGTACATGAACATATGTGGAGATGATCATAACCAACATAACCTCACATAGTGATTCTAGGAGTAGCCAACATAACCTCACATAGAGAATCCAGGAGTAACTAGGTAACCTCCCATATGGAGTCCAAGATTAACCACATAACCTCGTAGTAGGGAGTCCAAGAGTAACCACATAACATTCCATAAGGATTCCAAGAGTATATACATAACCTCCTATTGGGAGTCTAAGAGTAACCACATAACCTCCCATAGGGAGTCTAAGATTAACCACATAACCTCCCATAGGGAGTCCTTAAGTAACCTCATAACCTCTCATACGGAGTTTTCAAGTAACCATAGGTACAAGTCATCATCCATGGAATATATACTATATTTATATGCATAGGATCATAAATCATTTCATATCATAATTCATGCTTCTACACGATGGTGTATACACACCCATAAGTTCTTAAAGCCATTTCATGATAATCATAGGGTTCATACTCAATTCATAATTGTATTTGTATAGAACTCATTATCTTATCCATAATTGGTAATGAAATCCACAATAAAAACTTCATGAAAAGTCATGTTCATGCATACTTATGTCATGAGAGATGTGAGAGTATTATGGGTACTTGAAATTCATACTTACAAAAATAAAATTTAGATAGAATCATTCATAAACTAAGAAGAGATCAACATTGAAAACCAAAAGTTCCAATCTCATGAAAATCATATAAATCAATGAAATAAAAAGTAATTCGTGCTTATCATTTGAGAGTAACCCATAGCATAATTTAAACTATTTAAAACGAAATCATAAAAATCAATCTTGATTTTCACTTAAGGTTCACGCAATGTTGGAAATAGGATTTGGTCTTCATGATTGAAAGGAAATCATGAATGAAACCACATATACCTTGCTTGATTTAGAGAGATTTAGGTGAGATAGATTTGAACTGAGATAGATTTGAACTTGAAATCACACTTGAGACCTTAGGTTGAATCTTCAAATTCTAGGCTTGAATGATATTTTGAGACTTAAATGTTTAGGAACTAGTGTAGAAGTTGAAATGAAGTAGATCTAAATGACTAAGGAATGATTTAGGTGTGTTAATGAGGGCATAGAAGTCCTAAAAGGCCAAAGAGTGGGGCCAAATTACTAAAATGGTTCCACGTAAAAACGAGCCTAAAATGCTTCGAGTTGCACTATTTAGAGCCCCCTGTGGGCCGTGGTATGCACCATGGGCCGTACAGGGGTCCATGGTTTCCACTTGCACAAATCTATTGGGTGTCAAGTGGAGGGTTTCCTGTAATGTCCAAAGTCCCATTAAGGCGGACTAGCACCCGTTACCGACAAAACTCAGGAGAACCAACATATAACCATACACTTTCTATGAAAAATTATAAGGGTTTTCAACATTCCACATGCTTCCAAGAAAGTAAATAGTAATAACAAGCCAAAAGGAAATGCATATGACTAGGCTGTTGGAGCCACAATGTCTAAAGTATGACACATGACTTCACTTTACTTTACATAGTCTACAAAGCCTCTAGATAAGGAACATTATCTATTAAGGGTCGGGACAGGCCCCGCCTCATGACTAACTATACAATAGAAAAATGTAAGCTCTGGATATACAAACCCCCGAAGCAACCTCGAGCTCAAAAATGATAGATAGATATCCTGTACTCATACTAGGGAGATCTACTAGCTCCTGTATCTGCAACATGAATGAGATAATATACTGAATATGTAAGGTAGGAAGTACTGTATATGAAATAAGAACTCAAATTAAATCAACACTGGTCTGTAAGCAGAAGAGACTACCTTTAGTCATACCTTAGATTCATGTACTTTATGTCCTTTTTATTACTTTACCTTTCTTAAATGTATAATTTGTGTGTAGTAAATAATGTAACTGACCAACTAATCTATCGTAAATCAATATCGGGATCGACCCATGCTAGGCTTTCCTTTCACCCTTGGGATTCCCCTCGTCATATGGGATCGACCCATGCTAGGTGATTCTTCCACCACTGGGATACCACCCATTGACAAACAACTTCGACTTATCTTTTTATTAACTTTTGAGATCATTCCTTTGGTGTTCATAGAATTTTGGAGATGTAGGACTATAGATATAACATGTGGTATATAAACATCATGCAGGAGAATGCCACAATGAAAAGAGTAAGTTACACAACTAATGAAATACATAGGAGATGAAACAACACATGGACTTTTCTTAGCAAAAAGGAACGCATGTATCTTTGGTATCCAAGTATGTATGCAGATTAAACAATGGCTATGTATGGGAGCATATGACACAACTTTTAGTTATGCTAGAGTTCGTAAGTGCCTCTATGTGCTAAGGAAAAACCTAGATTTCATGCCAAATAATAGGAAATCGAGTAACTTTACATACCTCGTTATACTACGTGGTTATTACCTCAAAGTAACATCCTTTTCTCCCAAATATTTATCCACAAAAGAGTAGGTGATAAAACTAGTATTAGCAGCTAACAAACACATCTTGGCAGTCCAATTTCATAGAAAAATAACACTCGGGTAGTAAGCTTGTAATTTTTAATCCAAGAGTATTCTTTCAACCTTTCCACTTCTAATAGTATTTTCCAATACACATTCTCATATACATATCATATCCAGCTTATTTTAGTCCCATAACAGGCTTACAATAGCTCATAAAATACAACACATAACAACTCTACACAACACAAAAATAGGCAGCATAACATTATGTCCTTTCACTACATTTCGACGTCAACAATCCCAAATTTGTTCCAACTTCAACCAAACTGCCCCTAACATATTTTCAGATAAAAACAGTCCTAAAACAGTCCAAAAATAGTCCTAAATTAGATGGAGTATGTGAGACAACAATATTCAATTACGAGCCCACAAGTTCCTATGAAATGCACAATTAAAATGTCATGCAAGAACTCATTTGTAAGGAAAATAAAAATGGTGTAGCAACTTGGTTACATCATACCTGAACTTAGCACAACTAAAAACAACAACCTCACTTCATAATCAAGCCAACCAAGAAGAGAGAAGCCTCTTAATAAATAAGAAAAGTGTACAACAATCTTTGGAACACATGCTATCCAATATTCTCCACAAGAATAACCAGCCTACTCATCATGTTTTTCGTGGAAAAATTACACTAAATAATAGGTATTTCTACTTAGCTTCGCCTTCAAGGATTTGGTCTTCTTCAAGAACCCTAAAGTTTTGTTGTGGATGCTTTGTAAAAGCAAGAGAGATCAAGGAGAAACTTTGGAAGAAAATCTGATTTTTTGGCTATGTTAAAGTGACTTAAGGTTGCTGGTTTTAACCGCTTCTAAAGAGCCACTCTTGGCTGACTTTCTCTTGTGTTTTGAACCACATTTTTGAAAGGTTGTGATGCACCTGCATGGCCCTTTCACTTAGGCCTTATTGGGCTCCAATTTGATGGGCCTTGGCTGCCCATTATTCTCTTTTCCCTTCACTTAGTTTTGGCCCAAATCGTCTAGTGGGTTGTGAGTATGCTTGAGCCCTTTGTCCATTCATCTTTGACTAAAAATATTGTCCTTTTATGATGCTAAACCATGGGCCAAAATTTTACCCTTAATTTGTGCTTTATTGATTATCGGACTTGAATAGATTTGGTGTTGGGCCTCGTCTCTATCTACCTAAGCTATTTAAGCTAAGCATGTAGGTGACTCACCTGTTAGCTTCCTAAGTCTTACAAGCACCTAACTTTATTTCACTTCGTTTAAGGTTGTGATCTCCTCAATTTGGCTTAAAACGTATATACGCTCACTCGTCTTAAGCATTAGACGACGTAATTATAGCCCTCCAGTCTAAAGGTTAGGCACTTTTAAGGATGGTGCTCTTTCTACCAAATCATATCATGTTCCATATGCATAGAACTAGTAAACCTAAGATGCAGGGGGTTACATCCTCCCCCCCTTAGGAACATTCGACCCCCAATACTAGCATAATTGGATAGCTAAAACAAGTTTAAACCTTTATTCAAACAAACTTTGGACAACACATTATGCATTTATACACACGTATCTATTAATGCCCCAACTTTGCATCTTGGACTTCCTCTTTAACTTCAAATAAATAAGGGTACTTAGATCTTATCACTTATGGAGCCTCCCATGTTATCTTTTCTACTTGTTGGTTCCTCCAAAGTACCTTTACCAGAGCTATTTCTTTATTCCTTAGCTTTTTAACTCGACAATCTAGGACAGAAATAGTTACCTCTTCATAAGTGACATCTTCTGTAACCTGCACATCTTTAATAAGAGTGATACGAGATGGGTCACCTATGCTTTTTTGAGCATTGAGACATGAAAAACTAGATGAACCATTGAAAGTTCCTAGGGTAGCTCTAATTCATATGCAACATGTCCGAACCTTTTAATAATCTTATATGGCCTTATGTAACATGGGCTTAGTTTTCGTTTCTTACAAAATCTCATAATACTTTTCACTAGGGAAACCTTTGAGAATATCCAATCTCCTATTGAGAATTCTAGTCCTTTCCTTCTAGCATCCGCATATGATTTGTGATGACTTTGGGCTGTTTCTAGCCGCTATTGTATTACCTTGACTTTTTCTATGGCTTGTTGGACTATATCTGGCCCAAGCAAGGTGGTTTCACCCACTTCAAACCATCCTAATGGTGACCTACATTTCTTTCCATTCCGTCTTGATGCTTGAATGGTAGCTATCATTATAGGCAAATTTAATAAGTGTCAAATGGTCCACCAAACTACCTTTGTAGTCCAATACACAAATTCGCAACATATCTTCAAGTGTTTGAATGGTGCGTTCTGCTTGACCATCTGTTTGAGGGTGGAAAGTTGTACTCAAATTTACTTGTGTCCCTAAACTCCTTTGGAAGGACTTCCAAAACTTTGCAGTGAATTGGGCTCCCCGATCCCATATAATGGAGATTGGAACCCTATGTAGCATAACTATCTCTTTGAGGTATAACTTTGCGTAATTTTCAGTTGTATAATCCCTTTTTATTGGCAAGAAGTGCGCTGACTTTGTGAGTCTATCACCTATTATCCGTATGGAGTCAAACTTCTTGAATGAGCGAGGCAACCCAATAACAAAATCCATATTAATCATATCCTACTTCCATGTTGGAAGCTCTATATATTGCATATAAACTCCCGACTTTTGGTGCTCTACCTTGACTTGTTTGCGATTCGGACATTAAGCCACAAATTCTGCAAGATCCTTTTTTATGGCTCCCTACTAAAACATTCCCTTCAAGTCATGATACATCTTAGTTTACCCTGGATGGATGGAATATCTTGAATAATGGGCTTCTTTTACCCTCCTTTTTAGTCCATCAATATCAAGCACACATAATCTATTTTTGGAATAAAGTAATCCATTTTGTGTTAGTTCAAAGCCCTTCATTGTACCTTGACTCATCTTTTCCTCAAGTCGTCGTAGAATAGGATCTTTGAACTGCTTTTCTCTCACCTCCATTACCAATGAAGACGTTGCAACATTATGCACAACAACCCCTTCTTTTGGAATTTCAAGGAGGCAAACTCCCGATTGGATAGTTAACTTAGATCCTTAGCCACTCCTTGAATTACCACAGTCTAATCACCAATATTCATGATAACGTTTTGACTTAGAGCATCAGCTACCACATTTGCTTTCTGTGGATGGTGTAGTATATCAACGGCATAATCCTTTATTAGCTCCACCCATCTTGACTGTCTTGTATTTAGGTATTTATGTTTAAAGATATACCGTAGGCTGTTATGATCAGTATATATGTCAATGTGAGCCCCATACAACTAGTGGCACCATATTTTCAAAGCAAACTCAACCGCTGCTAGCTCAAGGTCATGTGTTCGGTAGATTTTCTTATGCGGTCATAGTATTCATGAGGCATAAGAAATTACCGTACCATGTTGTGTTAATACACACCCTAAACAAATTCCTGAAGCATCACAATACACCATACCCCTCTGTGCCTTCTAGAAGCACTAGCACAGGTGTAGAAGTTAACTTGCCTTTCATCTCTTTGAATCTCCTTTCACATGCATTATTCCATTGGAACTTTGTCACCTTATGTGTCAACATTGATAAAGGCATAGAAATAGAAGAAAAACCCTCAACAAACCTTCTGTAATAACCTGCCAACTCTAGGAAGTTTCGAACTTCTGTGGGTGTTGTTGGCCTAGGCCACTCTTTATCGCCACTATCTTTTGTGAATCAACCCTTATTCCTTCATCGGATACAATATGACCGAAGAATGCCACTAATTTTATCCAAAATTCACATTTGGAAAACTTGGTGTACAATTGCCGATGACGACGAACTTGTAATACCTATCGTAAGTGATTTGCATGGTCCTCTTCTGATCTTGAATATACCAAAATGACATCTATAAATACTATCATGAATACACCCGAGAATAACTTGAATACCCTGTTCATTAAATCCATAAAAATTGCTGGTGCATTTCTGAGCCCAAATGACATAACAAGAAATTCAAAGTGACCATAACATGTCCTAAAGGTTGTCTTGTGTATATCTTTCTCCTTCACCCTCACGTGGTGATAACTTGATCTCAAATAAATTTTTGAAAAGCATTTGGCACCCTATAACTGATTAAATAAATTAACAATCCTGAGGAGGGGTATTCATTCTTATTTGTCACCATGTTCGATTGCCAGTAGTCAATACACATTCTTAAGGTGCTATCCTTTTTACGTTCAAATAACACTAGTGCACCCCAAGGGGACACACTAAGTCTTATTAAACCCTTCTCTAGTAAGTCTTTTAATTGCTTTTTTAATTCATGTAATTATGCTGGGGCCATTGTATATGGAGGGAAAGAAATAAGTTGAGTGCCTAGAAGTAAGTCCATACAAAAATCTACTTCTCGTTCTGAAAGTGAACCTGGAAGCTCTTTAGGAAACACATCAACAAATTCATTCACCACTGGAACAGATTGATGAGTTGGTGATTCTACCTCCATATCCCTTATTCTAACCATTTGACATATACATCCTTTGACATCATCTTCCTTGCCTTAAAATATGAAACAAACTTACCCTTTGGTGCCCCAACATTGCCTTCCCATTCAAGGACCGCCTTATTTGGAAAGTAGAATACACTCTCTTAGTTTGGCAATCCACAGTGGCATAGGAAGAAGCTAACTAATTGATACCCATTATAACATCAAATTCCACCATTTCTAGCTCAACAAGGTCAACCAATATGTCATGATCACAAACAGTTGCTACACAGTCGTAATAGACCCTTCTAGCTATAATAGATTCATCGGTTCGTGTAGACACTTCAAATGGCTTGTTCAATAATTTAAGTGATCTCTTAAGCTTCCCAACAACTAGTAGAGTGATTTATGATATTGTAGAACCAGGGTCAATTAATGCATACACATTATGTAAAAAGATAAATAATCTACCTGTGACAACATCGGGTGAAGTTACCAAATTTCACTGACTCCCAAGAGCATAAGTGCGATTCTGCGCGCAGCTAGAGCTAGATGCCCCTCTAACACCTTTACCACAACCTGTAGGAATTTGTTGACCCCAACCTAATGATGGCACTGATGATGATGATGCAACAACTGAACTATTAGGTTGTGCCATATCACCCATACATCTCGTCGGGCAAGCTCTCATCATATGCACTGGCGCACCACACCAATAACAAGCATCTGTCCCAATACGACATGTACCTAAATGATATCTTCCACATTTTTTGCAAGGCTTCTTAGGAGGCATTTGCTGGCTAGCCGAATATCCTATTGTCCGTGCACCTTGGCCTTCACTTCTTTGACATAACTAATTTCTCCTAAACCCTTGAAGTTATGGTGGAGCACTAGCTGCAAATTAGGAGGATGATGGCCTAGGTGGTCTATTAGAAAAATGAGGCCTAAACACACCTTGAGATGGTATAAATTTCCCCATAGATCTGGCCCTCTTGGACTGCCCCCTTTCTAACTCTTGTATCCTTCTTCTTTGCCTCTAATCCTCCGGTTTTTGTGCAAATGCTTGCATCCTCGCTATATACATGTCTTTATTCGAAGAAGCAATGGTAAAGTCTCTGACCATATATGAATAAAACCTATCCACATATCGATGAACCCTATCTGCCATAGTAGCGACTATATTAGGAACAAACCTAGCCAGGAAATTAAATTGAAGGCTATAATCCCTCATGCTCATATTCCCTTGGTGGATATTAAGAAATAATCCACCCACAACACTTGGATCTACAACACAATCAAAAGAATGAGAAGAAAGTGACAACTCCTAAATGCCACGTAACCTCATGCTTATAAATGTGGTGCACAACACATCCATAAACAAGATTCTACACAGACACAACTTTGTAGGCTCTCTTGGATGACCCGCACTGATACCACTTTTGTCATGCCCAAAGTCCCATCAAGGCAGACTTGTACCTATTTGCGATAAGGCTCGGGAGAACCAACATATAACCATGCCTTTTCTAACAAACATTATAAGTGGTTTCCACATTCCACATGCTTCCAATAAAAAGGACAGTAATAACAAGACAAAATGAAATGCATATGACTAGGCCTTTGGAGCCACGATGTCTAAAGTATGACACATGACCAACTTTACTTTACCTAGTCTACAAAGCCTCTTGATAAGGAAATATATCTATTAAGAGTCGGCATAGGCCCCGCCTCATGACTAACTATACAATACAAAAATATAAGCTCTAGAGAAACAAAGCCCCGAAGCAACCTGGAGCTCAGTAACGACAGATGGATATCCTGTACTCCTACTAGGGAGATCTACTAGCTCCTGTACCAGCAACATGAAATGTAGGTCCCCCGTAAGGGACGTCAGTACGAGATAATGTACTAAAAAAGTGGGGCAGGTAGTACTGTATATGAAATAAGAACTCAAATGAAATCAACACTACTTTGTAAGAATAAGAGCCCACCTTTAGTCATACTGTGGAATCATGTACTTTATGTCCTTTTTATTACTTTACCTTTCTTTACTCTATGATCTGTATGCAGTATATAATGTAAATGACCAATTGATCTGTGGTAAATCAATATCGGGATCTACCCATGCTAGGCTTTTCTTTCACCCCAGGGATACCCCCCGTGATATGGGATCAAACTATGCTAGGTGATTCTTCTACTCCTGGGATACCACCCATCAACAAGTAACTTCGACTTATCTTTTATTTACTTTTGAGATGATTCTTTTGGTTGTCATAGAATTTTGGAGCTGTAGGACTATAGATATAACATGTGGCATATAAGCAATCATGAAAGATAATTCCACAATAAAAAGAGTAAGTTATACAACAAATGAAATGCATAGGAGATGAAACAACACATGGACTTTACTTAGCAAAAAGGAACGCATGTATCTTTGGTATACAAGTATGTATGCAGATTCAACAATGGCTATGTATGGGAGCATATGAACATGTTAAGGAGTGAAGACATGATTATTATGTATGCTGGAGTTCGTAAGTGCCTCTATGTACTAAGGAAGAACCTAGATTTTATGCGAAATAATAAGAAATCAAGTAGCCTTACATACCTCGTTGTACTACGTCGTTATTACCTCGAAGTAACCTCCTTTTCGCCCAAAATATTTATCAACAACAGAGTAGGTGATGAAACTAGTATTAGAAGCTAACAAACACATCTTGGTAGTCGAATCCCAAAAAACAAATACTACTAGGGCAGGAAGCTTGTAATTATTAACCCAAGAGTATTCTTTCAACCTTTCCACTTCTAATTGTATTTTCCAATGCACATTCTCAAATACATATCATATCCATCTTGTTTTAGTCCCACAACAGGCTTACAATAGCTCACAAAATATAACACATAACAACTCTACACAACATATAAGTAGGCAGCATAACATTACACCCTTTTGCTGTATTTCAACGTCAACAATCCCAAATATGTCCCCAACATATTTATACATAAAAAAGAAATCCTAAAATAGTCAAAAAAAATAGTCCCAAAGAGATGGAGGACGTGAGACAACAATATTCAATTATGATCCCATAAGTTCCTAGTTAAAGCACAATTAAAATATCATGCAAGAATTTATTTGTAAGGAAAATAAAAATTGTGCAGCAACCTGGTCACATCATTTCTGAACTAAACCTCACTAAAAACATCAACCTACCTTCATAATCAAGCTAACCAAGAAGAGAGAAGCCTCTTAATAAACAACAAAAGTGTACAACAATCTTTGGAACACATGCCGTCCAATACTCTCCACAAGCAAAACCATCACACTCCTCATGATTTTCATGGAAACATTTCACTAAATCATAGGTATTTTTACTTACCTTAGCCTTCAAGAATTAGGTCCTCTTCAAGAACCCTAAAGCTTTGTTGTGGCTGCTTTGTAAAAGCAAGATAGAGCAAGGAGAAACTTTGGAAGAAAATTTGATTTTTCGGCCATGTTAAAGTGACTTAAAGTTGCTGGTTTTAACCCCGTTTAAAGAGCCACTCTTGGCCTACTTTCTCTTGTGTTTTAAGACACATTTTAGCAAGGTGGTGATGCACCTTCTTGGCCCTTTCATTTAGGCCTTATTGGGCTCCAATTTGGTGGGCCTTGGCTGCCCAATTTTGTCTTTTCCCTTCACTTAGTTTGGGCCTAAATCGTCAAGTGGCTAATGAATGTTCCTGGGCCTTTTTTCTATTCATCGTGGGCTGCAAATATAATCCTATACAATGCTATACCATGGGCAAAGATTACACCCTTAACTTGGGCTTTATTCATTATCAGACTTGAACAGATTTGGTGTTAGGCCTCATCTCCGTCTACCTAGCCTATTTAAGCTAAGCATGTAGGTGCCTCACCTATTAGCTTCCTATGTCTCACAAGCACCTTACTTTATTTCACTTTGTTTAGGACTGCGTTCTCCTCAATTTAGCTTAAACCTTATATACACTTACTCGTCTTATGCATTAGACACAATTATAGCCCTCAAGTCTAAAAGAAAGGCACTTTTTAAAGCTCCTTCTAGCAAATTATATCATGTTCCATATGCATAGGACTATTAAACCTAAGATGTGGGGTGTTACATTTCCTCCATGAGATGCCCCATGGACCGTAGTAGGCACCATGATCCAGGAAGGGTTCTGTGGTGGAACCCATCACTTTCAAACACTTAGACATCTATGGAGTCAAGCCCCAAAGGGCCTATGCTTCCTCTACGTGGTCTTTCACAGTCCGTGGGGAGCTTCTTGGAGAGAACCTTGGGACAAAATCCTTCCAAAACTAATTTTTAAGCCTTGTCAAGGTCGTACGAGGTCCAAAACCTTACATCATCTCCCCCTTGGGAACATTTGTCCTCGAATAAGCTAAAATACAACTTTACCAACTTGATTTGAACATGAAACAACCCAAGATGAATGAAAATTTTGCAATGAAATTTAAAACCAGGAAATTATTAAATCCATGCTAAAAGCAATATTCAGATCATTTTCATATGCATGTACGCATGTCATGACATGAAGACATAGAAATGAAGAAATTTGAACCATTTGAATAAGAAGAACCTTGTATCTTAGTTTTAATTAGATTGGAACAGATAAGGACATCACTTCGTTATACCCCATTTCACTTTTGATGTAGCACTCTCAACATGTTGTTTTCTCGGAAGGACTTTAACCGAAGCAATATCTTTGGTGCGAACTCTTTTCAATTGCATACCAAAAATATCAACTGACATTTTTTCATAAGTCACATTCTCCTCAACCTCAATACCTTTCAAAGGCACAATCATACTAGGATCACCAACCAACTTCATTAACATAGACAAATGTAAAATTGGGTGAATAGAGCTCATATTCAAAGGCAAATCCAATTCATATGCCATATTGCTAATCCGTTCAACAATCTCATAATGGCCTACATACCGGGTATTCAACTTTCCCTTCTAACCTAAATTCATTTTACGCTTCATGGATGAAACTTCACACACACCAAATCATCGATGGGGAATTCAAGATCCCTTCTTCTAACACCTGAATAGAACTTTTGCCGACATTAAGCAATTTTCAACCTTTCTCGAATCTACTTCATCTTCTCCATAGCTTCCCACAAAAAATTGAGCTAATCAAAGAATCTCACCTATTTCAAACTATCCTAACAGGGATTTACATATCCTCTCATTCAAAGCCTAAAATGGTGCCATCCCCATGCTAGCATGATAATTGTTTTTGTAGGCGAACTGAATAGGCAGTGGATGATTTTACCAATTTCCTTTGAAATACTACACAGAAGCCCTCAACATTTCATAAAAAAATTGAATTGTCTTCTTGGCTTGTCCATCAGTTTGAGGATTGAAAGATGTACTCAACTTCACCCTTTTACCAAGCCCTTTTTAAAACGACCTCTAAAAGTGACAAGTGAATTGGTTACTGCTATTTGATATAATAGGCACACCGTGTAGTCTAACCAAGTCCTGGATATATAACTTGGCATAGTCTTTGGCATTGAAAGTAGTCTTCACCGGTAGGAAATGAGTCGATTTGGTTATCCTATCCACAATAACACAAATAGAGTTGATTGATTCCAGGTATAGGTCAAACATATCACGAAGTCCATGTCTACATTTTCCAACTTCCCCGTAGGAATCTCAATATCTAGAGCTAAACAACTGTGCCTTTGATGTTCTACCTTCACTTCCTGACAATTAGAACACTCAGATATGAACTTGGCTATATCCTTTTTCATACCATTCCACCAATACACTTCCTTCAAGTCCCGATACATCTTGGTGGATCTCAGATATATAGAGTATGCAAAGTTATGGGCCTCCCACAAAATAACCTCCCAAAGATCATCAATGTTAGGAACATAGAACTGGTCTTGGTACCAAAACACACTATCTCCCCCTTGGGAAAAGCCGTTATCTCTTTTGCAATCAATTTCTTATTTAAGTCTCATTTTGCTTTGACATCAACAACCGCATAATCCTATTATGAACATGAGTGTCACCAATATTAGGATCAGCCAATCCTACACCCAATCTAGCCAAACGGTGCACATTGTTCATAAGCTCTTTCTTGGTCTCATCAACATGAACCATACTATCCATAGTTACTCTGCTAAGGGTATCAACTACAACATTTGCCTTGCCAAGATGGTATTGAACACTCATGTCATAGTCTTTAAGAAGTTCAACCCATCTCTTTTGCTTCAAGTTTTGATCTCTTTGAGTGAACACATATTGCAAGCTCTTGTGATCGATGAATACGTCAACATGAACCCCATAAAGATAATGTCATCAAATCTTCAAAACAAACACTATAGCTACTTATACAAGAACATTAATTGGAATATTGTTTTCATGCTTCTTCAACTGTGTAGGTGCATAAGCTATCACCTTTTGATTAAGCATAAGCACACAACCCAAACCAATCCAAGAAGCATCACAATACACCACAAATCCATCAAAACCATCTAGAAGAGTCAAAATAAGAGCCGATATAAGCCAATCATTCAAAGTCTGATAGCTCTTCTAACACTAATCTGTCCATATAATCTTGGCCTTCTTTCGAATCAACTTAGTAAATGGTGAAACAATAGATAAAAACCCTTGACAAACCTCTGATAATAACCAGCCAATCCAAGAAAACTCTTAATATCTAAAGGAGTCAACAGTCTAGGCTAATTCTTGATCGTCTCAATCTTCTTTGGATCAACTTTAATACCATCGCCCGATACCACATTGACAAGAAAGGCTACCTCATCTAACAAAAAACTAACATTAACTGAACCTGGCAAATAATTTCTTGTCCCTCAAGGTTTGAAGAACTATCCTTAAATGACCCATTTGCTCTTGTTTACTTTCGAAAAAAATTAGAATATAATATCATCAATTGAAGACAATTACAAAAGTATCAAGGAATGACTTGAAAACTCTATTCATGAGATCTATAAATACCTCCAGGGTATTAGTCATCCCAAAAGACATCATAAACTCAAAGTGCCCATACCTAGTCCGTAAAGCTGTCTTAGGAAATCACATTCCATTATGCTCAACTGATGATAAGTTTAGTCCGTAAAGCTGTCTTAGGAAATCACATTCCATTATGCTCAACTGATGATAAGTTGAATGAAGATCACTCTTGGAGAAATGAGTAAAACCCTGTTACTTATTGAACAAATCATCCATCCTCGACAATGGATACTTGTTCTTAATATTCACCTTGTTCAATTTTCGATAATTAATACACATTCGAAGAGACCTATCCTTCTTCCTTACAAAATAAAATGAGAGCACCCAATGGCGATATACTTTAAATAATAAAGCCGTTCTACAAAAATATCCTTCAACTAATACTTTAAATCCTCGAATTCTGTCAATGCCATATGATAAGGTGGAATAGGAATACGTTGAATATCAAGAAGAAGATGTATGCCAAAGTCTACTTCTCTTTCAGGAGGAATACTATGAAAATCTTCAGGAAAGACATTCAGAAACTCATTGACCACAGGAATCAAGTCAAGAGTAGAGGACTCGTACTCAACATCTCAAACCCTAACTATATGATATATACACCCTTTAGAAATCATTATTTGGGATTTGAGATATGAGACAAACCAACACTTAAAAGAGAAGTCAATACCTGCTCACTCAAAAGTAGGGTTATTTGGAAACTGAAACTCGACCTTTTGGGTCATGTAATGTATAGAGGCATAAGAAGCATGCAATAAATCCATCCTAAGAATGATAGCAAAATCAGCTATTTCAAGTTCATCAAGATCATACGGAAGGACTTAATGTGAGATTGAAATAGAACAACCACAATAGACTATACAGGCTACAATAGAGTCACCCTCAAGAGCATGAATTAAGAATGGCTCCCTCAAGATTTCAAGATGCAAACAAAACTTAATAGCCAAGAAAGGAGTGACAAAAGATAAATGTTACGATCCAAGCCTAGGGTATGATGAATGGGAACAGTCTCCAAACAAACCTCATAGTATACTTAAGCATATCATTGGTTAGGAAGCACAGAATAAATATCATCAATTAGGACTATGTGGTCGGGAAAGTAGGATGCACTCAATGGGGATAGGGTCATGGAATTGCCATCACACAACTTCTAGAAGTAAGTCTAAGGGTAAGAAGAATGAGACACACTTTATGGGAAGTAGGGACTTAGGACATTCACCATCTTTCCATACATCACATATAATAACAAAGCATAGGGAAGAACTTGTGGATATAGTGTAGCATGATTCATACATATCACAACATCCAACAATGCCTCTAATCATAATGGGATGAGGCCCAAGACATGTCCTGGGCTCACCTTCAACATAAAGTATCATAAATAACCATAACAGAGCATAGGTAGATAGAAGGTAGGTATTGTAAAAGACCTACCACAAGAAAACTTCCACAATTGAATCTAGCCATAAAGAGCTAGATGGAAAAGTCTCTATTTCCGGCATGGTTAGACCATCTAGGCAAAAGTATGCATTAGTACATTTGAATGTACTAAATATGCAGACATGCAATGCATTTGAACATGATAAGCTGCCTTTTAATATTAGATGGCAAGGGCACACATATATATAGAAAAGAGTATATAGGAAAGAATCCCATAGTAAGATTCCTTAAAACCATGATGCATGAATGCCATAATACATGAACATAGCAAAGATGGGGCCTCAACTGACATGTAAGGCCGTGCGAGCTATTACATGGAATCTTGATGTTGCCTTTACACCAGAAAAAGACCATGTTACTTGCGAAAAGTAAGCTATAACCCACATAGTCGGTGGTTATCATGACAAAGTCATCCATATTTGGAAACATGATCTTACGGTGGCAACATAGTTATAAGAAAGGTAAGCTTTATATAGGGATCCCTTAAGTTTAGCCCCCAACTCCAATCTCATTTTGTGCTAAGTCATCATCCTATGGGAATATTGTAATGATCCATTGGGCCATTTTATTTATTTGAGCATTTGTATAGTGCCCTAGGGTCGTTGGTGATTTGTTGGGATTGTTGGGATGGTTATTAGTTGGGTTATTTGGGATATATGTGTGTTTTTGAGCTAACTATGAAGTTATACTTGTAAAATGAGTTTTTTTGGTAAAGTCCTAGTAAACGACTTCTAAGTAGCATTTTGACAATTTCATTAACTCCGGAACGATCGAATTAGGCTAGGAGCATGTCCTGTGCAGTTAAATCATGGTTTACAAATTTAGCCACTAGAACTGGTTAATAGTTGACTTAGTTAACACCCTCGGGAATCATGCCTTAGAAGAGAATTTTAATAATATGGTTAGCTTTGAGATATCGACTTTGGTATAGAATGACCCTTCGTTTGATACCGGAGACTTCTAGATCTAATTTTACCCCGGGGATTTTCATTGAATGTTGCATATAAGGAAGGGAGATCGACCTCAAACCATAATGATCTTCAATGGAAATTTCATCTACACGATTGGATCTAGAACATCAAAATTATTATGGGTACATAGTTCACTCGTGAAAATATGAGTTTAGACAAGCCCAAAACTTCAAAAAAGGGGTTGAATTGTTGCTGAATAGAAGTGGGATGATGTGGCAAGCCCTAAACTAAAATGTGGTCGCGCTGAGGTTGCCATATGTCAGGGGCGTGCCGCTTATATATATGTTGACTTATTTCTAGAGAAAGATTGTGTGTGTGTGTGTGTATATATATATATATATATATATATATATATATATATATATGTATGTATGTATGTATATGCAACTTCATACCACATTTTGAGGTCATTTCTCTTTTAAGTTGAGTTATTCAAAAGGCTGCATTGTATGGATTTTCATGAGGAACACTGTGGGGTATCAGGATTCAGTTTTGGCAAAAATTTCAAAGTGAAATCCCTGTTTCATTGGTTAATATGAAAATTAAAGAAATCTTTACTGTGCAATATCTTAGTCATTTCTCAATGGAATTAATTGAAATTTGTGTCTAAATGTTTCTATTTTTTGAAAGGAACGTTGTGGTATGCTTGGATCACGATAATATGGTCATTTTATGTGGAATTTAGCCAAGACGTTGTGTAATAAATGTTTACGAATAAGAAATGCAACTTTTTCTTTGAGTCATTTGTCTGTCTTCCGCGATCTGTTTTGGGCTCAACTTTTGGGTAAGGACTCGGGGTGATGTAGGGATTATTCTATCAGGGTTGGATCAACATTTTGGGTGTGGGACCCATGTTTTCCTATTTTAATTGTAATTGATGTAATTTCTCCCATTTCTAGAGATTTTACAGCAAAACCAGCCATAATGATCTTGTGACTTATATTTTGATAGCTGAACAACGTTGGAGATTATAAGGAAAGGAAGAGATTGGGTGAATTTATAAGGAGCTCGAGGAACTGCCTTCAAAATTGGCTAGGCTTTTCTTACCTCAAGATTGAGTTTAAATATGTAGTTAGAGCCTTTTTATTTTTGGAGGTCTCTGAGTAAAGTGTGTTTATATATACATATACATACACAAAAACACGCGCACATACACATACACACACATATATATGATGCTGATACTATGATTATTGTTTGGACTCTGTAATACCTGCATCTATTCTATTAGCTTGTTTTAACACTGTTTGGGTTGTGTATGCTTCTAATAAGGAATTTAAGGGTGAGTTAGCGCAAGACACTGTCTAGATTATTGCGACTAGGTATGAACCCATATACTGTTCACCTGCAAAAATATATAGTTGAGACCAGCTGATGGTAACTAGGAGTGCTTTACCTCCATCAATTTGTATTTCATATGTGATTGAATGATAATGACTAAATCGGACTTTGACTAGGAAATGATATATGTGTGTTTTGGTATGAAAGAAGGTGCATGCAATCTATTAGTCGATCTTATGTTAAGTATCTGCTGGGTTGGTGAGGGATTAATACTTATTGAAAATATCAATGTGTGAAATGTTGATTATTTATTCTATTCCTGAGTATTTGATGTTATGATGAGACTACTTATAGTTGTTATGGTAGTAATCTATTATATTGAGATGGTATCCTGACTATTTTTCACACCAACGGATGTTGGGGTTGAGATGCCTAGTTGATTGAACAACATGGGAAGGAGTTTTAAACTTTAAGTGTAAGAGTGGGTATATTAGCTATTATCTAGAGTTATTTGGTTATCCTGTGAACCATGTTTTGTTGATTTTTGAGAATTCTTGTATAAGGGGACTAGGAATAAGTTGAAAGCCATATATGTTAAACACGATTACAGTTATGAACAAGCATGATTATTTAGATATCTGGTAACGTGTCGAGGGTAGGTGTACTTAGTCGGTTGATTTCCTGTTACATGCTAGATGACTGAGCTGATGGGATGAGTGTTTGATCATTGAGGATCCCTTAGAGATTGCTACATCAATTCTTTATTATAGATAGCCGGATTATTGTACTTATAGTTAGTTGAGATAACAAGTACTATTATTGGACACATAACATGCTTATGATTGTGACATTAACTGGTTATCATGAGTTCAGGGTAAGGATGTATGGACCCGAGTTTTTGAATGACTTTATCGAATCTCATAACGTTGGCCCGGAAGAAAATTTGACCAAGCGTTGCTCCATGGGAGGCCCACAAGACCAGTGTGAAGCCGCACAGATTGTATGGCCTTCAGTGCTGAGGTACTTAGCAAAAATTTCTATTATGGGAATTCAACAGAGAGTTTCGGAGAAAGTGAGGGCACATGGCCACCCACACGGTCTGTGTGGTATGTCACGGGTCGTGTGGCACACCATATATCTCGCAACATGAAATTTTTCTAAGTACAAAATTACCATCTTGTAACATTTTCGTGCAAGATTTTACGAAGTGTTGTCACACGAGTCTTAACAAAACCTGTGTAGTATCACACGGGCCGTGAAGCCATTTGTATGAAACCCCTATGCTTTGAGAAAATCCTAAGTGTTGAGCGTCGCGAAATTTGCTTAAGTGTCACCCCACGGGCACTTTTCACAGGCCATGAAGTGACTCACTTACCGTTTAGGTGCTAGTGAATCCGTGACGGTCTGTTTTACACCCATTTCGTTAATTGCTTTTACGTAATTATGACTTATTCTAATAGTGTTTTATGACCTTTTGGCCAAACATAGACCCCTAAATCAGCTTATACCCTTCTATTCTAGTTCATTGTCATTGGAAACACTCTCACACTACAATCAACTCCCAAATACCCTCTAAGTCCTTCTCTTAAGACTCCGGCTAGGGTTCAATTGGAGATTCAACTTCAAGCAAAATTCTTCTCAAATTCATCTTCCTGATAAAGGTATGTGGTATTGATTCTTGGTCCCTTTCAACCAAGAAGACCCAAACTCTTTTCAATTGATTTACAAGAAATTAAGCTTACTTTAAATATGGGCTTTCATTATTTGATTTTATTAAATTCAATTGATGTATGGATTGCAATTTATATATGATTTAAAGTTATTCTAAGCCTTATTATAATGATTTATATTGAGGTCATGAAGTTATGAAGATGTATATCCCCTTCAAAGCATGATTTATGCATGGGTGATTTATATTATGGTTTAAATGTGGATTTAATCATGGATTTACTTTAATTTTAAATTATATTGTTGATTTTAGCTTGAATCTATATTACCCATGCTATTCTCACATCATGCATTGCATTTGCATTCATAGACATTGGTTTTTATGAAAATTATGAAGTGGGTTAAGCCCAATTATGCTTTATGAAATGATTTTGATAAGATTATGGTTATGACAAGAATGCGATCACATACAAGTCAATGATTATGGATTTTGAGCATTTTGGGTTCTTACACCATTCTGTATTTGTAATCGCGCTAGCCCTTTGCATGGATATTATAACTACAAGCTATGATTTGGCATTTGAGCCTAAATGTGCATTTATCGGATTTGAAATGACTATTCCCTTTTTGAAAGTATGTGGATGTATACTATATGTATTCTCGTGGGATGTTGACTTAGCACCGATGGATTGGGGGTATCAGGGCTATTCCCAAGTGTCCTCTCCCTTTCCTCGAACTATGTGCCTAACATATATTATAAGAATCCTATCCGAAATGGGATATGATCCTGTAAGATAAAGTGTTATGATATGAAATGAAAGATTCTTTCGGAAATGGGATATGTTCCCGTAAGGGGGTTGCTTCATATGAAATGGGATATGTTCTTAGAAGGTGAAGTATGGTTCACCATTGGCAAGTAGACCACCTCTGTATTGGTGAGCGAATTTCATGGGGATTCCAAATACTAGCTCACTTGGTCTTACACATGTTGGTTGAGGTCAGTTAATCGCTAAGTATGAACATCATTGCATTCATGCATCACAAATTTCATGGCATATTGTATACTCATTCCTTAATATATATAATTCTTTCTATATTATGTTCCCTTGTCATCTAATATGGAAATGCAGGTTTTATAAGTTATATGCATTGCATGACCGCATACTTAGTACATTAAAACGTACTAACATATACTCTATGCCTACATGATTTTACCAGTTAGGGGCCGAGTGCTATGACTATCTACTGTTTGACGAGCAACTCAAATTCTGAAGGTTGAACTTGTGGTGAGTCCCATCTTTCAAGGACAAACCACCTTCCTCTATCTATGTTAGCCTATGTCTATTTTCTTATTTGAGGGTGAGCCTGATACATGTCTTGGCCCCCATTCCATCTTATGACTAGAGGCATTATTGGAAATCTTGTAGACTCCCGTAGATAATATATATGTGTGTGTGTGCGCGTGTGTATGCGTATGTGTGTGTGTATATGCTATGTGATGTATTTGGAGCTTAGGTTGTTGGTTACCTTTTGGAAATGGCTATTATGGATCAATGATGAACATATGTTATGTTTTCTTGTTTGGTGTGGAAGTGTGGAAGGTCCCAAGTCCCGTTTGCCCATAGCATGAGTCCTACTTGCCCATACCTTAGTATTATGTGTTCATTATTTATTACTCTTCCAAACTAATGATGTGGATTTAGATACTTCGAGCCTTGTTTGGGGACTCTCGAGTTCCCACTCGCCGTGTCACATATAGACCCTTTTCTCAGGTCGTGACAAATGATGGTATCAGAGCCCTAGGTTTATAAATGGTCCTCGGAGTCCAACATGCCACGTCTAGTATAGTCTTGTTCATGGATGTGAAGTACACCATGCCTAAGAGTAGGAGGGTATGAAGAGGTTCTAGAATTGCCTCACTTCATCATGTCTTACATCGTGCTATGGCTCGTATATTTTGGTCTACTTATTTTGATGATGTCATTGCTCCATTGCAAAAGATGCCTCGAGAAGACCCCTTCCACTGAGGCCGGCTTCGGCTGATAAGGATTAAACACCTCAAGAGCCTATGGATGAACCCATCTCAAATGGTGAATCCCGTACAACCTTCTCCATGCTTGCCTATGTAGTGACATCTTAGACAAGGCAGCCTCATTTGCCACGGGATCCTACACCAGTTTCTAGGGTGAGGGATTTCACCTTGATGAATCCTCTAGAGTTCCATAGGTCCAAGGTTGATGAGGATGCACATGAGTTCATTGATGAGCTCATCAAGATATTGAACATTATAGGTGTCACTTCTGCGGAGAAGGCGAATTGGCTGCCTATCAATTGAAAGATGTGGCTCGGGTGTGGTATACCCAATGCTCTATGTAGAGGGTTTGTGTTTGTGATGTCAATTTGGAGCAGTTCACACTTGTGTTCCTGGATTGCTTCTTTCCACTTGAGCTTAGCGAGGCCAAGATGAATGAATTTATCAACCTCAAGCAAGGGGGTATGAGTATAAGAGACTACGCCCTTAAATTCACAGAGCTCTCCAAGTATGCTCTGTCATTTGTGGCTGACCCTCGTGCAAGGATGCACAAGTTCATTTCTGGTATCTCTTATTTCCTTGTAAAGGAATGTCGTACTGCTATGCTCATACGGGATATGGATAATTCTAGACTCATGGGGTATGCTGAACAAATCGAAGGGGAGAAACTCAAGGAGAGAAGGGTCCACGATCCTAAAGGGCTCGTTTTGATGGTGGATTCTCTGGTTCTCAGAGTGGTGGCTTTGGTCGCTTCCAGCAGGGCCAAGGTTCTTGTGCTCAGGTTGCTAATGCTCGGGTACCACCTCCTAGGGCACCAGATGGTGGTGGACAGGGGTATGCTTTGTGTAACAAGTGTAGCAAGCCCCACATAGGTGATTGTTGGAGGGATTTGGGTGTTTACTAAGGGTGTGGTGATAAAAACTACAAGGTTGCTGATTGTCCTTAGAATTCCCGTAGAGGCCAAGGTCAGGTAGCTCAAGGTGGTCAAGGCCAACAAAGAGGTCCCCAAGGTGTTTCCCCAAGGAACAACAACTTCTATGCACTCTAGGCCCGTCAGGATGTTGAGGAAGCTCTGAATGTCGTGACTTGTATGTTAAAAGTCTTTGATTTTAATGCTTATGTTTTGCTTGACCCGGGTGCAAATTTGTCTTTTGTGACTCCTCTGTTAGCCGTTAAATTTGGTTTGAGTCTTAAGATTCTGAAGGGTCCATTCTCAATTTATACTCTTGTCGGTGAATCGGTCATTTCACATAAAGTCTATTGTGGTTGTCCGGTTTTTGTGTTGCACAAAGTTCCCGTGTAACCTTGTGGAACTTCAGATGTTCAATTTTGACGTGATTCTTGGAATGGATTGGTTGCATGCATCATATGCCTCTATTGATTGTAGAACCCAGAAGGTCAAGTTCCAACCTCCTGGTGAGGCCGTTCATGAATGGAAGCGTAGTAACTCCTCTATTAAAGGTCGGTTTATTTCCTACCTTAAGGCCCGAACAATGATTTCCAAGGGGTGCATTTATCATGTGGTGAGGGTCAAGGATTTGGAGTCTGAAACACCTACTCTTAAGTCAGTTCCTGTGGTGTATGAATTTTTGAATGTGCTCCCCGAAGACTTGCCCAGTGTTCCTCCTAAATGGGAGGTAGACTTCGGCATAGATCTTCTTTTTGATACTCAACCTATCTGTATTCCTCCTTATCGTATGGCGCTGGCGGAGTTGAAAGAGTTAAAAGAGCAATTGAAGGATTTATTGGAGAAAGGCTTCATTAGGCCTAGCATATCACCGTGTGGTGCTCCAGTGTTATTTGTGAGAAAGAAGGATGGATCTTTTCAAATGTGTATTGACTATAGACAACTTAATAAGGTGACCGTTAAGAATAAGTACCTATTGCCCAGGATTGATGACTTGTTTGATCAGCCTTAAGGGGCTACTCATTTCTCAAAGATTGATCTTTGTTCTGGGTATCATCAGTTGAATGTTAGGTAGTGTGACATTCCTAAGATAACCTTTTGGACAAGGTATGGGCACTTTGAGTTTGTAGTGATGTCGTTCGGCTTAACCAATTCTCTGGCCGTGTTCATGGATCTTATGAATTAGGTGTTTAAGCCATTTCTTGACAATTTTGTGGTGGTCTTCATTGACGACATTCTCATTTACCCCTGAAGTGAGTAGGAGCACAGGGAACATTTGAGAATGGTTCTACAAACCTTGAGAGAGAAGAATTTTTGTGCAAAGTTTAGAAAATGTGATTTTTTTTGGGTGAAGTGGCTTTCCTTGGTCATGTGGAGTCCCGTTATGGTATCAAGGTGGATCTAAAGAAGATCGAGGCCGTGAAAAAAATGGCCCTGACCGTTGATTCCTTCGGGTATTCAAAACTTCTAGGATCGGCGGGATATTATAGAAGGTTCATTGAAGGGTTCTCATCTATTGCATCTCCGTTGACTAAATCGACCAAAAGAAGGCGAAGTTGATGTGGTCAGATGAATGCAAACAAAATTTTTGAACCTTGATAGATCAGCTTAGTCGGCTCCCGTCTTGACTTTACCAAACGACTTGAGGGATTCATGGTGTATTGTGATGCCTCGTAGATTAGATTGGGTTTTGTGCTCATACAACATGGTAAGATAATAGCGTATGCATAAAGGCAGATAAAGGTGCATGAACATAATTACCAAACATATGATCTTGAGTTAGCGGCGGTAGTCTTTGCCTTGATGATTTGGAGACACTATTTCTATGGGTTCATGTTGATGTGTTCACCGATCACAAGATTTTGCAATATGGGTTAACTCAAAGGGATCTCAAGTTGAGGAAAAGGGGATGGTTAGAACTACTAAAGGATTACGACATAAGTGTTCAATATCATCCTAACAAGGCCAATGTTCTAACCAATGATCTCAGTAGGCTTTCTATAGGAAGCTTGACATATATTAAAAAGGAAAGGAAGGAATTAGCAAGGGATGTTCATCGGTTGGCTAGGTTGGGTGCCAGGTTAGCCGACTCGAACGATGGTGGTATCCATGTTCAAAGCGGGGCAGAATCTTCCTGGTGGTTCAAGTAAAGGCTAAGCAAGATTTAGTCCCATCGTTGCTTGAATTGAAGAAGTTAGTTACCAAAAAGGAGATCGAGGTGTTCTCCAAAGGGGGAGATGGTGCATTCCAGTACAAAGACTGGCTTTGTGTTCTGGATGTGGATGATCTTAAAAGGGTAATCATGAGTGAGGCTCACAACTCTCATTATTCTATTCACCCCAGGACTACTAAAATGTATCAAGATTTGAAGGAAGTGTATTGGTGGCATGGTATGAAGAAGGACATAGCTAAGTTATTATCCGAATATCCAAGTTGTCAATGAGTGAAGGTATAGCACCAAAGGCTTGGTGGCTTGGCCCAAGATATTGAGATTCCCATATGGAAGTGGGAAGATGCGAAAATGGACTTTGTGGTTGGTTTGCCTCAGACCTGAAGGCAATTCGATTCTATTTGGGTTATCGTTGACCGGATGACGAAGTCGGCTCACCTCCTACCGGTCAATAGTACCTATAGCACCGAGGAGTATGCATGGTTGTACATCAAAGAATCAGTAAGACTTCATGGTGTGCCTAGATCTATCATATCAGATCATGGCACCCAATTCACTTCCTACTTTTGGAGGTCATTTCAGAAGGGACTTGGAACCAAGATTAAGTTGAGCATCGCTTTTCATCCTCAAACCATTGTGCAAGCTGAGAAGACTATCCAAACCTTGGAGGATATGTTGAGGGCTTGTGTGTTGGAGTTTAAGTGGAACTGGGATGATCACTTTCCCCTCATTGAGTTTGCCAATAATAATAGCTTTCATGCTAGCATTGGTATGGCACCATTTGAGGCCTTGTATGGGAAGAGGTGTAGGTCACCGGTGTGGTTGTTTGAGTTAGGAGAGATGGCACTTATTGGCCCTAATTTAGTCTTGGAGGCTATGGAAAAAGTGAAGTTAATTAGAGTAAGGTTGAAGATGGCACCCTGATTTAGTATTGGAGGCTATGGAAAAAGTGAAGGTAATTAGAGAAAGGTTGAAGGTGGAACAAAGTCGCCAAAGGTTCTATTCAGATGTTAGGAGGAGGGATCTGGAATTTCATGTTGATGATTGGGTATATGTGAAGGTCTCGCCTATGAAGGGTGTGATGCGCTTTTGTAAGAAGGGCAAGCTACTCCCCCAGTATGTTGGCCCTTATAAGATCATTGAGCAGATCGGGAACATGGCTTATAGGCTAGAGTTGCCCCGGACTTGAGTTCCATTCACCTGGTTTTCCATGTGTCTATGTTGAGGAATTTAGTTGGTGATCCTAGCACCAGCGTACCCTTGGAAGGAATCGAGGTCGAGGAGAACCAATCTTTTGAGGAAGTCCCAATAGAGATTTTGAATAAGCAAGTGATGTGGCATCATAAAAGGGATGTGACATCAGTGAAGGTGCTTTGGAGAAATCATCATGTGGAGAGTGCTACATGGGAGGCGGAATAGGACATGATGAATTGATATCCCCATCTTTTCCAATTTATTGAAGCCTAAGGTACTAGGTTAACCCTCTTCTAAATAGTTCTCATTCTTCCACTCATGAGTCTGATGACAGGACATGCATACATGTGCACGAAAATGATTTTTATTACGTTCGAATGATTTGAATACATTTTTATATGGGTTTTAAAGACTTTATGATTTTCAAACGATGAGCTATGCATTACACCTTGTGCCCGGATGTTTCATGTCTTAAGTCAAGCTCTCAAGCCTTGTCGTCGCACATTCGGGGACAAATGTTCCCAAGAGGGAGATGATGTAAGGGCCCAAGTTTTCGAACGATTTTATCGGATCTCATAACGTTGGCTCGGGAGAAAATTTTACCAAATGTCGCTCCATGGGAGGCCCACATGGCCAGTGTGAGACCATACAGATCATGTGGCCTTCAGTGGGGAGATACTTGGCAAAAATATTGATTATAGGAATTCGATTGGGAGTGTCGAACTAAGTGAGGGCACACAGCCATACATACGGTCCATGTGGTATGTCACGGGCCATGTGGCCCATCGTATAACTCGCAACGTGAAATTTTTATAAGTAGGAAATTACTGTCTCGTAACTTTTTCATGCAAGATTTTTCCAAATGTCATCACACGGCTCTTGTGACACGACCCATGTTGCGTCACACGGGCCGTGTAGCCGTCTGTATGGTATCCCTTTGCTTTGGGAAAATCCTAAGTATTGAACGTCGCAAAATTTGCTTAAGTGTCACCTCACAGGCATTGTTCAATGGCCGTGAAGTGACTCACAGACCGTGTAGGTGCCAGTGAAGCCGTGACGGTCCATTTTCCACCTATTTCATTAATCGATTTTACATAATTACGACTTATTTTAATTGTGTTTTATGAACTTTTTGCCTAACCTAGACCCCCAAATCAGCTGATACCTTCTAATTTATTCTCATTGGAACACTCTCACACTAAAATCAACTCCCAAATACCCTCTATGTCCTTCTCTCAAGACTCAAGCTAGGGTTCAATTGTACATTCAACTTCAAGCTAAATTCTTCTCAAATTCATCTTCCTAATCAAGGTATGTGGGATTGATTCATGGTACCTTTCAACCAAGAAGACCCAAACTCTTTTCAATTGATTTACATGAAATTAAGCTTATTTTAAATGTGGGTTTTCATTATTTGATTTTATTAAATTCAATTGATGAATGGGTTGTACTTTATTTATGATTTAAAGTTATTTTAAGCCCTTTTATGATGATTTACATTCAGGTTATGAAGATGCATGTTTCCTTCAAAGCTTGGTTTATGCATGGGTGATTTAGATTATGGTTTAATTGTAGATTTAATCATGGATTTACTTCAATTTCATATTATAATGTTGATTTTAGCTTAAATCTATATTACCCATGCTATTCTCACATCATGCATTGCATTTGCATTCACGGACATTGGTTTTTATGGAAATCATGAAGTGGGTTAAGCCCAATTATGGTTTATGAAATGATTTTTATAAGATTATGTGTTGTGACAAGAATGTAATCACATACAAGTCAATGATTATGGCTTTTGAGCATTTTGGGTGCTTTCACCATACCGTATTTATAATCGAGCTAGTCCTATGCATGGATATTATAACTACAAGCTATGATTTGGTATTTGAGCCTATATGTGCATTGATCGGATTTGAAATGACTTTTGCCTTTTTTAAATGTATGTACATATATACTATATATATTCTCGTGGGATGTTGACTTAGCACCGAAGGATTGGGGGCGTCAGGGTTATCTCCAAGTGTCCTCTCCCTTTCCTCAAACTATATGCCTAGCATATGTTATGAGAATCCTATCTGAAATGGGATATGTTCTCGTAAGGAAGGTTGCTTAATACGAAATGGGATATGTTCGCGTAAGGTGAAGTATTATGGTATGATATGAAAAATCCTTTCTGTAATGGGATATGTTCCCGTAAGGGGATTGCTTCATACAAAATAGTATTTGTTCCCATAACGTGAAGTATGGTTTACCTTTGGCAAGTAGACCACCTCTGTACCAGTGCGGAAATTTCATCGGGATTCCAAGTACTAGCTCACTTGGTCTTACACATGTTGGTTGAGGTCAGATACCCGCTAAGTATGAACATCATTGCACTCATGCATTATAAATTTCATGGCATATTTTATACTCCTTGCTTGGATAAATAACTCTTTCTATATTATGTGCCCTTGTCATCTAACATTGAAATGCAGGTTTGATAAGTCATATGCATTCCATGCCCGCATACTTAGTATTCAAACGTACTAATGCATACTCTATGCCTACATCATTTTACCTTGTAGGGGCCGAGTGCTACAACTATCCATTGTTTGATGAGTAGCTCAAATTTCGAAGGTTGAACTTGTGGTGAGCCCTATCATTCAAAGAGAAGCCACCTTGTTCTATCTATATTATCCTATGTCTATTTTCTTATTTGAGGGTGAGCCCGGGACATGTCTTGGCCCTGTTCCATCTTATGACTAGAGTCATTGTTGTAATCTTGTAGACTATCGTAGATATTATATATATTTGCTATGTGATGTATTCGGAGCTTATGTTGTTGGTTACCTTTGGAAATGTCTATTATGGATCGATTACAGACATATGTTATGTTAGCATGTTTGGTGTGGAATTGTGGAAGGTCCCAAGTCTCGTTTGCCCCATAGCATGAGTCCTACTTACCCATCCCTTAGTATTATGTGTTTATTATTTGATTGCGCTTCTGGACCGATGATGTGGATATGGCTACTTTGAGGCTTGTTTTGGGACTCTCAGGTTCCCATTTGCTGTGTCAAATCTACATTCTAGTCTCGAGTCGTGACAAAGATCCCTATATGGTTCACATTAGAATCTCCAGGTAAACCTGTATTAGAACTTTCGTCGATGAAAGTCCTATTAGTGGGAGATGTTGTAATAACCCTATAGGTCATTTCTATGGTTTTGCAATTTCTTTTGTTGGTTTGAGCAAGTTTATTGTAACCTTGGGTCATTGGTAATTTGTTAGGACTAGTGGGATTGTTATTGGTTAGGTTATTTGGGAAGTTATACCTGTAAAATAAGTTTTCTATTAAACTCCTAATAACCAACCTCAGAGCAAAATTTTGACTATTCCATTAGCTCTAGAACGATTAAATTAGGCTAGGAGGATGTTTGGTGTAGTTCTATCATGGTTTGCAAATTTAGCTGCTGGAAACAGTTAAGAGCCAACATAGACAACACCCTAAAGAATGGTTCCGTAAATGAGAATTTAGATAGTGGTTAACTTCTAAATATTGAGTTTGGTCTAAGGCAATTGTTCGTTTGATACTAGAGACTTTCAGATGTGATTTGACCCCTAACGTTTTTCATTAAAAGTTTCATATAAGTAAGTGGGACCTACCTTAGATTATTATGATCACTGATGTTAATCCCATTTGCATCATTGGATTTGAAACACTAAAATTAATAGGGTTACAGAGTTCGTTTGCAAACATCGGAGTCCGTACGAGCCTAAGAAATTGAAAATGGATTAAATGGTTGTTGAATGGAACTGGAGCAACGTGGCAAGCCTTAGTGCTAAAATGTGGCTTGAGTTGAGACTTCCATGTGTCAAGGGCATGTTGCGTATATATTTATTGACTTGTTTCCAGAAGAAGTATGTATGTGTGTGTGTATATATATATATATATATTATATGCAACTTCGACCTGAATTTTCCAGGTCATTTTTAATCTCATTTGAGTGATTCAAAAGACTACATTGTATGAAGCAAGGAATGTCATGGAAGTGTCATAATTCAATTTTAGGGAGACTTCAAGGTACAATCTCTAGTTTTTGCTTGTTACATATTGGAAATGAGTGAAAACATTTTATTGCGATATCTCGATCATTTCATAATGGAATTAACAGAAATTGTGTCTAAATTATTTAATTTTTTTAGAGGATCGTTGTGGTATGCTTGGATCATGATAATTTGGTCATATTTTGTGGAATTTGACCGAGACGTTGTGTGAGAAATGTTTTTCGATAGGAAACACAACTTTATTTTTGAGTCATTTCTCTGTCTTTCGGGATTTATTTTGGGCTCAACATCTGGGTATGGACTCAGGGTGATGTAGGGATTATTTTACAGGGGTTGGTTCAACATTTTGGTTTTGGGCAACATTTTCCCCTATTTTAGTCATAATTGATGTAAATTCACCCATTTCTTGAGATTTTACAACCAAATCAACCATAATGATCTTGTGATTTACGTTTTGATAGTTGCGCAACATTGAGATTATAGGAGAGGAAGAGACTGGGTGGACTAATTAGGAGTGTGAGGAACCACCTTCAAGGTAGGCTAGGCTTTTCTTTCCTATAAATTAGTTGACATATGTAATGATAGCCTGTTTCTTGTTGGAGGTCCCTTGTACACACACACATTTATGTGTGTGTTTGTGTATGTGTGTGTGAATATATATATATATGTGTATATAATATATATATACACATATACACACACATATATATACATATATATATATTTGTATATACATGATAATGAGACTATGATTATGATTTGGACTCTGTATACATGCATCAGTTCCGTTAGCTTATTTTAACATTGTCTGGGCAGTGTATGCTTCTGATAAGGAGTGTGAGGGTGAGTTAGCGCATTATATATGATGCTACATATGTACTTATATTTGACTGTTTAAATATTGGGTTGACTTGCTAAGCTCTCTGACACAGAAACTTATATTATGTCATCATGATTCTGATTATTCGCGATCTATATATTCTTATTACATTATGTTATAAGCTATATTTGATTATTGGAGATTGTGATCACTCTTTGGGCTTTATAATATCTATCTACGTTATACTAGCTGGTTTTAGCACTATTAAGCTGCGAGTTGACTTATTGGGGTTGAATGTAACTTATGCCACGTGATTGGCACGAATACCTATCTTGACCCTTGTTCACCTATGTGAGTAGTCTGGTGCACATGCTATATGGTAGTTGAGAGGCTGGGTTGTTGAGTAGGTGTTATATGTGGATAGTTGTAATAAATATATGTCACATATGATAATACGAGATTGTAATCGTTCTATTGATAATTGTACTAGTTGTATTCACTACAGTAGCTGATATCTGGCACTTTTGAACTACGGGAAGGCTAGGTTAGGACTGGATGTTGGCTAAATGCCCCGTGATAGGTATGTATTCTTGCTTAACTCCTATATATATAAATGTGTAGCTGATGATACTGAGTTGTGATGGCTGTGAGGTTGTTTGTTAATTATATATTGTATTGTGGACTGATTCTAGTGAAGATATGACTTTGCTGGGCTTGGTTGTTCTGGATACATATGAATTTCTTGTAACCATTCATGTTTACTCAGAGTACTCGTGGCTTCCTATATTGTGGTAGAGTTTCCTAGTTTGACACGATTCCATGTTACTCAATGACATGCTTCAGTATATAACTGTTATCTATTATGCACTTGTTATACTGGCGGGTAACTAGGAAACATACTATATTCTTGGAACTATTGTGATTGTGCTTCTGGTTGGGCCTTGTGACTTTTAAAATAAGATAGAATATACCTCTGCATATAACTATCGGTGTACTACACCTATTCTACTTACTTATTCCTAGGGTTCATAACCTAGCAAATAATGTTCTAATGTTGCTGGTTAGGACTTATTGTTGTTGATGTGAGATATGGTACCACAGAACTAATAATGGTGTAGAAATGGGAATATGGCTCTATTAGAGGGATATAGGTTGTATCCTATGGGCTTCCTTAGGTTATCTTTGATTGAAATGTTTTCCATACAAGTTAGTCCTAGGGACTGGCACCTTGTTCTAGAGATGGGTTCATTACTAGTGAGCTGGCACCTAGCTGCCTTGGCAAGCATTATTTGTGACAGTTGGGTTGTGATATACTATGTTTAGGTGACACATCATTGATTCTTTATTCTCTTACAGCCTTAGCCTGGGCTTACGCTGACCTTCCCTAAGGTACTATCAATATAGCCAAGTAGTAACTTCTATATTGAAAGGTTCGAGGTCCCAATTAATTATTAGACCATCTGGCTCTTGCAGACTTCCCCTAGCCAGAGGCAAGGTCGGGAGAACTAGGGGTTGGAGACCCTATCTCATTGTTAGGGGTTAGAGGCCCCATTTGACTATTGGGGGTTTGAGGCCCCGTTTGACTATCTGGGGTTTGAGGCCCCATGTGGTACAGATTCTTGGAGTCATATACCTATAGTCATCCTGATTGAGCATGGATATACCCTCTAGGATTATATGGGCTTAGAGGGCCTGCAGGCATAGATATTAAGGCCTTAAACCCATGTACAACTTGACCCTCCATGACCATATGATACTGAGAGTTGGTTCCAATTGTGTTTATGCCCGTTAGGTCTCTCTTAGGTGTACCTGTTTGGCTTATGAGGGCCTAGTTGGCATATATGCATAGATACTAGGCCCTTGAACCCACGTAAAACACTATACTAAGATCTTGTGACAGTTGTGATATGGTTCATTTTCGAGTTTCCCTAGTGCTTGCCTTGTAAATAATTTGGCTTTGCAGAGTTGGTCCTTCTTGTCTCTACTTTGTTGGTCGTTCTAGCTCAACCCAGTTGGGTGTTTGATAGCCATAAACGTAGTTGACACTAGATCTTTGGGATCTCTAGTTTGTACCTTTGCATTCTGTGTGAGTTATCCAGTTGGGGTTCACTAATTCTCTAGATATGCTCATTTTTTGACTTCGGTTTAGATTTTCTAGTTTTACTACTTCTACATTTGGGCATACTATATTTACAGTATAGCTCTCAGTTATTTGATGATGCCTACTGGGTGCCTGTTACCGGTATTCACCCTTACTTTTGTACAACTTCCCATGGGGTAGGTCCAGGTATTAGCCGTAGTTGCTGAGTTAGGGGTTTGCAGACAATTCAAGGGATATTGGTTAGCATCAATAGATAAGGACATTCTACAATTTCATTATGTTTTATGACGTGAAGTATAGGAGTTAAGTGTTGGAGTAAGAGTAAAGTGAATGGAAATGACTAAGGAATGACTTAGGGGTATTAGGATAAGTATAAAAGATCTAAAATACCAAGGGATCGAGAGAAATTACTAAAATGGCCTCACTTAAAATGGACAAGAAGTGCAGCCAAATGTATTATACCTAAGCCTATGTAGGTTGTGCTTTGCACCACAGACCGTAAAGGGCTCTGTGGTTTGCATACTTGGGCAGCCGATGGGGGTTCAAGTGGAGGGTTCCTTCCACGAGACCCTCCACAGACTATTGTGAGCAGTACAATTCATTCAGGGTTTTCTGGTGGAACCCTTCATTGAAATCCCTCAAGTTAGCCATGGAGCAACCCTCATCTGGACCAAGGCCATCTCTACGGAACCCTACATAGTCCGTGGAGTGCAGCAGGGCCTGTGGAGGGTTCCTTAACTATATAAAATATATTTTAAGAAACATTAAGGTTTCTGGAGATCCGAGTCCTTACATCATCCCTCCCTTGGGAATATTCATCCTTGAACGAGTTAGAAAATGGCTTGAAAATATTGGTTTTAACATAAAGCATCCCAACATGAATGAATAATGCATATTCAACATTTAGAATTGTGAAATCATTACATCCATCCTAAAGCAATATTCAAACAAGTTTTGTGCACATTTATGTATGTTATGACATGAAAAACCTAGAAATGAAGAGATTCTGACCATTTGAATCAAACGAACGTAATACCTTATGCTTGAGTGGATTGAAGTAAATAGGGATATCACTTCTCCAAAGAATTTTAACTTAAGCAATGTCTTTGTTGCGAAGCCTTTTAACATGCCTATAAAAAATCTCAACCTACATCTCTTTGTAGGTCATGTTCTCCCAAACATCAATACCTTCCTAAGGCGCAATTGTACAAGGATTACCAACCAACTTACTTAATCAACACATGAATACCCGGGTGAATAAAACTCATATCCAAAGGCAAATCCAACCTATATGCAACATTGCCAATCCACTAAACAATCTCATAAGAGCCTACATACCAGGGACTTAACTTGCCCGTTTTACCAAAATGCATCACACCTTTCATAGGTTAAATGGTTGACCTCTTGCCAATTGATTCTCAAAAAGATTTGAAATTGTTTGATTGGAAATTTCTCTTTGTCCCATGAGGGCTTTGGCTTCAATTCAATTATAAGGAAAGAAAAAAGGCTTTATCCAGTTTGGCGAGATATACCCCATCTTGAACAGGACTCAATTTGTCTAGTATAAAGCATTTGAAATACTTATAATTTTACAGTTCTATATTTTATTCTATATTATATCTCTCTCTTATTCTATGTTTAATTTGTTTAAAATTCAAATTGTCTTCATATACATGAAATCACCGAGTTGTAACTTAAGATCCTTAATCATGACATCTGAATAAGACTTTTGATAACTTTGAGACATTTTCAACCTTACCCTAATCAACGTCGCCTTCCCCATAGCCTCCAACATTAAATTTGGGCCAATCAATTCCATCTCACCTACCCCAAACCATCCCATTGAGGATCCAGATCTTCTTCCATACAAAGCTTCAAATGCTGCCATCTCGACGCTACACGATAACTGTTATTGTTGATTATCTCGATAAGCGGCAACTAATCATCCCAATTTCTTTTGAATCCCAATGCACAAGCCCTCAACATATCCTCCGAAATCTAACTTGTTCTCTAAGCATATCCATCAGTTTGAGGATGGAAGGTGGTACTTCATGTGCCAAGCACTATTTGAATTGACCTCTGAAAGTGAGAAATGAATTGAGTACCACGATCCGATATGACGGATATAGGAACTCCATATAACTGAACAACTCCCAATTATGTAACTTGGCATAGTCCTCGGCATTGAATGTAGTCTGCACCAATATGACATGAACTGAATCGGTCATCCAATCCATAATAACCCAATTAGAGTCAAACTATATCCGCGTATGGGTAAATTATTACAAAATCCATATTTACATCTTCCCACCTCCAAGTAGGAATCTCAATATTTTGGGCCAAACCATTGGGCCTTTGGTATTCTACCTTGACTTGTTGGCAATTAGGACATTTGAATATGAACTTGGCTATGAATTTCTTCACACCGCTCCACCAATAAACCACTCTCAAGTCCCGATACATCCTTATGGATCCTAGATGTATTGAATAAGGACAGTTATGAGCTTATCTTAGAACCACTTCCGTATTGCTATCAATATTAAGAATACATAATCGGGCTTGATACCAAATACACCATCTTCTGCATGGGAGACAATCTCTATCTTCTTTGGGAAACCAACTTCTTAAACTCAACCAATGGTGGATCTTATCCCTTTTTGTCTTTGACATCAACAACCACAGAAGATACAACAATATTCTTAACATGATTGCTACCATTATTAGAATCAACCTATAAAAGATCCAGTCTAGCCGAAAGGTGCACATCCTTCGCCAACTCCTTCTTGTCCTCATCAATATGAACCACACTACCCATAGATAGTTTACTAAGGGAATCAACTACAACATTTGCCTTGCCGGGATGACATTGCACGCTCACGTCGTAGTCTTTAAGAAGTTCCAATTATCTCCTTTGCCTCAAATTTAGATCTCTTTGGGTAAACACATATTTTAACATCTTGTGGTTAGTGAACATCAACATGAACCTTGTAAAGATAATGTCGTCGAATCTTCAAAGCAAACATCAAAGTCACCTATTAAAGATCATGAGTTGGAAAAGTTTGTTCATGCACCCTTCAGCTATATAGATACATAAGCTATAATCTTTCCATGTTGCATAAGTACGTGACCCAAACCAACCTACAAGCATCACAATATACAATAAATCAATCCAAGCCATCCGGTAGAGTCAGAATATAAGACAATGTAAGCTGATCCTTCAAAGAATGAAATCTTTTCTCAAACTTATCTTTTTTTACGAACATGACATTCTTTTGAGTCAATTAGTCAATGTTGATGAAATGCATGCATAACCCTCGTCAAATCTCCAATAATAAGCAATAAACCTAATAAAACTCCGAATATCATAAGGAGTCAATGGTCTAGGGAAATTTTTTGCAGTTTCAGTCTTCTTTGCATCAACTTCAATACCATCAACGAATGCCACAGAAAATAAAAGGCTACCTCATCCAACAAAAACTCACATTTACTAAACTTAGCAAATAATTTCTTGTCCCTCAAAGTTTGAAGAACCAATCTCAAATGATTTGTACTCTCTTGTTCACTCTGAGAATAAATCACAATATCATCGACGAAGACAACAAAAAAAGTATGAAGGATAGATTGAAAACCTTATTTATGAGATCCATAAACACCGCCAGGGCATTAGTCAACCCAAAAGACATCTCCACGAACCCAAAGTGCCCATATAAAGTTAGAAACGCTATCTTGCAAATGTCACACTTCCTTACCCTCAACTGATGATAAAAGGAATGAAGATTAATCTTTGAGAAGTGATTAACACCCTATAACTTATCAGAAAACCTCAATCCTCGAAAACCAATAATCAATCTATACAATAACCTTGATCAATTGTCGATAAGCAATACACATTTAAGGTGACCCATCCTTCTTCTTTACAAATAATGCATAAGTACCCCTTGGTGATACACTTAGCCTGATAATGCCCTTTCCAACAGCCCTTTAACTGATCCTTCAACTCCTATGATTCAAGTGGAGTAATATGATAGGGAGGAATGAAAATAGGTTGAGCATCAGGAAGAACATCTATATCAAAGTCTACTTCCTTTTCAGGAGAAATACTAAGCAAATCATTAGGAAACAAATTAATAAATTCATTAACCACAAGAACTGAGGCAAGAGTAGGGGACTCAGTCTTGATATCTCGAACTCAAATAATATTATATATTCACCTCTTAGAAATAGTTTCCTGGTGTTTTAGATATGAGATCGACGATTAAAAGCGGGAGTCACTACCCTCCCACTCAAGAATAGGATTATTTAGAAACTATAACTTGAGCTTTCGGGTGCTATAATCTATATAGGCATAAGAGGAATTCAACCAATCCATCTCAAGAATAACATCAAAATCAAACATCTCGAGTTCTAGAAGAACACATGGAAGGATTTTACGCAAGAATAAAATAGGATAACCCTGATAGACTCTATGGGGCACAATACACTCACCCACGAGAGTATACACAGAGAGTGGCTTCCCTAAAATTTCAAGACTTAAACAAAACTTAATAGCCAACAACAAAGTGACAAAAGATAAATTTGCACTGGGATCAAGTAAAGCATATGCATCAAAATGAAAGACTTTTAACATACTAGTCAATGCATCGGGAGTCTCTTCTACCTCTTGCATAGCATGCAAAGCATATAATTTGTTGTTGCAAGGAGAACCACCTTGTTGAGCCCTTGGTTGACATTGACCACCCTAAATAATTTGTCCTTGACTTTTCTTTGGAACGTTAGGACAATCAACAATTTCGTGGCCCATTTAACAATAAGTTAAATGCCAAGACTATTGGAAGACTACATTTTCCCATGATAGTTCTCATACAAGCACTCTTAACCAGGTTTGAACATTTAGTGCACTAGTATACCCTAATTATCAAAAATTCTCTTTTGCATTACACGCAATACTCCCCCTCTAATAACTATGATTAAAACTCTTCGGTTACAAGTTTCCACCTGTTTGACCTTTCTCTGCACATGATTTCTTATTTGATTAAAAGTATAACCCATACCATACTAAACTTATAAATTCGAATGCATTCGCTAGAATCCAAGAACTAAAACTAACAAATCAGATTCCAATAAAATATCATGACCTTATTGATCTTTTACTCATGTTTCTGAAACCATTATAAGTACCAAAATTTCATAGAAATTACACTGTGACTATTTGTAACTCTAAATTAGAACTTCTCTCTCTTCCCAAATGAAGTATTACTATACTTCTCCAGCCAACTCTAAGGTTCCCATTTGCTGTGTCACATCTACATTCTAGTCTCGAGTCGTGACAAAGGATCCCTATATGGTTCACATTAGAATCTCCAGGTAAACCTGTATTAGAACTTTCGCCGATGAAAGTCCTATTAGTGGGAGATGTTGTAATAACCCTATAGGTCATTTCTATGGTTTTGCAATTTCTTTTGTTGGTTTGAGCATGTTTATTGTAACCTTGGGTCATTGGTAATTTGTTAGGACTAGTGGGATTGTTATTGGTTAGGTTATTTGGGAAGTTATACCTGTAAAATAAGTTTTCTATTAAACTCCTAATAAACAACCTCAGAGCAAAATTTTGACTATTCCATTAGCTCTAGAACGATTAAATTAGGCTAGGAGGATGTTTGGTGTAGTTCTATCATGGTTTGCAAATTTAGCAGCTGGAAACAGTTAATAGCTAACTTAGACAACACCCTAAAGAATGGTTCCCTAAATGAGAATTTAGATAGTGGTTAACTTCTAAATATTGAGTATGGTCTAAGGCAATTGTTCGTTTGATACTAGAGACTTTCAGATGTGATTTGACCCCTAAGGTTTTTCATTAAAGGTTTCATATAAGTAAGTGGGACCTACCTTAGATTGTTATGATCACTGATGTTAATCCCATTTGCATCATTGGATTTGAAACACTAAAATTAATAGGGTTACAGAGTTCGTTTGTAAACATCGGAGTCCGTACGAGCCTAAGAAATTGAAAATGGATTAAATGGTTGTTGAATGGAACTGGAGCAACGTGGCAAGCCTTAGTGCTAAAATGTGGCTTGAGTTGAGACTTCCATGTGTGAAGGGCATGTTGCGTATATATTGGTTGACTTGTTTCCAGAAGAAGTATGTATGTGTGTGTGTGTATATATATATATTATATGCAACTTCGACCTGAATTTTCCAGGTCATTTTTAATCTGATTTGAGTGATTCAAAAGACTGCATTGTATGAAGCAAGGAATGTCATGGAAGTGTCATAATTCAATTTTAGGGAGACTTCAAGGTACAATCTCTAGTTTTTGCTTGTTATATATTGGAAATGAGTGAAAACATTTTATTGCGATATCTCAATCATTTCACAATGGAATTAACAGAAATTGTGTCTAAGTTATTTAATTTTTTAGAGGATCGTTGTGGTATGCTTGGATCACGATAATTTGGTCATATTTTGTGGAATTTGACCGAGACGTTGTGTGAGAAATGTTTTTCGATAGGAAACACAACTTTATTTTTGAGTCATTTCTCTGTCTTTCGGGATTTATTTTGGGCTCAACTTCTGGGTATGGACTCAGGGTGATGTAGGGATTATTTTACAGGGGTTGGTTCAACATTTTGGTTTTGGGCAACATTTTCCCCTATTTTAGTCATAATTGATGTAAATTCACCCATTTCTTGAGATTTTACAACCAAATCAGCCATAATGATCTTGTGATTTACGTTTTGATAGTTGCGCAACATTGAGATTATAGGAGAGAAAGAGACTGGGTGAACTAATTAGGAGTGTGAGGAACCACCTTCAAGGTAGGCTAGGCTTTTCTTTCCTATAAATTAGTTGACATATGTAATGATAGCCTGTTTCTTGTTGGAGGTCCCTTGTACACACACACATTTATGTGTGTGTTTGTGTATGTGTGTGTGAATATATATATATATGTATATATAATATATATACATGTATATATATATGTGTATATAATATATATATACACATATACACACACATATATACATATATATATATATATATTTGTATATACATGAAATTAAGACTATGATTATGATTTGGACTCTGTATACATGCATCAGTTCCGTTAGGTTATTTTAACATTGTCTGGGCAGTGTATGCTTCTAATAAGGAGTGTGAGGGTGAGTTAGCGCATTATATATGATGCTACATATGTACTTATATTTGACTGTTTAAATATTGGGTTGACTTGCTAAGCTCTCTGACACAGAAACTTATATTATGTCATCATGATTCTGATTATTCGCGATCTATATATTCTTATTACATTATGTTATAAGCTATATTTGATTATTGGAGATTGTGATCACTCTTTGGGCTTTATAATATCTATCTACGTTATACTAGCTGGTTTTAGCACTATTAAGCTGCGAGTTGACTTATTGGGGTTGAATGTAACTTATGCCACGTGATTGGCACGAATACCTATCTTGACCCTTGTTCACCTATGTGAGTAGTCTGGTGCACATGCTATATAGTAGTTGAGAGGCTGGGTTGTTGAGTAGGTGTTATATGTGGATAGTTGTAATAAATATATGTCACATATGATAATACGAGATTGTAATCGTTCTATTGATAATTGTACTAGTTGTATTCACTACAGTAGCTAATATCTGGCACTTTTGCACTACGGGAAGGCTAGGTTAGGACTGGATGTTGGCTAAATGCCCCGTGATAGGTAGGTATTCTTGCTTAACTCCTATATATATAAATGTGTAGGCTGATGATACTGAGTTGTGATGGCTGTGAGGTTGTTTGTTAATTATATATTGTATTGTGGACTGATTCTAGTGAAGATATGACTTTGCTGGGCTTGGTTGTTCTGGATACATATGAATTGCTTGTAACCATTCATGTTTACTCAGAGTACTCGTGGCTTCCTATATTGTGGTATAGTTTCCTAGTTTGACACGATTCCATGTTACTCAATGACATGCTTCAGTATATAACTGTTATCTATTATGCACTTGTTATTCTGGCGGGTAACTAGGAAACATACTATATTCTTGGAACTATTGGGATTGTGCTTCTGGTTGGGCCTTGTGACTTTTAAAATAAGATACAATATACCTCTGCATATAACTATCGGTGTACTACACCTATTCTACTTACTTATTCCTAGGGATATATTTTATAACCTAGCAAATAATGTTCTAATGTTGCTGGTTAGGACTTATTGTTGTTGATGTGAGATATGGTACCACAGAACTAATAATGGTGTAGAAATGGGAATATGGCTCTATTAGAGGGATATAGGTTGTATCCTATGGGCTTCCTTAGGTTATCTTTGATTGAAATGTTTTCCATACAAGTTAGTCCTAGGGACTGGCACCTTGTTCTAGAGATGGGTTCATTACTAGTGAGCTGGCACCTAGCTGCCTTGGCAAGCATTATTTGTGACAGTTGGGTTATGATATACTATGTTTAGGTGACACATCATTGATTCTTTATTCTCCTACAGCCTTAGCCTGGGCTTATGCTGAGCTTCCCTAAGGTACTATCAATATAGCCAAGTAGTAACTTCTATATTGAAAGGTTCGAGGTCCCATTTAATTATTAGACCATCTGGCGCTTGCAGACTTCCCCTAGCTAGAGGCAAGGTCGGGAGAACTAGGGGTTGGAGACCCTACCTCATTGGTAGGGGTTCGAGGCCCCATTTGACTATTGGGGGTTTGAGTATCCGTTTGACTAGGCCCCATTTGACTATTGGGGGTTTGAGGCCCCGTTTGACTATCTGGGGTTTGAGGCCCCATGTGGTACAGATTCTTGGAGTCATATACCTATAGTCATCCTGACTGAGCATGGATATACCCTCTAGGATTATATGGGCTTAGAGGGCCTGCAGGCATAGATATTAAGGCCTTAAACCCATGTACAACTTGACCCTCCATGACCATATGATACTGAGAGTTGGTTCCAATTGTGTTTATGCCCGTTAGGTCTCTCTTAGGTGTACCTGTTTGGCTTATGAGGGCCTAGTTGGCATATATGCATAGATACTAGGCCCTTGAACCCACGTAAAACACTATACCAAGATCTTGTGACAGTTGTGATATGGTTCATTTTCGAGTTTCCCTAGTGCTTGCCTTGTAAATAATTTGGCTTTGCACAATTGGTCCCTCTTGTCTCTGCTTTGTTGGTCATTCTAGCTCAACCCAGTTGGGTGTCTGATAGCCATAAACGCAGTTGACACTAGATCTTTGGGATCTCTAATTTGTACCTTTGCATTCTGTGTGAGTTATCCAGTTGGGGTTCACTAATTCTCTAGATATGCTCATTTTTTGACTTCGGTTTAGATTTTCTAGTTTTACTACAACTTCTACATTTGGGCATACTATATTTACAGTATAGCTCTCAGTTATTTGATGATGCCTACTGGGTGCCTGTTACCGGTATTCACCCTTACTTTTGTACAACTTCCCATGGGGTAGGTCCAGGTATTAGCCGTAGTTGCTGAGTTAGGGGTTCGCAGACAATTCTAGGGATATTGGTTAGCATCAATAGATAAGGACATTCTACAATCTCATTATGTTTTGATGGTCGTCTATTGTATTCAGATATTGTCCTTGTACTATGTAGTTGTGACTTGAGTCTATAATAGCTGTGCGCAAATGACTTCTAGGTTCTCAGTAGGTTATGGTTATGTTATTCGTACTTTGCTAGAATTGCCATGTTTAGTTATTCAAGACAGGTACCTTGGGCTTAGTTGGCTTGCCTATAGGCAGGATCTAACAGGCACCATCTTTACCTTAAAAGTTAGGTCGTGATAAATACATATACATATACATGCTTGTAAGAGAATCATAAGTCATTTTAAACGATAATCATGCACAATTGGACTCAAAATCCAAACCATAGTTCAATTCATACTTTCATGCATAGGAATAAATCAGTCATAACTTGTACATGATGGTATGAATAGACTCTAGAAAGCTTGCAGCGAAAACATAGACATTATGTGATCACATTCATGTCATAACCATACTTGTCTTGAATTCATAATCATAATCATAATTGGATAACAACCAAAATCATAAATCTCATAAAAAACTTTGTTCATGCATGCTCAAGACATCAGGAATGATAATGAAGCATAGGTACATGAAATACACACTTAAAACATGATATTAAGATGATATCATACTTAATCCATAAAGAAATCCACATTTGAACCAGACTTGAAATTACCCATACATAAATTCATAATTAAAGGGGACATATACATTTTAATTTCCCAAAATCTATGTAAATAGATGTAATGAATTAAATCATATTAAAATCATCAATTGAAATTAACCTATAACATAATTCTTTCAATTTGAAGCTAAATCAGAAAATCCACTTCCAAATCATGCTTAGAAATCATGAAATAGGAGAAACAATTTTTGGGGTTTTATGATTGGAAGGTAATCATGAAAGAAACCACACATATCTTGATTGAGTTAGAGAGATTAAGATGAATGGACTTGAACTTGAAAGAAAACTTGAGACCTTAGCTTGAATCTTTAAAGTTTTGGCTTGAATGATGTTTTATGACGTGGAGTATAGGAGTTAAGTGTTGGAGTAAGAGTAAAGTGAATGGAAATGACTAAGGAATGACTTAGGGGTATTAGGATAAGTATAAAAGATCTAAAATACCAAGGGATCGAGAGAAATTACTAAAATGGCCCCACTTAAAATGGACAAGAAGTGCAGCCAAATGTATTATACGTAAGCCTATGTAGGTTGTGGTTTGCACCACAGACCGTAAAGGGCTCTGTGGTTTGCATACTTGGGCAGCCGATGGGGGTTCAAGTGGAGGGTTCCTTCCACGAGACCCTCCACAGACTATTGTGAGCAGTACAATTCATTTAGGGTTTTCTGGTGGAACCCTTCATTGAAATCCCTCAAGTTAGCCATGGAGCAACCCTCATCTGGACCAAGGCCATCTCTACGGAACCCTACATAGTCCGTGGAGTGCAGCAGGGCCTGTGGAGGGTTCCTTAACTATAGAAAATATATTTTAAGAAACATTAAGGTTTCTGGAGATCCGAGTCCTTACATCATCCCTCCCTTGGGAATATTCATCCTTGAACGAGTTAGAAAATGGCTTGAAAATATTGGTTTTAACATAAAGCATCCCAACATGAATGAATAATGCATATTCAACATTTAGAATTTTGAAATCATTACATCCATCCTAAAGCAATATTCAAACAAGTTTTTTGCACATTTATGTATGTTATGACATGCAAAACCTAGAAATGAAGAGATTCTGACCATTTGAATCAAACGAACGTAATACCTTATGCTTGAGTAGATTGAAGTAAATAGGGATATCACTTCTCCAAAGAATTTTAACTTAAGCAATGTCTTTGTTGCGAAGCCTTTTAACATGCCTATAAAAAATCTCAACCTACATCTCTTTGTAGGTCATGTTCTCCCAAACATCAATACCTTCCTAAGGCGCAATTGTACAAGGATTACCAACCAACTTACTTAATCAACACATGAAAACCCGGGTGAATAAAACTCATATCCAAAGGCAAATCCAACCTATATGCAACATTTCCAATCCAATAAACAATCTCATAAGAGCCTACATACCTGGGACTTAACTTGCCCGTTTTACCAAAATGCATCACACCTTTCATAGGTTAAATGGTTGACCTCTTGCCAATTGATTCTCAGAAAGATTTGAAATTGTTTGATTGGAAATTTCTCTTTGTCCCATGAGGGATTTGGCTTCAATTCAATTATAAGGAAAGAAAAAAGGCTTTATCCAGTTTGGCGAGATATACCCCATCTTGAACAGGACTCAATTTGTCTAGTATAAAGCATTTGAAATACTTATAATTTTACAGTTCTATATTTTATTATATATTATATCTCTCTCTTATTTCTATATTTAATTTGTTTAAAATTCAAATTGTCTTCATATACATGAAATCACCGAGTTGTAACTTAAGATCCTTAATCATGACATCTGAATAAGACTTTTGATAACTTTGAGACATTTTCAACCTTACCCTAATCAATGTCGCCTTCCCCATAGCCTCCAACATTAAATTTGGGCCAATCAATTCCATCTCACCTACCCCAAACCATCCCACTGAGGATCCAGATCTTCTTCCATACAAAGCTTCAAATGCTGCCATCTCGACGCTATACGATAACTGTTATTGTTGATTATCTCGATAAGCGGCAACTAATCATCCCAATTTCTTTTGAATCCCAATGCACAAGCCCTCAACATATCCTCCGAAATCTAACTTGTTCTCTTAGCATGTCCATCAGTTTGAGGACGGAAGGTGGTACTTCATGTGCCAAGCACTATTTGAATTGACCTCTGAAAGTGAGAAATGAATTGAGTACCACGATCCGATATAATGGATATAGGCACTCCATATAACTGAACAACTCTCAGTTATGTAACTTGGCATAGTCCTCGGCATTGAATGTAGTCTGCACCAATATGACATGAACTGAATCGGTCATCCAATCCATAATAACCCAATTAGAGTCAAACTACATCCGCGTACGGGTAAATTATTACAAAATTCATATTTACATCTTCCCACCTCCAAGTAGGAATATCAATATTTTGGGCCAAACCATTAGGGCTTTGGTATTCTACCTTGACTTGTTGGCAATTCGGACATTTGAATATAAACTTGGCTATGTATTTCTTCACACCGCTCCACCAATAAACCACTCTCAAGTCCCGATACATCCTTATGGATCCTAGATGGAGTGAATAAGGACAGTTATGAGCTTATCTTAGAACCACTTCCGTATTGCTATCAATATTAAGAATACATAATCGGGCTTGATACCAAATACACCATCTTCTGCATGGGAGAAAATCTCTATCTTATTTGGGAAACCAACTTCTTAAACTCAACCAATGGTGGATCTTATCCCTTTTTGTCTTTGACATCAACAACCACAGAAGATACAACAATATTCTTAACATGATTGCTACCATTATTAGAATCAACCTATAAAACATCCAGTCTAGCCGAAAGGTGCACATCCTTCGCCAATTCCTTCTTGGCCTCATCAACATGAACCACACTACCCATAGATAGTTTACTAAGGGCATCAACTACAACATTTTCCTTGCCGGGATGACATTGCACGCTCACGTCGTAGTCCTTAAGAAGTTCCAGTTATCTCCTTTGCCTCAAATTTAGATCTCTTTGGGTAAACACATTTTAACATCTTGTGATTAGTGAACATCAACATGAACCTTGTAAAGATAATGTCGTCGAATCTTCAAAGCAAACATCAAAGTCACCTATTAAAGATCATGAGTTGGAAAAGTTTGTTCATGCACCCTTCAGCTATCTAGATGCATAAGCTATAATCTTTCCATGTTGCATAAGTACGTGACCCAAACCAACCTACAAGCATCACAATATACAATAAATCAATCCAAACCATCCGGTAGAGTTAGAATATAAGACAATGTAAGCTGATCCTTCAAAGAATGAAATCTTTTCTCAAACTTATCTTTCCTTACGAACATGACATTCTTTTAAGTCAATTAGTCAATGTTGATGAAATGCATGCAAAACCCTCGTCAAATCTCCAATAATAAGCAATAAACCTAATAAAACTCCAAATATCATAAGGAGTCAATGGTCTAGGGAAATTTTTTGCAGTTTCAGTCTTCTTTGTATCAACTTCAACACCATCAACGAATGCCACAGAAAACGAAAGGCTACCTCATCCAACAAAAACTCACATTTACTAAACATAGCAAATAATTTCTTGTCCCTCAAAGTTTGAAGAACCAATCTCAAATGATTTGTACTCTCTTGTTCACTCTGAGAATAAATCACAATATCATCGATGAAGACAACAAAAAAAGTATGAAGGATAGCTTGAAAACCTTATTTATGAGATCCATAAACACCGCCAGGGCATTAGTCAACCCAAAAGACATCTCCACGAACCCAAAGTGCCCATATAAAGTTAGAAACGCTATCTTGCAAATGTCACACTTCCTTACCCTCAACTGATGATAAAAGGAATGAAGATTAATCTTTGAGAAGTGATTAGCACCCTATAACTTATCAGAAAACCTCAATCCTCGAAAACCAATAATCAGTCTATACAATAACCTTGATCAATTGTCGATAAGCAATACACATTTAAGGTGACCCATCCTTCTTCTTTACAAATAATGCATAACTACCCCTTGGTGATACACTTAGCCTGATAAAGCCCTTTGCCAACAACCCTTTAGCTGATCCTTCAACTCCTTTGATTCAAGTGGAGTAATATGATAGGGAGGAATGAAAATAGGTTGAGCATCAGGAAGAACATCTATATCAAAGTCTACTTCCTTTTCAGGAGAAATACTAAGCAAATCATTAGGAAACAAATTAATAAATTCATTAACCACAAGAACTGAGGCAAGAGTAGGGGACTCAGTCTTGATATCTCGAACTCAAATAATATTATATATTCACCTTTTAGAAATAGTTTCCTGGTGTTTTAGATATGAGATCGACGTTTAAAAGCGGGAGTCACTACCCTCCCACTCAAGAATAGGATTATTTAGAAACTATAACTTGAGCTTTCGGGTGCTATAATCTATATAGGCATAAGAGGAATTCAACCAATCCATCTCAAGAATAACATCAAAATCAAACATCTCGAGTTCTACAAGAACACATGGAAGGATTTTACGCAAGAATAAAATAGGATAACCCTGATAGACTCTATGGGGCACAATACACTCACCCACGAGAGTATACACAGAGAGTGGCTTCCCTAAAATTTCAAGACTTAAACAAAACTTAATAGCCAACAACAAAGTGACAAAGGATAAATTTGCACTGGGATCAAGTAAAGCATATGCATCAAAATGAAAGACTTTTAACATACTAGTCAATGCATCGGGAGTCTCTTCTACCTCTTGCATAGCATGCAAAGCATATAATTTGTTGTTGCAAGGAGAACCACCTTGTTGAGCCCTTGGTTGACATTGACCACCCTAAATAATTTGTCCTTGACTTTTCTTTGGAACGTTAGGACAATCAACAATTTCGTGGCCCATTTAACAATAAGTTAAATGCCAAGACTATTGGAAGACTACATTTTCCAATGATAGTTCTCATACAAGCACTCTTAACCAGGTTTGAACATTTAGTGCACTAGTATACCCTAATTATCAAAAATTCTCTTTTGCATTACACGTAATACTCCCCCTCTGATAACTATGATTAAAACTCTTCGGTTACAAGTTTTCACCTGTTTGACCTTTCTCTGCACATGATTTCTTATTTGATTAAAAGTAAAACTCATACCATACTAAACTTATAAATTCGAATGCATTCGCTAGAATCCAAGAACTAAAACTAACAAATCAGATTCCAACAAAATATCATGACCTTATTGTTCTTTTACTCATGTTTCTGAAACCATTATAAGTACCAAAATTTCATAGAAATTACACTGTGACTATTTGTAACTCTAAATTAGAACTTCTCTCTCTTCCCAAATGAAGTATTACTATACTTCTCCAGCCAACTCTAAGGTTCCCATTTGCTGTGTCACATCTACATTCTAGTCTCGAGTTGTGACAAAGGATCCCTATATGGTTCACATTAGAATCTCCAGGTAAACCTGTATTAGAACTTTCGCCGATGAAAGTCCTACTAGTTGGAGATGTTGTAATAAACCTATAGGTCATTTCTATGGTTTTGCAATTTCTTTTGTTGGTTTGAGCATGTTTATTGTAACCTTGGGTCATTGGTAATTTGTTAGGACTAGTGGGATTGTTATTGGTTAGGTTATTTGGGAAGTTATACCTGTAAAATAAGTTTTCTATTAAACTCCTAATAAACAACCTCAGAGCAAAATTTTGACTATTCCATTAGCTCTAGAACGATTAAATTAGGCTAGGAGGATGTTTGGTGTAGTTCTATCATGGTTTGCAAATTTAGCTGCTGGAAACAGTTAATAGCTAACTTAGACAACACCCTAAAGAATGGTTCCCTAAATGAGAATTTAGATAGTGGTTAACTTCTAAATATTTAGTTTGGTCTAAGGCAATTGTTTGTTTGATACTAGAGACTTTCAGATGTGATTTGACCCCTAAGGTTTTTCATTAAAAGTTTCATATAAGTAAGTGGGACCTACCTTAGATTGTTATGATCACTGATGTTAATCCCATTTGCATCATTGGATTTGAAACACTAAAATTAATAGGGTTACAGAGTTCGTTTGCAAACATCGGAGTCCATACGAGCCTAAGAAATTGAAAATGGATTAAATGGTTGTTGCATGGAACTGGAGCAACGTGGCAAGCCTTCGTGCTAAAATGTGGCTTGAGTTGAGACTTCCATGTGTCAAGGGCATGTTGTGTATATATTTGTTGACTTGTTTCCAGAAGAAGTATGTATGTGTGTGTGTGTGTGTATATATATTATATGCAACTTCGACCTGAATTTTCCAGGTCATTTTTAATCTGATTTGAGTGATTCAAAAGACTACATTGTATGAAGCAAGGAATGTCATGGAAGTGTCATAATTCAATTTTAGGGAGACTTCAAGGTACAATCTCTAGTTTTTGCTTCTTATATATTGGAAATGAGTGAAAACATTTTATTGCGATATCTCGATCATTTCACAATGGAATTAACAGAAATTGTGTCTAAATTATTTAATTTTTTTAGAGGGTCATTGTGGTATGCTTGGATCATGATAATTTGGTCATATTTTGTGGAATTTGACCGAGACGTTGTGTGAGAAATGTTTTTTGATAGGAAACACAACTTTATTTTTGAGTCATTTCCCTGTCTTTCGGGATTTATTTTGGGCTCAACTTCTGGGTATGGACTCAGGGTGATGTAGGGATTATTTTATAGGGGTTGGTTCAACATTTTGGTTTTGGGCAACATTTTCCCTTATTTTAGTCATAATTGATGTAAATTCACCCATTTCTTGAGATTTTACAACCAAATCAGCCATAATGATCTTGTGATTTACGTTTTGATAGTTGCGCAACATTGAGACTATAGGAGAGGAAGAGACTGGGTGGACTAATTAGGAGTGTGAGGAACCACCTTCAAGGTAGGCCAGGCTTTTCTTTCCTATAAATTAGTTGACATATGTAATGATAGCCTGTTTCTTGTTGGAGGTCCCTTGTACACACACATTTATGTGTGTGTTTGTGTATGTGTGTGTGAATATATATATATATATATATATATATATATGTATATGTGTGTATGTGTATATGTGTATATATATATATTATATACACATATATATACATGTATATATATGTGTATATAATATATATATACACATATACACATACACACATATACATATATATATATATATATATATATATATATATATTTGTATATACATGATATTGAGACTATGATTATGATTTGGACTCTATATACATGCATAAGTTCCGTTAGTTTATTTTAACATTGTCTGGGCAGTGTATGCTTCTGATAAGGAGTGTGAGGGTGAGTTAGCGCATTATATATGATGCTACATAAGTACTTATATTTGACTGTTTAAATATTGGGTTGACTTGCTAAGCTCTCTGACACAGAAACTTATATTATGTCATCATGATTTTGATTATTCGCGATCTATATATTCTTATTAAATTATGTTATAAGCTATATTTGATTATTGGAGATTGTGATCACTCTTTGGGCTTTATAATATCTATCTATGTTATACTAGCTGGTTTTAGCACTATTAAGCTGCGAGTTGACTAATTGGGGTTGAATGTAACTTATGCCACGTGATTGGCATGAATACCTATCTTGACCCTTGTTCACCTATGTGAGTAGTCTGGTGCACATGCTATATAGTAGTTGAGAGGCTGGGTTGTTGAGTAGGTGTTATATGTGGATAGTTGTAATAAATATATGTCACATATGATAATACGAGATTGTAATCGTTCTATTGATAATTGTACTAGTTGTATTCACTACAGTAGCTAATATCTGGCACTTTTGAACTACGGGAAGGCTTGGTTAGGACTGGATATTGGCTAAATGCCCCGTGATAGGTATGTATTCTTGCTTAACTCCTATATATATAAATGTGTAGGCTGATGATACTGAGTTGTGATGGCTGTGAGGTTGTTTGTTAATTATATATTGTATTGTGGACTGATTCTAGTGAAGATATGACTTTGCTGGGCTTGGTTGTTCTGGATACATATGAATTGCTTATAACCATTCATGTTTACTAAGAGTACTCGTGGCTTCCTATATTGTGGTATAGTTTCCTAGTTTGACACGATTCCATGTTACTCAATGACATGCTTCAGTATATAACTGTTATTTATTATGCACTTGTTATACTGGCGGGTAACTAGGAAACATACTATATTCTTGGAACTATTGTGATTGTGCTTCTGGTTGGGCCTTGTGACTTTTAAAATAAGATACAATATACCTCTGCATATAACTATCGGTGTACTACACCTATTCTACTTACTTATTCCTAGGGATATATTTTATAACCTAGCAAATAATGTTCTAATGTTGCTGGTTAGGACTTATTGTTGTTGATGTGAGATATGGTACCACAGAACTAATAATGGTGTAGAAATGGGAATATGGCTCTATTTGAGGGATATAGGTTGTATCCTATGGGCTTCCTTAGGTTATCAGAAATGTTTTCCATACAAGTTAGTCCTAGGGACTGACACCTTGTTCTAGAGATGGGTTCATTACTAGTGAGCTGGCACCTAGCTGCCTTGGCAAGCATTATTTGTGACAGTTGGGTTATGATATACTATGTTTAGGTGACACATCATTGATTCTTTATTCTCCTACAGCCTTAGCCTGGGCTTACGCTGAGCTTTCCTAAGGTACTATCAATATAGCCAAGTAGTAACTTCTATATTGAAAGGTTCGAGGTCCCAATTAATTATTAGACCATCTGGCGCTTGCAGACTTCCCCTAGCCAGAGGCAAGGTCGGGAGAACTAGGGGTTGGAGACCCTACCTCATTGTTAGGGGTTCGAGGCCCCATTTGACTATTGGGGGTTTGAGGCCCCGTTTGACTATCTGGGGTTTGAGGCCCCATATGGTACAGATTCTTGGAGTCATATACCTATAGTCATCCTGATTGAGCGTGAATATACCCTCTAGGATTATATGGGCTTAGAGGGCCTGCAGGCATAGATATTAAGGCCTTAAACCCATGTACAACTTGACCCTCCATGACCATATGATACTGAGAGTTGGTTCCAATTGTGTTTATGCCCGTTAGGTCTCTCTTAGGTGTACCTGTTTGGCTTATGAGGGCCTAGTTGGCATATATGCATAGATACTAGGCCCTTGAACCCACGTAAAACACTATACCAAGATCTTGTGACAGTTGTGATATGGTTCATTTTCGAGTTTCCCTAGTGCTTGCCTTGTAAATAATTTGGCTTTGCACAGTTGGTCCCTCTTGTCTCTACTTTGTTGGTCGTTCTAGCTCAACCCAGTTGGGTGTCTGATAGCCATAAATGCAGTTGACCCTAGATCTTTGGGATCTCTAATTTGTACCTTTGCATTCTGTGTGAGTTATCCAGTTGGGGTTCACTAATTCTCTAGATATGCTCATTTTTTGACTTTGTTTTAGATTTTCTAGTTTTACTAGAACTTCTACATTTGGGCATAGTATATTTACAATATAGCTCTCAATTATTTGATGATGCCTACTGGGTGCCTGTTACCGGTATTCACCCTTACTTTTGTACAACTTCCCATAGGGTAGGTCCAGGTATTAGCCGTAGTTGCTGAGTTAGGGGTTCGCAGACAATTCAAGGGATATTGGTTAGCATCAATAGATAAGGACATTCTACAATCACATTATGTTTTGATGGTCGTCTATTGTATTCAGATATTGTCCTTGTACTCTGTAGTTGTGACTTGAGTCTATAATAGCTGTGTGCAAATGACTTCTAGGTTCTCAGTAGGTTATGGTTATGTTATTCGTACTTTGCTAGAATTGCCATGTTTAGTTATTCAAGACAGGTACCTTGGGCTTGGTTGGCTTGCCAATAGGCAGGATCTAACAGGCACCATCTTTACCTTAAAAGTTAGGTCGTGATAAATACATATACATATACATGCTTGTAAGAGAATCATAAGTCATTTTAAACGATAATCATGCACAATTGGACTCAAAATCCAAACCATAGTTCAATTCATACTTTCATGCATAGGAATATATCAGTCATAACTTGTATATGATGGTATGAATAGACTCTAGAAAGCTTGCAGCGAAAACATAGACATTATGTGATCATATTCATGTCATAACCATACTTGTCTTGAATTCATAATCATAATCATAATTGGATAAAAACCAAAATCATAAATCTCATAAAAAGCTTTGTTCATGCATGCTCAAGACATCAGGAATGATAATGAAGCATAGGTACATGAAATACATACTTAAAATATGATATTAAGATGATATCATACTTAATCCATAAAGAAATCCACATTTGAACCAGACTTGAAATTACCCATACATAAATTCATAATTAAAGGGGACATATATATTTTAATTTCCCAAAATCTATGTAAATAGATTTAATGAATTAAATCATATTAAAATCATCAATTGAAATTAACCTATAACATAATTCTTTCAATTTGAAGCTAAATCAGAAAATCCACTTCCAAATCATGCTTAGAAATCATGAAATAGGAGAAACAATTTTTGGGGTTTTATGATTGGAAGGTAATCATGAAAGAAACCACACATATCTTGATTGAGTTAGAGAGATTAAGATGAATGGACTTGAACTTGAAAGAAAACTTGAGACCTTAGCTTGAATCTTTAAAGTTTTGGCTTGAATGATGTTTTATGACGTGGAGTATAGGAGTTAAGTGTTGGAGTAAAAGTAAAGTGAATGGAAATGACTAAGGAATGACTTAGGGGTATTAGGATAAGTATAAAAGATCTAAAATACCAAGGGATCGAGAGAAATTACTAAAATGGCCCCACTTAAAATGGACAAGAAGTGCAGCCAAATGTATTATACGTAAGCCTATGTAGGTTGTGGTTTGCACCACAGACCATAAAAGGCTCTGTGGTTTGCATACTTGGGCAGCCGATGGGGGTTCAAGTGGAGGGTTCCTTCCACGAGACCCTCCACAGACTATTGTGAGCAGTACAATTCAGTCAGGGTTTTCTGGTGGAACCCTTCATTGAAATCCCTCAAGTTAGCCATGGAGCAACCCTCATCTGGACCAAGGCCATCTCTACGGAACCCTACATAGTCCGTGGAGTGCAGCAGGGCCTGTGGAGGGTTCCTTAACTATAGAAAATATATTTTAAGAAACATTAAGGTTTCTGGATATCCGAGTCCTTACATCATCCCTCCCTTGGGAATATTCATCCTTGAACGAGTTAGAAAATGGCTTGAAAATATTGGTTTTAACATGAAGCATCCCAACATGAATGAATAATGCATATTCAACATTTAGAATTGTGAAATCATTACATCCATCCTAAAGCAATATTCAAACAAGTTTTGTGCACATTTATGTATGTTATGACATGAAAAACCTAGAAATGAAGAGATTCTGACCATTTGAATCAAACGAACGTAATACCTTATGCTTGAGTAGATTGAAGTAAATAGGGATATCACTTCTCCAAAGAATTTTAACTTAAGCAATGTCTTTGTTGCGAAGCCTTTTAACATGCCTATAAAAAATCTCAACCTACATCTCTTTGTAGGTCATGTTCTCCCAAACATCAATACCTTCCTAAGGCGCAATTGTACAAGGATTACCAACCAACTTACTTAATCAACACATGAAAACCCGGGTGAATAAAACTCATATCCAAAGGCAAATCCAACCTATATGCAACATTGCCAATCCACTAAACAATCTCATAAGAGCCTACATACCAGGGACTTAACTTGCCCGTTTTACCAAAATGCATCACACCTTTCATGGGTTAAATGGTTGACCTCTTACCAATTGATTCTTAGAAAGATTTGAAATTGTTTGATTGGAAATTTCTCTTTGTCCCATGAGGGCTTTGGCTTCATTCAATTATAAGGAAAGAAAAAAGGCTTTATCCAGTTTGGCGAGATATACCCCATCTTGAACAGGACTCAATTTGTCTAGTATAAAGCATTTGAAATACTTATAATTTTACAGTTCTACATTTTATTCTATATTATATCTCTCTCTTATTCTATATTTAATTTGTTTAAAATTCAAATTGTCTTCATATACATGAAATCACCGAGTTGTAACATAAGATCCTTAATCATGATATCTGAATAAGACTTTTGATAACTTTGAGACATTTTCAACCTTACCCTAATCAACGTCGCCTTCCCCATAGCCTCCAACATTAAATTTGGGCCAATCAATTCCATCTCACCTACCCCAAACCATCCCACTGAGGATCCAGATCTTCTTCCATACAAAGCTTCAAATGCTGCCATCTCGACGCTACACGATAACTGTTATTGTTGATTATCTCGATAAGTGGCAACTAATCATCCCAATTTCTTTTGAATCCCAATGCACAAGCCCTCAACATATCCTCCGAAATCTAACTTGTTCTCTTAGCATGTCCATCAGTTTGAGGATGGAAGGTGGTACTTCATGTGCCAAGCACTATTTGAATTGACCTCTGAAAGTGAGAAATGAATTGAGTACCACGATCCGATATAATGGATATAGGCACTCCATATAACTGAACAACTCCCAGTTATGTAACTTGGCATAGTCCTCGGCATTGAATGTAGTCTGCACCAATATGACATGAACTGAATCAGTCATCCAATCCATAATAACCCAATTAGAGTCAAACTACATCCGCGTACGGGTAAATTATTACAAAATTCATATTTACATCTTCCCACCTCCAAGTAGGAATCTCAATATTTTGGGCCAAACCATTGGGCCTTTGGTATTCTACCTTAACTTGTTGCAATTAGGACATTTGAATATAAACTTGGCTATGTATTTCTTCACACCGCTCCACCAATAAACCACTCTCAAGTCCCGATACATCCTTATGGATCCTAGATGTATTGAATAAGGACAGTTATGAGCTTATCTTATAACCACTTCCGTATTGCTATCAATATTAAGAATACATAATCGGGCTTGATACCAAATACACCAACTTCTTAAACTCAACCTATGGTGGATCTTATCCCTTTTTGTCTTTGACATCAAGAACCACAGAAGATATAACAATATTCTTAACATGATTGCTACCATTATTAGAATCAACCTATAAAACATCCAGTCTAGCCGAAAGGTGTACATCCTTCGCCAACTCCATCTTGGCCTCATCAACATGAACCACACTACCCATAGATAGTTTACTAAAGGCATCAACTACAACATTTGCCTTGCCGGGATGACATTGCATGCTCAAGTCGTAGTCTTTAAGAAGTTCCAATTATCTCTTTTGCCTCAAATTTAGATCTCTTTGGGTAAACACATATTTTAACATCTTGTGATTAGTGAACATCAACATGAACCTTGTAAAGATAATGTCGCCGAATCTTCAAAGCAAACATCAAAGTCACCTATTAAAGATCATGAGTTGGAAAAGTATGTTCATGCACCCTTCAGCTATCTAGATGCATAAGCTATAATCTTTCCATGTTGCATTAGTACGTGACCCAAACCAACCTACAAGCATCACAATATACAATAAATCAATCCAAGCCATCCGGTAGAGTCAGAATATAAGACAATGTAAGCTGATCCTTCAAAGAATGAAATCTTTTCTCAAACTTATCTTTCCTTACGAACATGACATTCTTTTGAGTCAATTAGTCAATGTTGATGAAATGCATGCAAAACCCTCGTCAAATCTCCAATAATAAGCAATAAACCTAATAAAACTCCGAATATCATAAGGAGTCAATGGTCTAGGGAAATTTTTTGCAGTTTCAGTCTTCTTTGTATCAACTTCAATACCATCAACGAATGCCACAGAAAACAAAAGGCTACCTCATCCAACGAAAACTCACATTTACTAAACTTAGCAAATAATTTCTTGTCCCTCAAAGTTTGAAGAACCAATCTCAAATGATTTGTACTCTCTTGTTCACTCTGAGAATAAATCACAATATCATCGATGAAGACAACAAAAAAAGTATGAAGGATAGCTTGAAAACCTCATTTATGAGATCCATAAACACCGCCAGGGCATTAGTCAACCCAAAAGACATCTCCACGAACCCAAAGTGCCCATATAAAGTTAGAAATGCTATCTTGCAAATGTCACACTTCCTTACCCTCAACTGATGATAAAAGGAATGAAGATTAATCTTTGAGAAGTGATTAGCACCCTATAACTTATCAGAAAACCTCAATCCTCGAAAACCAATAATCAGTCTATACAATAACCTTGATCAATTGTCGATAAGCAATACACATTTAAGGTGACCCATCCTTCTTCTTTACAAATAATGCATAAGTACCCCTTGGTGATACACTTAGCCTGATAAAGCCCTTTGCCAAAAGCCCTTTAACTGATCCTTCAACTCCTTTGATTCAAGTGGAGTAATACGATAGGGAGGAATGAAAATAGGTTGAGCATCAGGAAGAAGATCTATATCAAAGTCTACTTCCTTTTCAGGAGAAATACTAAGCAAATCATTAGGAAACAAATTAATAAATTCATTAACCACAAGAACTGAGGCAAGAGTAGGGGACTCAGTCTTGATATCTCGAACTCAAATAATATTATATATTCACCTCTTAGAAATAGTTTCCTGGTGTTTTAGATATGAGATCGACGTTTAAAAGCGGGAGTCACTACCCTCCCACTCAAGAATAGGATTATTTAGAAACTATAACTTGAGCTTTCGGGTGCTATAATCTATATAGGCATAAGAGGAATTCAACCAATCCATCTCAAGAATAACATCAAAATCAAACATCTCGAGTTCTACAAGAACACATGGAAGGATTTTACGCAAGAATAAAATAGGATAACCCTGATAGACTCTATGGGGCACAATACACTCACCCACGAGAGTATACACAGAGAGTGGCTTCCCTAAAATTTCAAGACTTAAACAAAACTTAATAGCCAACAACAAAGTGACAAAAGATAAATTTGCACTGGGATCAAGTGAAGCATATGCATCAAAATGAAAGACTTTTAACATACTAGTCAATGCATCGCGAGTCTCTTCTACCTCTTGCATAGCATGCAAAGCATATAATTTGTTGTTGCAAGGAGAACCACCTTGTTGAGCCCTTGGTTGACATTGACCACCCTAAATAATTTGTCCTTGACTTTTCTTTGGAACGTTAGGACAATCAACAATTTCGTGGCCCATCTCACCACAGCCAAAATAAGCACTTATATCTTTCAAGCATCTACCTGAAAGGTCATTACCACATTTGTCACACCTAGGATGTACGGGCCAACCATCACCTTATGACTCGAGAGGAGGCAATCATTGGCAGCCCTCAGATTTGAACATTGGCCTTATTGGAATTGACCATGACCACCACTACTCCTGGAGTTAGAGCACTAACAATCATAATATTCCCTGTTGGAATCGCCAATGGTCCTCTCCTTGAGCTTCTCCCCTTCAATATTTTTAGCATATGCCATGTGCTTGGAAATATCCATCTTCCGAACAAGTTTGACGTCAGAATGTTCTTGTGAGCTATGGCCAATACTGGGTGTGTAAGCATTGATTTCAAATCCGAGCAACATTCTTTCACAACCAAGTCAAAAATCCCTATTAATTTGTGCATTCTAGCACTAGGGTCAAGCACAAATGTAGAAACATACTCGGAGAGCTTTGTACACTTAAGGGCATATTCCGTCACACTCATTCCACCTAGTTTGAGGTTGATAACTTCTATCAATCCTCCCTGAGTTCAAGAGGCAAGAAACGATCTAGGAAAGCTAATTTTAACTCTTTGGAAAAACTCCATCATCTTCTACTTTTTTGGTCAATCATTGAGTATAACACACTTGGGCCACTCCCTTCAGCTAGTAAGTCCATAAATCAACCTTTTCTTTTAAAAACACCCTTATAATAGTCAACACTTTGTAGATCTCATCAATGAACTCTTAGGCATCCTCATCAGCCTTGTAGTCGAAGAACTTCGGAGGGTTCATTTGGGGTAAAGTCTCTTATCATAGCATTAGGGATGGTTACATGGTGAGAAGGAAAAACATGCCTAGCTTGGTGGGTTACAACTTGACCAGATATAAAAAAAGCAGTCTAGAACTCATCATCAGTAACTGGCTCATCCTTGGGCTTTTGAGGAGCTTTGTCTTTGTTAACAAGGGCCTGTCTAGGTAGAAGGGATCTTCTTTGAGGAATCAACTATATGGTCATCAAGGAACATCTTTTAGATTTAGTAAACCACAAGACACTTCCTACGATGTAACATGAATAATGAAGAAGTGAAACATTTCCTAAAATACCTTATAGCCTCCTACTCATAGGTGTGGTGCACTTCACACTCATGAATAAGACACTACTTGATATGGAATGTTAAACTCCAAGGATCATTCCAAAATCTTAATGCACTGATACCAAGCTTTTCATGACCCAAGATGATTGCCTAGGTATAACGTTGTGAATGGGAACCCAAAAGTCCCCAAACAAGACTGATAGCATACTTAAGCATATAATTTGTTAGGAAAAGTGGAATAAATATCATCAACTAACACTAAGGGGCAGGTAAAGTAAGACAAACTCTTTGGGGTGAGGCTATGGAATTGCCTTCATACAACTTATACAAGTATGTCCAAGGGAATGGAGCATGGGACACACTCTATGGGAAGTAAGGACTTAGGCCTTTCATCATCTTGCCATGCATCACAAATAACAAAGCTCGGGGATGGACATGGGATACCCTTTATAGATACATAGCGTAACATGATTCGTATATATTATAGTATCCAACAATGCCACTAATCATAATGGGACCGGGGCCAAGATATTTCTTGGGACCATTCTCAACATAAAGTATTATAAATGGCCATAACAAAGCATAGGTAGATAGAAGGTGGGTATTGTCCCTGGAGTACAGGATTCACCACAAGCAAACTTCCACAAACGAATCTAGCCATGAAGAGGCGGAAGAATGTCCCTGGTTCCCACAAGGTTAGAACATGTAGGCAAAAGTATGAATTAGTACATTTGTATGTACTATGTATACGACAATTCAATGGACCTCAACTGACATGTAAGACCATATGAGCTATTACATGGAAACTTGATATTGCCTCTACACAAAAAAAGAGTAGTCTACTTGCCAAAGGTAAGCTATACCCCACATAGTGGGTGATTCTCAATATTGGGAAACATGATCCTACAGTGGTAACATATTATTGAGAAAGGTAGGATTAATATAAGGACCTTTTTGTCGAGCGCCCACCTTCATTCTCATTCAATGCTAAGTCATCGTCCCACTAGAATACAATTACATATACATGCTTGTAATATAATAACAAGTCATTTCAAACCATAATTATGCAAGCTTCGACACAAAAGTCAAATCATCAATTCACACTTTCTTGCATAGGAATAACTCATTCATAGAATGTACATAATGGTGCGAATACACCCACAAAATTGAGCAGCCATACATTTTGTGATTACATTCATGTCATAACCATACTTGTTATGAAATCATAATCATAATTGAGTAATAATCCACATCATAAATCTAGTAAAGACCTTTGGTCATGCAAGCTCATGACATAAAGAATGAGAATAAATCTTAGGTACATGAAATTCATACTTAAAATATGATAATAAGATGAAGCTTCTAATCTTATCTAGGATATTTTTATTATGCCTTTTTAGGCCTTCTAACTAGTGGATACATCTAGTATTTCTATTTTCTGAGTTGTCCTTGGCAAGTAGGCTCATTCTTTAGCCGATATAGAGTATGACATTAGTATTCCATATTATAGCTCAAATGTCTTTGTTAGTTACAGTATTATTCCCAAATCTCTACTTGTGTGCTTCCTTTGAATTACCATAGCTTTTTTTATGCTTTATTTTGAAATTAGTTGTATTGCTAAATCTTCAAAATTAACCATATCTGTTACATATTCTTTGTTATTATATTTACTCATTGCATTTCAGATGTGCATAATTAGTATATTACAAAGTACTAAGACATTTTGCCTACATGATTATAATCATGTAGATGATATACCTTATCCTCCTCCTCGTGTCTAGGTTGATCGTGAAAACTTGGAGTTTTTGGTGAGTTCCCATCACCTTGAAATAGAATCCTTATCTTCTATCTTTACTTTTGACAATTCAGACTATGTATTTTTTCTATGACTTTGAATTAAGGGGTGCAGACTTGTTCTTTTACTCTTTTTATTGACTTGCTTTTGTCTAGAGATGTGTTTGGACTACTACTTCTCTTTGATTATATCCTGAACTATTAAGTTTTGCTTCAGGTTTTAGCTATGATATGTCCCTTAGTCTATTACTCTATTTCATATTGTAACTCATCTATTATGCATTATTTTAACCTATAAAGTGCATGTATGATCTAAGAGGCTTGTTTGAGGACCTTTGAGTTCTCATTCGTCGTGTCATACCTAGGCCCTAGGTTTTCATCGTGAAAATCTTTGTATCAGAGCACTAGGTTTTAAAATAGTCCTTGGAAATCCACACACCACATCAAGTAGTGTCCTATTAATGGTTGTGCAGCGCGCTGTAATTATAAGTAGGTTTAAGGACCCAAACTTTATACAACCCTAGTGGAGCTTGAAACTTTGGTTCCAAAAAAAGTTGGACCAAGGTGACGCTTCATGGAAGCCTTCACGGTCCATGTAAGGCTATACGGACCGTGTGAGAGCTCCTTGAAGTGGCCCTTGTCCTTGTATAGGAAGTTTTGTCCTTAGTGTGGATGTTTAAGACTAATGCATACCACACATTAACCCCACATGGTCTGTGTGAGGCTTCACAGTCCGTATGGTAGCCTTGGCCTTGAAAATCAACATTTTTTGGCCAAGGCATTTCATATGGACCCTCTAACAGACCGTATAGTCCTTCAAGGTCCGTGATGCCTCCCATATGGGCATTAGAGTGAAAATTTTCTAAGCATTGAATCACTATCTCAGAACTTGATCGTTGAAAGATAAATTTAAGTGAAGCTTCACGGAGGAGGCATAGGGTTCATATACCTTGGTATGGACTCTGAAGCCCTCTGTATGGGTGTTGGTGTGCATTTTTTAAAGTATGGAATTCCTTTGGCTAAGCTTTTCATATGAGCCGATAAAAGGATCAACTTTAAATGGTTATATATCTTAGCACAAAATGCACGAGGTAGGACCACAACATATCTAATTGAATCTCTTTGAATTAGCTTCCCAACACATCCAATTTCACCTTATTCTGAGTTTGGATCAAGAAGTGATGCCCATTTTGGAAAGACCGTTCGTGCATGGTTTCTTATGAATTGGCTAAGTATGGTCTCACAAGAGGGTTTACAGTTCGTGAGACCTTGTACGGGCTTCCATTTCATTAATGGTTTTTGTTTGTAATTATGGTTACTCCTAAGGGGAATTTGTAACTTCCTATGCTATCCTAAGATCTCCAAATGACCCAAACTCTATTTCTATCATACAAATTCATTCCTGCACAGAATTTTATTGAACTCTCCTAAAAACTCTCTCAAGAACTCTTGTGAAGACTAAGCATGGGAATCAAGTGAAAACTCTTTTCTTCATCAAAATTTCCTCTCAAATTTCCTTCATTAACTTAGGTATGTGGGATTCATTCTTTGTCCCTTCCAACACAGAAGACCCAAACTCTTTTCATTTGAATTTCATGAGATATTTCTTATTTTAATTATGGTTTTTGAAGATTATTGTTTATTAAATTCAATTGAAGTATGGGCTATGCTTTATTGTTGATTTTAAATTGGTTTAAGCCCTAGCATGTTGATTACATGATTATTGTGCAGATTTGAATATGCATTGTCCCTTTAAAGTTTGATTTAAACATTGGTAATCAATATTGTGATTTGAATGTGGTTTTCACTTATAGATTTACTTCCATTTCATATTGTATTATTGATTTTAGATTAATTCTCAATTGCCCATGTTATTCTCACCTCATTCATGGCATATGCATTCATGAATATTGGATTTTATAAAAATTATGAAGTGGGTTAAGCCAATTATGTTTATGTATATGATTTTGTTAAAAGTATAATTATGACAAGAATGTGATCACATAAATATCTATTATTATTGGCTCTTTGAGCATATTGGGTGCTTTTACCGTATATTGTAGTGCATGAGCTATTCCTATGCATGAAAAGTATGGATTGAATTGTGATTTGGCTTTTTATTCCAAGAATGTGATTACGAAGAATGTTTGCCTTTTAAGCCTTAATGCGCATTGAAATGATTTGAAATGACATTTTTCTCTTTTGAAAGCATGATTATATATAGGTATTCTCGTGGGATGTTTTTACTTAGCACAGATGGATTGGGGGCGTCAGCGCTACCCTCAAGTGTCTTCTCCCGTTTCTTGAATTATTTGCCAACATAGGTATATGGTAGACATTACCAAAATGACTGGGTCCTAAGGAATGGTTACACATTTATGTGATATGAGATGATATTGGAAATCCTTCTTAAATGACTAGGTCATACAGAAGGTGTCTATCCACCGAAATGACTAGATTGTAAGGTGTGATATAGGTTACACTTGGCAAGTAATCTTCTCCTAACGATGAGAGAGTGTAGATTCACCTTCCAAGTAGTCTAGGCTTTCTTGCACCTTTATATGTAGTTGAAATATATGTATATTGGGAGCCTGTTGCTATTAGAAGTGGCGCATAAGTTATATATATGTTATTGAGGTCGAAATTATCATTAGTATTTTGTATTACCTATAACTATTATATTAGCTTGGTTTAATATTGTGTGGGCCGTAAATGTTTCTTGTAAGTGTTGTTAAGGCGAGATATAGCGGGATTGAGGTAAGTTAAGCGTTTATGCTACCTATGTACATATATTTGTCTGATTATGTGCTCATTTGTCTTGTTGGGCCTACTAATATTGATACCTACATCATATTCAGTATGATTCTTGTTTCTTTCTACTCAAGCTATGATTATGTCCTACTTAAGACTGTCCTTCCCCTAACCTTTGCTGAAATATGTGGTACCTTGTTGTATGTGGTTGGGATTTATCGAGTATAGGATGTACGTGATGATTTGGGCCTGTGATAACTTTAGCTATTATATTAGTTGAGTTTTAAAAATGGCCAAGGTGTGAATGAGCTTGATGAAGGTTAAATATAAACTTATTCCACATGATTGATAAGTACACCTAGCTTAATGCTTATCTATTTGTGTGAGTAGTTTGGTGCAAGCGGTATGTAATGCCATGACAGACTAGCTTTTGGTTGTATTCCATGCCACGTATATAGACCCTGTTAATATAATTTTATTTATACTTCTTGTTCCGAAAACTTTTTGTACTAGTTGTTGGCTACTTTTAGCTATTTTGTGTTGTACTAAACTTTTGTATGGCTAGACACAGTCATATACTACTTCTGTTGATATGTGTTCGTACTTCTGAGTTGTCTTGTACTAAGGGAAACATGCCATATTTTGGGGAGTGAGTTATCGGTTGTACTCTTGAACGCACTGTGATTCTACTATTCTAAAGTATTTTTATACTGGATAACAGGTTGTTTAATGACTAGGTTGTAATCTTGATTATGACATTGTAATGACCCGACCTAGGGGCCAAGTCATAACATGGAAAATGAGATATCCAAAGGTACCTCACCCAAGCTATCTAAGCATCTCAAGCATTTATAGGCATTAAACCGAAATTTATCGCTGAAAAACATAAGGGGAAGTGGCGATGGGCTATTTTATGATATGAAGCAACATAAAAAAGCAGAGAAATTAGAAAATATCATTTGAACATAAGCATACAATTAATCATAAGGAATAAAATTGGTATGGTCGGTTTCCATTAGATAGGAAGAACATCCATAATAGATAACATAGAAAATAAAAGCCTTAGAAGGGACGTAAATCCATTATTTAAAAAAACGTAAGAATGGAGTGGAAAATAGGTGGAGTCCCTAACTAAGGGCACATCACAATAATAAGCTAGTCTCGAGTGCCAAGTACTAACCACGAGCCGGTGTAGGAGTACTTATCCCTACATAGTTAAATTATACAGGCAAATATGTGTTAGCACATTTGAATGTACTGAGTATGTGAGATGTAATGCAAGGATGAAATTGTACTACCATCATAATTGAACATAATTTAGGGATATACATAAGATAATGAATCATGAGATAAGCTTAAGCCTGCACAAGGAATAGTACTCAGGTCAATATGAGATGATGTATATGGAACCAAATAAACTAAAGACATATTATAAGATCATGTAAACTTGTGGGAATGGAGCATACCCAACAGTAAGACCATGTGAGCTACTACATGCAATCCAATGAACTCCTTCCCATGGAAAAAGGCCAATGCACTCCTTCCATTAGGAAAAGGGGAATCTACTTGCCAAAAGAGATATCCAAAACTTAGTAACTTTGCAACTGCATCTTTCGTAACTTTTGGGACTACGTGGATCCACTAGCCTAGCCTATAAGTCTCCTACAGTGCAACATAGTTGGGGACATTGAGATTTATCTTCAAGGTATCATGCCTCAACTAACGTGATGAGTCCCAATCTTTAGTTCTCTCGGTCCTAAGTCATCCTACGGAATCTTTTAAATCATGCTCTTTGAATCATAATTACAAACATAGGAGTAGCTCGAACTTGAGAATCTTTCTTAAATATCTTGAGGGCTAAATTCATCATACATATATCTTTGGTAAACTTTAACTTTGATGTTCTTCAAGAATGCCCTATTCAGAGTAATACTTCACAAGATCTATCATTAAAAATAAGGTAGGCTTATTTGATGCATGGAACAATCAAAAATCACATAATTCTTAAAAAAATCTTTAAGAGGAACATTGAAATAGTCCCACCTTAATCATATCGAAATCCATCTCAGAATAACCATCACACTTCAAAACATAAGTACATTTACGTAACAAAATAGTCATTAAATTTAGTAACATCATATAGTAGCATAGGAACCATAAAATCATCATAAGCATGCACTTTAAATTGAGGAACTTAAAGAAAAGGTAAAATTCCTAGTAGGGAACTCTATGGGTCAAATACCCATAAATCAACTCACATACCTGGGGAACTAGAGAGAAATAGAAATGAAGCCCTTGGGGAAGAACCTAGGAAACCCTAGCCTTTTTCTTGGGAGTTCTTGCCTTAGAACTTTGGAATTGAAGGAATGAGAGATGAGGGGTATTTCTTCGGATTGAAGACTAATATAGGTCTCCCTTCCTGTCCCACAAAGGACGTAGATAGGAATAAATTTGCAGAAAAGACCACATTGTCCCTTATTAAATATTGTTTGAAGCAACATACAGAACTCGATCATGGGTCGTGGATTGACTTATGGCCATAAGTACCCTTTTCTGATAGCGCACCTAAGAATCATAAAATCTGACATTTGCTAAATTTAAAGCTACGATCAACATTATAGGCCATGAAATTACTTGCGCGCTATGTTGGACTAGTAGAGTCCTTCAACACGTAGCCCAGTCTTCTCCTTATTCGAGACCTCATTCCATGAAAACATATATGAGGCTTAACCTAGTACATGGGCCTTCTGATAACTCTTAAGTCACCTTCCTAAAAATTTCAAATTTTCTTCATGTCTGGGTCCCACTCATGAACATTTCTACGAGCCGTAATATATCCTACGGGTTGTAACTTGGTCTGTGAGTTAACTCACACTTGGAAACTTTTCGCCTTCCTAAGGTTCTATGTTTTCAAACCAATCCTATAGGTCGTATAACAACTTACAGGTCGTAAGTGGTCCCGTAAACCTGGTTCCTGATTATTTTCAGGCCAACTTTTCTGCGCTCAAGGCTCCTAAACTGGGGGTCATTAAAATATCTCCCCCTTAGGAACATTCATCCCCGAATGTAATTAAAGACAGACTCTAAAGAGTAAACTAGAGCTAATAGCCCAATATTCATGCAAAAATATAAGTCAAGCATCATTTCTAAAACATTTCAGATTTCATATTTTAAAATATGTCTCAAAACAGTCTATAAACATCAAAATAAATGCATACATTGTCAGAAGCTAAAATGCATGGAACTTATGGTTTTAGAAGAATCTTCTTAGTGCCTTAGGCTTGAGCATAGTGGAATAGATGTGGAGAATGCTTCATCATATTAGCTTCCGCTTCCCATGTTGTACCCTCGATATGTTGGTTCCTCTAAAGTACCTTGATGGATGCATCTTCCTTGTTCTTTATCTTCTTCACTTATTGGTCTAACATTTCGACTGGTACCTCTTCATAACTCAAATCCTCTTCAATGTTCAGATCATGAAAAGGAACTAAGCAACTCGGGTCACCCATGAATTTCCTCAACATCAATACGTGGAAGACCAGATAAATCAAGTACAACTAGTTGGGTAGGTCCAACTTATATTCTACTTTCCCCACACTTCTCACCAGCTTATAAGGTCCTACATATCTAGGACTGTGTTTCCCTTTTTTACTGAACCGTAGAACACTTTTCATCGGAGACACCTTCAAATAGATCTTATCACCAACTTGGAACTCAAGTTCCATTCTTCTTACATTAGAGTAGGACTTTTGTAAGCTTTGGGTTATTTACAATTTCTCCCTTATCCTTCTAATTTTCTCTATAGCATTCATCACCAAGTCTAGTCCAATTAATTATATCTCACTGACTTTGAACCACCTAATGAGAGATCAACATCGTCTTCCACACAATGCTTCAAATGATGCCATCCTAATAATTGCATGAATGTTGTTATTATAATCAAACTCGATAAGTGGCAGATGTTTATCCCACCTTCCCTTGAAATCCAACATGCAAGCTCTTAGCATATCTTAAAGCATCTGAATAGTCCTTTTGGTTGCCAAGTCCCCTTTGGAAAGGCTTCCAAAAGTGAGAAATGAATTGAACTTCATGATTAGATCTAATAGAAAATGGAATACCATGCAACCTCACCAACTCATAGATATACAAGCGAGCATAGTTCTTGGCACAAAAATTAGTTTTGTCTTGTAGGAAATGAGCTGACTTCATCATTCAGTCAACTATTACCCATATGGAACCAAAACACTTTTTCATCTTTCCCAACCCAACTACAAACTACATGTTGACATATTCCCCCTTCCAAGTATGAATATCAATGTCTTGAGCTAGGCAACCTGACCTTTGGTGTTGAACTTTTACCTGCTGGCAATTGGCACATTCGTACACAAATTGAGAAATGTCTTTATTTATTCCATTCATCCAATAAATGTCCCTCAAGTATCTACACATCTTTGTAGTACCAGGATGAATGGAATATGAAGAGTTATAGGCTTCTTACGTGATCAACTTCTTCAACTTGCCATCATTAGGTACACGAAACCTACCTTGATATCAGAGTGCACTATCTCCCTCTTGTGAGAAGACCTATACCATTCCATCATTCCCCGAGGTTTTCAACTCAACTAGGGTAGGATCAATATCTTGTTTGGCCTTAACCTCATCAATCAACGAAGATTCTTACCCAAGAACAACCATCAAGCTACCACTTCCGGACTAACTCAATCTTACTCCAAGTATAACTATCATATGAACATCTTTAGCCAATTTCCTTTTTCCATCATCTTCTACATGGGACACACTACCCATGGAAATCCTACAATGGGCGTTAGTTACAACAGTGGATTTTTCGGGGTGGTACTTCACACTTATATTATAATCCTTGAGTAGCTCTAACGACCTCTGTTACCTCAAATTGAGATCCTTCTGGGTGAACACCTGTTGGAGACTCTTGTGGTTGGTAAAAACATCCACATGGACTCCACATAAGTAGTTTCACAAGAACCTTTAAGGAAAATACTACCTCCACGAGCTCAAGGTCATAAGTAGGGTAATTCTTCTCATGCACTTTAAACTGCCTTGAAGCATAGGCAATCACTTTACAATATTGCGTTAGCATAAAACCCAATATAATCCTTGATGAATAACAATACACGATGAACCCATCATCCCTTTTGTCAAAGACAACACAAAGGCTGAAGTGTAAAGATCAAGACAAGCATTACCTTGGTGTCCAGAAATTTCCCCAGGAATCTGCCAGGTACCACTTCACGGAAGGGCCTACACGGCCCGTGTGAAGCCACACGGCCCGTATGGCTTCCCGTGAAGCGACACCTAGGAAAGGGGAAGGTGGATGGACCTTCACGCGGTCCGTGTGAAGACATACGGTCCGTGTGGACCTCCATTTGGTTGGTTGTGTAGAGCCACTCTTACACGGACAAAGTCAAGGTCCGTGTGGCTCTTGATGGTCCGTATAACCTTCTATTTGATGTGTTGTGAGGGAGGTCTCCCGTACACAGACGGGGTTATGGTCCGTGTGACCCTAGATGGTCCATGCACTTGTCCGTGTGGTGCTACTTGGTCCGGAAATTTTTGCCTTTGAGAAGTTTAAGTCCAAGACCACGGCACAGTATACGGTCCGTGTGACACTACACGGACCGTGTACCCGTGTGGACCAGGCGGGCCAATTTCAGGTCTGTTTCATTAATGGCATATTTAAAATATTAGATGTTTTAAACGTAAATGTTTGCCATTTCCACCGCTCCCAAGCCTCTATATCACCTGAAATCCTTCATTTTCTGCCATTTTCGTCATTCTCCCTCCACTCTCTCTAAAAGTACTTCTACAAGAATTCTCTACCCTCTCACTAGGATTCTCAAGTCAAGACCTTAAACTTGAAGTCCATTTTCTCCTCAAGTTCATCCCCAAGTCAGGTATGTGGGTTTTGATTCTTGGTCTCTTTCAACCATGAAGACCCAAGTTCCTTTCAAACTACTTTATGAAATTGTCTACTTAAAATGTGAATTTTTACTACTTGATCTTGACAACTTTGAACAATGCATGTGATGTACATTATTCTGAATTTTAAGTGTGTTAAGCTCTAGTACTTGAAATTATGCAAATTATGAACATGCATGTCCTTTAAAGATATTGTTATGCATGGGTGATATCTACTACAATTTTCATGTTAATTTTGTTATTGATTTCCTTGTTTTTATATTATATTGCTATGTTTTGGATATACTCTACATTACCCATGCCATCCCTTCGTAATGTATTGCATAATACTCATGGCATTGATATATGGAAATTTTGGAAATGTTGGATTGAGCCAAATTTCATTTTGAAAAGGAAATATGCTATGGTTTTTAGTAAGACATGGGATATGACAAAAAGGTGATCACAGGTATGTTTATGATTAAGGCTCTTGGAGCATCTTGGGTGCTTGTACCATCTTGTATATGTAGATGAGTTATTCCTTGCATGAACCATGTGATTTGATCTTGTAATTGGCATTTGAGCCTACCTGTGCATTTAACGTTTTGAAATGGATATTTGACTCTCTTGAAAGCATATGCATATATATATAAGTATTCTTGTGGGATGTGTTTGACTTTGCACTGATGGATTGGGGCCTATCTCCCTTTCTATAAACTATGTGCCAACATAGGGATGAATATTATTCATTTATCTGTTTATGTTATGACATGTCCTGCTTTGATCTGTAAATCCTTCCTAAAAGCGTGGTGTTAAGGAAGGTGACCATCAACCGAAAAGCGTGGGCGTAAGGTGTGATGTATATTACCGTTGGCAAGTGATCTTCTCCCGACCGGTGGGAGGTCCCAATCGGTCCAGTTCGTGTAATATGCAAATTTGGTAAGACATATGCACCGCATACTTAGTAAATTCAAACGTACTAACGCATACTTTATGCGTACATGATTTTACCATATAGGGACCAAGTAGTTTGAGTACCAGCCACAGGACGAAAGCCCTTCCTTGAAGATACTTTGCGGTGAGCCCTGTCTTTCGGGGGCGAGGTGTTATTTCTTATGATCTTTGTGTATATTCTTTTGGTGAGGGTGAGCCCGAAACTTGTCCTGGCCTCCGTTCTCTCTACTAGAGGCATACATTGGGCACTATGTAAAACTTTCTTTTTTTGTTCATCTAAATGAATGGTTTCCTTTTAACTTTGGTACCATTTAAATTTAATCATATGCGTTTACCTGCTCTTGCACAAAGCATGTAAATTCTGAACTTCGAGGCTTGTTTGGGGGCTCTTGGGTCCCCATTTATCGTCTCACATCTAGGCCCCGACCCCGGGTCATTACAAAAGGTGGTATCAGAGCCATAGGTTTATAATGGTCTTCGGAGCCCAACGTACTGTGTTGAGTAGAGTCCTATTCATGGGTGTGAAGTGCACCATACCTATGAGTGGGAGGCTACGAAGTCGTATTAGGAAATTCCTCCCTTCTTCATGTCTTATTTCGCGTGGTGATCAGTTTATGAAATTCCCTTACTTACCAATGTCATTAATTCATTTTAGTAAATGCCTCGAGGAAGACCCCCGGTACCTAGGCCGGCTGCGACTGCTGAAAATCTGGCCCCCCACGAGCCTATAGAGGGGCCTATCTCTAACGGTGAATTTCGTACCACTTTCGCCATATTTGCATAGGTGGTGACTTCTCAGTCAAGACAAGCTAATTTACCGCGGGACCCTCCACCCTCCTCTATTGTGAGGGACTTCACCCGGATTAATCCTTTATAGTTCTATGGGTCAAGGGTTGATGAGGATGCTCAGGAGTTCATTGATGAACTCTCAAAAGTTTTGAATTTTATGGGCATCTCTTCTGAGGAAGAAGTTGGACTGGCTGCTTACCAGGTGAAGGATGTAGCTCAGGTGTGGTATACTCAGTGGTCTCTGGAGAGAGTCTACGGTGGTGATGTGAAATGGGAAGAGTTCAAATCCACCTTCCTTGATTGCTTCTTCCCACTTGAGTTGAGAGAGGCCAAAATGACCAAGTTTATTAACCTCAAGCAGGGGAATGCGAGTGTGCGGGAGTATGCCCTTAAGTTTACCAAGCTTTCCAAATCCATCCCTAGTGGTCGATCCCCGTTCAAGGATGCACAAATTTATTTTGGGTATTTCTGACTTGCTAGTGGAAGCATGTCAGACTGCTATGCTGATTGGGGACATGGATAATGCTGGACTCATGGTGTATGCTGAGCAGATTGAAGGGGAGAAACTCAAAGAGAAAACATCACACGATCCCAAGAGATCCCCTTTTGATGATAGGTTCTCCGGTGCTAGAAATGTTGCTTCTGGTCGCTTCCAGCATGGCCAAGGCTCGGGATCTCGGGTGGCTAATGCTCGAGCACCCCCTCCCGGGGTACCGGTTGGTGGCAGACCAGGTTATATCATGTGTAACAAGTTGGGTAGACCCCACGCAAGTGTCTGCTGAAGGGATTTTAGACTTTGCTTCGGATGTGGAAATAAGGACTATGAAGTTGCTGATTGCCCTAGAAGTGCGCATGGAGGCCGAGGTCAGATAGCCCTAGGCAAGCAGGGTCAGCAGCGGGGACCCAAGGTGTTGCCCCTAGGAACAACAGGTTCTATGCACTCCACACCCGCAAGGATGTCGAGGAAGCTTCAAAGTCGTGACTGGTATGCTGAAAGTCTTTGATTTTGATGCTTATGTTTTACTTGATCCAGGTGCAAACTTGTCTTTGGTGACTCCACTGTTGGCTGTTAAGTTCGGTTTGAAACACCAGACTTTAAGAGAACCTTTCTCGGTCTACACTCCCGTGGGTTAATCTGTTGTTGCTCATAGAGTCTATCGCGGGTGCCCTGTTGCTGTGTTGCATAAAATATTTCCATGTGATCTTGTAGAACTAGAGATGTTTGATTTTGATGTGATTCTTGGAATGGATTGGATGCATGCATCTTATGCTTCCATATATTGTAGAACCTAGAAAATCCAGTTCCAACCTTCTAGTGAGCCAGTTCTCGAATAGAAGGGTGATGACTCCTCTATTAAGGGTAGGTTTATTCCCTACCTCAAGGCGCGAAAAATAATTTCTAAGGGGTGCATCTACCATATTGTGAGGGTCAAGTATACGGATTCTGAGGTGCCAATTCTCGAGTCAGTCCCTGTGTTGAATGAATTTTCGGACGTCTTTCTGAAAGACTTACCGGGCATTCCTCCGGATAGAGAGATAAACTTCAGCGTAGATCTTCTTCCAGATACTCAGCCTATTTCTATACCTCCGTATCGTATGGCCCCGGAAGAATTGAAAGAGTTAAAGGAGCAGTTAAGGGACCTATTGGAGAAGGGATTTATTCGGCTAAGTTCATCATCCTGGGGTGCTCCCGTGTTGTTTGTAATGAAGAAGGACGGGTCTCTCCGTATGTGTATTGACTACAGGCAGCTGAATAAGGCGACTGTTAAGAAAAAGTACCCGTTACCAAGGATTGATGACTTATTTGATCAGCTTCAAGGTGCCACTCACTTTTCAAAAATTGATCTCCGTTCCGGTTATCATCAATTGAAGGTTAGGGAATGTGATATCCCCAAAACAGCCTTTTGAACGAGGTATGGGCATTTCAAATTTGTGGTGATGTCGTTTGGCCTCTGGCCGTATTTATGGACTTGATGAACCGAGTGTTTAAACCATTCCTGGATAGCTTTGTGGTGGTCTTCATTGATGATATTCTCATTTACTCTCGAAACGAACAGGAGCACGAAAACCTTTTGAGGGTGGCCCTCCAAACTCTAAGGGAAAAGAAATTGTATGCCATATTTAGCAAGTGTGAATAATGGTTGCGCGAAGTGGCTTTCCTCGGACATGTGGTGTCCGGGGACGATATCAAGGTGGATCCGAGGAAAATAGAGGCCATGAAGAATTTTCCTAGACCATTGACCCCTTTGGATATCCGCAGTTTCCTTGGGTTTGCTGGGTACTATAGAAGGTTAATAAAAGGTTTCTCATCTATTGTATTTCCACTGACCAAGTTGACCCAGAAGTTGGCTATGTTTATATGGTCGAATGAATGCGAGAGAAATTTCTAAACCTTGAAAGATCGGCTTAAGTCGGCTCCCTTCTAGACCTTGCCAAATGTTTCAGAGGGTTTCTTAGTATATTGTAATGCCTCACGGATTGGACTGGATTGTGTGGTTATGCAGAATGGTAAGGTGATAGAGTATGCATCAAGGCAGTTGAAGGTGCACGAACAAAATTATCCCACGTATGACCTTGAATTGGCAGCGGTGGTCCTTGCTTCAAAAATTCGGAGACATTATTTTTACGGTGTCCATGTTGATATGTTCACCGATCACAAGAGTTTATAATATGTTTTCACCTAGAGGGATCGTAACCCCAGACAAATGAGGTTGTTGGAACTTCTCAAAGATGACAATATGAGTGTTCTATATCATCCAGGCAAAGCCAATGTTGTAGCCGACACTCTCAGTAGATTGTCTATGGGGAGTGTGGCACATGTTAGTGATGGAAGGAAGGAGTTGGCACGGGATGTTTAGCGGTTGGCCTGGTTGGGTGTCAGGTTGACTAATTACAACGAGGGTGGTGTTCGGGTTCAGAATGAGGTAGAATCTTCCATGGTGAATGAGGTAAGAGCTAAGAAAAACCAAGACCCATCGTTACTTGAGTTGAAAAAGTTGGTCCCTGCAAAGGAGATTGAGGTATTCTCCCAAGGGGGAGATGGTGTACTCTGGTACAAAGACCGCTTTGTGTTCCCGATGTGGATGACCTTAGGAAAATTATTATGAGTGAGGCTCACAACTCTTGTTACTCTATGCATCCGGGCTTTACCAAGAAGTACCGAGATCTGAGGGAGGTGTATTAGTGTCATGGTATGAAGAGGGATATTGCTAAATTCGTATCTGAATGCCTGAGTTTTCAGCAGGTGATGGCGGAACATCAAAGACCCGGTGTTTTGGCCCAAGACATTGAAATTCCCACATAGAAATGGTAGGACGTAAATATGGACTTTGTGGTTGGATTGCCTCAGACCCGAAGGCAATTTGACTCCATTTGGGTTATTGTGGATAGAATGACGAAATCGGCTAATTTTCTACCGGTCAAGGCTACTTTCAGTGCCGACGACTATGCAAAGTTGTACATCCAGGAGTTATTAAGGTTGCATGGTGTACCTAGATCCATCATATCGGATCATGGTGCTAAGTTCATTTCGGAAGTCTTTTATGAAGGGCCTTGGAACCAATATTAAGTTGAGTTCCACTTTTCACCCTCAAATTGATGGCCAAGCAGAGAGGACTATTAAAACCTTGGAGGATATGGTGAGGGCATGTGTAATGGAGTTTAAGGGGAATTGGGATGACCACCTTCCACTCATCGAGTTTGCTTATAATAATAGCTTCCATGCTAGCATTGGTATGGCGCCGTTTGAAGCATTGTATGGGAGAATGTGTAGGTCACTAGTGGGATGGTTCAAGTTGGGTGAAATCGCTTTAGTTGGCCCGGATTTAGTATTGGATGCTTGGAAAAGGTAAAGGTGATTAGGGAAAGATTGAAGGCGGCCCAAAGTCGCCAGAAGTCCTATTTGGATATTAGGAGAAGGGACCTTGAATATCGTGTTAGGGATTGGTTGTATGCAAAAGTTTCTCCTATGAAAGGTGTGATGCATTTCGATAAGCAGGGCAAGCTAAGCCACCGGTATGTTAGTCCTTACGAGATTGTTGAGCGGATTGAAGGTGTGGCTTACAAGTTGTAGTTACCTCCGGATTTGAGTTTCATTGATCCGGTCTTCCATGTATCTATGTTGAAAAAAATAATTGGTGACCCTAGCACCATTGTGCCTTTATAAGGTATTGAGGTGGAAGAGAATTTGTCTTATGAAAAAGTGATAGTGGCAATATTGGATAGGCAAGTCAAGCGGCTTCGTAACAACAATATGGCTTCAGTGAAGGTGGCGGAGATGGACATGATGAAACGATACCCCCATCTTTTCAAATCTAATCAAGCCTAAGGTACTAGGAATCTTCCTTGTCTAACTATGACATTTCTCGCCTTCTTGAGTCTCATGACATGACATGCATATGTGTGCACTAAAAGACTTTTTTTTCTTTTACAAGTGATTTGGATGCAAACTTGATATGAGTTTTGTTTTGAACTACAATTTTGCATAATGCTTTTTGTTACAAACCTTTATGTTTTGATTTGAGTTGTGCATTGTATATTGTGTCGGATGTATCTTGCCCTGACTCTAACCTTTTGAGCCTTGTTCTTGTACATTCGAGGACGAATGTTCCCAAGGGGGAGATGATGTAAAGATCTCGACTAGCATTACCTTGTTGTCCAGAAATTTCCACAGGAATATGCCACGAACCACTTCACGGAAGGGCCTACATGGCCCGTGTGAAGCCATACGGTCTGGGTGGCCTTCCGTGGAGTGACACTTGGCAAAGGGGAAGGAGTACGGGCCTTAACACAGTCCACGTAATGCCACACGGTCCGTGTGGACCTCCGTTTGGTTGGCTATGTAGAGCTACCCATATACGGGCCAAGTCACGGTCCGTGTGGCTGTAGATGGTCCGCATAGACTTCCATTTGACGTGTTGTGTCGGAGGTCTCTTGTACACGGACGGGGTCATGGTCCGTGTGACCCCAGATGGTCCGTGTGGTGCTACTTGCTCCGGAAATTTTTACCTCCGAGAATTTTAAGTCCAAGACCATGGCACAGTATACAGTCTGTGTAACACTACACGGACCGTGTACCATACCGTGTGGCCTAGACGGGCCAATTTGAGGTCCGATTCATTAATGGAATATTTGAAATATTAGATATTTTAAACGTAATTATGGTCATTTCCACCCCTCTCAAGCATCTATATCACTTGAAATCCTTCATTTTCAGCCATTTTCCTCATTCTCCCTCCACTCTCTCTAAAAGTACATCTACAAGAATACTTTGACCTCTCACTAGGATTCTCGAGTCAAGACCTTCAACTTGAAGTCCATTTTCTCCTCAAGTTTATCCCCAAGTCAGGTATGCGGGTTCTGATTCTTGGTCTCTTTCAACAAAGAAGCCCCAAGTTCCTTTAAAACTACTTTATGAAATTGTCAACTTAAAATGTGAATTTTTACTACTTGATCTTGATAACTTTGAACAATGTATGTGATGTACATTATTCTGAATTTTAAGTTGTGTTAAGCTCTAGTACTTGAAATTATGCAAATTATGAACATGCATGTCCTTTAAAGATATTATTATGCATGGGTGTTATCTACTACAATTTTCATGTTAATTTTATTATGGATTTCCTAGTTTTTACATTATATTGCTATGTTTTAGATATACTCTATATTACCCATGCCGTCCCTACATTATGCATTGCATCATACTCATGGCATTGATACATGGAAATTTCAGAAATGTGGGATTAAGCCCAATTTCGTTTTAAAAAGGGAATATAATATGATTGTTGGTAAGACATGGGATATGACAAAAAGGTGATCACCAGTATGTCTATGATTGTGGCTCTTGGAGAATCTTGGGTGCTTGCACCATCTTGTACTTGGCTATTGGAGCATCTTGGGTGCTTGCACCATCTTGTATATGTAGATAAGCTATTCCTTGCACAAACCATGTGATTTGATCTTGTGATTTGGCATTTGAGCCTACCTATGCATTTAACGTTTTGAAATGGATATTTGACTCTCTTGAAAGCATATGCATATATATATATATATATATATATATATAAGTATTCTTGTGGGATGTGTTTGACTTAGCACCAATGGATTGGGGGCCCTCTCCCTTTCCTTAAACTATGTGCCAACATAAGGACTGATGTTATTCATCTATCTATTTATGTTCTCCCTTTCCTTAAACTATGTGCCAACATAAGGACTGATGTTATTCATCTATCTGTTTATGTTATGACATGTCTTTCTTTGATTCTGTAAGTTATTCCGGAAAGCATGGTGTTAAGGATGGTGACCATCCATCGAATGGGTGTAAGGTGTGATGTAGATTACCCTTTGCAAGTAATTTTCTCCCTACCGCTGGGAGGTCCCAATCGGTCCAATTCGTGTAATAGCTCGCATGGATTTGGTTTGTTGGTTATAGTCCGTCCTCGTTATATAGGAGCATTATCACATTGCACGCATCATGATTCCCATGGAATCTTGTATATTAAATTTTATTGCTTACATGATCCTTGTATATTATGTGCCCTTGTAATCTAACATTGATATGCAGGTTCGGTAAGATATATGCATAGCATGCTTTCATACTTAGTACATTCAAACATACTAACACATAATCTATGCCTACATGAATTTACCATATAGGGACCGAGCAGTTTGAGTACCAGCCGCAGGATGAATAGCCCTACCTTAAAGATACTTTGTGGTGAGCCCCGTCTTCCGGGGGCGAGCTTTAATTTCTTATGATCTTTGTGTATATTCTTTTGTTGAGGGTGAGCCCGAAACTTGTCCAGGCCCACGTTCCTCGACTAGAGGCATACGTTGGGCACTATGTAAAACTTTCTTGTTATGTTCATCTAAATGAATGGTTTCCTTTTGACTTTGACTACCGTTTAAATTTAATCATATGCGTTCACCTGCTCTTGCACCAAGCATGTGAATTCTTAACTTGTAGGCTTGTTAGGGGACTCTCGGGTCCCCATTCGCCGTGTCACATCTAGGCCCCGACCCCGGGTCGTGACATGAAGTCAACTTATCCTTCAAGGTCTAAAAGGTCTTATCGTATTCATCTATCTACAGAAACTTAGCCTTCTTCTAGGTTAGCTTAGTGAGTGGAGATGAAGTTATGGAGAAGTCTGGAACAAACCAACTTAGTAACCTGCTAGACTGACAAAACTCCTTATGTCAGTAGGAGTCAATGGCCTTGGACAATTTCTTACACCTCTATATTCTTAGAATCAGCTTTGATGCCCTCTTTAGATACCACATGCCTAAGGAAGGAAACCTCATCTAGACAAGACTCACACTTGTCAAATCTTATATAGAGCTTCTGTTCCCTCAGGGTCTGCAATACCATCCTCAAGTGCTCCATGTGCTCTTGCTTACCTCGAAAATAGATAATAATGTCATCAATAAACACCGCAATGAACATTTCAATGTGAGGCTTGAACGCCCTAACATTGAGGTCCATAAATATCGTTGGTACATTAATATGGCCAAATGACATCAACACAAATTCGAAATGACCATACCTAGTCCATAAAGCCATCTTAGGGATGTCACTTTCTCTCACCCTGAATTGGTGATAATTGGATTTCAAGTCAATCTTGGAGTAATGAGTGGCCCCTTGTAGTTGATCAAAAAAATCATCTATCCTTGGTAAAAAAATACTTATTTTTGATGGTGACTTTCTTGAGCTATCGGTAGTCAATGTACATACAGAGCGGCCAATCATTCTTTCTTACAAATAGCACGGCGGCGCTCTATAGAGATCGACTAGGTTTGATGTAAGAAACTCTTCTCGAATGAATCCTTCAGTTGATCCTTCAACTCCTTCTTTTCTGTTGAGCCATTCCATAAGGAGTGATTAAGATAGGCTAAGTATCGGGCAAAAGATATATACCAAAGTCTATCTCTCTTTTGGGAGGGACACCGGATAACTCATCTAGGAAGACATCAGGGAACTCACTTAAAATAGGGACTGAACCAATAGAAGGATCTTTGGAAAAGACTTCTTTCACCCTCACCAAGTGGTAGATTCACCCCTTGGAAATCATCTTGCGGGCCTTAACAAAAGAAATGAATCGACCCCTACATGAAGAGTTGCCACCCTCCCATTCAAGACCTTGCTCATTAGGGAATTAGAATCAACCCTACATATTCTAAAATTAATAGAGGCATAGGAAGAATGCAAAAAATCCATCCACAAGATTACATCAAAGTTTTCTATGGAGAGCTCAATTAAATCACCAGAGATCACTCTATGTAAGATAGAAATGGGACAATCCCTATAGACTCTTCGGGCTGCTGTGGACTCACCCACGGGGTTACTCACCTCATAGGGATCATAGAGGACTTCAGGACATGATAAAACTTATATGCAAAGAATGGGGCTACAAAATACAAATTTGCTCTAGGATCTAAAAGTGTGTATGTATCAAAATCATAAACACGTAACATACATGTGACCACATTTGGGGTTTCCTCGACCTCTTGATGACCATAAAGGTCATAGAACTTGTTGTGCCTTGGGGACCCTTGAGCGTGACCCCTCTGGCCCTAGGGTCTTGTTCCTCCACTTTTACAAACCTTAGCATGGTGGCCGGGGCTTCCACAAGTAAAGCAAGCATTAGACCTGGCTAAGCATTACCCTTTATGGGATCTTCAACACTTTGGGAAATTAGGACATTGGCGCTTTGGGGAAACCCCTTTGTCCTTCTAAGGAGGAGTGTTGGTGGATCCTTGCCTTGGGCTGCCTTAAGATTTATAGCCATCACTCATTCGGTAAGAATAGTTCCCACCATCCACACGAGCCCAGTTGGACTACCTTGCTCTTTCTTTGAGCTTCTCCTCTTCAATTTTCTCAAGGTAAATCATTATGCTGGAAATGTCCATCTCCTTGACCAACATTGTCGTCTTGCATTGTTTGGTGACTAACTCGGAGACACCCAAAATACATTTTCTCATGTAAACCCTCTTATCCACGACCATAAATGAAGCATACATGGAAAATTTAGTGACCATGCTGGGAAAATCTCTGACACTCATGCCCCCTTCATTCAAATTGATGAATTCTTGGACCTTTGCCTCCCTAAGCTCAATAGGGAAAAACCAGTCTAGGAAGGCATACTTGAATTCCTCCCAACAAATGGGACCCACTCCTTCGCCTATCTCCTTGGCTTACTGGTCGTACCAAATCTTAGCGATACCTTTTAGTTTGTAATCCACAAACTCGGCTTTGACCTCCGACGGCACACCTATTACCTCCAAAACCTGGTATGTCACTTTGATAAAGTCGATAGTGACCTCATCCGCCTTTGAACCATGGAATTCTTGTGGGTTCATCAATATGAGGTCACGAACACCAGCAACCGGGGTAGGCACTTTGTGATGCCCAAACTCCCATTAAGGCGGACTAGCACCCATTACCGACAAGGCTTGGGAGAACCAATATATAACCATGAACTTTCTATGAAAATTATAAGGGGTTTCCACATTCAATATGCTTTAAGAAAAGTAGACAGCAATAACAAGCCAAAAGGAAATGCATATGGCTAGACTGTTGGAGCCATGATGTCTAAAGTATGATACATGACCACAAGTTACTTTACATAGTCCACAAAGCTTCTAGATAAGGAACAATATCTATTAAGGATCGGGACAGGCCCCGCCTCATAACTAACTAAACATTACAAAAATATAAGCTCTAGACACACAAATCCCTGAAGCAGCCTAGAGCACTATGACAACAACTGGATATCATGTACTCCTACTGGGGAGATCTACTAGCTCCTGTACCCGCAGCATGAAATGGTGGTCCCCCGTAAGGGATGCCAGTACGAGATAATGCACTAAATATGTAAGGAAGGAAGTACTGTATATGAAATAAGAACTCAATTGAAATCAACACTAGTGTATAAGGATAAGAAGCCACCTTTAGTCATACTGTGGAAGAAATGACCAGTATATAATATAAATGACCAAATGATCAGTGCAACCTCCTCTAAATGTGTAAGTTATGTATAAGTCATAAGGATAAGAAGCCACCTTTAGTCATACTTTGTTTAATAAGCCACCTTTATGTCCTTTTTATTGCATTACTTTTCGTTTACTGTATAATCTACGCACAACATGTAATATAAATGACCAACTGATCAGTGGTAAAACAATATCAGAATCGACCCATGCGAGGCTTTCCTTTCACCCCTGGTATTGCCACTGTAATATGGGATCAACCCATGCTAGATGATTCTTCCACCCATAGGATACCACTTATTAATGAGCAACTTTACTTATATTTTTTATTTACTTTTGAGATGATTCTTTTGGTGGGCATAACATATTGGGCTGTAGGATTATAGATATAACATGTGCCATATAAACAATCATGCAAGACAATACTACAATGAAAGGAGAGTGACACAACTAGTGAAATATGTAGGAGATTAAAGAATATATGGACTTTACTTAGTAAAAAGGAACTAATGTATCTTTGGCAAGTAAGTATGCAGATTTGACAATGGCTATGTATGGGAACATATGAACATATTAAAGAGTTGAGACATGGTTATTAGTTATGTTGGGGTTGGTAAGTGCCTGTATATGCCAAGGAAGAACCTAGATTTCGTTCAGAATAATAGTAAATCGAGTAGCCTTACATACCTCGTTGTTACCTCGAATTAACCTCCTTTTGCCCCAAATATTTATCTACAACATAGTAGCTTATATAATCTGTATTATCGGGTAATAAACACGTCTTGGCAGTCTAATCTCATAAAACCAATAATGCTTGAGCAGCAAGCCCATAACTATCATCCCAAAGGAGTTTTTTTATTTTTCCTTCTCTAAGCACATTGGTCTAATGCAGACCTTCATTTACATGACATATCAAGATTATTATAGTCCCATAATATTCTTATAACATCCCACAAGGTACAAAAAATATCAATTCCACACAACAATCAATTAGGCAGCATTACATTACATCCTTCCTATATATTTCGACGGCAACAATCCACACCCATTCCAACATTAATCGAACTATTCTCAACATTTTTACATACCAACCCAGTCCTAAAACATTCCCAACAAAGTCCCAAAATAGATGGAGGATTTTAGATGCTAGGTCCCCAGTTAATCAACCCACAATTTCAACTAATGACAAATTTTGGATAACACACTAAAACTCGATGGTTTAAGTAAAACAAAAATAGTGCAGTGACCTTACATTACTATTTTTGATAAAATTCTCGTTAAAACATCAACCTCCCTTCATAATCAAGCAAACAAAGAAGAGAAAAATCTTTTAATAAACAAGAAAAGTGTGCAGCAAATTTTAGAACACATGTTGTCCAGAACTTCAACACAAGCATAACCAGGTTATTTCTCTTGTTTTTCATGGAGAAATCATAGTAAAAACATAATTATTATTACTTACCTTAAAAACATAAGTTTAACCCTAAAATATTCTTGTGGCTGCTTTGTAAAGTCAAGAAAGAGTAGAAAGAAACTTTGTAAAAGCTTAAATGTTTCAAAGTTTAAAATGACCTAATGCGCTGGATTTATGCCCCTTTAAAGGGACCCGTCTTAACCGACTTTCTCCCCTATTTTAAGACATATTTCAGTAGGTTAGTGATACACCTGCTTGATTAAAGTCATCTTCCTCCTTTTTCCCAAGAAGTCGACGACGTTACACCATTGGGCCCTTTAACTTGGGCGTTAATGGGCTCCAATTCGATGGGCCTTGAATGCCCTTTTTTCTCATTTTTCTTCACTTAGTTTGGGCCTAAATCGTCAAGTGGGTTATGAGTGTGCTTGCACCTTTTTTCTATTCATCTTCGGCTACAAATATTGTCTTTTTATGAAGCTAAACCATGGGCAAAAATTAGACCCTTAACTTAGGCCTTATTCATTATTAGACTTGAACAGATTTGGTGTCAGGCCTCGTCTCTGTCTACCTAGCCTATCTAAGCTAAGCACGTAGGTGACTGAACATTTAGCTTCCTTAGTGCTACAAGTACCTAACTTTTTTTCACTTTGTTTAAGGTCGCGATCTCCTCAATTCGGCGTAGAACTTCTATACACTAACTTGTCTTAAGCATTAGACGTAAATATGGCCCTCCTATCTAAAATTTACGCACCTGTAAAGTTGGTACTCCTTCTACCTAATCATAACATGTTCCATTTGTATAGGACTAGTACACCTAAGATGTGGGGTATTACATCCTTCCCCCCTTAAGAACATTTGTCCTTGAATGTTAGCATCATTGGCAAGGCTAAACAAGTTTAAAACTTCATTTAAACCTACTTTGGACAACATAATAAGCATTCAAAAACACGTACCTATTAATGCCCCATTTTTTCATGTTGGACTTCCTCTTTAGTTTCAAATAAAAAAGGGTAGTTAGATCTCATCGCTTCCTCAACCTCCCATGTTATCTCTTCTACTCATTGCTTCATCCAAAGTAGCTTTACTAAAGGTATTTCTTTATTCATTAACTTTTTCACTTGACGATCTGGGATAGCAATAGGTACTTCATCGTAGGTGAGATCTTCTGTAACCTACATATCTTCAATAGGAGTGACACGAGATGGGTCATCTATGCATTTTTGAAGCATTGGGACATGAAATATTTGATGAACCATTGAAAGCTCCTGAGGTAGCTCTAGTTCATATGTGACCTGCCCAAACCTTTTTAATAATCTTATATGTCCCTATGTAATGTGGGCTTAGTTTTCCTTTCTTAACAAATCTAATAACACCTTTCGTTGGGAACACCTTTCAGGATACCCAAGCTTCTACTGAGAATTCCAGTCCTCTCCTTCTAGTATCCGTATAAATGTTTTGACAACCTTGGGATCTTTCTAGCCGCTGTCGTATTACCTTGACTTTTTCCATGGCTTGTTGGACTAGATCTGGCCGAACCAAGGTGGTTTCACCCATTTCAAACCACCATATTGGAGACCTACATTTCCTTCCATACAAAGCTTAATAAGGTGCTATCTTGATAATTCAATAGTAGCTATTGTTATAGGCAATTCAATAAGTTACAAATGGTCCACCCAACTACCCTTGAAGTCCAATGCACAAGCCTTCAACATATCTTCAAGTGTTTGAATGGTGCGTTCTGCTTGTCTATCTGTTTGAGGGTGGAAAGTTGTACTCTAATTCACTTATGTCGCTAAACACATTTTGAAGGACTTCCAAAATTTTGCAATGAATTAAGGTCCCGATCATATATAATGGAGATTGGGACCCCATGTAGCCTGACTATCTCTTTGAGGTATAACTTTGCATACTCTTAAGTTGTGTAATCACTCTTAACTAGCAAGAAGTGTGTTGACTTTATGAGTCCATCAACTATTACCCATATGCAGGCGAATATCTACAATGAGCAAGGCAAACAAGTAACAAAATCCATATTAGTCATATCCCACTTCCATGTTGTAAGCTCTATACATTTCATATAAGCTCCCAGCTTTTGGTGTTATACCTTCACTTGATGCCAATTTGGACATTGAGCCATAAATTCTGCAAGGTCCTATTTCATGCCTCCCCACAAAAATATTACTTTTAGGTCATGATACATCTTAGTTGATCCTGGATGGATGGAATATCTTGAATGATGGTCTTCTTTCGTAATCCTCCTTCTTAGTCCATTAATATCAGGCACTCAAAATCTATTTTGGCAAAAACGTACTCCATTTTTTGTAAGTTCAAAACCCTTCATCATACCCTGACTCACCTTTTCCTTATGTCATCGTAGAACAGGATCCTTGAATTGCTTTTCTCTCACCTCCATTACCAATATAGACTCTGTAGCATTATTCAAAACAACTCCTTCCTTTGGAGTTTCAAGGAGGCGAACTACAAAATTGGCTAGTTGATGTAGATCCTTAACCACTTCTTGACTTACCATGGTTTGATCACCAATATTAATGATTTCCTTACGACTTAGAGCATCGTCTACCACATTTGCTTTCCCTGTATTGTATAGTATATCAACATTGCAATCCTTTATTAGCTCTAGCCATCTTCGCTGTCTTAAATTAAGGTCTTTCTATTTAAAGATGTACTATAGGCTCTTATGATCAGTATATATGTCAACGTAAACCCCATAGAAATAGTGGCGACATATTTTTAAAGCAAACAAAAACGTTACTAGGTCAAGTTCAGATGTTTGATAGTTTTTCTCATAAGGTCATAGTTGTCTTGAGGCATAAGAATTACCCTACCATGTTGTGTCAATAAACACCCTAAGCCAACTCCGGAAGCATCACAATACACTGCATACACCTCTGTGCCTTCTGGAAGCACTAGCATAGGTGCAGAAGTTAGCTTGATTTTAACCTCTTGGAGGCTCCTTTCACATGCATCATTCTATTGGAAGTTGGTCGTCTTATGCGTCAACTTTGTTAAAGGTCCAGAAATAGAAGAAAAACCCTTAACAAACCTTCTGTAATAACATGCCAACCCTAGGAAGCTTCAAACTTCCGTGGGTGCTGTTGGCCTTGGCTAATCTTTCACTGCCTCTACCTTTTATAAATAAACCCATATTCCTTTATCGATACAATATTTCCCAAGAATGCCGCTGATTTTAACCAAAATTCACATTTGGAAAACTTGGCGTACAAGGGATGATCACAAAGAACTTGTAATACATGTTGTACGTGATTTGCATGGTCGTCTTCTGATCTTGAATATACCAAAATAACATGTGTAAATATCATCACGAATGCATCCAAGAATGGCTATAATACCCTGTTCATTAAATCCCTTAACATTGCTGGTGCATTTGTCAGCCCAAATGACATAACAAAAACTCAAAATGACCATAGCGTGTCCTAAAGGATGCCTTTGGTACATCTTCCTCCTTCACCCTCACTTGGTGATAACCTGATCTCAAATCAATTTTTGAAATGCATTTGGCACCCTATAACTGATCAAATAAATCATCAATCCTGGGGAGGGGGTATTTGTTCTTAATTGTCACCCTATTCAATTGTCGGTAGTCAATACATATTCTCAAGGTGCCTTCTTTTTTATGTACACATAACATTCGTGTACCCCAACGGGACACACTAGGTCTTATGAAACCCTTCTCTAGCAAGTCTTTTAATTGCTCCATTAATTCATGTAATTATGCTGGGGCCATTCGATATGAGGGATAAAAATAGGTTGAGTGCCTTGAAGTAAGTCAATACTAGAATCTACTTCTCATTCTAGAGGTAAACCTAGAAGCTCTTCTAGAAACACATCAAAAAATTCATTTAGTACGGGAAATAATTGAAGAACTTGTGATTCTGCCTCCATATCCCTCATCCTAACTAGATAACATATATATCCCTTTGACATCATCTTCCTTGCCTTAAAATTAAAAACAAATGTGCCCTTTTGTGTCCTAATATTGCCACTCCATTCAAGGACCACCTCATTTAGAAAATGGAATTAGACTCTCTTAGTTCGGAAATCCGTAATGGCATAGCATGAAGTTAACCAATCTATACCCATTATAACACCAAATTCCACCATCACTAGCTCAACAAGGTCAGGCAATGGGTCACGGCCACAAACAATTACTATATAGTTATAAAGACCCTTCTAGCTATAATAGATTCACCGGTTGGTGTAAACACTTCAAATGGCATGTTCAATACTTTAGGTGTTCGCTTAAGCTTCCCAGCAACTAGTTGAGTGATATAAAATAGTGTTGAAGCAGGGTTAGTTGATGCATACACATTATGTGAAAAGATGAACAATGTACCTGTGACCACATCAGGTGAAGCTTTAAAATTTTGCAAACTCCCCAGAGCATAAGTGCTATTTTGGGCTCCACTAGATCTAGTTGTCCCTCTACCACCTTTACCTCGACCCCTTGGTGCTTTCTGACCCCTATCTAATGGAGGAACTGATGATGATGATGCAACAGCTAACCAATAGGTAGTATTGTATTACCCATTCGTCTCCTCGAGCAATCTCTCATCGTATGCCTTGGCACACCACAATAGAAACACGAATCTGTTCCAACACGACATGTACCTCAATGAATCCTCCCATATTGTTTGCAAGGCTGCCTAGGAGGAATTTGCTAGCTTGCCAAATATCTAGTTGTCCGTGCACCTTAGGCTTCACTTCTTTGACCAAACTAATTACTTCTAGACCCTTGAAGTAGTGGCAGAGCACTACCTGCAGAGTAAGAGGATGATGGCTTAGGTGGTTAATTAGAAAACAGAGGCCTATATTAACCTTGGGACGGTGTAAGATGCCCCGTAGATCTTGCCCTCTTTGACTACCTCCTTTCTAACTCTTGTGTCCTTTTTCTTTGCCTCTGATCCTCTAGTTTTTCTGCAAATGCTTGCGTCCTCACTATGTCCATGTCTTTATTCAAAAAAACAATGGTACAGTCTCTAACGACATACAAATCAAACTTATCCACATATTTATGAACCCTATATGCCATAGTAGCGACTACATTAGAAGCATACCTGGCCAGGGAATCAAATTGAAGGTTATATTCCCTCATGCTCATAATCCCTTCGTGGAGATGCAGAAGCTAATCTGCACAGGCCTCTCGGATCTCTAATGGCATTTAATAGTCAAGAAATGCCTCTTTGAACTCCTTCCAGGTAGATATAGGTGCATCTATACCCTTAGATTGCTTCTAAGCTTCATAACGCAATATAGCCACAAACTTCAATCTATATGAACAAACATTACTTTACATGGTCTACAAAGCCTCTAGATAAGGAACATTATCTATTAAGGGTTGGAGCAGGACCCGCTTCATGACTAACTATACAATACTAAAATATAAGATCTAGATGCACAAAGCCCATAAGAAATGTTGGGGAGATCTACTAGCTCCTGTACCTGAAGTATGAAATGTTGGTCCTCCGTACGGGACGTCACTATGATATAATTTAATGAATATGTAAGGCAAGAAGTACAATATATGAAATAGGAAGTCAAATGAAATCAACACTAGTGTATAATGATTAGAGGCCGCCTTTAGTCATACTGTTGAATCATGTATTTTATGTCATTTTTATTACTTCACCTTTCTTTATTGTATAATCTGTGCGCAGTATATAATATAAATGAGAAGATGCTTACTGGTAAATCAATATCAAAATTGACCCACGCTAAGCTTTCCTTTCACCCCAAGGATACCCCTCGTAATATGGGATGGACCAATGCTAGGTGATTCTTCCACCCCTAGGATACCACCCATAAATAAGCTACTTCACTTATATCTTTTATTTACATTTGAGATGATTCTTTTGGTGGGCATAGCATTTTGGGTTGTAAGACTATAGATACAACATGTGATATATAAACAATCATGCAAGAAAATACCATAATGAAAAGAGAGTTAAATAACTAGTGAAATGCATATGAAATTAAACAACATAAGGACTTTACTTAGTAAAAAAGAACTAATGTTGTATCCACGAATGTATGAAGATTTGACGATGGCTATGTATGGGAACATATGAACTTGTTAAAGAGTGGAGACATGGTGATTAGTAATGTCAGACTTGGTAAGTGCCTCTATGTTCAAAGGAAGAACCTGTATTTCGTGCAAAATAATAGTAAATTTAGTTGCCTTACATACCTCGTTGTACCACCTTATTATTACCTCGAAATAACCTTCTTTTCTCCTAAATATTTATCTACAATAGAGAAGGAGATAAAACCTATATTAGAAGCTAATAAATATATCTTGGCAGTCCAATCACATAAAAACAGTAATGCTTGGGCAGCAAGCCCGTAACTATCCACCTAAGGGCATTTTTCAAATTTTTCCTTCTCTAAGCTCATTGTTTTAATACACACCTTCATTTACATTACATATACAGCTTCTATAGTCCCATGATATGCTTACAACATCCCACAAGGTACAACACATAAAAATTCCATGCAACACACAATTAGGCAGCATCACATTACATCTTTCTCTATATTTCGATGGCAACAATCCACACCTATTCCAACTTTAACCAAACTGTTCTCAACCTTTTTACATACCCACCTAGTCCTAAAACAGTCCCAAAACCATCTCAAAGTAGATGGAGGACGTGAGACCTTAGGTCCCCAATTATTCAGCCTACAATTTCTACTAATAACAAATTTAGGATAACACATTAAAACTCGATAGTTTAAGTAAAACAAAAATAGTGCAGCGACCTTACCTTACTATTTCTGACCTAGATCTTGTTAAAAACATCAACCTACCTTCATAATCAAGAAAACCAAGAAGAGAAAAGCCTCTTAATAAACAAGAAAAGTGTGCAGCAATTTTTAGAACACATGTTGTCCAAAACATCAACCCAAGCTTAACCAGCTAATTTCTCTTGTTTTTAATGGAAATATCATACTAAATACATAAGTATTGTTACTTACCTTAATTTTCAAGAAGTAGGGCTTCTTTAAGAACCCTAAAAGTTTCTTGTGGATGATTTGTAAAGTCAAGAAAGAGTACAAAGAAACTTTGTAAAAGCTGAAATTTTCCTAAGATTAAAATGACACAATGAGCTGGGTTTATTCCCCTTTAAAGGGGCCAATATTAACCGAATTGCTCCTCTTTTCAAGACATATTTCAACAAGTTAGCGATACACCTACTTGTCCCTTTCACTTGGGCCTTAATGGGCTCAAATTTGATGGGCCTTGGCTGTCCTTTTTTTTCTCTTTTTCCATCACTTAGTTTGGGCACAAATCGTCAAGTAGTTGTGAATGTGCTTGGGCCCTTTTTCTATTAATCTTGGGATGCAAATATTTTTCTTTTATGATACTAAACCATAGGCCAAAAGTACACCCTTAACTTTGGCTTTATTGATTATCGGACTTGCACAGATTTGGTGTTGGGCCTCATCTTCGTCTACCTAGCCTATTTAAGCTAAGCACGTAGGTGACTCACCTATTAACGTTCCAAGTCCTACAAGCACCATACTTTTTAACACTTCTTTTAAGGTTGTGATCTCTTCAATTTGGCGTAGAACTTATATACACTCACTCGTTGTCTAAACGTTAGGAACCTTTAAAGTTGGTGCTGCTTCTACCTAATCATATCATGCTCTATATGCATAGGACTGATATACCTAAGATGTGGGGTTTAACACACTTAGGGTGGTACAACTATCTCCCTGTTGACTTGATTAGCTAATTCTTAGGCCAACACCATGAAAGCGCCTTTAAACTCTAAATGAGACACTCCTTCGTCCCTTTCGAGTGGAGAGACTTGTTGTTCCGGAATTCTTGGACCTTTGCCTCCCTAAGCTCAATAGGAAAAAACCAGTCTAGGAAGGCATACTTGAATTCCTCCCAACAAGTGGGACCCACTCCTTCGCCTCTCTCCTTGGCTTATTGGGTACCAAAACTTGGCGATACCTTTTAGTTGGTAATCCACAAACTCGGCTTTGTCCTCCGACGGCACACCTATTACCTCCAAAACCTGGTACGTCACTTCAATAAAGTCGATAGTGACCTCATCCGCCTTTGAACCATGGAATTCTTGTGGGTTCATCAATATGAGGTCACAAACACCAGCAACCGGGGTAGGCACTTTGTGATGCCCAAACTCCCATTAAGGCGGAGTAGCACCCATTACCGACAAGGCTTGGGAGAACCAATATATAACCATGAACTTTCTATGAAAATTATAAGGGGTTTCCACATTCAACATGCTTTAAGAAAAGTAGACATTAATAACAAGCCAAAAGGAAATGCATATGGCTAGACTGTTGGAGCCATGATGTCTAAAGTATGATACATGACCACAGGTTACTTTACATAGTCCACAAAGCTTCTAGATAAGGAACAATATCTATTAAGGATCCGGACAGGCCCCGCCTCATAACTAACTAAACATTACAAAAATATAAGCTCTAGACACACAAAGCCCTGAAGCAACCTAGAGTACTATGACAACAGCTGGATATCATGTACTCCTACTGGGGAGATCTACTAGCTCCTGTACCCGCAGCATGAAATGTTGGTCCTCCGTAAGGGATGCCAGTACGAGATAATGCACTGAATATGTAAGGAAGGAAGTACTGTATATAAAATAAGAACTCAATTGAAATCAACACTAGTGTATAAGGATAAGAAGCCACCTTTAGTCATACTGTTGAAGAAATGACCAGTATATAATATAAATGACCAAATGATCAGTGCAACCTCCTTTAAATGTGTAAGTTATGTATAAGTCATAAGGATAAGAAGCCACCTTTAGTCATACTTTGTTTAATAAGCCACCTTTATGTCCTTTTTATTGCATTATGTTTCGTTTACTTTATAATCTACGCACAGTATATAATATAAATGACCAACTGATTAGTGGTAAAACAATATCAGAATCGACCCATGCTAGGCTTTCCTTTCACCCCTGGTATTGCCACTGTAATATGGGATCAACCCATGCTAGATGATTCTTCCACCCATAGGATACCACCTATTAATGAGCAACTTCACTTATATTTGTTATTTACTTTTGAGATGATTCTTTTGGTGGGCATAACATTTTGGGCTGTAGGATTATAGATATAACATGTGCCATATAAACAATTATACAAGACAATACTACAATGAAAAGAGAGTGACACAACTAGTGAAATATGTAGGAGATTAAAGAACATATGGACTTTACTTAGTAAAAAGGAACTAATGTATCTTTGGCAAGTAAGTATGCAGATTTGACAATGGCTATCTATGGGAAGATATGAACATATTAAAGAGTTGAGACATGGTTATTAGTTATGTTGGGGTTGGTATGTGCCTCTATATGCCAAGGAAGAACCTAGATTTCATTCAGAATAATAGTAAATCGAGTAGCCTTACATACCTCGTTGTTACCTCGAATTAACCTCCTTTTGCCCCAAATATTTATTCACAACAGAGTAGCTTATATAATCTGTATTATCGGGTAATAAACACATCTTGGCAGTCTAATCTCATAAAACCAATAATGCTTGGGCAGCAAGCCCATAACTATCATCCCAAAGGAGTTTTTTTATTTTTCCTTCTCTAAGCACATTGGTCTAATACAGACCTTCATTTACATGACATATCAAGATTATTATAGTCCCATAATATGCTTATAAACATTATTTTTCTACTTCTTGACTACACTAATTCATTTGCGAATTTCCTTCATAAACATTTCCTAGACTCTGTTCTATTATTCTAGACTCTTGCTTCATTCCTCACTGTTCTAGACTCTTGTTTCCGTTTTTTTTTTTTTTGCTGTCTATTGTTGCTCTTGAATTCTGTGTTGGCTACTGTTTTTGCTTGAATACTCTTTGACTCTGTGATACTTTGATTCTTTGCTTTATACTATTGCTGTTACATTTACTTCTTTATATTAGTGACTACATTATTGCTGTTGCTATTGTATTGTGTGATATTGTACTGTTGGGTTGTATTGTTGTTGTATTAGTTCGTAGTTGGTGGCGTCCGGATCTGATGATAGAGTAAGGTCATGTCGTTGGTTGGGGTCGGGGGTAAGAGGTGGGGGTGGTAGGAAGGGCACGGGCTATTCTAAATTAAGGGTAGGATCGTGGAATATAGGTACACTTACAGGGAAATCCATAGAGCTAGTAAAGTGTCTTAAGAGGAGACAAATTAATATAGCGTGTGTTCAGGAGACTAGATGGGTAGGGACCAAAGCTCGGGATGTAGACGGGTTCAAGTTATGGTACTCGGGGGGTTCTAGGGACAGAAATGGTATAGGTATACTAGTAGATGAGGACCTTAGGGATTATGTGGTGGAGGTTAGGAGGTTTAACGATAGGATGATGTCTATTAAACTGGTGGTGGGTAAGCATGTAGTGACTGTAGTTAGTGCCTATGCGCCCCAAGCAGGTCTAGAGGAGGAAGTCAAGAGGCTCTTTTGGGAAGAATTGGATGAGGTGGTGAGGGGCATACCAATGACGGAAAAGCTTTTCATTGGGGGAGACTTTAACGGACATATTGGGGCTACCAGTAGTGGGTTTGAAGATGTCCATGGAGGCTTTGGTTTTGGGGAAAGGAATGGAGGGGGGACGTCTCTCTTGGATTTTGGCAAAGCCTTTGAGTTAGTTATTGCTAACTCATGTTTCTAGAAGAGGGAAAGTCACTTGATAACCTTTCAGAGTGCGGTAGCTAAAACTCAAATTGATTACCTACTTCTACGAAAAGGTGATAGAAGCCTTTGTAAGAATTGCAAAGTTATTCCGAGTGAGAGTATTTCCACTCAACATAGGCTTCTAATGATGGACATAGAGATTAAGAGAGAAAAGAAGAGGAAGATTGTCTATGCCCAACCGAGGATTAGATGGGGGGTCTAACTCCTGCCCTCTCGCTTGAGATGGAAGGAAAGTTGAGAGATTTAGAGGCCTGGAGTAGTAGTGGAGATGTGAATAATATATGGGACAATACTGCTGGTTACATTCGAAAGGTAGCCTCTGAGGTACTAGGGGTTTCGAGAGGAACCTTTGGGGGACGTCGAGGTGATTGGTGGTGGAATGAAGAAGTTCAAAACAAAGTAAAAGCTAAGAAGGTGGCCTATACAAAGTGGTTGGAGTGTAGGGAGGAGGATGAAAAACAAAGGCTTAAGGAGATTTATAAGACGGCTAAGTCAGAAGCAAAGATGGCGGTGACGAGTGCTAAGACAGCAGCGTTTGAGCGCCTATATGAGGAGTTAAGTGATAAAGGCGCGGACAAGCGAATGTATAGGCTTGCTAAAGCGAGAGAAAGGGAAAGCTCGCGACTTGGATCAAGTGAAGTGCATCAAGGATGAGGAGGGAGAAGTGTTAGTGGATGTGACTTCTATTAAACAAAGGTGGCAAGCTTGCTTTTATAAACTTTTAAATGAAAAAGGAGATAGTGATATTGAGCTGGGCGAGTTAGCATATTCCGAAAGTCATCGAGACTTTGGTTATTGCAGGCGGTTCAGAGTTGAGGAGGTTAGAAGGGCTATTAGTAGGATGAAGAGAGGGAGGGCGCTCGGACCGGATGAGATTCCGATAGATTTTTGGAAGAACATGGTCAAGGATGGCATAGAGTGGCTGACTAGACTGTTCAATACTATCATGAAGACGGCTAAGATGCCGGAGGAATGGAGGAGGAGTACAATGGTCCCACTGTACAAGAACAAAGGTGATATTCAAAGTTGTAATAATTACAGGGGTATCAAGTTGTTGAGTCATACTATGAAGGCATGGGAGAGAGTGGTGGAGATGAGGGTGAGAAAAGTAGTTTCTATCTCAGAAAACCTGTTTGGATTCATGCCAGGACGGTCGACTACTGAAGCGATCCACCTTGTTCGGAGATTAGTGGAGAAATACAGGGAAAGTAAGAAGGACCTTCATATGGTGTTCATTGATCTTGAGAAGGCCTATGACAAAGTCCCGAGGGATGTCCTATGGAGGTGTTTGGAGATGAAAGGCGTCCCAATGGCATATATTAGAGTGATAAAGGACATGTATGACGGGGCCATAACTCGGGTAAGAACGGTGGGAGGAGATTCTGAATATTTTCCTGTTCAGATGGGACTTCACCAAGGATCTGTGCTAAGCCCTTTTTTATTTTCCTTGGTGTTGGATGAGCTGACGCGATCTATCCAGGAGGGAGTCCCATGGTGTATGTTGTTTGCAGATGACATAGTACTGATTGATGAGACCCGGACCAAAGTTAATGATAGGTTGGAGGTTTGGAGACACGCTTTGGAGACTAAAGGATTTAAACTGAGCAGGACCAAAACAGAATACTTGGAGTGCAAATTCAGTGTAGCGAGGGAGGAAGCAGACATTGATGTGAGACTTGCAGCTCACCTTATCCCCAAGAAGGAAAGCTTCAAGTATCTGGGGTCTATCATCCAGAGTAGTGGGGATATCGACGATGATGTCACACATCGTATTGGGGCGGCTTGGACAAAATGGAGGTTGGTCTCTGGAGTATTGTGTGATAAGAAGATACCATCTAGACTCAAAGGTAAGTTCTACAGAATGGTGGTTAGACCGACTTTGTTGTATGGGGTGGAGTGTTGGCCAATAAAGAATGTACATGTTCAGAAAATGCAGGTCGCAGAAATGAGGATGTTACGATGGATGTGTGGTCACACCAGGAGCGACAAGATTAGGAACGAGGTCATTCGGGAGAAGCTAGAGGTGGCCCCTGTAGCTGACAAGATGAGGGAAGCGAGACTGCGATGGTTTGGACATGTACAGAGAAGGAGTACTGATGCCCCTGTTAGATGGTGTGAGAGATTAGATTTGGGAGCTATACGTAGGGGTAGAGGTAGACCAAAAAAGTATTGGGGGGAGGTGATTAGAAACGATATGGTGAAACTTGATCTCACCAAGGACATGACCTTAGATAGGAAGGAGTGGAGGTCGAGAATTAGAGTAGCAGGCTAATAGGGAGGATAGGAAGGAGTGGTAATTGTCTGTCTTTTATATGTTATTTATCTGCCTTTATATGTTTACTATCTTGTATCTAGGTATTATTATGTGCTCTTCTCTTTTTGCCCGTGTATCGTATCTAGCGTGTTCTGCTGATGGGTTTTTGTGACGAGGGTTTCCAGGAAACAGCCTCTCTACCTATGTGGTAGTGGTAAGGTCTGCGTACATCTTACCCTCCCCAGACCCCACTTGTGGGATTTCACTGGGTATGTTGTTGTTGTTGTTGTAATATGCTTATAACATCCCACAAGGTACAAATAATATCAATTCCACACAACAGTCAATTAGGCAACATTACATTACATCCTTCCTATATTTTCCGACGGCACCAATCCACACCCATTCCAACTTTAACCGAACTATTCTCAACATTTTTACATACCAACCCAGTCCTAAAACGGTCCCAAGAAAGTCCAAAAATAGATGGAGGATTTGAGATGCTAGGTCCCCAATTAATCAACCCACAATTTCAACTAATAACAAATTTTGGATAACACACTAAAACTCGATGGTTTAAGTAAAACAAAAATAGTGCAGTGACCTTACATTACTATTTTTGATAAAATTCTCATTAAAAACCTCAACCTCCCTTCATAATCAAGCAAACTAAGAAGAGAAAAATCTTTTAATAAACAAGAAAAGTGTGCAGCAAATTTTAGAACACATGTTGTCCAGAACTTCAACACAAGCATAACCAGGTTATTTCTCTTGTTTTTCATGGAGAAATCATAGTAAAAACATAATTATTATTACTTACCTTAAAAAAATAAGTTTAACCCTAAAATATTCTTGTGGCTGCTTTGTAAAGTCAAGAAAGAGTAGAAAGAAACTTTGTAAAAGCTTAAATGTTTCAAAGTTTAAAATGACCTAATGCGCTGGATTTATGCCCCTTTAAAGGGACCCGTCTTAACCGACTTTCTCCCCTATTTTAAGACATATTTCAGTAGGTTAGTGATACACCTGCTTGATTAAAGTCATCTTCCTCCTTTTTCCCAAGAAGTCGACGACGTTACACCATTGGGCCCTTTAACTTGGGCGTTAATAGGCTCCAATTCGATGGGCCTTGGATGCCTTTTTTTCTCATTTTTCTTCACTTAGTTTGGGCCTTAATCGTCAAGTGGGTTATGAATGTGCTTGCACCTTTTTTCTATTCATCCTCGGCTGCAAATATTGTCTTTTTATGAAGCTAAACCAAGGGCAAAAATTAGACCCTTAACTTAGGCCTTATTCATTATTAGACTTGAACAGATTTGGTGTCAGGCCTCGTCTCTGTCTACCTAGCCTATCTAAGCTAAGCACGTAGGTGACTGAACATTTAGCTTCCTAAGTCCTACAAGTACCTAACTTTTTTTCACTTTGTTTAAGGTTGCGATCTCCTCAATTTGGCGTAGAACTTATATACACTAACTTTTCTTAAGCATTAGACATAAATATAGCCCTCCTATCTAAAATTTACGCACCTTTAATGTTGGTGCTCCTTCTACCTAATCATAACATGTTCCATTTGTATAGGACTAGTACACCTAAGATGTGGGGTATTACATCCTTCCCCCCTAAGGAACATTTTTCCTTGAATGTTAGCATCATTGGCAAGGCTAAACAAGTTTAAAACTTCATTGAATCCTACTTTGGACAACATAATAAGCATTCAAAAACACGTACCTATTAATGCCCCATTTTTTCATGTTGGACTTCCTCTTTAGTTTCAAATAAAAAAGGGTAGTTAGATCTCATCACTTCCTCAACCTCCCATGTTATCTCTTCTACTCGTTGCTTCGTCCAAAGTAGCTTTACTAAAGGTATTTCTTTATTCATTAACTTTTTAACTTGACGATCTAGGATAGCAATAGGTACTTCATCGTAGGTGAGATCTTCTGTAACCTACATATCTTCAATAGGAGTGACACGAGATGGGTCATCTATGCATTTTCGAAGCATTGGGACATGAAATATTTGATGAACCATTGAAAGCTCCTGAGGTAGCTCTAGTTCATATGCGACCTGCCCAAACCTTTTTAATAATCTTATATGTCCCTATGTAATGTGGGCTTAGTTTTCCTTTCTTAACAAATCTAATAACACCTTTCGTTGGGAACACCTTTCAGGATACCCAAGCTTCTACTGAGAATTCCAGTCCTCTTCTTCTAGTATCCGTATAAAATTTATGACAACCTTGGGATCTTTCTAGCCGCTGTCGTATTACCTTGACTTTTTCCATGGCTTGTTGGACTAGATCTGGCCGAAGCAAGGTGGTTTCACCCATTTCAAAACAACATATTGGAGACCTACATTTCCTTCCATACAAAGCTTAATAAGGTGCTATCTTGATACTTCAATGGTAGCTATTGTTATAGGCAATTCAATAAGTTACAAATGGTCCACCAAACTACCCTTGAAATCCAATGCACAAGCCCTCAACATATCTTCAAGCGTTTGAATGGTGCGTTCTGCTTGACCATCTGTTTGAGGGTGGAAAGTTGTACTCTAATTCACTTATGTCGCTAAAAACCTTTTGAAGGACTTCCAAAATTTTGCGATGAATTAAGGTCCCGATCATATATAATGGAGATTGGGACCCCATGTAGCCTGACTATCTCTTTGAGGTATAACTTTGCATACTCTTAAGTTGTGTAATCACTCTTAACTAGCAAGAAGTGTGTTGACTTTATGAGTCCATCAACTATTACCCATATGCAGGCGAATATCTACAATGAGCAAGGCAAACAAGTAACAAAATCCATATTAGTCATATCCCACTTCCATGTTGTAAGCTCTATACATTTCATATAAGCTCCCAGCTTTTGGTGTTATACCTTCACTTGTTGCCAATTTGGACATTGAGCCATAAATTCTGCAAGGTCCTATTTCATGCCTCCCCACAAAAATATTACCTTTAGGTCATGATACATCTTAGTTGATCCTGGATTGATGGAATATCTTGAATGATGGTCTTCTTTCATAATCCTCCTTCTTAGTCCATTAATATCAGGCACACAAAATCTATTTTGGCAAAAACGTACTCCATTTTTTGTAAGTTCAAAGCGCTTCATCATACCCTGACTCACCTTTTCCTTATGTCATCGTAGAACAGGATCCTTGAATTACTTTTCTCTCACCTCCATTACCAATAAGGACTCTGTAGCATTATGCACAATAACTCTTTCCTTTGGAGTTTCAAGGAGGAAAACTACAAAATTGGCTAGTTAATGTAGATCCTTAGCCACTCCTTGACTTACCATGGGTTGATCACCAATATTAATGATTTCCCTACGACTTAGAGCATCAGCTACCACATTTGCTTTCCCTGTATGGTATAGTATATCAACGTCGCAATCCTTTATTAGCTCTAGCCATCTCCGCTGTCTTAAATTAAGGTCTTTCTATTTAAAGATGTACTATAGGCTCTTATGATTAGTATAGATGTTAACGTGAACCCCATAGAAATAGTGGCGACATATTTTTAAAGCAAACAAAAATGTTACTAGGTCAAGTTCAGATGTTTGATAGTTTTTCTCATGAGGTCATAGTTGTCTTGAGGCATAAGAAATTACCCTACCATGTTGTGTCAATAAACACCCTAAGCCAACTCCGGAAGCATCACAATACACTGCATACCCCTCTAGCCTTCTGGAAGCACTAGCATAGGTGCAGAAGTTAGCCTGCTTTTAACTTCTTGGAGGCTCCTTTCACATGCATCATTCAATTGGAAGTTGGTCATCTTATGTGTCAACTTTGTTAAATGTCTAGAAATAGAAGAAAAACCCTTAAAAAACCTTCTGTAATAACCTGCCAACCCTAGGAAGCTTCAAACTTCCGTAGGTGTTGTTGGCCTTGGCCAATCTTTCACTGCCTCTATCTTCTATAAATAAAACCATATTCCTTTATCGATACAATATGTCCCAAGAATGCCGCTGATTTTAACCAAAATTCACATTTGGAAAACATGGCGTACAAGGGACGATCACAAAGAACTTGTAATACATGTTGCACATGATTTGCATGGTCGTCTTCTGATCTTGAATATACCAAAATAACATGTGTAAATATCATCACGAATGCATCCAAGAATGGCTTTGATACCCTGTTCATTAAATCCCTTAAAATTGCTGGTGCATTTGTCAGCCCAAATGACATAACAAAAACTCAAAATGACCATAGCGTGTCCTAAAGGATGTCTTTGGTATATCTTCCTCCTTCACCCTTACTTGGTGATAACCTGATCTCAAATCAATTTTTGAAATGCATTTGGCACCCTATAACTGATCAAATAAATCATCAATCCTGGGGAGGGGGTATTTGTTCTTAATTGTCACCCTATTCAATTGTCGGTAGTCAATATATATTCTCAAGGTGCCTTCTTTTTTATGTACACATAACATTCGTGTACCCCAACGGGACACACTAGGTCTTATGAAACCCTTCTCTAGCAAGTCTTTTAATTGCTCCATTAATTCATGTAATTATGCTGGGGCCATTCTATATGAGGAATAAAAATAGGTTGAGTGCCTTGAAGTAAGTCAATACTAGAATCTACTTCTCATTCTAGAGGTAAACCTAGAAGCTCTTCTAGAAACACATCAAAAAATTCATTTAGTACGACAAATAATTGAAGAACTTGTGATTCTGCCTCCATATCCCTCATCCTAACTAGATAACATATATATCCCTTTGACATCATCTTCCTTGCCTTAAAATTAAAAACAAATGTACCCTTTTGTGTCCTAACATTTCCATTCCATTCAAGGACCACCTCATTTATAAAATGGAATTAGACTCTCTTAGTTTGGAAATCCGTAGTGGCATAGCATGAATTTAACCAATCTATACCCATTATAACACCAAATTCCACCATCACTAGCTCAACAAGGTCAGACAATGTGTCACGGCCACAAACAATTACTATACAGTTATAATAGACCCTTCTAGCTATAATAGATTCACCGGTTGGTGTAAACACTTCAAATGGCTTATTCAATACTTTAGCTGTTCGCTTAAGCTTCCCAGCAACTAGTTGAGTGATATAAAATAGTGTTGAAGCAGGGTTAGTTAATGCATAGACATTATGTGAATAGATGAACAATGTACCTATGACCACATCAGGTGAAGCTTTAAAATTTTGCCAACTCCCCAGAGCATAAGTGTTATTTTGGGCTCCACTAGATCTAGCTGTCCCGCTACCACCTTTACCTCGACCCCTTGGTGCTTTCTGACCCCTATCTAATGGAGGAACTGATGATGATGATGCAACAGCTAACCTAATAGGTAGTATTGTATTACCCATTCGTCTCCTCGAGCAATCTCTCATCGTATGCCTTGGCACACCACACTAGAAACAAGAATCCGTTCCAACACGACATGTACCTCAATGAATCCTCCCTCTTTGTTTGCAAGGCTGCCTAGGAGGAATTTTCTAGCTTGCCAAATATCAAGTTGTCCGTGCACCTTAGGCTCCACTTCTTTGACCAAACTGATTACTCCTAGACCCTTGAAGTAGTGGCGGAGCACTACCTGTAGAGTAAGAGGATGATGGCTTAGGTGGTTAATTAGAAAACAAAGTCCTATATTAACCTTGGGACGGTGTAAGATTCCCCGTAGATCTCGCCCTCTTTGACTGCCTCCTTTCTGACTCTTGTGTCCTTTTTCTTTGCCTCTGATCCTCTAGTTTTTCTGCAAATGCTTGCGTCCTCACTATGTCCATGTCTTTATTCAAAAAAACAATGGTACAGTCTCTAACGACATACAAATCAAACTTATCCACATATTTATGAACCCTATATGCCATAGTAGCGACTACATTAGAAGCATACCTGGCCAGGGAATCAAATTGAAGCTAATCTGCACAGGCCTCTCGGATCTCTAATGGCATGTAATAGTCAAGAAATGCCTCTTTGAACTCCTTCCAGGTAGTTATAGGTGCATCTATACCCTTAGATTGCTTCTAAGCTTCATAACGCAATATAGCCACAAACTTCAATCTATATGATCAAACGTTTCTTTACATGGTCTACAAAGCCTCTAGATAAGGAACATTATCTATTAAGGGTCGGGACAGGACCCGCCTCATGACTAACTATACAATACTAAAATATAAGATCTAGATGCACAAAGCCCATAAGAAATGTTGGGGAGATCTACTAGCTCCTGTACCTGAAGTATGGAATGTTGGTCCCCCGTACGGGACGTCACTATGAGATAATTTAATGAATATGTAAGGCAAGAAGTACAATATATGAAATAGGAAGTCAAATGAAATCACTAGTGTATAATGATTAGAGGCCGCCTTTAGTCATACTGTTGAATCATGTACTTTATGTCATTTTTATTACTTTACCTTTCTTTATTGTATAATATGTGCGCAGTATATAATATAAATGAGAAGATGCTCAGTGGTAAATCAATATCAAAATCGACCCACCCTAAGCTTTCCTTTCACCCCAAGGATACCCCTCGTAATATGGGATGGACCAATGCTAGGTGATTCTTCCACCACTAGGATACCACCCATAAATAAGCTACTTCACTTATATCTTTTATTTACTTTTGAGATGATTCTTTTGGTGGGCATAGCATTTTGGGTTGTAAGACTATAGGTACAACATGTGATATATAAACAATCATGCAAGAAAATACCATAATGAAAAGAGAGTTAAACAACTAGTGAAATGCATAGGAAATTAAACAACATATGGACTTTACTTAGTAAAAAAGAACTAATGTGGTATCCAAGAATGTATGAAGATTTGACAATGGCTATGTATGGGAACATATGAACTTGTTAAAGAGCGGAGACATGGTGATTAGTAATGTCAGACTTGGTAAGTGCCTCTATGTTCAAAGGAAGAACCTGTATTTCGTGCAAAATAATAGTAAATTTAGTTGCCTTACATACCTCGTTGTACCACCTCGTTATTACCTCGAAATAACCTTCTTTTCTCCTAAATATTAATCTAAAATAGAGTAGGAGATAAAACCTATATTAGAAGCTAATAAACATATCTTGGCAGTCCAATCACATAAAAACAGTAACGCTAGGGCAGCAAGCCCGTAACTATCCACCTAAGGGCATTTTTCCAATTTTTCCTTCTCTAAGCTCATTGTTCTAATACACACTTTCATTTACATTACATATACAGCTTCTATAGTCCCATGATATTCTTACAACATCCCAAAAGGTACAACATATAAAAATTCCATGCAACACACAATTAGGCATCATCACATTATATCCTTTCTCTATATTTCGATGGCAACAATCCACACCTATTCCAACTTTAACCAAACTGTTCTCAACCTTTTTACATACCCACCTAGTCCTAAAACAGTGCCAAAACCATCTCAAAGTAGATGGAGGACGTGAGACCCTAGGTCCCCAATTATTCAGCCCATAATTTCTACTAATAACAAATTTAGGATAACACATTAAAACTCGATAGTTTAAGTAAAACAAAAATAGTGCAGCGACCTTACCTTACTATTTCTGACCTAGATCTTGTTAAAAACATCAACCTACCTTCATAATCAAGAAAACTAAGAAGAGAAAAGCCTCTTAATAAACAAGAAAAGTGTGCAGCAATATTTAGAACACATGTTGTCCAAAACATCAACCCAAGCTTAACCAACTAATTTCTCTTGTTTTTAATGGAAATATCATACTAAATACATAAGTATTGTTACTTACCTTAATTTTCAAGAAGTAGGGCTTCTTTAAGAACCCTACAAGTTTCTTATGGATGCTTTGTCAAGTCAAGAAAGAGTACAAAGAAACTTTGTAAAAGCTGAAATTTTCCTAAGATTAAAATGACACAATGAGCTGGGTTTATTCCCCTTTAAAGGGGCCCATATTAACCGAATTTCTCCTCTTTTTCAAGACATATTTCAACAAGTTAGTGATACACCTACTTGTCCCTTTCACTTGGGCCTTAATGGGCTCAAATTTGATGGGCCTTGGCTGCCATTTGTTTTTCTCTTTTTCCATCACTTAGTTTGGGCCCAAATCGTCAAGTAGGTTGTGAATGTGCTTCGGCCCTTTTTCTATTAATCTTGGGATGCAAATATTTTCCTTTTATGATGCTGAACCATGGGCCCAAAAGTACACCCTTAACTTTGGCTTTATTGATTATCGGACTTGCACAGATTCGGTGTTGGGCCTTATCTTCGTCTACCTAGCCTATTTATGCTAAGCACGTAGGTGACTCACCTATTAACGTTCTAAGTCCTACAAGCACCATACCTTTTTTCACTTCTTTTAAGGTTGTGATCTCTTCAAATTGGCGTAGAACTTATATACACTCACTCATTGTCTAAAAATTAGGCACCTTTAAAGTTGGTGCTGCTTCTACCTAATCATATCATGTTCTATATGCATAGGACTGGTATACCTAAGATGTGGGGTTTAACACACTTAGGGAGGTACAACTCTCTCCCTGTTGACTTGATTAGCTAATTCTTAGGCCAACCCCATGAAAGCGGCTTTAAACTCTGCATGAGACACTCCTTCGTCCCTTTCGAGTGAAGAGACTTATTGTTCCAGAGTTCTTCGTTAGTGGGGAGCTCCTCGGGCAGGATGATCTAGAGAGAAACAGAATCCTTTTGTTACTTATTAGAAAGCCTTACTCAAATATAAGACACAAAATTGAATAAGAAAGAAGGGAAGACTTTCCTAAACAATCTCATAGCCTCTCATTTAAGATAGTGGCGCACTTCACAACCTTGAATCAGACTCTATGCTATCGGGTACGCATGTACACATTAGGAATATTTTAAAACCACGTGCTTTGATACCATGTGTGTAATGACCTAAGACAGGGCCAATTCATCATACGACAAATGAGATAACCAAAGGCCTCTCACCTAAGCCATCTAATCATCTCAAGCATTCATATGCATTAAATAGAAACTTATTGTGGAAAAACATAAGGGAAAGGGGATATGGGACATTTTAAGTAATGAAGAAACATTAAAAGTAGAGAAATTAAAAAATATATCATTTTTCGATAAGCATAACACTAATACATAATGAACGGAACTGGTACAGTCGATTTCAATCGAATAGGAAGTACATCCATAATAGATAATATAGAAAGTAAAATCCTTAGAAGGGCTATAAATATATTGTCAAAAAACAAAGTATAGAATGTACTAGAAAAAGGTAAAGTCCTAAACTAAGGGCATACAACAATAATAAGTTAGTCTCAAACGCCAACTACAAGACATGAGTCGGTATAGGAGTACCTATCCTTATATGGTTAAATAACGCAGGCAAATATGCATTAGTACATTTAAATGTACTAAGTATGTGAGATGTAATGCACAAATGAAATTGTAATGCTATCATAATTGAACATAACATAGGGATATACACAAGATAATGAATCATGCGATAAGCTCAAAAATGCACAAGGAATAAGGATAAGGTCAATATAAGATGATGCATAAGGAAATACATAAAGTAAATACATATCATACGATTATGTAAACTTGTGGGAATGGACAATTTCTGACAGTAAGACCATCTGAGCTGCTATATGGAATCCAATGAACTACTTCCATTTGGAAAAGGGAAATCTACTTGCCTAGGTAGATATATCGGAAACTTTGTAACTTTGCAATTGTATCTTTCATAATGTTTGGGCCTACATGGATCCACAAGCATAGCTTAAAAGGCTCCTATGGTGGCACATAGTTAGGGACATTGATTTTTAGCATCAAGGGACCATGCCTCAACTAATGTGATGAGTCTCAATCTCTAGTTCCCTTGGTGCTATGTCATCCTGTGATATCTTTTAAACCATACTCATTGAACCATAAGTAGCAATCATACTCTTCATAAATACCCTAGGCATAGTCATAATTCATGAGAAATTTTCATTAAAAATTAGGTGGGCTTAATTAGTGCATGGAACAATCATAAATCACATAAGTCATAAGAAATTTCTTTAAAAGGTAACATTGAAATTTCCCAACCTTGATTATATCAAAGCCTATCATGGAATAAACACCATACTTCTAATGTATATATACGTACTGTAACACCCCACATCATACATGTACTAGTCCTATGAATATGAAACATGATATGGTAGGGTCAAATTAGCAAACATTTTTAAAAGTGCTTGAATTTCAGATTAGAGGGCGGCTATATGTACATCTAACGCTTCAGATGGCTGAGTGTATATAATTTTTATTTCAAAATTGAGGAGAACGAGGCCTTAAATGAAGTAAAAAAAGTGAGGTGCTTGTGGGACTTAGGAAGCTAGCAGGTTAGTCACTTATGTGCTTAGCTTAAATAGGCTTGGTAAACGAAGACGAGGCCGAACACCGAATTTGTTCAAGTCCGATAAAGCATAAACCCAAAGTTAAGGGTGTAATATGTGACCATGGTTTAGCATCATAACGGAACAATATTTGCAGGCCAAGATGAATAGGAACATGCCAAATTACATTCACAACCCACTTCACAAATAAGGCCCAAACTAAGTGAAAGAGAAGATAAACATTGGCAGCAAAGCCTATCAAATTGAAACCCAATAAGGCCCAAGTGAAAGAGCCAAGTATGTGCATCACCACCTTGAAAAAATATGGCTGAAATTTTAGGATAAAGTTGGTGAAGAGTGACCCTATAAAAAGGCTTAAAACCAGCAAGTTTAAATCATTAAACATAGATAACAAAAAAGATTTTCCAAAGCTTTTCTCCTTGCTCTCTTTTCACTTTGTAAAGCAGCCAAGGCACACCTTTAGGGTTCTTGAGGAGGACCTGATCCTTGAGGGCTAAGTTATGTAAAAATACCTATGGTTTAGTATAATTTTTCCATGAAAAACATTAGGAGTATGATGGTTGTACTTGTGCAGGAATTTCAGACAACATGTGTTCCAAAGATTGTTGTACACTTTTCTTGATTATTAAGAGGCTTTTCTCTTGTTGGTTAGCTGAATTACAAAGTAAGGTTTATGTTTTTAACAAGGATTAGTTCTATAGTGATGAAAGAATGCTGCTGCACCAATTTTATCTTTCGCAAAAATTAGTTCTTATATGATATCTTAATGGTGCTCTTAGTAGGAACTTGTGGGCGAATAATAGGAGATTGTTGCCTCACATTTTCCATCTACTTCGGGAATTTTTTTCGAATTTTTTAAGATTGTTTTTATATGTAAATATGTTGAGGACAGTTTGGTTGAAGTTGAAATAGATTTGAATTTATTGATGTCGAAATATAGCGAAAGGACGTAATGTTACGTTGCCTACTTGCTTTTCGTGTAGAGTTGTTGTATGCCATACTTTATAAGCTGTTGTAAGACTGTTATGTGACAACCAAGCTAGATGTAACATGTATATGGGAATGTATGCTAAATGAAAATATGATTAGAGGTTGAAAGGTTGAAAAATACTCGTGGATTGATAGTTAAAAGCTTGCTGCCAGAGTGTTTTTTTTGTGAGATTGGACTGCCAAGACGTGTTTATTAGCTGGTAATACTAGTTTTATCACCTAAAATATTGTAGATAAGTATTTGGAAGAAAAGGAGACTACTTCGAGGTAATAATAATGTATTACAACGAGGTATGTAAGGCTACTCGATTTTCTATTCTTTGACATGAAATCTAGGTTCTTCCTTGGCACATAAAGGCACTTACTGACTTTGACATAACTAAAACCGTAACTCCACTCTTTACCATGTTCATATGCTCCCATACATAGCCGTTGTCAATTTTTCCTACTTACTATGGATATCAAAATACGTGAGTTCCTTTTGTTTCTGAGTAAAGTCCATGTGTTGTTTAATATCCTACGTATTTCATTAGTTGTGTAACTCTCTTTTTGTTGTGGTATTGTTCTGCATGATTGTTTATATGTCACATGTTATGTTTATATTCCTACAGCTCCAAATGTTATCACCACCAAAAGAATCATCTCAAAAGTAAATAAAGGATAAATTAAAGTTGCTGATCAATAGGTGGTATCCCAGGGGTGGAAGGGCATGGGTATATATTGGTTTTCCCGAGCCATGTCGGCAATGGGTGCCTGTCCGCCTTAATAGGACTATGGGTGTGACAAAAGTGATATAAGAGCGGGTCATCCTAGATAGTCTACAAAGCCATGTCTATGTAGAGTCTTGTTTATGGATGTGTTGTGCACCACATTTATAAGCAGGAGGCTACGTGGCATTTAGGAGTTGTCACTTTCTTTTTATTCTTTAGATCATGCCATAGATCCAAGTGTTATAGGTTGATTGCTTTTAATCTCTAAGTTGTTTTGTCCAGCGAGTATGCCAGAAACAAGGAAAAGTAAAGACAAAGGGAAGGAAGTAGAAGTGGTAGTTGGTGTACCCAATCGGGTGAGACAATGAAGTGAGGTCCATGATGAGTCTCTGACATAAAACTCTAACTCCTCCGGGTCCTGAACGATGAGATTCCTCTGCGAATCGGGCACAAGAACCAGGGAGTAGTGAAACTACCCAGAACCACCTATTGATGCTACCGTGTAGGATTTGAGAAATACGGTCAGACTATTGATCCATATAGTTGCTGGCAAAGGTCAAAGAAAAGAAGGCCCAGTTGTAGGTGCAAGTTTTTCAAATTGGGCAGCTAGCATAAGGATACGAGATTTCCTTAATTTGGATCCTCTATCTTTTACTAGGTCAGATCCTAATGAGGATCCACAAGACTTCATTAATCAGATCCAATACTTTGGATGTTATACATGTAAGTGATGCAGAAGCTCTGGAGCTTGCAACATATAGATTGAAGGGTGTGGCTATACTATGATATGAAGCTTGGAAGAAATCTAGGGGTATAAATGCCCCTCCAATTACCTGGAAGGAGCTCAAAGAGGCATTTCTTGACTATTACTTGCCATTAAAGATCTGAGAGCCTCGTGTAGATTAGTTTATGAATATCCACCAACGGAATACGAGCGAGAAGGAGTATAGCCTTCGATTTAATTCGTTGGCTAGGTATGTTCCTAATGTAGTCACTACTATGGCAGATAAAGTTCATCGAGATGCGGATAGGTTGGATTCGTATCTGGTTAGAGACTATACTATTGCTTCTTTGAATAAAGACATGGATATAGAGAGAATGCTAGCATTTGCAAAAACACTAGAGGATCAAAGATAAAGAAGAAGACACAAGAGTTCAAAAGGAGGCAGTCCAAGAGGGCAAGATCTACGGGGCAGTTTATACCATCCCAAGCTGAGTTTAGGCCTCGGTTTTCTAATAAACCACCTAGGACATCATCCTTCTGCTCTGCAGTTAGTGATCCACCACAATTTCAAGGGTCTAAAGGTAGTCAGATTAGTCAAAGAAGGGAGGGCCAAGGTGCACAGACAACAGGATATTCAGCAAGCCAGCGAATTCCTCCTAGGTAGCCTTGCAAAAAATGCAGGAGGAGTTATTTAGGTACATGTCGTGTTGGGACAGATGCTTGTTATTGGTGTGGTGTACTAGGGAATATGATGAGAGATTGGTGAGAAGACGTTTGGGTGTTATAGCACAACCTACTGGGTTGGTTGTTGCATCATCATCATCAATTCCGCCATTAGATAGGGGTCAGCAACACCTACAGGTCGTGGTAGAGGTTATATTAGAGCCGACTCTTAACTAGTAAGGTGGTAAGGCAAACCTCAGCAAGGACGCTGATTCCTTATGGGGGTGAGTGCAGGGACGATGATACGTAATGCCTGGCTCACTTAGGCAAATCCCACATTGGAAAAGAGAGGGGAGTTCCGAGCTGTTTAAGTAAAGGATTGGACCTAATACTGTGGGGCACCTTTTCGGGTGAGCCCAAAGGGACAGATTCGTGATGGGCTAGGCCTAAGAGCATACAATACTTCACTGTGTTGGGCCAGGTCGTTACACATACATACATAGCAAAATAGTCATTGAACTTTATGAGAATCATATAGTATTGTAAGGATTATTAAATCATCATAAGCATGCTCTTTAAATTGAGGAACTTAAAAAAATGTAAAAAATCCATTGTAAGTAACTCTAAGGGTGAAAGGATACCCATAAATCAACTCAGATACCTGGGGAACTTGAGAGAAATGGAATTGAAGCCCTTAGGGAAGAATTTTGGAAACCCTACCCTTGTTCTTTGGTGTTCTTGCCTTAGAAATTTGGAATTCAAGGAATGAGAGAATGAAAGGCATATCTAGGGCTTGAAGACTAATATAGGTCTCCCTTCCCGTCCCTTAAACAACATAGCATAAGAATAGATTTGCAAGAAATGACTAAATTTTCCCTTATTAAAAATTGTCGGAAGTAACTTACGGAACCATAAGCACGGGTTGTAAATTGACTTATGGTCCATAAGTCCCCCCTTCTGATTTCACACCTGAGAATCTTAAAATCAAACTTTTACTAAATTAAAAACAATGATCAATAGTATGGGCCGTGGTTGGACTCATAGAGTCCTTCCACACTTAGCCAAGTTTTCTCTTTATTCTTGACCTCATTCCACGAAACCATATATGGGTTGTATCTTAGACCATGGGTCGTCTGATAACTCGTAAGTCACCTTCCTGGAAAATCCAAATTTCTGTCATGTTTTATGTCCCACTCATGAACCTGTCTACAAGACTTCATATATCTTACTTGCCTTGTCTTGGTCCGTGAGTTACCCCCCACTTGGAAACTTCTCCACTTCCAGAAGTTCCACTTTTAGAACCAATCCTACGGGCAGTATAATAACTTATAGGCCATAAGTGGTCCCATAAACTAGGTACCCAATTATATTTAGGCAAACATTTCTGCACTCAAATCTCCTAACTAGGGGTCATTACAGATATATATATATGCTCTACCCTAGGATTTAGTCAGAGTCTCTGTTGTTGTGGGCATTTTTTGGTACACTTATGAGCTGGCTTATCCATTATTTCACTTTTTACTTTTTACGATCCCCAGCTGCTGTGCTAATATAGATCTAGATATATGGGGTACTTCTAGTTATCTACTATCTACACTTGACTGTAAAGAAAGGAGCCACCGTTCTCTTTCCTTCTTCTTTTGATCAGGACAAGTGGGTTGGTTCATTTCCTCCTCCTATCTACGCAATTTTCTATCTTCATTTGTGATCATGTTGGGCGAAAGGATGGGCATTAACCTAGGCTTAACCTAGTGTTGCCCTAGATTTTCTTCACTCAAGACTTGTATGACTATATATATGCACAATACGACTTGAGAAACACATAGGATCGAGTGCCATGGATTGATACAATATACATATATTTCAAGATTGGGTGTCACGAACCAACACAATATACACACATCTCATGATCAGGTGATTCGTTCCATCATGAAGTCTCTCTAGACTAAGTGACTCATTTCTTTGCATTGGGGATTTTTTCCCACAATGATATATACATATATATATATATATATATATATATATATATATATATATATATATATATACATACATACACACACGTATTTGGATTGGGTGTCACAGTGTTGCATGAACAAGAAGATCAGGTGTTATATTTTTGCACAGATTAGGAGATCGAATGCCACGAGCCTGCACGATATACACTCTTCTTACCCCAAACATCCAATACACCTATTGCCCCATGATTGTGTGTGGCTGTACCTTCTAGGCTTATAGAGGTCTAGTTGGTGTACATGCAAAGATAAAAGGGCTTTACACCTATGGACAAACATACCTTCACTGTATGATAGTTGTGATATGGTCTTATTCTGTTGGTTTTACAACTTGCCAAACCTGACTCTACCTCCCATTATTGAATTGTTATTCTGCCAAAACCATTTGGCGAGATCGTCTGAGCTTTCCAAAAGCACTTTGCGACTCGTAAACCTTTATACGAGCACTAGACGCCTTGAATTTTAATGGTGATTTTAGGCTTTGATTTTTTTCAATGCAGCATGGCACGAGATAACAAATGATAAGAAAGAGTAGATTGGGGGATGAGGATGAGCCTCCAAGGGTTCACTACCTCCATTTTCTATCCGGGAACCTAGTCAAAGGCCATTCAATCAACCCAAACATGCTTCGACAGAAGCTACAGACCGATACAAGGGAAAACATGGGGAACATGAAGAATTCAGTAATGAGGAGGGGTCTCTTGAGCTATAATGAACAATATTTGAAGAAGAACAAGTGGAGTTCAAGTCTCTAGACCATGAGCTCAGGATTTCGAGGCTGATTTATAAATGTCATCAAATTGTGGTAAGGACTAGAGTAGCAAATGGCCCTCTCCTCCAAATTCCTAAAACTATTTGGGAGCCAAAGAAGATTGACAAGTACATGTCAGAGTGTGCCTATAGAGAACCTTCATAAAAGAAAGCTACGAAGGCTAGAGAGAAGACCTAGTTTGTGTAACTTTAAGCAAGGAGGAAAAAGATCAAAACAAGCAGGGAGAGAAATTTCATCAGGAGGGAGGCACATGGAGATTTCATAGTTAAGAAAAAGGGTGAGATTAGATGAGGCTTAAGGTAGACGAGGACGACTTGGATGCATAGAGTTGGACGAGTTTTCCATTATTGAGGTTCTTCTAGATACAGAGGATCCATTATTCTTTATGGTTTTAGAGAAATGTTTCGAGCTTTCACTATTAAACAAGAGGTTCCTCCAGTTGCTCCATATGGCACTAATCCCCTGGCATTAGATGTTCTACCATCTGACCCAGCTCCCTACCTTTGCCTACATATGGGTCTCCTTTTTCTTAATGTTGTCTTTTTCTATCCTTCTCTATTTTTTCTTTTTATGGTGCATTAAAGATACTGCTCATTAATTTTTGGGGGGTGGTGGTTAGCACCAAAAGTATTTTATTTGGGTTGTACATATTGACAGTTTTTGTTATTTCTAATTGTTTGCATATATTACACTTTGATTTTTTTGTTTAGATATAGTTTTATGGTGTTCTATATTGTTGGCTTGATGACATTATTTCTATATTGAAATGGATTGATGTCTTTAAGTATATTTTGAGTGTTGGTTTTTATCAATATCTATATCTTGAATTATACTTTTGACACACATTTGCTTGGGCTGATTTGATGAGATGATAATAGTTGCACAATGATCATTCCACTTGAGAAAACTCTTTTGATAGAATAATATCAGATAGTTGTGTTGTAAATCCATGGGTGGTGAGGTATTTTGCTTAGAAATTTGTTTGATAGTACTTGGAACTTGCCCGATTGCTCCAATTGATTTACATCGGTGAATGAATGAGAGGATCTTATGCATTTCTTTGAGTGTCGACTATTCATTTCTTAGACTCTATGACTACCTTCCTTTGATTGACCATGTGAGTATGAGCTTTGCTTGGCACAATTAGAAACTTAACTTTGCTTTTTGTGGAACTTGAACCGAAATGGATCCCTAGCTATATTTACCTAACCATGTTCTTCTATGTTTTTGACTTTGTAGAATAGTTCAATACTAGGCCAAAAGCGTATGTTTGGGATGTCTTATGGTAGAGGCAAAGGGTGGTTATACTAAAGTGGTTTGATGGGGGAGTGTTTGGGCCCGAATTTTTTATGAGCACATCATGTTGATAGTTTTGAAATTATATATCCCTAATGAAAAAAAGTTGATTTTGGTGTTTAATTCTAGTCTTAGATTGTAAATATGTTAGAAGTTGTGTTTGTCACTGAATAAAAGGGAGGAAATGTAATAGTTTGAATCCAAGTCATACACCAAGAATGTTAGTCAGTATCCCAAAAATACGAGCTTACCTTGAACTCAGCCATGTTACAAGCCCAAATAGTCCTTTGTGATCTTTTAAAAGACAGTTGATGTATTTGTTGGAAAATAATGGCAAGTTTATGGATTGATTAGCATATGCTTTTCTTCTTTTGGGAATGTGAGTGTTGTATGATTCCTGAGCCTGATACTACATTGCTTTATAAGAATGGTATCTTCTTTGATGTAAGGGAAATCGAGCATAATTGTTCAGCATGGTTTTGCCTTTGGGTGAGCCTTTTGAAGTGAAAGCTCTGGAAGGTACATTCTAGTTATTTCTTGAAGCTTGGAGTATACATATGAGTAGTTGCATGGTGAATGGATTTTGTGCCTTGGAAAATTGAGTAGACTTAGTACATTTCATAGACATGATCTTTGAACTAGTTGACATTTGATTTGTTTGAGGAGAAGTAAAGGTTTAAGTTGGAGGTGTTGATGAGTGGTGAATTTTCGCTCATCTAGGGCATGAATTATGCATAAAATGTATCCTTGATGCCCTATTTTGTGCCATAAACTAACATTAAGTGTTTTTTTTTTGTAGCAAGGGGAAGATTGAGAAGAACTTGGGACACAAACGAGCAAAATCGAAAATGAGCAAACAATGATGTATGAGAAGATGAGCATTGCAAAAAAGTACTATGCAAGTTGCCAAAATACCCCAGCCCTCGCCAAAAGTTCACCCAACATGCAACAAATCAATTGGAAAAAGAGCGAGCTACAGAAATGTTTTAGTGGGTTGCTAACTTTATTGACAAGCTCGACCTAGCTCGCATAATTGGCCGTAAACTTGGCTTGGAGGCACTAGTTAAAGGGCAAACTCAATCTCTAAATGGTGTATGGTTGGCGTATTGCCAACGAGGTTGGCGAGCTCGGCTGAGTTCGCTACAGTTCCTCATCAAGTCCAATTAAGAGGAATAATTTGCGATGTTGAAGGAGCACGATACGAGTCGCTGACTTGATCGTCAAGCTCAAATAACGAAAGTATTGGAATTTTGAGAAAGATATTTTACACCTTTTCTATAGAATATAAATAGCTCAAGGTCTAGAATAATTTGGGGGAATGAATCAGTTAGTGAAAAAGGAGAGAATTATTTAGTAGAGTAAAGACAAGAGTGCAATTGTGAGTAGTACATTTTGAGAGAGCATAACATTCCCTTTGGAGAAGAATTTTTATTTTCTTTTGAGAGAGTAAGGGGCACAAAGCGCACCAATGTTCATTGGTGATGAGGGTTTTCCTAAACTTTTGTTGATTTCTTGTGTTTGAAGACTAATTCCATGGAAGAAAATCTATTCGGTAAATTATCCTTTTTCTATTTGATGATTAGTTAATAAATCCCCAATACTTTTAAGGGGATAATGTAGACTATTATGTAGTACTTAGCTGCTTGGTCCTGGATTTTAATTGAGTTATCGTTGAATTCTTATGGGGTTTTTAACCATATGTTTAGGTATGGATAGAGGTTAAAAACGTAGTTCTAGCCTAGGATCTTAATGTGTGCCTAAGAAGGGTGCATGAAGTAAGGTTAAATAATGAATAGGTATTAAAGAGTTTAGTAAATTAAATCTCCTAGAGATAGGTGGTTTTTGCCAAGCATGAGGTCTTATGTACTGGACCCATAATAGCTTGAGAAAGTTATTGTGGAAAGTTGATCTTGAGTTTGAAAGAACTTTGATCAAATATTAGATCCACCTGCGCTAGCCACATAGATTCTTCATCGTTTGAGTAATTTCATATACAGATGCCAATTACTACTTGTGGGTCTCCATATCTTCCCTAGAAAATACTTAAACTCCCTTGATTTTTGCTGTCAGTACTTTGTTTTAGTGATAATTTCCCCTCAAAATTTATTGTCTGATTATGGTTTATTTTTATGTGTTGTTTGCTCATATTAGAGAAGGTTCAAGCACCAATTTACTTCTTTATATTAATTCTGATCATATCATTTCTTAGTGCATTTCACATAGACTCCTACATAGACAAATATACTTTTGACAATCATAAGCACTTGAATTTGTGAAAAGTGTGTTGATATGTTAGGTCCATTGTTGTCACACCAAGAGTCCCTTCACGGCTCGTGGAGCTCACCATGGTTCATGAAGGAGCCTCTTGGTGGCACACCTTAGTGGTGTGGGGATGTTTTGGGGGCATCCCTGGTGAGGTAACCAACCATGAACTCACCACAGCTCATGGTGGGGTCTTTTGGAGAGTCCCCTCCCCAAAAGATGGAAACTCAAAAAATGCAAGAAATATTGAATTGGAAAATTACATGCAAGAGTATGAGCCCTATTTATGGAGCATGGTTCAAACCATGGGTCGTCAATAGGTTTTGTGAATGTTATCAGTCGTGGATAATTGATTAAGTATGGGGGTGGTCTCCGAGGGATGTTCGCCATCCGTAAAAAGAACTATGTAACTTAAAGCGGGGTTTGTAGAATAGTGTTATGATTTATCAAAAATTGTGTTTTTGAACTACAGTCTACAAACCAAAAGGAGGAGTTGTGGTCCTATTTATTAGTTGTAAAAAGGGTCTCGTGGTTAGCCCATGAGTTCGGAAAATTATTTGAAGTGTTAGGCTTCTTCACAAAAGGGTTTATGACTATAAAAATATGTTAGGTTCTGTAAAGAGCGACCATAGTTTGAGTTTTGAGGTATTTTCAGAAGACCAAAAATGTAACAAGGATGAAACCCTATGTTTACGCCTTGTAATCCTATTTACAACCCATAGATGATGGTCATAGTTTGGGTTTGATAGTTTTTAATGAAGGGTATTTTAAATCTTTCCCTGTATCCTACGTCCAATGTTACGTCATTTTTACTCCAAAATGACCACTTATAAACCTGACCCTACAAAATCCTTCCTATTTCAATTCATTCCCAAATTAACCTAAGTGAATGACCTCCCAAACACTCTCAATGATTTCCCAAGGTATCAAGTAAAGGCTCAAGCTAGGGTTTTAGATTTTTCTCGCCTCCACTTCAAACTTCCTCATCAATTTATTGCTAAGGTATGTGGGGTTGATTTGTGGATATTTTTCATCCACAAAGTCCATTTATATTTTACATTTTCTTTAAGTTATGGAATTTATGGGATTTAAATGGTGATAATGTGATATAGTTTCCATTGTATGAGTATCTTAATGGAATACTATGGCACTAATAAGAGAGTTAGTGATCAATTTAGATGAAGTTTAAGATTTCCCTACCTAAGGGTTTGAATGACAAAGTGGGAAGTTTTAGAGGGTTTTGAATTGATGAGATTCACTAATGTCATTGCATAATACTCTTGCATTACATATCTTAAAGTCTATTTGTGTGAGCCCACTAAGTTTTAAGTTGAATTTTCTGATGAAGCATATTATCAGCAGTAAAGGCTTTCAAGTATGTTATGAAAATTTATGGATGATATGAAAATAATAATTATTTTATGAAGTCCTTTAGTTATTTTATTAATATGGTTAAAGGATAGTTCTCACCAAAGATGCATGCTCATATGAAATGCAAATTTACACTTGAGTGGATTCCTAAGTTATCTGCATGCTCATATGAAAGGAAAATTCACACTTGAGTGGATTCCTAAGTTATCTGCACGCTCATATGAAAGGAAAATTCACACTTGAGTGGATTCCTAATTTAATTAGATACTACTATATGATGATATTTATGTCTTCAAGCTACTAAATCATGATTATGATAATGTTTTAAAAGTATTCTATGGGACTTGACTTAGAATCCAATGGGGGCATTGAGGTGGGGTTCGATAACGGAACCTAAGTAGCAACCTCTTGTTTCATTAATTATATGCCACCATAAGAGCCCATGTATGCTATGGCTAGTGTATGTACAACAACAATGTTAAAGTTAAGATATGCATGAATAGGTTGATAGAGTCCTACTCGGAAAATAGGCTCCCCACACCAAAGTAGGGAGCTATGTTTGAATTTATGTAGTAGCTCGCATGGTCTTAAATGTGGATCACGATCTCCTCTAACATAGTTATGTAGATAATGTTTATGTTACTTCGAAGCATGCTTTCACATGATGCATTGATACTTCATTACATATTGAACTTTACTCTTTGATTATAACTATGTATATTGCCCATGATGACATTACAACTTTATGCATAATGACATTACAGTTTTATGCATGAACATTATAATTACATTTATTATGATATTACAATTTCATGCATGATGGCATTATAATTTCATGAATGATGACATTACAACTTCATGTATTGCATTTATGTCCCACATACATAGTATATTTCAAAGTACTAACACATAATTTGCTTTCATGATATTACCACGTAGGGACTGACGGTCCTCCTCCCCCCTTGGCTCATGGATATTTGGGGATATGAAAACTAGTAGTTTTGGGGAGTCCTCTATGATGGTGAAAGCACCCATTTTCAATCGAGCTTGGAATTTTGAGATTTTTACTTTCTATGGTGTATTTATGATATCTACGTGTAGTTGAAGGCGAGCTTGAACATATCTTAGCCTCGCCAGTCTTTATCTAGGAGGTATATTTTGATGAAATGTATGAAGTCTTATGGTGGTACTCATTTATGAATTTTATGTTTAATGTCCCTTAGTCCCATTTCTCATTTTTAAATTTCGCTTTATCATGTTTAAATACTATAAATGCTTAGTAAATGCTAAGAGGCTTGGGTTAGGTGGCTTCGGGTCCATTACTCACTATGTTATTACTAGGCCCTAGGCTTGGGCCATGACAAACTACCACATTAAATAGAGTCTTGTTCATGGTTGTGAAGTACACCACAATTGTGAATGAGATGCTATAAGGTGTTTAGGAAACATTCCCTTCTTCATGAGTCTTGTTGTGCCCTAGAAGTTACCTTAAGGTTTCCCTATCGAACAATGTTCTCTTTGCGATATTTCTAGATCATTCCATAAAGAAGAGTTCCTCCATCAAGAGATGTAAATGAAGATCAAGCCCTTCCTATGCCACAAGAAGAAAGAGTCTCTCATGCGGAGTTTGTGCTGCCTATGCCATGTTGGGGCATATCCTGGAAAACCAAGCCAATTTGGATTTTGTCCTTCCTCCTCATGCACCTACCTTAACAACTAGGATCAAAGATTTCATGAGGATAAACCCACCCGAGTATTGACGTTCTAAGGCTGCTGAAAATCCGATAGAGTTCATTGTTGAAGCCTACCATATTGTGATCATCTTGGGGATACCAATGGAAGAAAAGGCCAAGCTTATGGCTTATCAACTTAAAGGCATTGCAAAGTTTGGTATGACCAATGGGTGGAAAAAAGAGGTGATGAAGCAGTCCTAATTGCATAGTCTGAACATAACCATAATGGAAAGACTTATACAAAGGCTATCAAAAGATTGCATTCTCCTTAATAGTTTTCATACGAGCATTATAAACTGAGTTCGCACATGCAGTGTACTAGTATACTTTAGTTACAAACAATTTTCTTTTGCTTTATGCATCATACTCCATCTTTATGTCAGCGGTTAAAACTGTCCCAATTATCTGGTTCCCACCTCTTTAACCTTTCTCTGCACTCGATTCTTTATTTGATTAGCAACACAACTTGAAACATACCCAACTTATCAAACTAAACAAGTTCACCATATTGCAACAACTGAAACTGACACATCTTATTCCAACAAAATATCGTGACCTTACTAATCCTTTACTCATACTTCCGAAACTATTATTGGTAGAAAAATTTTCTAGGAGATTACATTGTCACTGGAAATTATAAGTTCTCCCTTTCCCCAAATGAAATATTACTATCTGTCCCAAGACAATTCTAAACAACTTATATTGGTACCAGCCCTATCCAAGACCAATAATACGAATTTCAAATCTGATGGTGCTTTTCTCATGAGCTAAACTATTGAATCATAAATCAATCTCAACCACATATAACTACTCATATGACATGTCTCAGCGTTCATTCAAGTACACATACCATTATGTCTAAACTAAGAGAATCCTTGGTCGACCTAAACATACTGTATATCATGAGCGAAGAACCTTTCTTAACTATCAAGTGTCTACGTCACTCATTATAATGATGTACACTTACTTTCATCGAGAAGGTAGTATCCACCCTATTCCAAAGTCTCCAATAAACATGATTAAATAATTCACCCTAATATAAAAAGAAAAATTCCTTGTCCATCACTATTTGTTATTCAAGCCAAAAAAGAAACTTTTCCCAGAAATTAGTTGATAATTGTTCACAACCCTATGCCAAGCCAGCCCATCCTACCATATTACATACAACTTAAAGTGAAAAATTCATACAATCCTCGATTTGAGTCAAGGTTCTATACGTGTTGTCCCATCTTTGTCACACTTCCTAACATGTATCCACACATAATGTTGCTAGAATGTTCAAATTCTTAACCCACACTCATGACAAAATCCTTAATTCTCAAACTCTTTGATACCCAAAGTTTTTATACTTTTTCTAGAGCCCATTTATCACTGTTACTCCTTGGCCAAAACTCCACTGCATATTGCATCTTACATTACACCAAACTACTTAAATTACTAATTTAATAAACTCTTGCGTGATCATAAATAATAGAATCTATAACTGAAGTCATTCACAAGTCCTTCTAAATGCTCAATTATTAATATAAAAAATCACTTTATTTCCTAGAAAACTCATAACTTTATAAAATCAACTACATCGAATGCACACTTATAATGAGAAACCTGAATTATAATTCACACCTTGTAAACCGATCCCTTTTCCAATCAACCTTAACCCATACCTTGGAGATTGTATACCACAGTTTATAATCAATCGTGGTCTATCTAAGCATTAATAATCACATCACCACAACCTGAATAAAAAAAACAAGCCATGTCACCCTTATAAAACTAATGTCATGATTGATATGAACTTCAAATTTGAGATATACAAGCAAAATGTTATTGTGCTTACAAACTTTTCCATACAGACTTACATAATAGCATTATCAATCACTTTCACATCACAACTAGCCTTACTTTCACAAGCCTATTATCTCAACTACCATCTGCTCTCCTTGGCTTACGATGAAGTCATCGGTCCTTAGATAGATTTCTAAAGTATAATTCACACTTAACCAAATTAATACCCATACAAAGATCTACCACTATAAAATTTTCTTATGATCATTTCTAAAGCCAAGCATCTGTGTTAACGACCGGTTGGTTTCCCAAATATGAGTACAACATTAAACCCCATTACATAAGTAGGTGAAATAACTGATGACCCTTAGTAACTAGTATTCGTAATCGACAACTGTTGTATCTGCTCTCATGTATCACCACGTCAGAAGGCCCTTTAGATTCACCACTAAAACACATCATACCCATTGAAAAGTGCATACTCGAATATCCCACAGTTTTCTTCCTATTGAATGGTTGCCATTCAAAAAAGGCAATATGTACCACTTCGTAAACCAGGGTTATAGTAGAGGCAACACAACCCATAACCCTGGCCAAGTGAACACATATGTCATCATAGTAGTCTTATTCTATCACTTTTTGCTATAATCTACTCGATGAAGCCACATTAGAAGTTCTAATCTCGATTAGTACAACATTATCCTCAGCCCATGCTAAGTAGGTCATCCCTTTTATGATGAATCTAACAACTGATATCTCATAATTACTGCATTTATAACAAGTAATTTTCTTAACCATGCAACATCCAATTATTGTATAAATTGAACATCTAATAAGTTATGTAAGTACCAATCTCATTGGTGAATAGTTAGCCAGAAAGGGATCAGACATTCATGAAGTCTTCCAACTTGGTTCCATATTTTTGTTCCGTATCTCTAAGATATATCACCGAACTACAACCTCACTCAAACTCTTCAAATTACATGAGTATCGAAGGTAGAGGACACCTCTTTCCTTTAAGTTCATCACCTCTTCTTTAAATCAAGACTCAAATCCAACCTATGGGAGGACATCTCTAATATATGCATGAGATACCATGTATGAATCCTCATCATAGGTGAGAAAATAGAGCAAAGGGATAGAGAATTAGATCGGATCAAGAATACACATTAGGAAGTCAAGAATTGAAGATTTTCTTCTAAGTAGTCACCATAACATCTAAAAAATAAGCAACAAACGTCTCCAAAGAAATCCTTGAGACTCTATTTGACTAGGATTGTACACATGTGAGACCTATGAAGCATGGACATTGATACCAAATTTTCACGACTAATTACGGAGGTGATGACACTTGTCTTTATCCAACAAGGATAAGTCAACCTAAATTGATCACAACAACATAATACACAATAATGTAGAAGCTAAATCAACATAACATAAATAAGAACGATCTTATAAATCTTAAGGAGCATAAATCAACCTAAAACCATGCCACAACTCATTCTGAAAAAGTTCAAGCCTCTAGTACATCAGAATAGGAAGATAATAAACAAGTCTCAGTAGTATTTGTCTCTTAAATAGAATAAAACTACTAATAACATAAAACAATCTTGAGAGTATGCTGGAATAATAAACATTTGCCTCTCAACTATTAAAGGCTCGGTCCACCAGAAGGAGAAAAATGTCAACTGGAAATGGGTTCACAACCCATACATGTTTGTAAAAAAATAAGGATGGATACCAAGTATCTAATAAGTAGATTTAATCACAAGTAGTGAATACAAAACTAAGAACTCCTTTCTTCTCAACACATTTTCCTCCGGACTATAAAACATGTATGCAAGAAAGGCCGACATACACAGTATATATAATATAATATTAAAATTTCATTTCATAATCAAATCTCCATAATACACAAGGCTTATGTAGCTTAACATATATCACAATCTTTCCATCATTTAATCCAAAAAAAAAAACAAGATTTGAGTCAACAACATGTATCACAACCTTTCAATAATTAACTATCAATAATGTACGAGATTCAAGTCATTCAATATATCATACTTAGTATATATGTCAACTTCAAGAGAGGAATAATATGCAATGGAATGATATGTTATGAAATGAAAGCTTGATACAATGTAAAATAATCATGATTCATTTCTGTCCTATGATATATCAGCTGATATAATAAAATTGGAACATATATGAGCTGCACATGGACCTTGTATCTACCGAAATCCTTTCCCTTCAATTTTTAACTTACACATCCAATCGAAACCATTTCCCTTCGGCTTTTGTTTTCTTTGCTTTTTCTAATCAAAACCATTTTATAATGACATGATTGGTCATTTTTTTAGCTTATTTGTGAAAATTACCATTTTACCCTTTTGTAAGTTACTTTGATCCTATTCTGAATTCGCTATATTATTGTAACTTAAATTTTGAGTTTAAAAGTAGAAAATATGAGTTTCGACATTTTTGTAAGTTTAAGATGCTAAAAAAGTGAGTTTTTATACCATTTATGTTTCAAGTGTTTTATTGGAAATCCATCTACTCTATTAGCTCTGGAACGTCGAACCTGGTCTAGGATATGTTACAGAACTGAATTTGGAGTTAAAACAAAGGTTTTAGACCCAAAGTTGTATTTTTAGTTGTTTCCTAAACCAAAGTTTGACTTGAGTTATTATTCAGAGATCGAAAGCTTAGATTGTAATTTCAATAATTCCAGTAGTTCCGATTTGTGAAACTAATGCTAGAAATGGTCCTTTCATAATTTTTTACGTTGTCGAGGGTAGTTTTGGCATTTGAAGATTTAAATAGTTAATTTGAGTTCCATCGGTAGTTGTAGTGAGGAGGCCTTGAAATCACTTTCTGATTATTTTGTTGATTCTGGATCAACTTTTCTAGTTTGGGTACAAGTCTTGTTTGTAAAATTTTGGTTTTGGATTAGTTTTGAGGGGTCATTCCGAGTTTTGGCCAAAGCTATTTTTCTGCATCTGGTGCAAATTGATTTTCTTCTTCTCGTTTAAAGGAGAATCTCCATGTCCACAATGGTATTAGTGATCTCCCCTACAAGTTCTTGGGGAATCCTCCATGTTTAGGGAGTATTACCTGTGACCCCTCTTATCTTCTCCTCGTTCGAGGAATTGACCTCCGTGTTCGCATAGGTGTAGGGTATGTCCTCCTTCATGGTCATGGGTCCTTACCCCGCGTTCGCAGAGTGTATTTGATACTAAATAGTTTTTCAATGAGAGAAACACTATTTTTTTAATCCATTTTCACAAATTTAAGCTTGTAGAGGCAATTTTTACAAGGCTTTTTGTGGATTTCTTTTAGATAAATATTTCTATCACCATTATGACAAATTTTCTTGACTTTTCTCCTAATTGTTTCTTGAATTTCATGATTTTCAATGCAAAGGTTTTGGAACTTTTAGTCTATGATTTTGAAACTGTAATTAATGATTCTCCTTCAATTTGAACTCAACTTTAGTGAGATTTTAACCCATGAACTCCTTTTCTTGTGAAAATTAATATCTCAATTCAATTTCTAGATTGGGAACTATAGATATTCAGCTTCAATTAGAACATTTTGCTCCTAAGCCTAATTTAGGCCAATATGCGTATCAAAAGTCATCCCTTGAGGAGTAGTACCTTTTTTTTATGAAAGATGATTGATTCGACGACCATTTAGAGTCTTGAGTTGATTGAAAGCTTGTCTGAGTGCATTTTTTGGTTTATGGTAGGTTTGTCTAACCTTTTTGGGACTGAATTTTAGTTAATAGATATATTCACATGATAATTGTAAGATCCAGATTGATTCTTCATTAAATGGGTTGATTTGATAGAATTTTGTTGGAAATTTGATATTGGTTATGCTAAAAATTGAGTAAATTGTGATTTTAATAATACTTTGAGATGGGATCTTGAGAGTTGAGATATTTTTCGTTCTATTTTGATAATTCGAGACTTGTGTTATAGTATGGAAAGTTTTGTGGTAATATTGATGGTATTTTGGATACTTTTGAGGATCATACATATATTTCAGCACAACGGGGTCCAGTGTTGTTAGTGTACTTGACTGTTGATATCAATATGATGCCCTGAGACATGATGATAGGCTGCGATACTAGTTGTGGTACTTGTTATTACTTTCCATAATTCTATGATAGTTATGCATCGGTGTTCTTGTTATGATCTTATAAAATATATTGGTTTGTATCATTTTCATACATTTATTCCATATTACATTGTAAAATCCCATGCCTCTAGAAGAATGTAAGGATTAGATGTTCCTCTTTTAAGGTTTGCCACTTTTCAAACCCCTTGACCCAGGCAGATGGCAAGGGCAAGATCTATCACTTTTGAGATACTTTCTTGGATTCTTATGTATATTTTGGGACTTGTGATGTCCGATGCAATAAGTATATTGTTTATTGGAAAATTAGGATAATTTGAGATCTTTTTATGGCACCGAGGTTCTAGTTAATACATTTGGCTTTGCCATTTTGGTTTCATGAATATTATTTATCCTTAATACTATTATATTTTTTATATGCACTGTGACTTGTGGCATTGGTATGCATTCGTTTCATATTGTTTTTGTACGACCTTCGGCTACAGGCCAGTGGTAAGGATTGAGATGTTGTACCACCTATTATACAACCTCTTGCCTACAGACAAGTAGCGGGGTTACGATATTTTGATTCTCTTTGACCACTGGCAGGTGGCTAGGTTGATATATTGTGACACCCCATGACCACGGGTAGGAGGCAGGGCTAAAAGACATTTAGTACATGGATTGCGACTCCATTGCATTCATACATCTCACACGTGTTCCATCATTAGCTTCACATACTATCTTTATCTGTTAGTATCTATGTGTATATATATTGTGTACTAACCTTTGATGCAGGTGGTAGAGCCTCTTAGTTATTACATATTTATTCTATTTCTCTTACCTAGATTGTTGAACCTACTAGGTACATGTCAGTTTGCATACCCTACTTTGTTTCCTTCCTACAGATCAAGCACAGGGACCCTACAAGGTAGTTGATATCACTCCATTAGAGTTCTTTTTTATCTACTCCAAATTGAGCAGCGAGGATCCGACTTCAAGTCTCTATAGATCTTTTGAGATTTTCTTTATTTCTTTCTACTCCAGACCATGTATATGATATTATTAGACAATGTTTTATTTTCGTTTGAGGCTATTTTATTTACTCACTCATATTACCTTAGACGCTCTTGTACTCATGACTCTAGGTTTTGAGATTTTGTATTGGATATTATTAATTTTTTGCTTCACGTTACTCTATCCAATTACAATCAAATTTGTGAGTCGTGATAGTTTGGTATCACATCTCTAGGTTCATTTGGCTAATGAGCCAAGTTCAGGGTATGTATTAGAGTCTCAGATTGTTATGTTGATGTCCACACCCATCTTGGGGAGGCTAAGGGGTACTTGATAGGAAAAATCTTGGTTTTGATTCTATTCGGGTGCTTTTTCATATCAAGTTGCTTTAAAGTGTCTAATATACTCCTTATGCACATACGCTAGTTACAAGATCTCGATGGTTAGTTGAAGAACCTGAGTCAACTAATGTATCTCCCACTCGTGGTTGAGACAGGGCTCGTGATAAGGCTTGGGGCAAAGGACATGCTAGAGGGGTAGCTCTACCCAGAATATAGACTAGATCAGCTTCTCTAGAGCCTAAGTATAAGACAAAGAGGTCTAAAGTCTATGTCTCCCAATCTCAAGCCTTTAATGCTACTCTCTTAGTTCAAGATATACTTTTATGGGTATTGACTAGATTTAAAGGAGTTCATCCGGCTCCTGTTACTATTGATGCACCGGATCCTACAACATTGATTGGCCCTTCTTTGGCAACAGCTGAGCTAGCCATAATTCATGTGGGTCTTTCTTCAGTCCCATCAGATTCCCTCATGACTTCTATGATTCTGCCTCAGACATCTCGACTGAGTTCTGGTTCACAACTTTTCGGGTTGGCTATTGCTTCATCTATTACATCACCCAGATTTTTGGTGCCCCTATCTTCTGCTAGTCTTTCTATGTCCATTGCTGAGTAGAAGATCTTTGAGCGGTTTGTTTGATTGGCTCACCTGAAATCTTATGGCACCCTTTTTGATAAAGATTATGATTTCTTATTAGAGTGTCATGACCGACTATGTAATTTTGCAATCCTTAAGTTTCATGGAGTTGCTTATACCTCTTACCAATTTATTGGTCTAGCTAAGGAGTGGTAGAGTTACATATTTTCTCATTGTCAAATTTGATCTCATTTCATGACATGGGAGCAGTTTACAGAGCTATTTTTGGAGAGGTTCGTACCATATAACTTCGGGATAATCATCAGGATGAGTTCGACAAACTTCAGCAGGGTTCTATATCAAATTTGGACTGTGAGGCCAAATTTCATACATTGTCTAGCTATGCCTCGTCAAGTGTCCCCAAAGAGTTCTAGAGGATTTGATGATTTTCCAAAGTATTTGCGGGGTATCTTTAGGAGGCTAAAACTTCCTTAGATTTAGCTAGAGGCGTATTTCAAATTTTAGTGGATCACACTTGTATGATAGAGTGCATTAGACATCATAGAGAGGGTGGTGGGAAGAGGTTCCATTAGCAAAACTATTTTAGTGAACCTTCTCCATGAAATAGAGAGTTCCATAGGCAAGGCCATCAGGCCAGGAAATCTATGCAACCATTTCCATAGTTAATAGTGCTAATAGGTCCAGGCCTTCCTACACGGGCCATGATAGTTTCTCTAGTGCATCTAGATGTGGTGGATTTTTAGGACAGTCATCTCCGAGATTGGATCCCTGATTCTGCTATGTTTATGACGAAGTTGAGAATTTCACCAACCATTTTCCACATGATGAACCTCCCACCCAAACATCAAGATCTCAGCTAGCTCGTCCAACCCTAACACCATCACCCAAGGATACCTCTCAGGGCATGAGGGGTGATACTCGAGGAGATCGAGGTACAGTGGGAGATGCAAATCAGGAAGGTCCATAGGTTAACAATGGTTGTAGAGTTTGCTATGCTGTACAACATGGAGCCGATGAAGAGCCTATGATGCAGTTATTAAAGCTATAGTTCTTGTATACCACCATTTTACTTAAATTTGTTTGATGCAGGCTCCACTTATTCTTATGTGTTAGCTTATTTTTGCTTCAAGTCTTTGTATTATGTGTGAGCCTCTTGCCAACCTTATTTGTATTTCTACCCCGGTAGGTGAACCATCAGTGCTGAATCGGGTGTATCAGGGTTGTGTTATGACTGTAATAGGGAGAGATGCTATTGCGAACTTGATATTGTTGGATATGGGTGACTTTAATGCGATATTGGGCATGGTTTGGTTATCGCCCAATCATGTTATTCTTGCTTTACTCGAGGAGGTAGTGTTATTTGTGGTGTATTGTAAAGTTTCTAGAGTGGGTTTGAGTTGTGTATAGGTGTAGAGGGGAAAAGTCATAGCTATGCTTCTATATTGATGAGGGTTCATAAGGGAAACTACCCTACCCACAATTAACAGTTGGCTATAATAGTGTTGAGTTGAGATTGTGGCTACATTATCTCTATGGGGTACATTGTAAGATGTATTGATCACTAGAATCTCAAATACATCTTTTCTCAACTTAATTTTAACATGAGATGACGTAGGTGGTTTGAGTGACTAAAGGACTATGATGTCTCTATTCTATATCACCTAGGAAAGGCGAATGTGGTTGCCGGTGCCTTGAGCCAAAAAGCCTCTAGTATGGGGAGTTTGGTATTCTTAAGGGCTGAGGAGAGGCCCTTAGCTTTAGAGATTCAGTCGGTTGCTAGACAACTGGTTCGATTAGATATTTCTCCTACCTAGGATATTTTGGGATTTGTTGAGGCTAGACCTTTTTTGCTTGACTAGATATGTGATCACCTTTTTGAGGATGCTAGATTGAGCTTGATTCATGATAAGGTGTTAAGGGTGAAACCAAGACGGCTATTATTGTTTTCGATGGGGTTTTTAGAATAAATAGTTGATTGTGTGTGCCTGAGGTAGACGATGGGTTGAGATTAATATGGGAGGAGGACAATTCTTCTAGATATTACATCCACCCTAGTCTGGCAAAGATGTACCATGATTTGAAACAACATTATTGGCGATTTAGGATAACAAAGGCAAGCTCAGTCCTAGGTTTTATTACATATTTGATATTATGAGGAAAGTTGGTGAGGTGTCCTATGAGTTGGCATTGCCACCGAGATTATCGGCAATTCATCCTGTATTTTATGTTTCCATGCTCCATAGGTACTTTTTATTAAGTCCACGATAATATCTGATTTATCAGTTGAGTTGAGTTCAGACTTGACTTATAAGGAGGAGTCGATAGCTATATTGGACAAGAATGTTCGAAGGTTGATGTCTAAGGACATACCTTTAGTGAAGGTTTAGTGGCAACACCATTTAGTTGATGAGGACACTTGGGAGTTGGAGTGGACAGGTGGTCCAGATATCCTAGCCTTTAGGAGGCTTAAGATACATTCCTTTCTCTTATGTTCGAGTACAAATTTTATTTTTAGGGGTGCATGATGTAATGATGTGGTGAGTTATTTTTTAGCTTGTCTGTAAAAAGTATTGGTTTTCCCTTTTGTATGTTATTGTGGACCTATTTTATACTTTCGGTATTGTTGAAATTGAAACCCTATGTTTTAAAAAGCGGAAAATATGACTTTTGGCATTTTTGGAAGCATAGGTTATTGAGAAAGTGATCTTTTGTATCATTTTGAGTTTCTGGTGTTTGATAGGAAATTTATGCATTTCATTGGCTCAGGAATGTCAAACCTAGTCTAGAAGAAGATACAGAACAAAATTTGGTTTTAAAATAATGTTTTGGGCCAGAAGTTGCATATTTAGTTTTTTTCAGAGTCAAAGTTTGACTTTGGTCAACATTCAGAGACAGTTTCTAGTAGTTCCGGATGCTGAAACTAACACTTGAAATGGTCTCGTCGTGATTTTTGGAGTTCCTGATGGATGTTTTGGCATTTTGAGTTTTAAACTAGTTTATTTGAGTTGCATTGGTAATTGTTGCAAGGAGGCCTCAAAATCGATCAATGATTATTCCGTTGAGTCCAGATCGCTATTTTTAGTCTAGGTACAAGTCTAGTTTGAGAAATTTGTGTTTTGAATGAGTTCTGAGTGGTCATTCCGAGTTTTGTACTGAGCTTATTTTTCTACATCTGGTGCGAATTGATTTATTTCTCCATGTTTGCGGGGGAATCCAAATGTTCGTGAAGGTATGCTGATCTCCTCGCCGCGTTTGCAGGGGATCCTCCGCATTGGCAGATTATTACTTGTGTCCCCCTTCTCTTCTCCACGTTCCCAGATTTGACCTCTGAATTCGAGGAAGTTTAGGGTCTATTATCTGCCGCTTTCGCAGCACCTTACCCACGATCGTAGAGTGTATTTATACCTGAAATGTTTTAAAATGAGAGAAACACTATTTTTATATATTTTAGAAATTTCAAGCTTTAGGAGGTGACTTAACGAGGCTTCTTGTGGATTCCTTTTGGATAAGTATTTCTATCACAATTGTGAATAATTTCCATGACTTTTATCATAATTATTTCTTGAATTTCATGATTTAAAGGTCAAAAATTGGGGATTTTTAGTTTGTGAATTTAAAACTTTGATTGTTGATTTCTCCTTCGATTTGAACTCGATTTTAGTGCAACTTTCACCCACGAACAACTTTTATTGTGTAGACTCATAAACTCAAATCAATTTCCAAATATGAGAACTTCGAATTTCAGCCCTAATTTTATCCATTTTTCCCTTGGCCTAATTTGGGCTAATATAAGTATCAGAATTCATCTCTTGATAGTGGTTAATTGATTCGGCAATCGTTTGGAAGCTTGAGTTGATTAAGAGCTTGTTCGAGTGCAGTTTTTGCATTGAAGTAGGTTTGGCTAACCTTTTTGGGACTTGATTTGAGTTAATGGATATGTTCACGCGATAATTGTAAGATCTAGATTGATTCAAGAGTAGAGTTGATTTGATGGAATTTCGATGGAAATGTAACACGGATTATGCTAAAAATTGAGTAAAATGTGGTTTTACTAATACTTTGAGATGAAATCTTGAGAGTTGAGAAATTGTTTATGGTATTGTGATAGTACAAGACTTGTGTTATAATTTGGAAAGTGTATTGGTAATATTAATGGTATTTGAGATACTTTTGAGGATCATGTGAATATTGTGGGACGAGTGCGGTTTGGTGTTGTTGGTGCACTCTACTCTTGATGAAAATATGATATACTGATACCTAATGATTGATTGTTGTACTTGTTATTATATTCCATGATTCTATGATGGTTATGCATCAATGTTTTTGTCATGATGTTATTATATGCCATGGTTTGTATCATTGCCATACATTTATTCCATATTACATTGTAAACCCTCTTAACTTAGGCAGGAGGCAGGGGTGAGATGTTCAAAATTTAGGATATGCCTCTTGACCCGGGCAAATGGAAAGGGTGAGATGTACCACTTTTGAAATACTCTCTGGGACTCTTATGTATATTTTGGGACTTGTGAATTCTGTTGCTATCAATATATTGGTTATTGGGAAATTGTTGTAATTTGAGACTTGTTGATGGCACCGAGGTTCCAGTTCAGACATTTGGCATTGTCGTTTTGGTTACATGGGTATTATTTATCCCTTATAGTATTATATTGTTAATATGCACTATGACTTGTGCCATTGGCATGGATTCATTTAATATTGCTTTTCTACAGCCCTTGATTATGGGCAGGTGTCAAGGATTGAGATGCTATACCACCTTTCAATAAAATCCTTTGACCCGGGCAGGAGGAATGGGTGAAGCATACTACTTTTCAAATCTCTTGACCATAGGCAGGTTACAAGGTTAGGATATTATCTTACCTCTTGACAACGGACGTTGAGATATTATGACACCCCTTGACCAACAGGTGGCTAGGTAGAGAGATATTTAGTACATGGCCAGCGACTCCATTGCATTCATAAATCTCATATGCATTACATCATTGGCTACACAAACCGTCTTTATTTGTTCTTATTTATGTGTATATATATTGTGTACTTACATTGTGACGCTGGTGGTAGAGACTCTTAGTTATTACATGCTTATTCAATTTCTCTTAACCAGTAGGTTGAACCTACTAGGTACATTTCGGTGTGCTCACCCCTACTTTGTTTCCTCCCTGCAGATCGAGCATTGAGCTACAACGTAGTTGATATCATTCCACTGAAGTTTTCTTCTATCTACTCCAAATTTAGTCGTGAGGCTCAAACTTTAAGTCGTTGTGGATATTTTAAGATATTTTTTATTTCTTTCTATTGAGATCTTGTATTTGACATTATTAGACAACATTGTATTTTCATTTAAGACAGTTGTATTTACTCATTCGTACTATTGCTCTAGTACACATGACTCCAGGTTTTGAGGTTTCATATTAGATGTTGTTGTTTTGCATCACTTTATTCTCTTTAGTTGTGATCCAATTTTTGAGTCATGACACATTTCTTGTAACACCCCACCTCTTAGGTGTACTAGTCCTATGCATATGGAACATGATATGATTAGGTAGAAGGAGAAGCAACTTTAAAATTGCCTAACTTTTAGACTAAAGGTCTATATTTATGTTTAATGCTTAAGATGAGTGAGTGTATATAAGTTCTAAGACAAATTTAGGAGACCACGGCCTTAAACAAAGTGAAAGAAAGTGAGGTGCTTGTAGGACTTAGGAAGCTAGCACATGAGTCACCTACGCGCTTAGCTTAAATTTTCTACGAAGACGGGGAGGATTAATTCATACATGAGTGAACTAACTTGAGACCCAAAATTAAGTAAAATGAAAAGGACGAGAAGATGAGGTCCAACACCGAATCTATTCAAGTACGATAAATAATAAAGCCAAAGTTAAGGGTGTAATTTTAGCTCATTGTTTATCATTATAAAGGGACAATATTTTCAGTCAAAGATGTATATGAAAAAGGCCCAAGTACACTCACAACCCCTGGACGATATAGGCCCAAACTAAATAAAGGAAAAAGAGAAAAGTGGGAAGCCAAAGCCCATCAAATAGAAGCCAAATAAGGTCCAAGTGAAAGGGTCAAGTAGGTGCATCACCACCTTAATAAAGTAAGTCTTAAAATTCAAAAGAAAGTTGGCCAAGAGGACCCTTTAAAAACGATTAAAAGCAGTTCTTTTAAGCAATTTCAAGTTGGGCAAAAAATCTGATTTTCTAAATTTCTTTTTGCTCATTTTCAACTCCTACAAAGCATCCCTCACAACCTTACTAGGGTTCCTAAAGAAGCCCTCAACCTTGAAGGTGAAGGTATGGAAAGATACTTGTGTATTTAGTATGGGTTTTTCATGAAAAACAAGAGAAATAGGCTAGTTATACTTGTGCTGGAATTTTGGACAGCATGTGTTCAAAAGATTGTTGTACACTTTTCTTGTTCATTAAGAGGTTTTCTTCTTCTTGGTCCGCTAGATTATGAAGTAAGGTTTATGTTTTTTAACAAGGTTTAGATTTTTAGTGATGAAAAAAAGTTGCTGCACCATTGTTATCTTTCGCAAGAATGAGTTCTTATAACACCTTAATTGTGCTTTTAGTAGGAACCTGTGGACTGGTAATTGGGAATTATTGTTGCACGTCCTCCATATACATTGGGACTGTTTTTGGACTGTTTCTATTTGCAAATATGTTTGAGACCATTTGGTTGAAATTGAAACAGGTTTAGGATTGTTGACATAGAAATGTAGCGAGAAGAGGTAATGTTATGCTGCCTACTTGTGTGTTGTGTAGAACTGTTATGTGTTGTGCTTTTTGAGCAATTGTAACACTGTTATAAGACTAAAACAAGCTGTATATGACATGTACATGAGAATATGTACTAGAAAATACGACTAGAAGTGGAAGGGCTGAAAGAATACTCTTGGGTTAATAATTACAAGCTTACCGGCCAAGTGTTGTTTTTTATTAGATTGGACTACTAAGACAAATTTATCAGCTGCTAATACTAGTTTCATTACCTACCTTACTATAGATAAATATTTGGGGGAAAAGGAGGTTACTTCGAGGTAATAACGAAGTAGTACAACGAGGTATGTAAGGCTATTCAATTTCGTATTATTTGCCATGAAATCTAGGCTCTTCCTTGGCACATAAAGACCCTTACAAACTCTAGCATAAGTAATAACCGTGTCTTCACTCCTCAACGTGTTCGTATGCTATCATACGTAGCCATTGTTAAATCTGCATATATTTGGATATGAAAGATACGTAAGTTCCTTTTTGCTAAGTAAAGTCTATGTGTTGTTTCATCTCCTATGCATTTCATTAGTTGTGTCACTTACTCTTTTTATTGTTGTACTGTCTTGCATGATTGTAACATGTCACATATTATATCTATAGTCCTATAGCTCTAAATTTCATGACCACCAAAGAATCATCTCAAAAGTAAATAAAAGATAACTCGAAGTTGCTTATTAATGAGTGGTATCCTAGGGCACATTTATAAGCAGGAGGCTACATGGAATTTAGGAGTTGTCACTTTCTTTTAATTTTTGAGATCGTGCCATAGAGCCAAGAGTTGTAGGTGAATTGTTTATAACCTTTAAATTGTTTTGTCTAGTGAGTATGCTAGAAACAAGGAAAAATAAAGGCAAAGGGAAGGAAGTAGAACTGGTAGTTGGCGTACCCAATTGGGTGAGACAACAAAATGAGGCCCAAGATGAGTCTTTGTCGCAAACATCTCCAACTCTTCCAGCTCCTGATGAACCAGGAAGTAGTGAAAACCCCCAAGAACCACCTACCAATGCTACCGTGCAAGATCTAAGAAATGCAGTCCAATTATTGACTCGTATAGTTCCTAGCCAAGGTCAAAGAAACGAAGACCCAGTTATAGGTGCAGGTGGTATGAATAGGGCAGCTCGCGCTAGGATACATGACTCCCTAAATTTCACCCTCTATCTTTTATCGAGTCCGATCCGAATGAAGATCCATAAGACTTCATAGGTAATATCCAATGCACTTTGGATGTTATGCGCGTAAGCGGTACAGACACTGTGGAGTTGGCAACGTATAGATTGAAGGGTGGGGCTATATTGTGGTATGAAGCTCGGAAGCAAACTAAGAGTATAGATGCACCTGTAACAACCTGGAAGGAGTTCAAAGAAGCATTTCTTAACCATTTATTGCTATTAGAGGTCCTAGAGGCCCGTGCAACTCAGTTTCTGTATCCCCACTAACGGATTATGAGAGTGAGGGAATATAGCCTTCAATTTATTTCCATGGCCAGGTAAGCTCCTAATGTAGTCGCCACTATGGCAGATAGGGTTCATCAATATGTGGATAGGTTGGATTCATATATGTTGAGAGACTATACCATTGTTCTTTGAACAAAGACATGGCCAGAGCGAGGATGCAAGCATTTGCACAAAACCTGGAGGATTAGAGGCAAAAAAGAAGGATATAAAAGTTAGAAAGGGGGTAGTCCAAGAGGGCCAGATCTACGGGGCAGTTTATACCATCCCAAAAAGAGTGTAGGCCTCGGTTTTCTAATAGGCCGCGTAGGCCATCATCCTCCTACTCTGCAACTAGTTCTCCACCACAACTTCAAGGGTTTAGAAGTAATTAGTTTGGTCCAAGAAGTGAAGGCCAAGGTGCACAGACAATAGGATATTCGGCAAGCTAGCAAATGCCTTCTAGGAAGCCTTGCAAACAATGTGGGAGGAGTCATTTAGGTACATGTTGTGTTGGGATAGATGTTTAACATTAATGATATGGTGTTCCAGGGCATATGATGAGAGAATGCCCAAGAAGACGCATGGGTGATATAACACAACCTACTGCGTTAGTTGTTGCATCATCATCATAAGTTCCTCCATTAGGTAGGGGTTAGCAAGCACCTATAGGTCATGGTAGAGGTGGTAGAGGTGCATTTAGCTCTAGTAGAGCCCAAAATCGCACTTATGCTCTGGGGAGTTGGTAAAATTTGGAAGCTTCACCCGATGTGGTCATAGGCACATTGTTCATCTTTTCATATAATGTATATGTATTGATTGACCCTGGTTCTACACTCTTATATATCACTCCACTAGTTGTTGGGATGCTTAAAAGAACATTTAAATTATTTAACAAGCCATTTGAAGTGTCTACGCCAACCGGTGAATCTATTATAGCTAGAAGGGTCTATTATAACTGTGTAGTAACTCTTTGAGACCATGACACATTGGCTGACCTTGTTGAGTTAGAAATGGTGGAATTTGATGTTATAATGGGAATGGATTGGTTAGCTTCCTGCTACGCCACTGTTGATTGACGAACTAAGAGAGTGTATTTTCACTTTCTAGATGAGGTAATCCCTGAATGCGATGGCTATGTTGGGGCACCAAAGGGTAAGTCTGTTTCCTATTTAAGACAAGGAAGATTATGTCAATGGTATATATATGTCATCTAGTTAAAGTGAAGAATATGGAGGCAGAATCACGAACTCTCCAATCCATTCCATTAGCGAATGAATTTGTTAATGTCTTTCTTGAAGAGCTTCCGGGTTTACTTCCAGAACGAGAAGTAGATTTTGGTATAGACTTACTTCCAGGCACTCAAACTATTTCTATCCCTCCATATAGAATGGCCCCGGTAGAATTACATGAACTAAAGGAGCAATTAAAAGACTTGCCGGAAAAGGGTTTTATAAGACCTAGTTTTTCCCCTTGGGGTAGACCAATGTTATTTGTACGCAAAAACGATGGAACCTTGAGAATGTATGTTGACTACCGGCAATTGAATAGGGTGACAATTAGGAACAAATAAACCCTCCCCAGGATTAATAATTTATTTGATCAGTTACAGGGTGCCAAATGTTTTTTGAAAATTGATTTGAGATCAGGTCATCACCAAGTGAGGATACAGGAGAAAGATATAGCCAAGACAACGTTTAGGACACACTATGGTCACTTTGAATTTCTTGTTATGTCATTTGGACTGACAAATGCAGCAACAGTTTTTATGGATTTAATGAACAGGGTATTAAAGCCATTCTTGGATGTATTCGTGATAGTAGTTATAGATGATATTTTGAAATACTCATGATCAGAAGAGGACCATGCAAATCACTTACGACAGGTATTATAGGTTCTTCGTGATCGGCAATTGTACACCATGTCTTCCAAATGTTAATTTTGGTTAAAATCTGTGGCATTCTTTGGTCATATTGTATGTGATTAAGGAATAAGGGTTGATTTACAAAAGATAGAGGTCGTGAAAGATCGTCCAAGACCAACAACACCCACAGAGGATCAAAACTTCCTAGGGTTGGCAGGTTATTACAGGAGGTTTGTTGAGGGATTTTCTGCTATTTCGGCACCTCTAACAAAGTTGACACATAAGATGACCAAGTTTCAATGTAATGATGCATGTGAAAGGAGCTTCCAAGAGTTGAAAAGTAGGCTAACATCTGCACCTATGCTAGTGCTTCCGGAACACACGGAGGGGTATGCGGTGTATTTTCATGCTTTAGGAGTTGGCTTAGGGTGTGTACTGACTCAACATGGTGGGGTGATTGCTTATTACTCGAGACAACTGCGACCACATGAGATAAACTACCCAACACAGGACCTTGAGCTAGCAGCGGTTGTGTTTGCTTTGAAAATATATCGCCACTATTCGAATGGGGTTCACGTTGACATATAAAATTATCATAAAAGCCTATAGTACATCTTTAAACAGAAAGACCTAAATTTAAGATAGTGAAGATGGCTAGAGCTAATAAAGAATTATGACGTTGATATACTATACTATCTAGGGAAAGCAAATGTGGTAGCCGATGCTCAGAGTAGTAAGGAAATTATTAATATTGGTGATCAGACCGTGGTAAGTCAAGGAGTGGCTAAGGATCTATGTCAACTAGCCAGTTTGCGTGTTCGCCTACCTAAAACTCCGAAGGAAGGGGTTGTTGTGCATAATATTGCAGAGTCTTCATTAGTAATGGAGGTAAGAGAAAAATAGTTCAAGGATCCTGTACTACAATGACTTAAGGAGAAGGTGAGTCAGGGTACGATGAAGGGCTTTGAACTTACAAAAATGGAGAACACTATTGCCAAAATAGATTATGTGTTCCTAATATTAATAGACTAAGAAGGAGGATAATGGAAGAAGTCCATCATTCAAGATATTCCATCCATGTAGGATCAACTAAGATGTATCATAACCTCAAGGGAATGCTTTGATGGGGAGTCATGAGAAAGGATCTTCTAGAATTTGTAGCTCAATATCCGAATTTCCAACAAGTGAAGGTAGAGCACCAAAAGCCGGTCCCAATCGCCATTATACCTGATCGGGCAGATCAATTCACTACAAAGTTTTGGAAGTCCTTCAAAAGGAGTTTAGGGACATAAGTGAATTTGAGTACAACTTTCCACCCTCAAACCGATGGCCAAGGATAACGCATTATTTAAACACTTGAAGATATGTTGCGGGCTTGTACATTGGACTTTAAAGGTATTTGCGTGGACCATTTGCCACTTATTGAATTTTCCTATAATAATAGCTACCATTCAAGCATCAAGATGGCACCTTATGAAGTTTTGTATTGAAGGAAATGTAGGTCGCCAATAAGATGGTTTGAAGTGGGTGAAACCACCTTGCTTGGGCCAGATCTAATCAAACAAGCCATGGAAAAAGTCAACGTAATACGACAACGTCTAGAAACAGCCCAAAGTCATCACAAATCATATACAGATGCTAGAAAGAGAGGATTGGAATTCTAAGTAAGAGATTGAGTATTTTTAAAGGTGTCCCCAATGAAAGGTACTATGAGATTTTGTAAGAAAGGAAAACTAAGCCCACATTACACAGGGCCATATAAGATTATTAAAAGATTTGGATAGGTAGCGTATGAATTAGAGCTACCCCAAGAGCTTTCAATGGTTCATCCAGTTTTTCATGTCTCAAAGCTTCGAAAATGCATAGGTGACACATCTTGTATCACTCCTATTGAAGATATGCAGGTTACAGAAGATCTCAACTATGAAGAGGTACATATTTCTATCCTAGATCATCAAGTTTGAAAGCTATGGAATAAACAAATACCTTCAATAAAGGTACAATGGAGGAACCAGCATGAAATACCTTCATCGGTTCAGGATGGTCATACAAATAGCAACACATAGTTCTAAGGGCGGGTGAATAAGACTCATGCTATGGGCAATACGGGGCTAGGGACTTTCCACATATCCACACCAAAACATACATATAGCCAAATAGGAATTTCCCTTACATCACTCAAACAAATACATGAGAAAGATACCAAGCACAACAAGCGGATTTCATGAGAGTCTATATCTTCCTTAGCCTTTACATCACTCACCAAAGAAGATTTTGCCCCGTTTTGAAAACGGATACCACCATCGCTCGAATCAGCCAACCTGACACCCAACCTAGCTAACCGGTGAACATCCCTTGCTAACTCCTTTGTTTCTTCCCCAGCATGCGTCACACTTTCCATAGATAGCCTCCTGAGAGTAGCGGCCACATCATTAGCCTTGTCGGGATGATACAGAACACTCATTGTGAAATCCTTTAGGAGCTCCAATGTCCTCTTTTGTCTTAAATTGAGATCCCTTTGAGTGAACACATATTGCAAACTCTTGAGATCGGTGAACACATCAACATGAACGCCATACAAATAATGCCTCCAAATCTTTAGGGCGAAGACTACCGCCGCCAACTAAAGGTCATGCTTTGGGTAATTACGTTCATGTACCTTCAAATGCCTTGATGCATACGCTATTACCTCACCATATTGCATAAGCACACAACCTAACCAAATACGCGAGGCATCACAATACACCATGAATCCCTCCAAGCCATTTGTTAAGGTTAAGATGGGAACCAATGTAAGTCGATCCTCTGCTCGAATTCATCCGACTACACAAACGGAGCCTTCTTTTGGGTCGACTTAGTCAATGGAGAGGCAATAGATGAGAATCCCTTAAAGAACCTTCTATAGAAACCGGCCAACCCATGAAAACCTTGAATATCCGAAGGAGTCAACAATCTGGGCCAATTCTTTATGGCCTCGGTCTTCTTCGGATCCACCTTCATACCATCACCGGACACCACATGACCAAGGAAAGCCACTTCTCCCAACAAAAATTCACATTTACTAAACTTGGCATACACCTGCTTCTTTCTCAATGTTTGAAGGACCATTATCAAGTGATGCTTGTGCTCCTGCTCACCTCAGGAGTAAATAAGAATGTCATCAGTGAAGACCACTATAAAACTGTCAAGTAATGGCTTAAACACCAGATTCATTAGATCCATGGACATTGTCGGGACATTATTTAGGCCAAACGACATCACCAAAAACATAAAGTGTCCATACCTTATCTGAAAGGTTGTTTTGGGAACGTCACACTCCCTAACCTTCAACTAATGATACCTCGAACGAAGATCAATCTTTGAGAAATGAGTATCCCCTTGAAGCTGGTCAAACAAGTCAACGATCCTAGATAGTAGGTACTTATTCTTAACGGTCATTTTATTGAGTTTCCTATAACCAATGCACATCCAAAGAGATCCATCCTTCTTTCTTACAAACAACACTGGAGCACCCATCAATGATTTACCGGTCCGAATAAAACACTTCTCCAACAAATCCTTTAACTGCTTTTTTAATTCTTTCTACTTCGCCGGTGCCATACAATAAAGAGGAATGGAGATAGGCTGAGTATCCGGAAGAAGATCTATGCCAAAGTCTACCTCTCTTTATGGAGGAATGTCTAGCAAGTCTTCGGGAAACGCATCCGAAAACTCATTCACCACAGGGACCGACCTTTAATAGAGGAGTCACCACCCTTCAGACTCCATATCCTTGACCCTCACAATATGACAAATGCACCCCTTAGGAATCATTCCCCGCAACTTGAGGTAGTAAATAAACCGACCTTTAATAGAGGAGTCACCACCCTTCCATTCAAGAACGAGCTCACCGAGAGGTTGGAACTTAACTTTCTGGGTTCTACAATCTATAGAGGCATGCATGCAAGCAATCCATTCTAAGAATCACGTCAAAGTCGAACATCTCAAGTTCCACAAAATCACACGAAAAGACTTTGTGCAACATAGAAATCGGGCATCCATGATAGACTCTATGTGCAACAACAAATTCACCCATGGGAGCATAAACTGAGAACGTGATCTCAAAAAGTTGGGACGCAAACCAAATTTAACAGCCAACAGAGGAGTCCCAAAAGGAAAATTTGCACCAAGATCAAGCAAAACATAAGCATCAAAATCAAAGACTTTTTACATACCCGTCATGACATCCAAAGCTTTTTCGACATCATGGCGGGCATGGACCGCATAGAACTTGTTGTTCTTTAGGGCAGCACCTTAGGGAGCACTTTGTTGGCCTTGCCCATCGTGAGCTACCTGACCTTGGCCTCTACGGGCATTCCTAGGAAAATAAGCAACCTTGTGATTTTTATCACCACACCCAAAGCAAACACCCAAATCCCTCTAACAAACTCCTGTATGGGGCTCCCCACACTTTTCGCGCACATGATACCCCTGACCAACACCAACCGGTGCCTTGAGAGCACATACCCGATCATTAGCGACCTATGTACCGGAACCTTGGCCCTGTTGGAAGCGACCGAAACCACTTCTCTGAGAAACAGAGAATCCACCATCAAAACCGGTCCTTTTAGGATTATGAACCCTTCTCTCCTTGAGTTTCATCCCCCCGATCTGTTCTGCATACATCATGAGTCTAGAAATATCCATATCACTTATACGTATAGCAGTATGACATTCCTTCATATGTAAATCAGAGATACCCGAAACAAACTTGTGCATCTTTGCACGGGGGTCAGCCACAAGTGACGAAGCATACTTGGAAAGCTTTGTGAATTCGAGTCCATAGTCCCTCATACTCATTCCTCCTAGCTTAAGATTGATAAACTCAGTCATTTTGGCCTCCCTAAGCTCAAGTGGAAAGAAGTGATCAAGTAAAGAAAATTTGAACTCCTCCCAATTAACATCACCACCACAAACTCTCTCCATAGCCCATTGAGTATAACATACCTGAGCCACATCTTTTAGTTGATAGGCAACCAATTCAGCCTTCTCTTTAGAAGTGACACCCATGATGTTCAGTATCTTGGTAAGCTCATCAATGAACTCCTAGGCATCCTCTTCAGCCTTTGACACATGAAACTCTGAAGGATTCATCCAGGTGAAATCCCTCACTCTAGAAGCAGACGTAGGATCCCGTGGAAAGTTAGCCTACCTTGTCTGAGAGGTCATCACCTGGGCAAGCATGGCGTAGGATGTATGGAACTCACCGCTTGCGATGGGTTCATCCTTAGGCCCTTAAGGAGCCTATTCTTCATTAGCAGGAGTCGGCCTTGGTGGGAGTGGTTTTCCTCGAGGGATCTTCTGAAATCGAGCAACGATACCGTCAATATAATGGAACCAAGTATACAAGCCATAGCACGACATAAGACATGAAGAAGTGAGGCAATTCCTAGAACGTCTTAGTAGCCTCCCACTCATAGGCATGGTACACTTCACACCCATGAATAGGACTCTACTTGACGTGACATGTTGGACTTCAAGGACCATTTATAAACCTAGGGCTCTGATACTATCTTTTGTCATGACCCGATACTAGGTCCTAGATGTGACACGGGGAATGGGGACCAAGAGTCCCCAAACAAGCCTCAACTATCTAAATTCACATCATCGGTTCCAGAACATCATACAAATACCAACACATAGTTCTAAGGGCTAGAGAATAGGAATCTTGCTACGGGCAATTTGGGGCTAGGGACTTTCCCAAAATCCACACCAAAACAAACATATAGCCAAATAGGAATTTCCCAGATATCACTCCAACAAATACATAAGGAAGATACCAAGCATAATAAGCGTATTTCATGAGAGTCTACATATTGTCCAGCAAACAGGGGTCAGGATATTTTCCGGGCTCACCCACAAATGAATAGGAACTCGATTATAGCAAAGGTAGAGGAAGATAGCTCATCCTTAGAAAATGGGACTCATCACAATATTCTTCTAAATCAAACTACTCGTCAAATAGATGATACTCAAAGTGCTTATATGGCAAAATCATGTAGACATAAAATATGTGTTAGTACGTTTAAATGTGCTAAGTATGTGGGCATGCAATGCATATGACTTACAAAACTTACATTTCAATGTTAGATGACAAGGGCACGTAATATAGAAAGAATCATATATTCAATGAAAATATATACATCATGTCATGAAATTTATGATGTATTAAATGCAACAATGCTCATATATAGTAGGGATGGACTATAACCGACAAATCAAACACATGCGAGCTATTACATGAATTAGTTCGATAAAGACCTCTCATCGGTAGGAGAAGATTACTTGCCAAAGGTAATCTACATCACACCTTATGGAACACACCATTTCGGTGGATAGTGACCTTCCTTATGAAACTCACCTTTTCAAGAGTATTTTCCATAATCATACATATCATATCATGATCATAAACGAATAACCATTCCTTATGACCCTGTCATTTTGATAATGACTAAGGTTGCCATGTTGGCACATAGTTCAAGGAAAGAGAGAGGGCCCTTGGGGATAGCCCTAACGCCGCTAATGTTTTGGTGCTAAGTCAACAACATTTGACATGAATATTTATACATATACGTGCTTTCAAGAGATATAATATTCATTATAAGACATTCAATGCACATTTAGGCTCAAATACCAAATAATAAATCGTAATCATGATGCTCATGCAAGGAATAGCTCATGCACATATACAAGATGGTGTAAGCACCAAAGATGCTCAAAGGGCCATAATCATAAGACATGAATGTGATCACATTCTTTTCATAACCAATGTCTTACCAAAATCATATCATAATAGTTTCATAAAACATAATTGCGCTTAACGCACTTCATAATCCATATAAACCAATTTCCATGAATGCAAATGCAATGCATGATGTGAGATTAGCATGGGTAACATAGATTCAAGTTTAAATCAATCATGTAAAATGAAATTGAGGAAATCCATAATCAAATCCACATGTAAATTGTAATATAGATTACCCATGCATAAATCAACTTTAAAAAGGACATGCATGTTTATTACTTCATAACTCTATGTAAATCATCATAATAATAATTAAAGTGATTCGAAATCATAGGTAGAATACAGCCCATACATCAATTGGATTTAAGTAAATAAAGTAATGAAAATTCATATTTGAAGTAATCTAAATTCATGAAATCAATTGAAAGATGTTTGTGTCTTCTTGGTTAAAGGGACCAAGAATCAATCCCACATACCTTGATTGAGGAGCTGAATTTGTGGAAAAACTTAGCTTGAATTGAACTTCAATCAACCCTAGCCTTGCACCTTAAGAGGGGAGAGTAGAGAGGAATTTGGGAGGTGATCTTATGAAGGGTAGATGGTTTTAGGAAAATGAATTAAAAAAGGAGGGGGTATCAACTGAATTAGGGGTTTAGGATAGGTAAAAGGTTATAATTCATAATTAAAATAAATCGAAATTATGTAAATGCCATTAATTAAACGGGCAACAATAGGAACCGTCAAGTCCATACTGTAGTCTGCACGGTCCGTGAGTCATCACACAGACCTCGAATAGTGATCGTGAACTGTCACTTAGAAGATTTCCTAGAGCCAACGCTATGAATTTATTCGAGGCTAAGGGGTACATCACGGAAGACTACAAGGTTCGTGCGACTTCACGGGGACCATAACAAGGATCATGTGATAGTACTTGCAAAAATTTCCGCACGACAAAGATATGAGACGGTACTTCCATACTTAGAAAAATTTTACATAGTGAGTTACATGAAGGGTCACACAGCCCGTGACACATCACACGGACCGTGTGAGTGGCTGTGTGCCTTCACTTGGTCTAAAATCTCCTTCGTCTCAGATTGCCCCTGCCGTGAACTAGACCAAGTCTCCCTCTACGGGAAGCCACACAGTCCATGTGGTTTCACAAGGCCCTTATGGGTCCTCCGTAGAGCGATACTCGGTAATTCGATCGGGACAGTACGAAGAGATCCGGTAAGCCACTCAAAAAAATTTAGGTCGGGTCCTTACATCATCTCCCCCTTGGGAACATTCGCCCCTAAATGTGCAAGAACATAGCTTGATAGGCTTGACTTAGAGCATGAAACACCCAACATATGGTACAATGCATAGTTTGTTATTTGAAAAAGAAATCATGAAGCCTTTAAACATACATCAAAATCGTATTCACTTCATTCGAAACATTATAAAAATTCTTTTTGTGCAGATGTATGCATGTCATGTCATGCGACTCAATAGGGCAATAAATGGAACCATTAGAAAAGGGACAATCCTAGTACCTTAGGCTTGAGTAGATTGGAAAAGATGAGGGTACCGCTTCACCATGTCCAGCTCCGCCTCCCAAGTAGCACTCTCCACACATTGATTTCTCCAAAGCACCTTCACCGAAGCCACGTCCTTGTTACTAAGCTGTTTTACTTGCCTATCAAAGATCTCCATCGGGGTATCCTCATAAGAAAAGTTTTCTTCAACCTCAATCCCTTCCAAGGGAACAACGGAGCTAGGATCACCAATTAGCTTTCTCAACATAGATACATGAAAGATTGGGTGAATGGAACTCAAGCCCAGAGGCAACTCCAACCTATAAGCCACACCTCGAACCCGCTCAATGATCTTATAAGGTCCCAAATATCGGGGGTTTAGCTTGCCCTTCTTACAGAAACATATTGGACCAGTCATAGGTGAGACCTTCAAATATACCCAATCACCGACGCGATACTCAAGATAACTCCTCGTAACATCTGAATAAGACTTTTGATGACTTTGGGCAATTTTCAACCTTTCCCTAATCACTTTCACATTTTCCATGGCCTCCAGCACTAGATCCAAGCCAATTAGTGCCATCTCTCGCAACTCAAACCACCCCACTAGTGACCTGCACCTTCTCCTATATAAGGCCTCAAACGACACCATACCAATGCTAGCATGGTAGCTATTATGATAAGCAAACTCAATGAGTGGAAGGTGGTCATCCCAGTTGCCCTTAAACTCCAACACACAAGCCCTCAACATATCCTCCAAGGTTTGAATAGTCCTCTAAGCTTGTCCATCGGTTTGAGGATTAAAAGTTGTGCTCAACTTAATCTTAGTTCCGAGCCCCTTTTGAAAAGATCTCCAAAAGTGGGAAGTGAATTTGCCACAATCCGATATAATAAACCTAGGCACACCATAAAACCTCACCAACTCTTGGATATACGACCTTGCCCAATCATAGGCACCACAGGTTATCTTGACTGGTAGGAAATGAGCCAACTTCGTCATCCGTTCCATGACTACCCAAATGGAATCAAATTGCCTTTGAGTTCGAGGAAACTTAACCACAAAATCCATGTTTACATCTTCCAATTTCCATGAGGGAATCTCAATGTCATGGGCCAAGCCACCGCGCCCTTGGAGCTCTACCTTCACTTATTGACAACTCGGGCATTCAGACATGAACTTAGCGATGTCTTTCTTCATACCATGCCACCATTACACTTCTTTCAAATCCTGGTACATTTTGGTAGACCCCGGGTGAATAGAATAATGAGAGTTGTACGCCTCACTCATAATAACCCTTCTAAGATCATCCACATCTGAAACACAAAGACGGTTTTTGTAACAGAGCACAACATCTCCCCCTTGGGAGAACACCTCCATCTCCTTTTCGGCAACCAACTTCTTCAATTTTAGTAACGATGTGTCTAAATCTGGCATAGCATTTACATCATTCACCAGGAATGATTTTGCCCCGCTTTGAACACGGATACCACCATCGCTCAAATCACCCAACCTGACACCCAACATAGCTAACCGGTAAACATCCCTTGCTAACTGCTTCGTTTCTTCCCAACATGTGCCACACTTTCCATAGATAGCCTGCTGAGAGCAGCGGCCATAACATTGGCCTTTTCAGGATGAAGCAAAACACTCATGTCGTAATCCTTTAGGAGCCCCAACCACCTCCTTTGTCTTAAATTGAGATCCCTTTGAGTGAACACATATTGCAAAACTCTTGTGATCGGTGAACACATCAACATGAACCCCATACAAATAATGCTTCAAAATATTCAGGGCGAAGACTGCCGCAGCCAACTCAAGGTCGTGCTTTGGGTAATTACGTTTATGTACCTTCAAGTGCCTTGATGCTTTCTCTATTACCTTACCATGCTGCATAAGAACACAACCCAACCAGATCTGTGAGGCCTCGCAATACACCACGAATCTCTCCGAGGCATTTGGTAAGGTCAAGATGGGAGACGATGTAAGTCGATCCTTCAAAGTCTGGAAACTCCGCTCATAGTCATTCCACCACACAAACTTATCATTATTTTGGGTCAACTTAGACAAGGGAAAGGCAATAGATGAGAATCCCTCAACAAACCTTCTATAGTAATCCGCCAACACAAGAAAACTTCGAATATCTAAAGGAGTCAACTATCTGGCCAATTCTTCACAGCCTCGGTCTTCTTCGGATCAACCTTGATACCATCACCGGACACCACATGACCAAGGAATGCCACTTCACCCAACAAAAATTCACATTTGCTAAACTTGGCATACAACTGCTTCTCTCTCAATGTTTGGAGGACCATCCTCAAGTGATCCCCGTGCTCCTGCTCACTTCGGGAGTAAATGAGAATGTCATCAGTGAAGACCACCACAAAACTGTCACGGAATGGTTGAAACACCTGATTCGTTAGATCCATGAACATGTCCGGGGCATTGGTTAGGCCAAATGACATCACCAAAAACTCAAAGTGCGCATACATTGTCCGAAAGGTTGTTTTGGGATTGTTACACTCACTAACCTTCAACTAAAGATACTTGGAACGAAGAACAATCTTTGAGAAATGAGTATCCCCTTGAAGCTAGTAAAACAAGTTATCGATCTTGGGTAGCAGGTACTTATTCTTAACAGTAACTTTATTGAGTTGCCTATAATCATTGCACATCCGAAAAGATCCATCCTTCTTACTTACAAAAAACACTGGAGCACCCCATAGTGATATATCGGTCTGAATAAAACCATTCTCCAAAAAATCCTTTAGCTGCTCTTTTAATTCTTTCAACTCCGCCAGCGCCATACGATAAGGAGGTTAGAGATAGGCTGAGTATTCGGAAAAGGATCCATGCCAAAGTCTACCTCTCTTTATGGAAGAATGCCCAACAAGTCTTTGGGAAACAAATCCGAATACTCATTAACCACAGGGACCGACTCATAAGTAGGAACTTCAGACTCCATATCCTTGACCCTCACAATATGATAAATGCAACCCTTAGAAGTCATTCTCCGCCTTAAGGTAGGAAATAAACTGACCTTTAACAAAGGAGTCACCACCCTTCCATTCAAGAACGGGCTTACCAGGAGGTGGGAACTTGACCTTCCAGGTTTTATAATCTATAGAGGCATATGATGCATGCAACCAATCATCCCAAGAATTACGTCAAAGTCAAAAATCTCAAGTTCCACAAGATCACACGTAAAGACTTTGTGCAACACAGAAATAGGGCAACCATGATAGACTCTATGTGAAGCAACAGATTCACCCATGGGAGTATAAACTGAGAAATGATCCCTCAAAACCTTGGAACTCAAACAAAATTTAACCGCCAACAGAGGAGTCACAAAAGACAACTTTGCACTCTGATCAAGCCAAAACATAATCATCAATTTCAAAGAGCTTCTTCGACATCTTGGTAGGTGTGGAGCGCAAAGAACTGGTTGTTCTTTGGGGAAGCACCTTAGGGAGCTCTTTGTTGGCCTTGCCCGCCTTGAGCCACCTGACCTTGGCCTCTACGGGCATTCCTAGGACAATAAGCAACCTTGTGACTTTTATTACCACACCTGAAGCAAACACCCAGATCCCTCCAACAAACTCCCGTGTAGGGCTTCCCACACTTGTCGCACATAGGATACCCCTGTCCGCCACCAAATCGGTGCCCTGGGAGGATGTAACCGATCATTAGCGACCTGAGTACTAGAACATTGGCCATATTGGAAGCGACCGACACTACTACTTTGAGAACAAGAGAATCCACCATCAAAACGAGTCCTTTTAGGATCATGAACCCTTTTTTACTTGAGTTTTTCCCCCCTCGATCTGCTCACCATACATCATGAGTCTAGCAATATCCATATCCCGTATAAGCATAGCAGTATGACATCCCTTCAAAAGTAAATCAGAGATACTCAAAACAAACTTGTGCATCCTAGCACTGGGGTCAGCCACAAGTGATGGAACATACTGGGAAAGCTTCGTGAATTTAAGGGCATTGTCCCTCACACTCATACCTCCTTGCTTAAGATTGATAAACTCGTCATTTTTGCCTCCCTAAGCTCAAGTAGAAAGAAGTGATCACGGAACGAAAATTTGAACTCTTCCCATTTAACCTCACAACCCGCAAATTCTCTCCATAGCCCATTGAGTATACCATACTTGAGCCACATCTTTCAGTTGATAAGATGCCAATTCAGCCTTCTCTTCAGATTTGACACCCATGATGTCCAGTATTTTGGTAAGCTCATCAATGAACTCTTGGGCATCCTAGTTAAGCCTTTGACCCATAAAACTCCTGAGGATTCATTTAGGTGAAATCCCTCACTCTAGAAGCAGGCGTAGGATCCCATGGCGTGTTAGCCTGTCTTGTTTGAGAGGTTATCACAGCACGCATGGCGAAGGTGGTACGAAACTCACCATTTGAGATGGGTTCATCCATAGGCCCTTGAGGAGCCTGTTCCTCATTAGTTGGAGTCGGCTTTGGTGGGAGGGGTCTTCCTCGAGGTATCTTCTGAAATGGAGCAACAACACTGTCAAGATAAAGGAACCAAGTATACAAACCATAACATGACATCAGACATGAAGAAGTAAGGCAATTCCTAGAAAGTCTTTGTAGCCTCCCACTCTTAGGCATGGTACACTTCACAACCATGAATAGGACTCTACTTGACGTGGCATGTTGGACTCCGACGACCATTTATAAACCTAGGGCTCTGATACCATCTTTTGTCACGAATCAGGACTAAGGCCTAGACGTGACACGGCGAATGGGGACCCAAGAGTCCCTAAACAAGCCTCAAGCTATCTAAATCAACATTACTTGTTCAAGAAGGTCATACGAATAGCAACACATAGTTCTAAGTGCGGGAGAATAGAACTCACAAAATGGGCAATTCGAGGCTAGGGACTTTCCACATATCCATACCAAAACATAAATATAGCCAAATAGGAATTTCCCATAAATCATTCCAACAAATACATAAGCAAGATACCAAGCTTAATAAGCGAATTTCATGTTAGTCTACATATTGTCTAATGAATTCCTCTAATCAAGATGGAACGGGGGCCTAGACATGTTCCGGGCTCACCCTCAAATTAAAAGGAACTCGATGTTAGTAAAGGTAGAGGAAGATAGCTCGTCCTAGGAAAATGAGACTCACCACAATATTCTTCTAGATCGAACAACTCGTAAAATGGATGATACTCAAAGTGCTCGGCCCCTACATGGTAAAATCATGTACGCATAGAGTATGCGTTAGTATGTTTGAATGTACTAAGAATGCGGGCATGCAATGCATATGACTTACCAAACCTGCATTTCAATGTTAGATGACAAGGGCACGTAATATAGAAAGAATCATATATTCAAAGGAAATATGTACAAGATACTATAAAATTTATGATGCATGAAATGCAACAATGCCTCACATATAGTTGGGATGGACTATAACTGTCAAATAAAACTCATGCGATCTATTGCATGAATTAGTCCGATAAAGACCTCTCATCGATTAGAGAATATTACTTGCCAAAGGTAATCTACATCACATTTTAGTGGATGGTCACCTTCCTTACAGAACTCACCATTTCAGAAGGATTTTCCATAATCATACATATCATATCATAATCATAAACGAATAACCATTCCTTACGACCCGATCATTTTTGTAATGGCTAAAGTTCCTATGTTGGCATATAGTTCAAGAAAAGGGAGAGGGTTGTTGGGGATAGCCCTAATGCCCCCAATCCATCGGTGATAAGTAAACAACATCCTATATGAATACTTATACATATACGTGCTTTCAAGAGATATAATATTTATTACAAAACATTCAATGCACATTTAGGTTCAAATGTCAAATCATAAATCGTAATCATGATGCTCATGCAAGGAGTAGCTCATGCACATATACAAGATGGTGCAAGCACCCGAGATACTCAAAGAGCCATAATCATAAGATATGTATATGATCACATTCTTGTCATAACCAATGCTTTACCAAAATCATATTACCATAGTTTAATAAAACATAATTGGGCTTAACCCACTTCACAATCCATATAAACCAATGTCCATGAATGCAAATCCAATGCATGATGTGAGATTAACATAGGTAACATCGATTCAAGTTAAAATCAATCATGTAAAATGAAATTGAGGAAATCCATAATCAAATCCACATGTAAATCGTAATATAGAACACTCGTGCATTAATCAACTTTAAAAGGGACATGCATCTTCATAACTTCATAACTCGACGTAGATAATCATAATAGTGATCAAAGTGATTCAAAATCATAGGTAGAATAAAGCCCATACGTCAATTAGATTTAAGTAAATCAAGTAGCAGAAATTCATATTTAAAGTAATTTAAATTCATGAAATCAATTGAAATATTTTTGGGTCTTCATGGTTGAAAGGGACCAAGACTCAATCCCACATACCTTGATTAAGGAGCTGAATTGTGGGTAGAAGTAAGGTTGAATTGAACTTCAATTAACCCTACAAAATCTTGCACCTTAGGAGGGGAGAGTAGAGAGGAATTTGGGGGTGATCTTAAGAGGGGTAGAAGGTTTTAGGAGAATGAATTAAGAAAGGAGGGGGTATCAGCTGAATAAGGGGTTTTGGATAGGTAAAAGGTCATAATTCAAAAGTAAAATAAACTAGAATTACATAAATGCCATTTATGAAATGGGCAACAATTAGAACCGTCAGGTTCATACGATCATCTACACGGTCCGTGAGTCGCACATGGACCGTGAACAGTGATTGTGAACTGTCACTTAGAAGAGTTCGCAGAGCCAACGCTGGGAATTTATTCGAGCCTAAGGGGTACTACATAGACGACTACACGATCCATGTGACATTACACGGACCGTGACAGGGACCCGGCTGATAGGCACTTGCCAAAACTTTTTGCACGACAAAGTTATGAGATGCTACTTTCATACTTAGAAAAATTTTATGTATTGAGTTACACAGAGGGTCATACAGCACGTGACATATCACACAGACTATGTGAGTGGCCGTGTGCCCTCGCTTGGTCCAAAATCTTCTCTATCTCAAATTGCCCCTCTCGTGAACTGAACAAAGTGTCCCTCCACGGGACGCCATACGGTCCGTGTGGCTCCATATGGCCCATGTGGGTCCTCTATAGAGCGATGCCTTGCAGTTTCCTTGGGGCAGTACCAAGAGATCTGGTAACGACGCTCGAAAAAATTTGGGTCCTTATGGTTGAGGAAGACATGAGATCTAAATACCTTACTTATTTAAAGCTAAAGAGGAAGTCCAGGATGCAGTGTTGGAGAAATAGTGGGTACGTGAGTTTGAATTCTTATTGTGTTGTCAAAAGGTTTTTAAATGAAGGTTTAAACTTGTTTAACCTATCAAATTATGCTAACGTTCGGGGACGAATGTTCCTAAGGGGGCAGGATGTAAAACCCCACATCTAAGGTGTACTAATCCTATGCATATGGAACATGATATGATTAGGTGGAAGGAGAAGCAACTTTAAAAGTTCCTAACTTTTAGAATGAAGGGCTACATTTATGTTTAATTCTTAAGATGAGTGAGTGTTTATAAGTTCTAAGCCAAATTGATGAGATCACGACCATAAACAGTGAAAGAAAGTGAGGTGCTTGTAGGACTTAGGAAGCTAGCACGTGAGTCATCTACATTCTTACCACAAATTGGCTATGAAGATGGAGAAGATTAATTCATACATGAGTGAACTCACTTGAGGCCCAAAATTAAGTAAAACAAAAAGGACGAGAAGACGAGGCCCAACACCAAATCTCTTCAAGTCCGATAAATAATAAAGCCCAAGTTAAGGGTTTAATCTTAGACCATGGTTTAGCATTATAAAGGGAGAATTCTTTCAGCCCAAGATGTATAGTAAAAAGGCCCTAGTATATTCACAACCCACTTGATGATTTGGGCCAAAACTAAGTAAAGGGAAAAGAGAAAAGTGGGCAGCCAAAGCCCATCAAATTGGACCCCAGTAAGGCCCAAGTGAAAAGGCCAAGTAGGTGCATCACCACCTTAATAAAGTAAGCCTAAAAATTCAAAATAAATTCGGCCAAGAGGTGCCTTCACAAAGGATAAAAAGAAGCTCCTTTAAGCCATTTCAACTTGGACAAAATATCTGATTTTCTAGGTTCCTTTTTGCTCCCTTTCAACTCCTACAAAGTAGCCCTCACAACCTTAATAGGGTTCCTAAAGAATCCCTCAACCTTGAAGGTAAACGTAAGTAAAGATACTTGTGTATTTAGTATGGATTTTTCATGAAAAAAAGAGAAATAGGCTAGTCATACTTGTGCTGGAATTTTGAACAACATGTGTTCAAAAGTCAATTATACACTTTTCTTCTTTATTAAGAGGCTTTTCTCTTCTTGGTTGGCTGGATTATGAAGTAAGATTTATGTTTTTTAACAAGTTTTAGTTTTGTAGTGATGTAATAAGGCTGTTGAACCATTTTATCTTCTGCAAGAATGAGTTCTTATAACATCTTAATTGTTCTTTTAGTAGAAACCTGTGGACCGGTAATTGGGAATTGTTGTTGCACGTCCTCCATATACTTTGGGACTGTTTTTGGACTGTTTCTATTTGCAAATATTTTGGAGACCATTTGGTTCAAGTTGAAACAGGTTTGGGATTGTTGACTTCGAATTGTAGCGAGAAGACGTAATGCTATCCTGCCAACTTGTGTATAGTGTAGAATTGTTATGTGTTGTGCTTTATGAGCTATTGTAAAACTTTTATGGGACTAAACCAAGCTGTATATAAAATATACATGAGAATTTGTACTAGAAAATATTATTAGAAGTGGAAAGGCTGAACAATACTCTTGGGTTAACAATTACAAGCTTACTGTCTGAGTGTTGTTTTTTATGAGATTGGACTGCCAAGACGTGTTTATTAGCTGCTAATACTAGTTTATTGCCTACCTTACTTTAGATAAATATTTGGGAGAAAAGGAGGTTACTTCGAGGTAATAATGAAATAGTGCAACGAGGTATGTAAGGCTATTCTATTTTCTATTATTGGCATGAAATCTAGGATCTTCCTTGGAACGTTAAGGCACTTACAAACTCCAGCAAAAAAAATAACCGTGTCTTCACTCCTCAACATGTTTGTACGCTCCCATGCATAGCCATTTTCAAATCTTCATACATACTTGGATACAAAAGATACATGAGTTCCTTTTTGCTAAGTAAAGTCCATGTGTTGTTTTATCTCCTATGCATTTCATTAGTTGTGTAACTTACTCTTTTCATTATGGTACTGTCTCGCAAGATTGTTATATGTCACATGTTATGTCTAAAGTCCTACAACTATAAATGTAATGACCACTAAAAAACCATCTCAAAAGTAAATAAAAGATAACTCGAAGTTGCTTATTAATGGGTGGTATCGCAGGGGTGGAAAAATCACCTAGCATGGGTTGATCCCATTTTACGGGGGGTATCCCAGGGGTGAAAGCAAAGCCTAGCATGGGTGTATCCTGATATTTATTTACCACTTATCGGCTGGTCATTTATATGATATACTATGCACATATTATACAGTAAAGAAAGGCAAAGTAATAAAAAGGACATAGAGTACATGATTCCATAGTATGACTAAAGGGGGTCTCTTATCCTTACAAACCAGTCTATGATTTCATTTGAGTTCTTATTTCATATACAGTACTTTCTGCCTTACTTATTCAGTACATTATCTCATACTAACGTCCCTTACGGGGACTGCATTTCATCCTATAGGTACAGGAGCTAGTAGATCTTCCCAGTCGGAGTATAGGATATCCAATTGTTGTTACTGAACTCCACGTTTCTTCGGGGCTTTATACGTCTAGAGCTTATATTTTTGTATTGTATAGTTGGTCATGAGTTGGGGTTTGTCCCGATCCTTGTAGGTATTCTTCCTTATCTAGAGGTTTTATAGATTATGTAAAGTAATGTTGTCATGTATCGTACTTTAGACATCGTGGCTACAATGGTCTAGTCATATGCATTTCCTTTTGGCTTATTATTACTTTCTACTTTCTTGAAAGCATGTGGAATGTGGAAATCCACTTGTAATTTTCATAGAAAGTGCATGGTTATATGTTAGTTCTCTCGAGCCTTGTTAGCAACCGGTGTCAGTTCCCTTAATGGGGCTTTGGGCGTGACATTTCCCTTCTGCTTTTATTTTCACTTCTTTTTCTAGTCGAAACCATTTCTCTTCGACTTTTATTTTCATTTCTTTTTCTCACTGAAACCATTTTCCTTCGGATTTTATCATAAATGAGGCATCAAGCACATATATGTATTATCATACCACAAATATAACTTTCATAATCATGAGTACATACAAGATGTCGACATAGATCATTTATTCATAATCAAGTACTCAATCTCATTATCAAATAGCTGAAATCATTTTCCTTTGACTTTTCATCATCAATTGAACATCAAGTAATTCATATCGTCATGGTACAATAATCACTTTCAAAAGTATAAAACAAATATGTAGGATATCCATGCTACATCATTTATTCAGAAAAACATCAATTGTTTGTATTGTTCTTTCAACATGTGAATCTTCATGAACACATTATATAATAATCAAGTCGTGATATAGTCTAATTTTTCAATTACTTCTTTGCATCATCACTTGAGTCAACTCATCATCTAGGTCCTCATTTCACAAGAACTTAGTTCCACAATATTTTAATATAAGCATTTATCTCAATATTTCACATACAGTAATTCAATAGATAAATCCATGTAACATGACTCAAGTTCAACAATTTGAACATCATGAACACTTTTACATTATCAAAAAAGGTATCACTAGCTTATTTCACAATATCAACTCACATGTCTATGTCAATGACAATAGACATCAATTCATGAATCAAGTCATACATGTCATCGTTTCCACATTCTCATCACCCAAATCCTATCCACTATAATGATCAACTAGTTCACAAGTTCTACATAGAAAGAAAATACTAACTTTAATAATCTCAACATAGTTTAGAATCCACTTGCCTAAACATATCCAATCAATCACTCCAACGCAAATGACTTCCCCTTTCGGATAAAATTTGAATCAACACTATCTACATGAAAATGAATTCACAATAACAATATGAAACTAATAACACCAAAATAAAGCAATTTAGAGAAAAGGGAAAAATCATCTAAATATTCACTACCGGAAATCAATGCCACAATTTGAAATTTTTTACATAAAAATGATCTTTGATATTTTAGGAATCTAAATACAAAAATCATTTAGAAAAGGGAGTAGAAATGAGTGAACAATAATCATTTTAAATTTGAAAAACCATGTCTATGAAATCCGCCAATTTCTCCAATTAAAATGCCCAATTTGATGTCGGAATAAAATATTAATTAATGTAAATTGAAAGACATAGTTTAAAAGGACTTACACAATTGATTCCCATGAAAGTCTCTATAAATATTTGCTAAAATCGAGCTAAAAATATTGCAAATGGGTGAAAAACGACGAAATCGCATCGTTTAAAATTAATCACTGTTCATGAGAAAAGTTTTTATCGCAATAATGACAAGGGTGTTCACGAACACGAAGAGTAAACAAAGCACCAAATATTAGCAATTGTAAGAAATACAAAAAGCATAGGATGGACCTTCGCGATTTATTTGGAAGCCGATAGACACGACTCAGATATGCAACCCTACAAAATTTGAAGTTTTGGACTCAATTGAATCGTCGAAAATCAAATTTGAGGCCTCCTTGATCTAAAAACCGATTAAGCATCTTAATTCTAAATCAGGACATCTGAAACAAAATGACACCAGCACATTCAAAAATTATGGAAAAGTTGCTTTTAGCATTAAAATCACCTTCTGAGACCATAAGAACAATCAGAAAATCAATCCAAGTATCGAAACTCAAAATGCTGATCAAAGACAATCCAAACTCAAACTTTGATTCAATTTTCATATCCAGACCTGAAATCCACATAACAACTCCAAAGCAATTTCTGACAACTCTCTTAGACTAATTTCCATATTACAGAACCAATGGAATTGATGAAATTCCATTCCAACACTTAAATCTCCAAATGACTTAAAAATTTCAAAATTTGCTAATTCAAACCTAAAAAATCTAATTTTTTTGCAAAAATCTCGACTTTACAAAAAAATCTCCAAAATCAACTTTTATAATCTGCCAAACATGACTTAAGGCCACTAACGGGATGCACACAACGGTAATTTTATCAAAAAATAAAAAAAGACCTTCAGGGTCATCACTCAATACGGGGGCACACCGTCGAGAAATGTTATAACTTATAAACCCCTTATCAAGCAAGTTCTTTGATTGTCCCTTAAATGTTTCCAACTCTGTCGGGCCATTCGACATGGAGGAATAGTTATAGATGGAGTATCGAGTAAGAGATCAATGCCAAAGTCAATTTTCTTTTCGAGAGGAATACTAAGTAAGTCATTAGGAAACACATTAGGTAACACATTAACTATGGGAACAAAATCAAGTTTAGGACTTTCAGGCACAACCTCTATAACTCGAACATCATGATATATGCACCTCTCAGAAATAATTTTCATAGTCTTTACATATGAGACAAACGTACCCTTGAACACCAAATTTGTTCTCTTCCACTCAAGGATGGAATTACTAGAGACAAGGAATTTAACCCTACAGGTGGTACAATCAACGGAGGCATAAGATGCATAAAACTAATCTATACCAAGAATAACATCAAAATTGGTCATATCAAGTTCAACAAAATCACATGGATAGACTCTATGCAAGGCTGAAATAGGATAATTTCTAGACATTCTTTACTAGGATGGACTCACCAATAGGAGTATAGAGCGAATATAACTCTATCAACACTTTGGGAAAATCTCAAAATTCATGGCAAAATAAGGAGTGAAAAAAACATATTAGCATCAGGGCTAAGCAAACATATACATCAAAATCATACAACATTAACATACCCTTCACCACAAACATGAAATCCTCAACCTCTTGCCTAGCATAAAAAGAATAAAATCAGTTGCCATGTGGACCACCTCCTTGAGCTTGGGAACCATGTTACACATGCCCTCTTTAAGCCATTTTACCTTGTTGATAGCTTCTTTCCCTTAAGTAGACATAAGAACCCTTATCTATCCTATGCCCCATCTTCCCAAAACCAAAACAAGCATTTGAACCTCTCACAGAATTACCTCCATGATTTGTTCAACATCTTGGACACTTAGAAAGAATAGCAACACCACCCTTAACACCATCAACATGAGCATTAGCGGTAGGCACCTTTTCCCTACCAAACATTTTAGGAGCACCTTTGGATGAGAGGCCTTGATGGACTCATCCACCACAAAATCTAGCATGTGAAAATTCACAATCAAAATGATCCCCCTAGGACTCCCTCATCCTCATCTTTTCAAGTTTCTCACTCTCAATTTCTTCGGAATGATTCATGAGCCAAAAAATATCCATCTCCTTAATGAGCATAATATTTTATATTCCGTCTTTACCCAGATGGACACACACAAAATGATCTTGTTCGTATGGGCCCTAGAGTTGGCAAGAATGGAAGGAGCATACTTGGACAACCTCTTAAACATAAGGGCATACGCGCACACAGTCATGCCACCTCGCTTTAGATTCATAAACTCTATCACTTTAGCGTGCCTTAGTTCAAGTTAGAAGGAATGATCAAGCAAAATGGTCTTGAATGCCTTCTATCCAATGGGACCCTTTTCATCATTCATTTCTAACTTTCATTGTTTGCACTAGACTTGAGCAACCCCTTTGAGTTCTTAGGCTACCTATTCTGCCTTTTTCCTTAGAAGATACTACCATAGTCTCAACCGCTTTGTGAACCTAGTCAATAAACTCTTGTTGATCTTCACCCACCATAGAATAATTGAACTCTGGAGGATTTATTCTTGCAAAGTCCTTTACTCGAGAAGTCAAAGTATGAATCTTTGGGGAAGCAACAACTTGGTCCAACATAATGATAATGGACCTAAATTCCTCATTCCTCACTTGGTTGGCTTGAGGGTCTTGAGTAACTTGATGATTTGGAGGAGCTTGGTCCTCATTAGAATTGACTCCCCTTGGACATGTAACATGATGTAGAGGCATTTTCAGAGAATTTCATAGGACTGCATTAGGGGATAAGATTATCGAAGGCACGACCTAGATTAAAAAAAGAAGTGAAGATTTCCTAAATATCCCATAGCCTCTCACTCTTAGATGAGGTGCGCTTCACACCTATGGACAAGACTGTATTAGATGCGTCTTGGACTCCATAGGATGCTTTCAAACCTTGTGCTTTGACACCATGATTGTCATGATTCGAACCTTGGGCATTGTTGTGACACCTCAAATGATGCACCCAAAGGCACCCCCTCCATGTCTCTAGTTCAAATTGTAAGCATACATAAGAGTAAGTACACAGAAACATGATATAAAGTCCAACTAGCTTAAAAATCCATAATCTCCCATTAAAGAGAGTTACTTAAAATCGTCTAAACATGCCTCTACATCACAGATCATGGCGGGGTCTAGACCATGTTACTAACTCATGCTCAAGATAAAATGTAATTATAGAAGTCTCAACATATCAAACATCAGTATGAGTGAGGCTTTTCCCAAAAATAAGGGAACTCACCCAAATCTTAAATATATGATGTCAAACTCTAACAAAGAAAATGAGGTGTTGTATTGTCGTCACCCACCCCTACATGGTTAAATCATGTAGGAGTACTCTTTAGTAAATGGAATACACTAAGTATACAAGTATTTCATACATCAAAGAAAACATCATAATTATATTAATAATATGCACAATCAATTGCAAAAGAATAAGGATATGATATGTATGATCTATGCATGTTTAAAATTATGAAGGAGAATATTTAGAACATTCTATAACCTAGAATACATACATATGAGGCAATAGGACCAAATCCAATAATAAGACTATGCGGAATACTACATGGAATACTGATGCTACCTCTACACCAGAAGTAGCCTATTTGCCATAGTATACTATACCTAACCTTGTGATACCTTCCTATTTAGTTGAGTAATTCATATGTGTGGATGCACTAACAAAATACCATATAGGTATATAGCTTAGTTCTATGGTAGCATGTAGTTATGATAATTAAGACATAAGGACCCCTTAGGTCGAATCACCACTCCAAACTTCATTCGGTGCTAAGTCACATCCCACAGAATACATAATCATACAATATACATAGATATTATTATAGTCATATAAATCACACTTTCATAACTTTCAAGTAAAATATTTCATGTTATAAGAAGAGTCCATCTATATACTTGAATAAAGTGTGGGTGTACTCCCCATCATATCATCATTACATAAACATTAGGGTCTTAAGTCAACCATATAATCATCATCATAACAAACTTTCACACTTGAAATCATATTCGTGAACATCATAGTTTAATCATATGAAATTAGGGTATAACATGGGTTCATGAACGATTGAGGTTATAATAATGAAATTTGAGGAATATCATGTCAGATAAATGCAACTGAAATCAATTAGGATCATCAGTAAAGGATCTTATGTTAATTAAACAAGTCGTAATCAATACATACTTGAAATCACTCGAAATTAATTGAAAATCATAAAATATATGTAATTTATCATAAGTCATGCATACTTAAGTCAATTGATCATATAATAATTCTAATCCTAGCATTTGGAATAAATCATGAAAACGATAAAAATCCTTACTTAAATCATGAAGAAGAAGAAAACTTTGGATTGGGCTACATAGATGAAGCCCTACATACCTCAAGTAAGAAACCTTGGGAACCTAGGTGACTTGACTATGAAATCCTTAGCAAAAGCTTGGAACCCTAAGCTTCAATGGATAGAATCCCTTTGAGAAAGAAATTCTTGAGTAATTTGAGTGATTTGAAGAGTGAATTAGTTCGAATGAGAATAGGCATAGTTTTAATATAATTAAGTCTGTTAGAGCGGTTATAAGGGTCAAAACGACATAGTTTACGGGAAAATGGGGCAAAAATGACCAAAAATTCCTTCATTGAGATCTTGGTCCGCCTACGAACCAAATCTACTAGTCATAGATTGAATTGTCTCTCGTGCTCTTTGGTTTCATCCCCTTGAAATTGGTTTCTAAAATTAGTCTTTGAATCTCCATCTACAAGACCCCTTTATATGCAAAAATCTTCTTTATGAGCCATACTTTCCCACATAGATTGATCCAAGACTTGGAAAATTTCATGTTCCCAACACTTTCATCCACAACACCTTTTATGAACTATATTCCCAATTACTACTCTTACTTTGGCCTTGTAACCATTTTCTAGTTTAAAAAAATTCACTGCTTCTTGGCCAACCACGAAGCCTATCTATGACCTATAGTTCAATTAATGATCCATAGATATGCTCGTAATACCAATCAAGTTCAATATTTTATTTGCAATTTTCCATTTTCCAAACTTTTGGACGTACGGTATGTTAAAGTATGGAAGGCAATGTAGATCTCTTCAGAGCTTTGTCGAAGATGGTGAAATATCCTAGATAGGACCCGACTTGGTCATGAATGCTATGGAGAAGGTGAGACTCGTAAGGGAGAAGTTGATGATGGCTAAATGCCACCAAAAGTCATGTTCCAATGATAGGAAAAGGGACCTTGAGTTTGATATTGATCGTTGGATATGTTTTAAAGTGTAACCCATGAAGGATGTGATCCAGTTTTGTAATAAAGGAATATTTCACCCTAGGTATGTAAGACCATATAAATTTTCTAGTGGGTCCATAAGGTGGCCTATGAGATGGAATTACCATTGGAGATGAGTATAGTACTTTCGGTATTCCACTTGTCTATGTTAAGAAAGCTTGTGGGTGATCTGAATTTCATAGTGCCGTTGGAGGATGTGAATGTGGAAGATAATTTGACGTATGAAGAAGATTCAATTGAAATTCTAGACTAGCAAGTGGAGAAGTTGATTAATAAGAAGTTGTATCCGTCAAGATTTTTTAAAGAAATCAACAAGTTAAAAGTGCAATGCAGCAAGTGAAAGAGGATATGAAAAAATAATACCCTTATCTCTTTCACTATACCACATCCTAATGTATTAATTTATTCTTGCAAAAAAAACCTTAAATTCCTTGCATTTTAGTTTTCATGTTGTTTATGCATACATACTTGTTTATGATTGTTTGTTAGAATGATATATAAAGCATGAAATTGGAATTTTATGAAAAAGGTACTTAAATTGTATTTTGGCAGTCATGCTGGGTTATTACTTGCTTCCTAAATTTCATAGAACTTACATTTAGCACATTCCAGGGCAAATGTTCTCAAGGGGGAGATATTAAGGCCCTATAGGTTAGAAAGATAGAAAATGCCAAAAATGTTTAAATGGAAAACTACAGGCAAGAGTACGAGCACTATTTATGACTCATGGTTGAAATCATAGGTTGTAAATAGTTCTTATATATGGGATTAGTCAAGGTGGAAAATTAGTTAAGTCCAGGAGTGGTCTACGAAGGGTGCTTATGTTCCATAAAAGGAATTACATACTGTAAAGAAGGGTTCGTAGAATGGGATCAAGGTTGATTGAAAGTTTGGTTCTGAACGTGAGTCTACAAAACCAATAGGATGAGCATGGTCATATTTATGAGTCATAAAAGGGGTCTCGTGCTTTCCCCTGAGATTTGAAAAACTTTCTAAGGTGTTGAGTTGCTTCACAAATGGGTCTACGACACGTAAAACATTTTATAACCATTAAGACCAAAAGTCCAAAAATATAATGGGGATGAAACCAAATGTTTTTGACTCCCTATTCCATGGGTATTATTGCCCTTTTCCCATATTCTAAGTCTAATGCTACATTGCTTTGACTCATAAATGATCCTTTATGAACCTTATACTACTCAAACCCTTCCCATTTAAATTCATTCAAAAATTAACCTAACTATATGACCACTAAAACACTTTCAATATTCTCCCAAGGTGTCAAGTGAAGGCTCAAACAAGGGTTTTGGATTTCTCTCTTCCATTTAAAATTTCCTTATCAATTCTTAGATAAGGTATGTGGGTTTGATTTTTGGATCTCTTTCATCCACAAAGTGCAACAACTGTATATTTTACCTTTTCTTTAAGTTATAAAATTGTATGGGTTTTCACGAGTTATCTTTAAATGATAATAATATGATATATTTCCCATCATATGAGTTTGATAATGAAATTTTATGATACCACTAATAGAGTTAGTGATCTGTTGAGACGAATTTCATAATTTCCCCACCTAGGGTTTTGATTGACGAAGTTGCCATTAAGAGGGTTTTGAATTGATGAGATTCCCTAATATCATTTCATAATACTCTTGAATCACATGTTTTAAAGTCTATTTGCATGAGTCCGCTAAGTTTTAAGTTGAGTTTTATGATGAAGTATATTTTTAATGATAAGGATCTTCTAGTATATGATGAACGTTTATAATGATATTAATGCTATAAGTATTTTATAAAGCCATTTAATGATGTTATAAATTGGTGAAAACAACAATTCTTACTAAAGATGGATCCTCATATGAAAGGACAATTCTCACTTCAGTGGATTTCTATGTTTATGAGATACTCTTATATGATAATATTTATGTCTTCACGTTTACGAATGCATGATTATAACAATGTTTTTAAGATTATTCTATGGGACTTGACTTAGCACTGAATAGGGCATTGAGATGGTGTTTGGTATGGGAAACTTAGAATCAACCTCTTGTCTTATTCACTATTTGCCACCATATAAGTCTTTGTAGGCTAAGACTACTAGATCAACAATATCAAAGTTAAAGCTAAGATATGCATACATAAGTTAACAAAGTCCTACCTGGCAAGTAGGCTCCCCGTGCCAATATAGAGGGTTATTTTGGATTTTATGTAATTGGTCGCATGGTTTTAAACGCCATTTATAGTCTCCTCCTACATAGTTATGTATATGATGTTTATCTTACTTCAAAGCATGTTTACACATGACACATTGATCCTTCATTACGTATTGTGCTTTTCTTTTTTTTATGATTATGCATATTGCTTGTGATGACATTACAGTTTTGTACATGACGATATTACAATTTTATACATGACAACATTATTATTATATGAAGTTTGGATATTGCCTTTATCTAGATGGTATGTTTGGATGAAATATATGAAGTCTTATGTTGGTACTCAATTATGAATTTTATGTTAAATGTTCATTAGTCGAACTCCACCTTTTAAATTCCACCTTATTATGTTCAAATACATATGAATGATTAATGACTGCTCAGCGTCTTAGATGAGGTGCCTTCTACTCCCTTACTCACTATCTTTGGACTAGGCCCTAGTCTTGGGTTGTAACATAATGCTACCCTAACCTATCTAAGCTCTTCCAATTACACTCCAAACACTTACTCACCTAATTCATGCATCCAATTCATTCTCATGGTCTCCATGGTACTTCAATTGAAGAATTCATTGAAGACCGAACAAGTTTAAGCTAAGCTCATATCAATCCTTCCAAATCTTCATCAAAGAATGTGGGTTCTCATCCATGGGTACCATTCACCTATGGAGATAAAACTATTTTCACCATTATTTAGTAATTTCAAGTGTGATCACATGAGGGTTTTCTTGATTTTTACTGCAAATGCTTGTCATATGATCGAGATTACAAGTATACACTACGCTTAAATTACTTAAAATTACATAGATTACATGATCTACATAAATTATTCTAAAGTATGCCTTGATGTTTATAATAATTATGATTGGCTTTCTTCAATTATGAATCAAACGATCTTTCATTTTGTGATTTGACATGAATCTATCCTACTTTTATGATTTCAAGCTTATTGAAGGTGGACCCATATTGTTCCCATGTGTTTCATCACATGATAATGATTACGCATGTGCAAGGTTTAAAGCAATCTTATGAAAAGAGGATTTAGGATCCTTGAAGGTGATCTAAGATCTCTATAGGAGACTTAAAACCGTAGTATGGTGAAGAGGGGTATATTGATGATGGGAATGCACCTCCGCGTTTACACTCGTATGAACAGTTTACTTATTGTGGGAGTGCATCTTTGACTATACACTTGTCATGACTGGTGTAGTGATGATGGAAGCACACCTCCCACTTTACATTAGGTATGAAATAGCTACTCATATGCATTATTTTATGAACTATTAAACTATGATCAAGCTTATGTGTATATGACAAGTATCAAATTTATGATGATTTATGACAAGTATGCTTTCATTTCTATATTATCTATTCTATGGGTTGTTTAATAAGCACCGAGAGGACCTTGGAATTATGGCTTACCCATTAGTTAAGGCATAGGCCCATTGTGGTAAACCCTATTGTCCCATAACTACATGCCGCCCATGTATTTATGAGTCCCCAATATTGGTTGCTACTAGATCCACAAAGCTAATGACATGTACAGTTATACCTTGACATGTAGACTAATCTTTTTCTCATGTTGGGCCATGCTAAGATTTTATGTTATAGCTCGCATATTCGTATTGTCAGTTATAGTGACTCTCCACATATGTGTGGTTTATTATGTTATCATGCATCACTTCATTCATGGTATATTGATATGCGGACTGCTTTCTCTACTCTTATTCTACTTACTTCCCCTATTCATGTATTACATAGTCATGTAACTTATGTACATTATTGTATTGCATGGCCGCATACATACTATATTCAAAGGTACTAACACAAACTTTATGCCTACATTATTTCGCAATGTAGAGATATGTGAATATCCTTCTCCTCATCCTCTGTCTAGATTTGGATTTGTCATAGAGACTATTTGTGTGAGTCTTCATGCTTCGAGGATGGATCCTTCTATCTTCTAGCTTTTATGTAATGACTGAGTTATTTTGAGAGTATATTTCTATTTCATTGAGGGTGATCTAGGAGCATGTCTTATGTCATGCCTAGTCTTTTACATAGAAGTTTGTTGGACATGATGTATAAATCTTATGAATTTAGTACATAATATACTCTTATGCTATGACTTTATGTTTATTTCTTAGCTTTATCTTATATATTTCACTCATTACCCAAAAATGCTTATGATATGCTAACGATTCTAGTTTGATCTTTCCGTGGAGATCTCTTTGCTATTTCACACCTAGGGGCTAGTTTGGGTGGTGACACTTTATGTTAAGTATTCCACTGAATTTTTACTTAGCACCGAGTGGACTTTGAGGTGGGGGTCTATTCTATTTGGTCCTTCATAGCAATCCCTAGTCTAATAATGATGTGATACTATAGTATTATTATAAATATGGCCTACCTATTGGGTCCACATATAAAAAATATTTATGACACCTACATAGTGGGATAGAGTCTACCTTGGCTAGTAGATTTTCCTTTTTTATTATATGGGGAGATATCGGGATTTCATGTAATAACTCACATGTTTTTATTATCTATTTATGGTTGTATCCCATAAATGTATATATTATGTTTTCTAATGACTCATATCTAGATATTTATAATTCATGCCTTCTTTTGATTTCTACTATGATTTTATTGCACATTGGCCATATTTATGTTTTACTTACATCTTAACTTCACTTTTTCCTATGCTGCTTATACTTGGTCAATTGCATAACATGATTTATCATCAACCATATTTCTCACATACTTAGTACATTCTAAATAAAAATGCATACCTTTCTTACCTATTTTGTGTTATTATTTAGGGTTTGTTGATCACACATCTATTTCTCGAGGCTATCTGTGGATTCCAAGATTTAAAGTTATGAGTTCTCATTATGGTGGGGATACATGCCGTGTTTTTCCTCTTTAGTTAACCTATTTCTTCTAGTTCATTATAGTCTTTTAGCTATCCAAAGCATGTCTCAATAACTCTCATAAGTTTTAGTGGCGTTTGGACAAACGATGTAAATGGATCTATATTATCTGTACAACCTTCTTGATGTGTTGTGCTTCTAGACATTTTTGTTTTCTTTTGAATTTTCATACTTTTCTTACCATATGTATGCTTAATATGCTAAGGGGATTTATTGGGGCCTCCTTGGGAATCCTAATTTCCATGTAACACACAAGTAATAGCTTGTGCCGTGAAAAACATGGTATCAAAGCCCAAGGTTAAGAAGTCCTGGGTTGTCTGAAATTCATATCGAGTAAAGTATTATTCATAAGTGTGAAGTTTGCCACATCTATGAGTTGGTGGCTACGCGGTGTTTAGGTAATGTTTCACTTCATTTGTGATCTCTGTCATGTGATGAAGTGTACTCCAGGGCTTTGTCCTCTAATGGTTGTTCTTTATGATTTCAGAAAATGCCTTCATAAAGAGCACCAATTAATGCAAAGGGAAGTCAATGCTTATGAGGGATAAGTCTCTTAAGCCCCTAATGACCTATTGTCCAATAAAGTGACTAATGCAAAGTTCAAAACTGCTATCTACATGCTTGCTTGTGCTATGACTACTCAAGTGAATGAAAGGGCGGTAGTTCCTCCAAATATTGTTATGATGTATTCAAGGCTTAGGGACTTTACAAGGATAAACCCTCCTGAGTTTCATGGGTTTAAGGTTGATAAGGATCCATAAGATTTTATTGGTGAGGTGTACAACATTGTGTCTATCATAGGTGTTTCATCAAGGGGGAAGAGGAAATTAATGGATTATCATATTAAGGGTGTTTCACAAGTTTGGGGCAATAAATGGAAGGCTGAGGGGGTTTAAGAGGGTCGCATAAGCTCGGAAAATTTCAAGGTTTCTTTCCTTGATCGTTTAAGTCTACTTGATTTAAGGGACGTGAAAGTGTTAGGGTTCATCTATCTCAAGCAAGGAAATATGAGTGTGAAGGAGTATACGCTCAAGTTTATGGAGTTCTCTAAGTGTAATCCCATATTGGTGGCCAAGTCTCTAGCCCCAATGAGTTGGCCTTAGCTGTTTTTTACTTGGTCATAAAATAGTGTAGGATTGTTATCCTTATCAAAGAGATGAACATCTCTATATTAATAAATTATTCCAAGAAAATTAAATGGGAGAAGCTTTAGGAAACAAAGGCCAAGGTTTCTCACATGTTTTAGGCCAATGTTTAACAAAGATAGGATGTCTAAGCCCCAAGATAGTGGAGCTACATTTCCTACGTGTGCCAAGTGTGGCAGAGACCGTAGAGGTAAGTGCTTGGTTTGTATGGATGCTTGCTATTGATGTGTTAAGCTTGTCTAAAAGATAGTAGATTAATATAATAATGATAATAAGTGATGAGATGGTTATCCTTAAAGACAACCTACTACTATGGGACAACATATTTAATGGAGTACCGCTTTAGTATTAGGTGGTGATGGTTAGTTACATAATAGGCTTTAGGTTTCTTAGGTTTTTCAAGATGTGGAGGATTAACCTGATGTTGCTATTTGTATGTTGTAGATCTTTCACTTTGATGTGTATGTTTTTCTTGATCCAAGAGTCAATTCTTGAGGACCCATATTTAATATGGCCTTAATGGTGCTTGAATTTGGTTTTGAAATATTTTTGACCAAGGTGACACATTATGAGCACCTCCACTCGCTGTGTGACTCTCCACAGGCCATGTGGAGGAGCCTTGAGATGGCCCTTTTCCTTGTCTATAGAGTTCACACCACACAGACCCCACATGGTTCGTATGGCACTTAATGAGTCGTATAGTGGCTTGTTTGATGTAGGCTTTGCCTTGAAAACCACATTTTGACCATGACACTTCATACATGAACCTCATATAGTCCGTATAACTCTTCTCGTGTCGTATGGCCCTCCGTATTGGCGTTGGTGTGAAAATTTTCTAAGTATGGAATCACCATCTCAGAACTTTGTCAGTGAAATTTTGCCTAAGTGTAGCACCACTAAAAGGCTTCACGGTCCGTGTGCCTTGGTATGGTCTGTGAGACCTCCCTATAGGACCCCTAGCAACATCTTGACTTTCATTTCATTAATGGCATTATTGTAATTTTGGCTACTCCTAAGGGTCTTTTGTGACTTTCTCTGCTATCCTAGGACATTCAAATCACCTATACTCTTCTTCTATCATTAAAATTCATTTAAGACTTAGAATTTATTCAAGCTCTCTCATAAGAACTCCCTAAAGGGAACCATGGGATTGTCTTGAAGCTTAAGAAAAGGTTCTGTTCTTCATTAAATTCTTCTTATTTCTTCTTGGTTAGCAAAGGTATGTGGGATTGATTCATGGTCTCTTTTAACCATGAAGACCAAAACTCTTTTATTTTGATTTTCATGAAATAGAGCTTACTTTAATTATGGGTTTTTAAGATTATCGTTTATTTGAAGCAATTGAGATATGGGCTATGTTCTATTATTCATTTTAAAGTGAATCAATCCCTAATATGTTGAATGACATGATTATTATTAGGATTTGAATATGCATTGATCCTTTAAAGTTTGATTTAAGCATGGGTAATCTAATTTATGATTTATGTGTTGATTTTACTTATAGATTTACTTGAATTTCATATTGTGTTATTGATTTAATGTTGAATCTTTATTTAGCATGCTATTCTTATATCATTCATTGAATATGCATACATGAGCATTGATTTTTGATGAAAATTATCGGTGGGTTAAGCTCACATTTAGTTTTATGAAAATGATTCGGTGTGTTAGGTCACATATATGGTGATGAAAAGAATGTGATCACATAAATGTCTATGGTTGTTTGAGCAACATTAGGTGTTTACACCATATCGATATTTTTAATGGGCTATTCCTATGCATGAAAAGTATGATTCGAAGTATGATTTTGTTTTTGAGCCCCAGTATGAATGTTTATTAAGAAATGTTTGGCGTTTAAGACTAGGTATGCATTGAAATGAATTTAAATGATTTGAACCTCTTTTGAAAGCATGTATAAATAGAAGTAATTTTGTGGGATGATGAATTAGCACCAACGAGATTGGAAGCATCAGGGTTATACCCAAGGGTCCTCTTCTTTTCTCTTGAACTATGTGCCTGCATAGGTATATGCATGGCATGTCCGCATACTTAGTGCATTCAAACGTACTAACACATACTTTTTGCCTATATGATCTAATCATATAGGGATCGAAGACTATATTCATCCATCGTTTGGTGGCTAGTTCAGTTTTGAGAAAGTTGTTGTGGTGAGTCCTATCTTCCAAGGACAAACCACCATCAATCTACTTTATGTTTCTTTCTCTTATGTTATTTACTTTGAGGGTGAGCCGGGGACATGTCTTGGCCCTAGTCCTATTATATGACTAGAGGTATTATTGGACATCTTATTGACTCATGTACGGATATATGTCAGGTTATGCTATGTGTTGTTTATTAGAGATTATGGTAATGGCTATGCATGGGATATGGTTACTATGATTTTGGTATAATATGATGTGTATTTATGTTATGATATGGAAATGTCGAAGATCCTAAGTCACATTTTGCTACCATAGAGTGAGTTATACTTACCCGTCCCTTAGTCCTTATGTGTTATGTGAATCCATGCAAATCCATATCCCTATGACATCCTCATAGCATGAGTCCGACTATCCCATCCCTTAGAACTATGTGTTTATTGTGCCTTTATGTTCTTTTGAACTGATGATGTGAATTTGGATACTTTGAAGCTTGTTTAGGGATTCTGAGTTCCCATTCACCATGTCACTCCTTGAACCTAGGTCCGGGTCATCATACAATTTTTCTTTTGTTACCGCTTAGTTTTCTATGAGATTTGACATGAGCCTCTAGGTATCATTAGAATCCTTATCAATTTATACTCTTTTTGGTGATTCAATTTTAGCCAAAAGAGTCTATTGAAAGTGCCTAATTCCTGTTTTGCATAAAGTTACTTCATGTGATCTTATTGATCATGAAATGAAGGATTTTGATATTATCCTTGGTATGAATTGGCTTCATGAATGTTATGTTTTATTGATTGTGGATCCCATATGGTTAAGTTCTAATTCCTTAACGAACCAGTCCTACAATTGAAGAGTAGTGACTCCATATTTAAGCGTCAATTTATTTTGTGTCTTAAATCTTGAAAAATGATTTTCAAGGTGTTCTATCATTTTGTATAGATTAGGGATATTAATTTTGAAGCTCATACCCTACTTGATTTGTTCTCCGATGATATACCTAGTGACCTCTCGAAAAGGAAATAAATTTTAGTATAGATCTTCTTCTTGATATTGAACCAAATATTATTCCACCTTACTACATCATCTTGATGAAGTATGAAGAGTTGATGGACCAATTAAATGATTTTTTCGATGAGAGCTTCATTAGCCCAACATTTTACAATACGGTGTTCCTGTGTTGTATGTTAGAAAGAAGAATAGGCCACACCAAATTAACTATCGACAATTTAATAAGGTAAATTAAGAACAAGTATCCTATTCCAAGAATCAGTATTATGTTTGATTAACTCTAATATACAAGCTATTTTTCTAAGATTAATCTTATATCCCCTTTTCACCAATTAAGGGTGAGGGAGTCTGATATCCCAATGATGGATTTTAGAATGAGATATGGTCACCTTGAATTTTGTTATGTCATTTGGATTAACAAATGGTCTGCAGTCCTCATGGACTTGATAAATCTATTATTCACATAGTACATACACATGTTTGGTGTTGTCTTCAATGATGATATATTGGTTTACTCTCAAAGTTAGGAAGAACATGTCGGTCACTTGAGAATTGTATTGGAAACTTTGCGGGACCATTGGTTATTTTCCAAGTTTAGTAAATATAATTTTTTGTGAAGGAAAATGGTAATTATTGTCATATTTTTTCCTTTAATGTAATCATGGTAGGCCCTATGAAAATAGAGGTGCTTAAAAATTAGCTTACACCTTTATCTCAATATAATGTTTGGCATTTCCTTGGTTTGGCTAACTATTATAGAAGATTTGCTTTGGGGTTCTCATCTATTGCTCAACTTTGACTAAGTCAACCCAAAAGAGTGTGAAATTCAATGGTCGAATGAGTGAGAAGAAAGTTTTTCTAACCATGAAGGATCATCCTACTTCATCCCCTATACTGACATTGCAAAAAGGATCGAATGGCATTGTTGTATACTGTGATGCCTCAGTGGTTGGGCTAGGATGTTTATTGATGCTACATGGTATGGTCATAGCAGATGCCTCTACACAACTTAAGATGGGTGAAAGGAAATATCCCACCCATGACCTTGAATTTGTTGCAACTTTATTTTCAGTGAAGATTTTACATCACTATCTTTACATTGTGCATGTTGATTTATTTACCAATCATAAGAGCCTACAATATGTGTTTAACCGAAAGGGACTTGAATATTTGATAAAAGAGGTGGCTAGACTGCTAAAAGATTATGACATTAGTGTGTTGCACCATCTGAGCAAGGTGAATGTGGTGGTTGATGCTCTAAGCTGAATGTCTATGAATATTGCCACCTATATCGACAATGGAAAGAAAGAATTGATTAATGATGTACATAGATTGACCCATTTGGGTGTCCAGTTAGTTGAGTCAAAGGAGGGTAGTGTACTTTCCAATGATATTTGGAATACTCTCTAGTTGTGGATGTGATGGCAAAGCAGGCCACAAATTTAATTTTAGTTAAGTTAAAGTAGTCGATTGCCAAAAAGTAAATTGATGTATTATCCTAAGGGAGAGATCGTTTACTTCATTACCAAGTTCATTTATGTGTTTCCTATGTTAATATCCTAAGAAACATGATATTGAGTGAAACCCATATATCTTGGTATTCTACTCATCTAGGATCTACCAAAATATATAGTGACTTGAGAGAGGTGTATTGGTAAAATGTGTAAGGCCCCACTAGTGAGAAGTATGTAAAGTGCAAGAAATGAGTTCTGGAAATTTTTAGTTTGTCAGTTGTTATGAGGGGTCTCACAGGCCATAATTAGTTCCACGGACTGTAAGTATTGCTCGTAGAATGAAGGTTGAACTTGGTGAAAATGATGATTTCTGAAGTTGGGTATACTATTTATGAGACGGCCCGTAGATTGACTTACGAGTTGTATGTACTTTCGTAGGTTGAGAATTGTAGAAAAGTTTTTGAGAGTCCAAAATGTATATAATGAATGCCTTGTGGCGATATAGGTATGTAAAACATGTTGAGACTAACAAGATGGTTAACAAATATACTATGAGCTCATGTGCATTATATGAATGACAAGAATTGTGTAAAGCTCTAACTTTGATGATATAAACTATGTTTAATGAACTACTCCAAGAATGATATTATGATAATTTGAGAGTATGCATTGCTATGACTATAACTATGTTTTATGTACTCTGTGGGATTGTTAACAAGTACCGGGAGGACCTTGGTAGTCTCCCACTATTCCTAAATTATGTGCCACCATAGGTTTATGACATTGATCCCTCAGATGGGCTTGTATCTACCCAAAAGGTGATGTCATAAGGTAAGGATAATTATTGATTCTACTAAAAATGTTATGCCGTAAGGTAAGTATGTCATGTGAAACCCACTAAAAAGGCTTGGCCTTAAGGTGGAAGCACACTCCGAAAAGGCCATTGCATAAGGATAGTTTTTTGTTTGCCTTGGCAAAGTAGACCGCTCCTTGTCCAATGTGGAGTGAACATCGTAATTCCAAGTAGCATCTCGCTTGGTCTTATATGTTAGTTATGGTCCCTTCCCATAATATGTATGATGTCATGTATTTGATGATCTTTCACGCATGTCCAACGAGGCATTTGCCACTCATTAAATATTGAGCTTATATCCATTGTTTATGATTATGCATATTGTTCAATTATGACTTATATCCCTTGTTGAATTTTCACCGCATATACTAAGTACATTCAAAGTACAAACGCATACTGTTTGCCTACATGATCTAACCATATAAGACCTAGAGCTCTTTTATGTCCTCCTTTATGTGGCTAGATAGTTCGAGTGAAGAATTGCTATTGGTCAATCCTCCACTTCCAGGGACAATATTCATTTACTTTCATGCTTTAATTTAGACTTATCTACTTTTAGATACTATCTTTTGAGGGTGAGCCTGGGAGATGTTGTGGGCCCTGATCTATTCATGATTAGAGATGTTGTTGGATACGATTATGCTATGTAAGTTTGAGTTTGACTCTTTATGTTTATGTAATTATGGGGGATTTCTCTTAGTCCCACACTCCTTTCTATGTGTTGTGCTTTGTTGAAGAGGTAATGATATTCCTAAACCCTTATTGCCCCTAATAGTGTGAGTCATACTTACTCGCACCTTAGACTTACTTTACTATGTGATTCATGTTAATCTTGTTCCTTGTGACATCTTTATAACATGATTCATATGTATTATCTCACCTAGAATTTATTTTCTATGTGTTTATTACTTATTTATGCTTCCATAACATGGGAATTGTGATGCATGCTTTGGAAGCCTTGTTTTGGGGTCTCTTTGGGTTTCCCATTCATAGTGTCATGTTGATGCCCTAGGCTTGGGTCGTGACAAGCTTGGTTTCAGAGCACTAGGTTTGTAAATGGTCCTCAGAAATGCAACACACTGCGTTGAGTATAGTCTTATTCATGATTACGAAGCATGCCTCAACTATGAATTTAATGAGAGGCTATGAGGCGTTTTAGGAAATGGTTTGCTTCTTCATACTCTATGTCGTGCTTTATATTTGAAATAAGGTTTCCTATCTCTAATGGGTGGTCTTTTTCTCTTTTATATCATGCCATCGAGATGAGCAGCACAACCTCTCTAGCCCCATAAGCTCTCCAAGTGGAAAAACAAGGAGTCACCCATACCAAGTATTAGTATGTGGTTACTCTTTTGGCAAGTGTCGTGGCCAATTAAAGAGTTCAAGCTCCTCATGCTCTTACCCCAGCTTCAAGAGTGAGGGATTTAAAAGGGATAATTCCCCGGAGTTTCATTATTCAAAGGTGGAAGAAGACCCCCAAGAGTTCATTGATGTAGTGTATAAAGTCTTAAATGTTATGGGGGTGAGCTCGGAATAGAAAATGGGATTATTGGCCCACCAAGTCAGAGGCCTTGCTCATACATTGTAAAACCAATTGAAGATAGAAGGGTGGATGATGAACCCATCCCTTAAGAGGAATCCAAAGTTGCTTTTCTTGATCTCTTCTTCCCGATTGAACTAAGGGAACAGAAGATGCCAGAGTTCATGAACCTCTAGAAAGGTTATACTAGTGTTAGGTAATATTCCCTTAAATTTAATGACCTCTCAAAGTATGCTCCTCACTTGGTCACCGATGCAAAGGCAAGGATGCACAAGTTTGTTTCGTGTGTGTTCGACTTAGTAACTGAGTAGAGTCGTACCGCCATGCTTTATGGGAATATAGATATCTCTCGGCTTATGGCATATACAAAACAACTTGAGAGGGATAAGCTTAGTAAGAGAAGGATTTCGGAATCCAAAAGGTCTCCACTTGAGGGAGGCTTTCAAGGTACTAAAGGTGGATGTTTCCAACAAGGCCACAAATTTTAAGGCCAAGGGTCGTCCAATGCCCATGGATGTGAATTTGTTAATGATAGGATTCCCAACTCGAGAGCTCAAGGTGAAAATTGTGGGATGACTCTTCCATGGTGCCCAAAATGTTGAAGGAATCATAGCGGTGCATGTTTGAGGAACACAAATGCTTACTTAGGGTGTGGAAAAATGGGCCAAATGGTTGTGGATTGTCCAAATAAGGATAGAGTTTGCCGACCTATAAGAAAAGGTACTCATGGTGACCAAAGAGAACAAGGTGGTCAACAAGGAGGTGCTCCATGCTATAACCAGCTATGTGCTCTTCAAAGAAGACAAGGGGTTGATGAGATGCCGGATGTTTTTACCAGTATGTTAAAGATTTAAAATTTCACTGTGTAGGCTTTATCGAATCGGGGTGCCACTCTTTCTTTCATTACTCCCTTTGTTGTTAATAGGCTTCATGTGTGTCTCAAATTGTTATGTGACCCCTTTAAGGTGTCTACCCCAATCGATGTGTTTATTCTTGCTAGAAGAGTCTATAGGGGTTATCCCGTGCCTATATTTCATAAAGTTTTGCCTTCTGATTTTGTTGAACTAGACATGGTAGATTTTGAAATCATTCTTGGAATGGATTTGTTACATGAATACCATGCTACAATTGATTAAAGACCTCACAATGTTAGAATACAATTCCCCATGCTACAATTAATTATAGAACTCACAATGTTAGATTACAATTCCCCAATGAACCCGTCCTTAAGTGGGAAGGTCGTGATTCGGTTGTCACGGCTAGGTTCATCTCTTGTCATAAGGCGCAAAAGTTGATTTCCAGAGGTTACATTTACCATCTTGTTTGGGTTTGGGAGGTCGAGTCAAAGATCCCTTCTATTGAGACTATTCTGATGGTCATTGAGTTCCTTGATGTATTTCCCACCGAACTTCCCGGTATTCCTCCCCGAACGAAAATAGTCTTTGGTATATACCTCCTCCTTGACACTTAAGCCATATCCATTCCTCCCTACTGCATGACCCTGATGGAGTTGAAGGACTAATTAAAAGACTTGTTGGAGAAGGGTTTGATAATGCGTAGAAAGTCACCTTGTGGTGGGATAATGTTGCTTGTAAGGAAGAAAGACAGATCAATTAGAATATGTATAGACTAGGGAAACTCAATAAGGTCGTCGTGAAGAACAAGTATCTCCAAACAAGGATAGATGACCTATGTGATCAACTACCAAGGACTCCCACTTTGAATAGATTGACCTTCAGTCCGGGTACCATCAATTGAGGGTAAGGGAGAGTGATATTCTCAAAATGGCCTTTTGAACGAGATACGAGCATTTTGAGTTCGTGGTGATGTCCTTTGGCCTAACTAATGCTCCAAAAATATTGATAGATCTCATTAATTAGGTCTTTAAGCCCTACCTTGACCTGTTTGTGGTGGTGTTCATTGACGATATTTTGATTTATTCTTGGAGTAAAAAGGAGCATGCCAACCATCTAAGGGTAGTGTTGCGAACATTGAGGGAAGAAACGTTATTATCCAAATTTGACAAGTGTGAGTTTTTTTTAGGGAAGTCTTCTTTCTAGGGCATGTAGTATCGGGTGAAGGGATCAAAGTGGGCCCAAACAAGATGGAGGTGACAAGAAATTAGCCTAGACCTTTGACTCCGATGGATATTAGAAGTTTATTGGGTTTGGCGGGGTATTACCAGAGATTTGTGAATGGTTTCTCCACAATTGTTTTCCCTTCACAAAGTTGACACAAAAGAAGGCCAAATTTTTGTGGACCTATGAATGTGAAAGAAGTTACCAAACTTTGAAAGGTAAGCTTACATCTGCTCCTATTTTGGCTCTACAAGAAGGGTTAGAAGGGTTTATGGTGTATTATGATGCTTGGAGAGTTGGCTTAGGGTGTGTATTGATGCAAAATGGCAAAGTTATTGCCTATATTTCCATTCAACTAAAGGTGCATGAGCGCAACTACCCCACCCATGATCTTGAACTAGCAACCATGGTATTTTCCTTGAAGAAATGGCATCATTATTTTTTGGGGGTTCAAGTAGATGTGTTCATCGACCATAAGATCTTCAATATGTGTTCAACCAAAAAGATCTTAATTTGAGGAAAACAAGGTAGTTGGAATTCCTCCGGGATTATGATAGGAGCATACATTACCATCTAGGTAAAGCTAACGTTTTGGTCGATGCCCTAAGTAGGGTATCTATGAAGAGTGTGGTTATGTTAAGGATAGCAAGAAATAATTGGCAAGGGAGGTCCATTAGTTTGCTAGGTTGGGCATACGGTTGAATAAAGCCAAAAATGGTGGTAGATGGTTCCAAGTCCTCCATGATTAAAGAAGTCAAATCCAAGCAAGATCTTGACCTCATTTTGGTAAAACTGAAGTTAGTCGTTAAGGATGCACTACAACATTTCAGGCCTATGGCCACACTAAATCTGGACAACGCTTGCAAAGTGTTGCCTAAAATATTTTGGAGAACACTTTTAAAGTGTAGCCTTAGTTTTTAGCTTTTGGCCACAGTATTACTAGGAAGGTTTGTAAAGTGTTCTCTTTAGTTATATAGGCTATACTTGACAAATGTTGCTATATCATGATGTAATTAGCAACACTTATTTACACATATGACTACACTTTTAAAATGTGCTATTTTATAATTTTAAGAACAACATTTTATGAGGTGTGGCCTTATAATTTTCATAATATTATTATCAAAATAATCTATTCCCAAAAAAATTATTACCAAAATATTCTATTCCCCCCAAAAATTTAACTCTCCCTCCAATTTTTAATTGGTAAAAGAAATAAAAAAAAAGCTCAGCAAATAATCCCTCAGCAAACCCCAGCTTCGTCCTCAGCAAACCCCAGCGTCGTCATCAGCAAAGCTTCGTCCTCAGCGAAGCTCCGTCCTCAGCAAAGCTTCGTCATCAGCAAAGCTCCATCCTCAGCAAAGTTCCTCAGCAAACCCCAAAAGCTCCGTCCTCAGCAAAGCTTCGTCCTCAGCAAAGCTCCGTCCTCAGCAAAGCTCCATCAGCAGCAAGAGTCAACATTATCGCTCCATTAGCAGCAAGAGTAAGCAAAGCTCGCTCCAATTTTTTCATTGGTAAAAAAATAGACCTATTCTCCTTTAATTTCTTCTTTCGCATCAGAGAAAACCTATTCTCCTTTCTTCTTTTTCTCATCAGGAAACATTGGTGAGGTCCTCACACACATTGCTCTGCTTTCTTCTTTCGCCGGACAATTCTTTAAACCCCTTTGATTTGTAGTTGCTGCTGTAGTTGCTGTAGTTCAGTCGGTCATCACATTTGATCTGTAGTTGCTGTACAGGTATTTCTCCATAACCCTTCACCACTTTAGTAGTTTCCCCTGTCCAACTTTTCTGTCACCATTTAAATTGCTATTTAGCATAAAGGGTGTTTTCGCCGGATAACTCTTTAAATCACTACATCTGTAGTTGCTGTTGTTGCTGTAGTTGCTGTAGTTCAGTCGGTCCTCACATCTGTAGTTGCTGCACAGGTATGTTTCCATAACCCTTACCACTTTAGTAGTTTCCCCTGTCCAACTTCTATCACCATTTAAATTGCTCTTTCGCATAAAGGATGTTTTCGCCGGATAACTCTTTAAATCCCTATGATCTGTAGTTTCTGTTGTTGGTGTAGTTGCCCTTGACAGATAACTTGAAGTTGGACTGCCAATCGATTAGTCTAACAACAAAGTTCAGGGTATATTTCGGATCAACCAATTAAAAATGTTTTACATCTGATAGATAAGATAAGCCCTTCTCCTTCTCTTTACTCTACTTTCTGCACAACTAAGGGAGTCCTAAAAGCAGAAAAGGGAATCTCTGCCATGCCAGCAAAGATAGACAATGGAGAAAAATCTTCCACGTAAAACCAGAAAACCAGTTTAGAATGGGCAACATGTTAAAATATCCACTGAGAAACTTAGGCTATTATTGGAATTACCTCTCTTCACACCCCCTTCACATTTAAGTACAAATTGAATATAATGAGACTTCTTGAAGCTTGTTTAAATTTCACGTTGCAATATCAGATATGTAGTGCAAGATAACTTTGTGCAGACTCAACTCCTCAAGATTTATACCAGGATCCGAGATTCTGGTTGACATTTAATTCAGAAGTTAGAACTGGGATGTTCAAGACTAGACCTGATATTCAAGGGCCAGTCCGGTTTTGTCTGTAGAAGTATCAAGAATGATGTTCTCTTATAGATTTAGGAAATGCGAATGTTCAAATTCTTACTCTTCTACTGAAACCAGTCTATTTAAATCCCTTAGCAGAGATGAGATCATGTTACGGACTCAGCCTGATGAGTCTTAAGTATTCAAATTTTCTTTTCAAGGGACTCAAAAATGGTAAGAGGTAGGCAACTACAGATCAAGTTGTTGAAAAGTATGAATAATTTTTGAAATTTCTCCATGTGGTTCAACTAATCCTGGATTAATTTCAGGTAATTATTGGGATGATTTGGGATTAGCTGATAACATAAGGTTTAGTGAAGAAAATAAGGCTGTCTATTTTTCATGTTGGATAATTAATCTAGGAAATCAAGATCTTGTGTTGATTACTCCATCTTTTGGTGATGAAAGTGGCTCCGGAACGAATGTTACAGTTACCCTGAGAGATTGATATTTTCGTAGAGCGAGTTTTTGCTTTTTCGCTAGACTATTCTACATAAATCTGAATTAGTCAACTTTGTAGATTTTAGTATACAAATAAAAGATCGAAGAAGCCACGTACGCCCAACCACACTCTACCCCACCCAAAAAAATATTGCATGCTTGTTTTGTTTTTTATTTTCCTTGATATTAACTCAAGATATGATATTCTTGTTATTGTATGATTTATTATGAATGCAATTTTAAAAGATGCACTACTATGGTGATTAAAAGTTCTAAAAGGTAAGTGGTAGACTTAGAATGATGTGGTAAGCATACAATGCAATGGAAGAAAAGGAACCATATGAATGATACCACTTGGTCGGGATTAAGGTATAGTTGTTCATACACTTGCATTTGAACCCAGCCAGATAAGTGTGAGACTTTTTGAACATGTAACTTTCGCTTACCCTTAACTGTCCAGTTCTGAAATCTATACACAAAAAGAAGGAAAACAGATATCACAATATGCAACCTTACAATCTGTTAATATGCAACAGAACTATCCTCTCAAGGGTGTAGTCTTCTTCTTGCAATCCGTTAATTCTATCTATTCCTTTTTGTTCTATATGCAGTGGTGTTAGGCCATTCGGTGTTTGAAGATTGATTTGGCTTAACATAAGTGCCATGACTAGGTAAGACATTCTTATCATTGTCAACACATGATTTCAATAACTTATTCGTGGCATTTAGAAGTTATTTGTAAATTATTTATTATCTTGATGATTGTTTATTGAAAGATTTAATATCAATAATTATCTTTAGGAGTCCAAGTATCCCATCCAAGGATTGGATGAATCTAGCGAGGTATAGCAAAGAGTATATTGATGGTGTTCAATCTTTCCTCGATTTTGCTTACTCTTATGGGGATCCTCAAGGTGAAGAAATTCAGTGCCCATGTGCAAAGTGTTGTAATATTCGTTGGACTCGAAGAGATGTAGTGTATGATCATCTAATATGCTATGGATTTGTTCAAGGTTATATTAGATGGATTAATCACGGGGAATGGGAAATCAAGTCGAATGTTGATGATGATATGGATGACTCCCATGATGATATCAATGGATTGTTGAATGATCAATTTAGAGATGTTGCACAGGGTGAAGGATTTTATGAAGGTCCTAATGAAGATGCCAAAAAATTCTATAACTTAGTTGAAGAGGCAAGCCAAGAACTATATCCTAGTTGTAAAGGATTCTCTAGATTATCATTCACAATCCGTTTATATTTGTTGAAGTCCCTACACGGATGGAGCAATGAATCATTTACTGCTCTTTTAGTGTTATTAAAAGAGGCGATGCCTGAGTTGAACATTCCTCCGTCCTACAATAAAGCCAAGTCCATGATTAAGAATCTTGGTCTTGATTATGAGAAAATTGATGCATGTCCAAATGATTGTATGTTGTTTAGGAATGATCATAAGGATGACGAACTTTGTCATACTTGCGGAGCTTCACGATATATCAAATATTCTGAAATAGAGGGCGAGGTTGAGCCTCCTAAAAAATCTCATCGAGTTTCAGCAAAGATTTTGAGACACTTTCCATTAATTCCTAGACTCAAAAGGCTATTTATGTGCTCAAAGACTGCAGATTCATTAAGGTGGCATGATGAGGAATGTTGTAAAGATGGAAAGTTAAGGCATCCTGCTGATGGCCTAGCATGGAAAGACTTTGATAGATTACATCCAGAATTTGCACTTGATTCTCGCAATGTGAGACTTGGCTTGGCAAGTGATGGGTTCAATCCGTTTCGTACAATGAGTATATCTCATAGCACATGGCCAGTTATGTTGATGGTGTATAATCTACCACCTTGGATGATCACAAAATCTGAATATTGTATGCTTTCATTAATTATACCTGGGCCACGATCACCTGGAAACGACATTGATATTTACTTACAACCATTGATAGATGAGTTAAAAGTATTGTGGGATTGTGGAGTTGAAACATACGATGCTTCAAGAAATCAAACTTTTCAAATGCGAGCATCTCTTATGTGGACAATCAATGACTTTCCTGCATATGCCATGTTATCTGGTTGGAGTACAAAAGGAAAGTTGGCTTGTCCTTGTTGTAATTATGGCACTAATTCTCTCTATCTTAAACATAGTCGAAAAAATGTGCTATATGGACCATCGTGTTTTTCTACCCATGGATCATCCATGGAGATCTAATAAAAGATCTTTCAATGGAAAAACTGAATTTAGGCCTCCTCCATCTTTATTAAAGGGACCTGATGTGCTTAATATATTACAAAATTTTGAAAATATGTTTGGGAAGAAGAGGAAGAGATCAAATAATGGTCCATGGAAGAAAAAGTCAATCTTTTTTGAATTACCTTATTGGCAGCACAACTTATTACGACACAACCTTGATGTAATGCACATAGAGAAAAACATAGTTGACAGCATACTTGGAACTCTTTTGGATATTCCTGACAAAACAAAGGATCATGTAAAAGCTCGTTACGATTTGCAAGAGATGGGAATTAGAAAGAATCTTCATCCTGATACAACGGATGGTAAGAAAACAAAATTCGCAAGAGCATGCTTCTCAATGACAAATGGAGAGAAATCAGTTTTTTGTGGAGTTTTGAAGACAGCAAAGCTACCTGATGGTAGTGCCTCTAATATATCTAGGTGCGTGCAGTTGGATGAAAGAAAATTATCTGGTTATAAGACCCATGATGCTCATTTCATGTTGCATTACTTGCTTCCAATACCAATTAAAAGCATCCTTCCTGATCATGTTGCAATTGCTTTGATTCGTCTAAGTTCCTTCTTCCGTCGCTTATGTCAAAAAGTTATCACATTAGGAGAACTTGATTACTTAGAAGTAGAGATTATAGAAACAATAAATCAGTTAGAGAGAATTTTTCCTCCTACATTTTTTGATATAATGATTCATTTGACTATTCATTTAGCAAATGAAGTGAGATTAGGAGGTCCCGTTCAGAACCGATGGATGTATTTTCCTGAAAGAGAGAATTGTACATTAAAATCATATGTCCGCAATAGACGTCATGCAGAAGGATGTATAGCAGAGACACATAATGTGAAAGAGATTATAACTTTATGCTCTAGATATATGCATGGGGGTGTACATACCAAATTTAACAGAAGAGCTCGAAATAATGATGAATGTGGTCAAGGTGATACAACTACTTTCAGTTTGTTTCCTAATAGAGGTTGTCCTTTAGGAGCTAAGAAAACTGATCCATTTATTTTGGATAACAAGTCACTAAGTCAGGCACATGCATATCTGTTGGGCAATTGTGATGAGGTTGAAGAATATATTAGGTGCGTACTTTAATTGAATTATAGTATTTTGTTTAGCATAATTAGTTTTTAACTTATTTCATTTATCGTTATAAGAAAAAATATCTTTTATGTAGAGAGCATGAAAGGGAACTTAATAAGCAGTCGCGAAGATCCAAATGGAATAGGGCCAAGAATCATAGTCAAAACTTCTCTCAATGGTTTGAAACTCGTGCTTTGCAAGAGGATATGCCTGATTTGATAAAACAATTATCTAGAGGACCGAATTCAGTTGCTAAAAGATATTCTGGGTATCTAATTAATGGATATAGATTCCACACAAGGCAGCGTGATGCAAGGCGCAAAACACAAAATAGTGGTGTTACGCTAGTTGCCTCAACTAAAAGTTTTGCAAGCGCAAAGGATAAAAATCCGATTGATGCAGATTTGACTTACTATGGAAGAATAGTTGATATAGTTGAGTTAGACTATTATGGTCATTTTAAGGTTGTCTTATTTAAGTGTGATTGGTATGAGGTTGAAAGTGATATTTATGGCCTTACTTATGTCTACTTTAACAAAAAGTCGTCTCAGGAAGAGCCTTTTGTGCTTGCATCTCAAGTACACCAATGCTTCTATGTGCAAGATCCATATGATCAAGATCGATATTATGTTATGAAAACGGTTCCCAGGGACTTGTTTAACATGGGCGATCAAGTTGAATCTAATGTCCCACAAAGTTATGAAAATGAGCCCTTTGAACAGTTGATGGGACCATCTATACCAAAAGATGTTGGTGAAGTTCTCTTAACAAGGACTGATCTACCAGCAACAATTATTGATGTGCCTCCTGAGGAATTTGTTGCTCAACAGGTGCTGGAAGACGAGTCCAAAGAGGAGTTTGAAGACCAGTCTGAAGACGAGTTTGAAGATGAGTCTGAAAATGAATTTGAAGATGAGTCTGAAAATGAGTTTGAAGATGATTTTGAAGATGATTCTGAAGAGGAGATCAAAGATGACACACCATGAGTTTTAGTTACTTTGGATGACTTTATACTTCTAATTCAGTCGTTTTGTTATTTGAATACTTTTCTGGTACGCAAATTCATTATAATATGTTCTATTTGTTCTTATTTTTGGTCCTTCATTTTTTGTTTGAAGTTCTGTCACAGAATCTGTCTATCTTCTGTAGGCTTGGCTTGAAGAATTTGGTATCTTTTACTGCTGACAGTTTGTGAGATTGAAAAGTGCGCTATTGTTTATGACAGGTAGTTTTTCTCTGCTATTCATAGTTAGAACTATTATTGTTCTGTATTGTTCTATTCTTGTCATCTTTGAGTTTCGGCCATTGAACTCTAGATTTTTGCTGCATTGCACCATCTTTTATCAAACTCCACTGCTGCTAATCTCAGGGTGCTGGTAAATCATCTGTATTGAACAGTCTTTGAGGACATCCTGCTTTGGTTAGTTTCTTCTACTTAACGTTTCAATTTAATTGATAATTTCTACAAATAGATTTATATGGTGATATATATATTGCTACAAATTTCTGTTCATGCTTAAGAAACAGTAAATCCCAACAAAACTCTGCAAGTGAGGACTTTTACCAAGGGCCAATATCCTCTGTACATATTATGTACTGTACATATTATGTACAGTTATCTATGAATCTATTTTCAGTAAAGGCTTATATATAGGTCATACTCTGATCATACTTGTTCACTCTTTGTCAAAGGTGCTCTTTGCCATTTTTTACAGGATAGACTTAGCAAGATCTCAAACAAGAGTCAAGACGAGATATATTTGAAGCTTCGAACTAGTACAGGTGTGTCTAGTTTAGGTGGTATGGCTGTTTTCACTTTATCTTCGCTGTGTTAATCTAGTAGTAGTGTTCTACACTGAGAAGGATACTAACTCCTATATTGGTATCCTAGAAACAACAATCTTTATTATTCCTCATTTTCCATAATCAAAATACAAAGATAAATGAGATCTCCAGAATCCTGTTAGCTTGGGGCGTTATCTTAGTGTGATCTACCATATTAGACAAGTGGGGAAAGTTAGCTATTTTAAGTTGGGCTAGATCCTGGGCTACCAATTAATAAGTGAAGTGTCTTCTTTACCCAAATTAAATGCCACCACTCTTATAACAGGAGATAACACTTGGAACTAGACATTGTTTTATAGTAATAATGCCCTTTGGGAGTACGAATGGAAGTTCTCTTTGATGATACCAAGTGTAAACCAATGCATAAATATATGTTCCGACAATCCCACTTCTTCATTCTCTTTTTTTGGTGTCTTACGCATGTTTCTTCAAGTTCTTCATGAAATCATTAGGTTCAATAGTTCTTGGAAATGTGATGTACATTATCATGGGTGCAAGCATCTTCTGTTTAGTCACTAACCTGGATGGTTCCTTTTAGCCCTTCGATTCCTTGGAAGCTAAAAATCCACTTTATAGAATCTGGCATTTTACTCCTTCAACATTCACCATTCATCATAACCCTAGTACTTCAGATCGGATAATAAATATATAATTATTATGAAGCTAACATTTTGGAACTTATCATTCCTCTACCACAACTGTTTATCAATACATAGTTGGAGGAAGGGGTTCCACTAAGTTGAAGACTAGGGAGCCCCTCAAAGCTCCCATCTTTCACTGTCTTGCCCAATAAAATTATGTGGGGTGATGATCTCTAGAAACAGTTTGCTCTTCTCCATCAATTTAGTAGATCAATTTTCATGCACGAAACTCTTACGATGAAATATCAATAAATAATAGAGTGACCTTTTGCAAACATGAAAAGAGCATCCATTGCTAGTTCTTTTTGTTAATGGCTTTATAGTGTTTGGAAATTTCTCCTAGTATAGCTTCGTGAACTCTAATACAGTCTCTGAAATTACTTTACAAAACTATTCGTATTCAATCCCCCTGTTTGATTATCATGGATTTTAAAATGAGAGGTATGAAGAAAGGCCATGGAAGTCTGTTGTTGCTAGTTTTCACCATCCCTTGCAGCTACTCGTTCCTTTATTTTTCTTTTTCAAATACCCTTTTTTGTCTTTAATCTTTCCTGTTATTGTTTATTTCAGTCCCTGCATCCCCAATGGGAAATGCAGTCACTGAGTTGTTTCTTTCCTTTTTCTTTTTTCCTCTTCCCTGCAGTATCATTCTCTTTCGACCAAGCGTTGTCAATAGAGAAATGAAAAGTTCATAGTTTTGGCAGTGGAAGCTGATGCCAGCAAAAAGAAAAGGGCTGGTTTATAAACTTGTCTGGACCCTGTTTCAAACTGCATGATTATTTCTTTTAGGAGTTTGTTGCTAAGAAGATGAAAGTTGTTTTAAAAGCAAGTGAACACTTATGTGTATGAAAGGTATATATCTGTATAAATCACCTACTGTACATCCAAGCTGTTTGGTGCACATTACTTTCTTGTTTGGCCTTCCCTACTCATCTTCAATTAGCTTTCGTTTCTGCATTACACATACTTGCATTCTTTATTTAGAATAAATTTTTGAGTGTGGGACACCTTATAAGTTTTGACATAGATGAATCTACGGTGCAACATATCGGTTCACATGAATTCTGTAGTTTTTGCTTAGACCTAGCTTACATATTAAGAAATACACTAAATATCTATAAATACTACCATGATTAGTATTGTGAACCCAGTTATTTTTATATGAAGTATTAATTTAAGATTATTGAGTGGACCCATAAACTTCAAATCATGGATCGGTCTATGAGTTCCGAAGGACAATTTTTTTCGCCAAAAGTCAGACTTAAAAGATCTGTTAAAGAAGGTACTCATCAAAAAGCAAAAAAGGAAACCCACTAAAAATTAAGAGTGATGTTGAAGTGCTACCAGAATTTCTGGTGAGATGTAACATTGGACCCAATCCAAACATCCCTTGAGAAACCAGACTAACAGCCTCTGCAAAGAAACTACTGTAACTTGTCAAGCCGACTTTGGCAGTTTAAAATGCCAGCAGTTCAGGATGGATAAAGGGCTGCATTGCCTGTGTTATTTTTTCTTTACTATTTTCCTGCCAGTTTCAGCTCGATCTGGAGCATTCTACATGCATCTTTAATGTATTGTTTATATTACTGGATTTTATTTGACAAGTCCTTAACGTATTGTTTATTTTGTAGGTAAATAAAGTAGTGAGATTAAAAGAAGACGACAAAAATGAATCAAGCAAGAATACTAAAGAAAAAGGTCTCGAATCCGAACAAAGCTCAGAGTCCATTGAAGAATGTGAATTCTGATTTGCAATATCGATCAAGTGCTGAATTGATCAACAAGTTTAAGATTAAGAGAGAACAGCTTGAAAAACAACACAATGATAAACTGAGGAAAGAGCATGCACCAATAGCGCATAAAAGACAGATTCTTGAGAGGTCCATTCCACAAGAAGAAAAGAGTAAACTGTTTAGCCACAACTCTAGGTTCCAAACATCTTCAAAGGCAGCTGTTAACACTTCTCATGTGATTGATACAACACTAGGTGAAGGAGAGGAACAACCTGATATTCAGAAGCTGCAAAATATCAAACAAGTGAAGATGAAGCCGGTCTTACTGCCCACCAGTGTTGGTCAATTTCTGAAAGAACAGGGAACAAATGAACAACATGATATTCATGAGCTACCCAACTTCAAAGTGCTAAAGAGGAAGGCGGTCCTACCGGCTACTGATCTTGATCAGTTTCTGAAAAAACAAAGAACGCACCTAGGTGATGAAATGAAATATCATAACCGCACAATAGATGATGTCGAATGTATGCAGGCTCCTCCTATTGATAAACATAATAAAGTATTGGATGATTTTGTGGATCAAGAAGAAATTGGTGAGGATGGGTGTCCTATAGAAGAGGAAATTGACATCGATCATAGTACAAAAGGTATATCTTAAACTTTGTAAAATTTATTACTCATTATAAATGACATTTCTTATTTGGAAGTTGTTACATCAATCTAGGAACATCGGAGAAGAAAAATGTTCGGGGACAAACAACATGTAAGAATATTCATGCAAGAAATTTGGAAGAAAGAGAGGAGGTGACATTTGATAATGGACAAGCAGTGGGACCAACTGATAAGATCGTGTCTGATCTAACCAACTTTCTAGGAACAATTGCAAGGAATCCCAGATTTATCAGCTTGATTTACACTAGTTGGCATGCAGTGCCAGATGTTACTAAAACACGCATGTGGGAATATGTCAATGTAAGAACAATTAACTTTGAGATTTTATATTTCATTATATGCTTATTATTGATTGAAGCTAAATATTTATTTATTTTGCGTAGTCCAAATTCTTAATTCCAACAGAAGGAGAGAAGTGGGTGATGACAGGTCTTCGTGAAGCTTGGAGGCGACACAAGGGAAATATTAAAGAGATATTTTTTGACAAAAATAGTACTATTGAGGATATGCTAGCAAAACGGCCTGATGACATTCCCGAAGTTCATTTTCGTTAGTTGATTGAGTATTGGAAACATCCAACTGTGCAAGTCAGGCTATAATAATGCATTTTTTTTCTTCGATATATTTTGCGTCATCTCTATTCTTTGTTCTTTTAATTTATAAATTAATATATCTTTTTTATTGAAATTTAGGCTATCTCTGAGGTGAATTCCCAAAACAGAAAAAAACAAAAGTGGAGGCATCGAATGGGACCAATTAATTTTGCAAGAGTACGCGTGGCATTGGTAATACTCAGCATACACTTTGTGAAATTTGAATTTTATTTTTTGGTACTTTACTAGAACATGTTGATGTTTTAGGTAACACTTCATATTCGTGTTATTTGTAGCGTGCAACTAAAGAAAACAATGAGGAACCATCAAAGTCTGAAATGTTTATTGCAACTCGTACAAAGAAAGGAAAAGAACTTCAGGCTGATACCCAAGTTGCAATAGTAAGTTATTTATAGTGAAAAGAACTTGAGGCTGATACCCAAGTTGCAATAGTAAGTTAAATTTAACTGTGGCATGTCAATTTGTTTTGATAGGCTGAACTTCAAAATCGCCAAAATGCTGGAGAAACACCAGATGATGCATTTAGGGCTGTGTTTGGAAAGGAGCAACCTGGTCGACTCAGATGCTATGGTAGATCAGTGACAACAAGTTCTCTTAAAAAGGAGGAGGAAATTAACAAGCTTAAACAAAAGCATGCCAATGAATTAAATTCTCTAAAGGAAGAAATGAGAGAGGAAATGCGAAATTTATTTAGTCAATTGTTGCAAAACAACCCAGGACTGAATGTTCAAGATATACCAGGGTGCGTCGGATCTAATCTTGCTTCACCTGCTGATGCAAGTAGTGCACAAGCTCAAAGAGGTCAAAATCTTCTACATTCTTCTGGATCAACCCATGCTTCAATTGTTAACTCAAAAGGTATTTTATCCTAAAAAAACTATATCTTATATGATTGAGAATCTGTGAGGGTTGGCTAATCAGTGCTCCTGTGTTGTAATCTTGTTACCCAATGTTTCATAATTGAGAATATGTGAGAGTTTAATGTGAGAGTTTAAGAAAAGATGCTCCTTTTCTTAACGTTGTTACAGTGAAATATCAGACGATGTTGTCGGAAGTAGATGAACTGGTAACACATTACCATAAAGAACCAGATTGTTTCGCGAAAAAATCATTTTTACGCGGGAATCATGGGTGTAAGTTAGCCTTAGATATGTTATCCGATGAAGTTTATGATAATGAATGGGATCTGATAATGATAGATGCACCACGAGGGTATTTTGCAGAAGCACCAGGTAGAATGGCTGCAATTTATTCTGCAGCAGTTATGGCAAGAAATAGGAAAAGTAATGGAGTTACAAATGTGTTTTTACATGATAGATAAACTGTAGTTGTTTTACTTTTATAGATAAACTGTAGATAAACCTTAGTCTTACTTTTATAGATAAACTGTAGATAAACCTTAGTCTTACTTTTATAGATAAACTGTAGTTGTTTTGTTTCCAGCATTATGGTAAAAGTAAAAGGAAAGATCAGCTATTGAGATGTAGTTCATCTATATATTTACATAAAGCTATAGTTTATAGTACAATTTAAAAGAGATAAAAGGAAACCCATGTAAAGAGGAAGATACAGAACTGGAAATTGACAACTGAGGAAGCCACTGCTCAGAGAGTAGAGCAGTCCTCAGCAACCTGCAGGAAAAAACTTAATACATTTGCAGGAAAAAACTTAATACACAACTACTCAATAAGTCATAAAAGACTAAAATCGTGAAGTCATAAGCTTCAAATCCCGACTCCCTCCAACCACTGAGGTTGCAAGGACAAGTACTAGTGTAAAAAGAAGCTTAAAGCACTAATCTTGAACATAAAAGTGAACAAACCATATTAACAAAAACTAGCAAAAGTCTTGGAATTTACCTTTCTTGTCTTGTTAATTCCAGCTCCAGGAACAATCTTTCAGTTGGTACCCTCAACTTCAATGAACTTTTCCAACATAATAACAACTTGTATGTAGACTAAAAAATAGCTCCAGTATTTAAAATTGACATGACTTTGTTGTTCAATCTTCCAAGATAGTGATTCATTTGGACAAATACTGAATCTTGAGACAATACCTTATTTGTACAAAAAACAACTACACATAGTTGTACCATTGTGAACTTAATGATAATGTTGTTTTCTGGAAACTGGTACAATATGGCAATTCAAGAAGTGTACATTTGGGAAGTTTCATTAATATGATTATTTTTTCCCCACAAACTTCAGCCACTACAAATTGATAACATTTTGTTACTGTGTGTTCTTTGATTACATGAAGTCTTGTCTTTTTCAAGAATATAATATAATAGAAAAGGTAATTATCGAAAAGAAAGTGACAAAAGTCAAAAATCTTTCTTTGCTTTAAGTATGGAAAAAACCCAAAAAAGGAATCAATGGGTGTTTTCATCTACTGTTAGAGAATCAGATTCCATTAGATATAGAGCATGTTCGTGTATACATCATGCTGAGTAAATAAAATAAGGTCTGTGTATGTATTTTAATCATGGTCAAGTGATGTGTATTCATAGTTTTTTTTTGTTTGTGTACTGTTTGCATTTTTTTTTTCAATGTTTTTGAAAGTGCAATGCTTCTTTGGTTATTTCAATGAACTCTAAACATTTCTACCCTCTAATTGTTCAACTCTCTAATTGTTTTATTTTTTTAATGTGTAGGAAAATGCGAGAGATCAAATTTGAATGGCGGCCACAAGTCAATTTGATTTATTGAAATGAACAAGAAGAGTTTTTGAACTATTTTTAGAGTTTAAATACATTTGATTTTGTGGAATTCATTGCGAGTATGCACATTTTTAAAAGACTCTTATAAGAATTTGTAAGACATTATTATTTGAAGTTTATTGCATATCTATATATTTAATTATTTATAAGCAAAATTATGCGTAGTGTGATTAGTATATATATATATATATAAAATTCAATAAGAAGATTTTGGCATATAAATTTGTTTTAGTCAATATTACAAAACTCCAAAATTAAACATCAATTATGGCATGGATATTAGCAAATGATACACTTTAAAGTGTTGTTTTAGAGATGTTATAAATGGCTACACTTCGAAAGCGTTGCCAATAAGTCTGAAGAGGCAACACTTAAAAATGTAGTAGTATGTAGAAAAAGTGTTGTTATAAAGCTATTTCAAAGCGTTGCTTTTGCAACCCAGGGGCAACACTTTTAAAGTGTAGCTGTTTAGGCGACACCTACAAAGTGTTGCCTAAAGTCAAAGGTAACGCTTCTTTAGGCCACCCCTGCAAAAGTGTTGCCTAAAGCCAAAAAGTGTTGGCTTTGATCAAAGACAACACTTTTTCATAGTTTAGGCCACACTTAGTCAGGGTGGTTAAAAGCCAAAAATGTTGTAGTGATGGCAAGGTGGAAGTTTTTTCCCAAGGGAGAGATGGAGATTTTAGGTACCCAGATAAGTTATGTGTGCTTTATGTTGATGAGTTGAGAAATTTGATCTTGAAAGAGGCACACAATTTATCTTATTTTATTCACCCTGGTTCCACCAAAATGTATAATGATTTGAGGTAAGTGTATATGTGGGGTGGTATGAAGAAGTATAATGCCGAATTTGTAGCCGATTTCTATAATTCCAACATGTCAAGGCTGAACATCAAAAGTCTGGTGGCCTAGCACAAGACATTGGGATTCCTACTTGGAAATGGGAAGAAATCAACATGGATTTTGTGATCTGTTTGCCAAAGATTAGGAGGAGTTTTGACTCCATATGTGTTATTGTTGATAGAATGACAAAATTGGCTTACTTTCCACCTGTCAAGACAACCTATGGTGCCAAAGACTATTCCATGTTATATGGTCATGAGTTAGTGAGTCTCCATAGGGTTCCATAGGCTATTATCTTGATCGTGGTGCTCAATTCACATCGCACTTTTAGAAGTCTTTCATCCTCAAACAGATGGCCAAGCTGAGAGAACCATCAAAATTCTTGAGAATATTTTTAGGGCTTGTGTCTTGGAGTTTGAGGGTAATTGGGGTGAACATCTTCCACTCATTCAGTTTCCTTATAACAATAGCTATCACTCTAATATTGGAATGGCTCCCTTAGAAGCCCTTTACGGTAGACGTTGTATATCCCTGATTAGTTTGTGTGATGTGGAGGAAATTACTTTGTTGGGTTTGAATCTAGTTTTTGAAGCTTTAGAAAAGGGAAGGATTATAAGGGAGAGATTGAAGGTGGCTCAAAGTCAGCAAAAGTCCTATGTCGACACTAGAAGGAGAGACCTTGAGTTTGAAGTTGATAATTGGGTGTGCTTGAAGGTTTCCCCAATGAAGGGTGTGGTTCATTTTGGAATGAAAAGAAATAAGCCCTAGATATGTAGGGCCCTACTGGATCATGAGACGTGTTGGTAAAGTTGCATCTGAATTAGATTTACCCATGGAAATGAGTATGGTTCATCCAATTTTCCTTGTCTCCATGTTGAGGAAATGAATTGGAGACCCTTATTCGATTGTGCCCTTGGAAGTGGTGAATGTGGAAGAGAACTTTACTTACAAAGAAGTCCTGATAGAAATATTGGATAGGTAAGTGAAGTAGTTGAGAAACAAAGACGTACCCTCCGTTAAGGTCCTTTGGAGGAACCAATTGTAACACCCCACATCATACATGTACTAGTTCAATGCATATGAAACATGATATTGCAGGGTCAAACCAGCACACATTTTTTTCAAAAGTGCTTGAATTGCATATTAAAGGGCTATATGTATGTCTAACGCTCAAGATGACAGAGTGTATGTAGGTTTTAAGTCAAATTGGGGAGAACGCGACCTTAAACAAAGTGAAAGGAACTGAGATGCTTGTGAGACTTAGGAAGCTAGCAGGTGAGTCATCTACATGCTTAACTTAAATAGGCTAGGTAAACAGAGACGAGGCCCAACAGCGAATTTGTTCAAGTCCAATAAAGAATAAACCCCAAGGTAAGGATGTCATTTGGCCCATGGTTTAGCATCATAAAAGGACAACAATTGCAACCCAAGATAAATAGGAAAAGGGCCAAATTACATTCACAACCCAATTCACAAATAGGGCCCAATTTAAGTGGGTGTAAGGGAGAAATATTTGCACCAAAGACCATTCAATTGAAGCCCAATAAGGCCCAAGTGAAGAGGCCAAGTTTCTGCATCACCACCTTAATAAAATAAGGCTTGAAATACAAAAGAAAGTCAGCCAAAAGTGGCCCTTTAAAAGGGGCAAAAATCCAGCAACTTTTAGTCATTTTCTCAAAGCCAAAAATCAGATTTTTTTCAAAGTTTCTCCTTGCTCTCTCTTCATTTTCTAAAGCAGCCAAGGCACACCTCTAGGGTTCTTGAAGAGCATCTGATCCTTGAGGTCTAAGGTAAGTAAAAATACCTATGGTTTTGTATAATTTTTCCATGAAAAACACGAAGAGTATGCTGGTAGTACTTGTGCAGGAATTTGGGACAGCGTGTGTTCCAAAGATTATTTTCCACTTTTCTTGTTTATTAAGAGGCTTTTCTCTTGTTCGTTGGCTGGATTATGAAGTAATGTTTATGCTTTTAACAAGGTTTGGTTCTGTAGTGATGTAAGAAGGCTGCTACACCATTTTTATCTTCCACAAAAATGAGTTCTTATATGATACCTTAATTCCGCTCTTTGTAAGAATTCGTGGACTGAATATTGAAAATTGTTGTCTCATGTTTTCCATCTACTTGGTGACTGTTTTAGGACTGTCTTTGTGTGTAAATATTTTGAGAACAGTTTGGTTGAGGTTGAAATGGATTTGGAATGGTTGACGTTGAAATGTAGCGAAAGGACGCAATGTTGCGTTGCCTACTTGCGTGTTGTGTAGAGTTGTTGTATGTTGTATTTTATGAGCTGTTGTAACACTGTTATGGGACTAAAAATAGCTTGATATTACATGTATATGGGGATGTGTATTAGAAAATATGATTAGAAGTGGAAATGTTTAAGGAATAGTCCTTGCTTGCTAATTCCGAGCTTGTTGCCCGGATATTATTTTTGGGTGAAATTGGACTACCAAAATGTGTCTATTAGCTGCTAACACTAGTTTTATCACCTACTATATTGTAGATAAGTATTTGGAGGAAGAGGTTACTACTCTGAGGTAATAACGACGTAGTACAACGAGGTATGTAAGGCTATTTGATTTCCTATTACTTGGCATGAAATCTAGCTTCTTCCTTGGTACATAAAAGCACTTACCAACTCCGACGTAACTAATAACTGTGTCTCCACTTCTTACCATGTTCATATGTTCCCATACATAGTCATTGTCAAATCTGCATACGTACTTGGATACCAAAGATACATGAGTTCCTTTTTACCAAATAAAGTCCATGTGTTGTTTAATCTCCTATACGTTTCATTAGTTGTGTAACTCTCTTTTCATTGTGGTATTATCTTGTATGGTTGTTTATATGTCACATGTCATTTCTATATTCCTACAACTCTAAATGTTATGACCACCAAAAGAATCATCTGAAAGTAAATAAAAGATAACTCAAAGTTATTTATTAATGGGTGGTATCCCAGGGGTGGAAGAATCACCTAGCATGGGTCGATCCCATATTACGGGGGGTATCCCAGAGGTGAAAGGAAAGCCTAGCAATGGTCGATCCATATATTGATTTACCAGTAATCATCTAGTCGTTTACATGATATATTGTGCATAGATTATACAATAAGGAAAGGTAAAGTAATAAAAAGACAAAAAAATGATTCCACAGTATGACTAAAGGTGGTCTTTTATCCTTACACACCAGTGTGTGATTTCATTTGAGTTCTTATTTCATATACAGTATTTCATGCCTTACATATTCAGTACATTATCTCATACTGACGTCCCTTTTGGGGGTCTTGCATTTCATGCTACAGGTACAGGAGCTACTAGATCTCCCCAGTAAGAGTACAGGATTTTCAGCTGCTATTACTGAGCTCCACGTTGCTCCAGGGCTTGTATGTCTAGAGCTTGTATTTTGTATTGTATATTTGGTCATGAGGTGGGGCCTATCTGGACCCATATGGATATTGTTCCTTACCTAGAGGCTTTGTAGACTATGTAAATTAATGTGTGGTCAAGTACCGCACTGTAGACATCGTGGCTCCAACAGCCTAGTCTTATGCATTTACTTTTGGCTTATTAATATAGTTTACTTTCTTTTGACAGCATGTTGAATATGGAAACCTCTTAAATGTTCATAGCAGGTGCATAGTCATATGTTGATTCTCCCGAGCCTTATCGGCAATGGGTGCCAGTCCGCCTTAATGGGACTTTGGGTGTGACAAAAGTTATCTCTAATGGCAAGTAGTTGTCAAGAAAGGCTTCTTTGAACTCCTTCCAGGTAGTTGGAGGTGCATCTATACCCTTAGATTGCTTACAAGCTTCATACCACAATATAGCCATACCCTTCTATCTATATGTTGCCAGCTCCACAGCTTCTGTGCCGCTTATGTGCATAACATCCAAAGTGCATTGGATCTTATCGATGAAGTCTTGTGGATCTTCATTAGGATCTGACCCGGTAAAAGATGGAGGGTCCAAATTAAGGAAGTCACGTATCCTCGTGCTAGCTGCCCTATTCGCACCACCTGCACCTATAATTGGACCTCCTTGTCTTTGACTCTGGCTAGCAACTATTCGAATCAATAATTTGACGGCATTTCTCATATCCTGCACTGTAGCATCGATAGATGGATCTGGGGGAGTTTCACTACTTCCTGATTCGTCAGGACTGGAGGAGTTGGAGATGTTTGTGACAGAGACTCATCTTGGGCCTCATTTCGTCGTCTCACCCAATTGGGTACATAAACTACCCCTTCCACTTCCTTCCCTTTGCCTTTACTTTTCCTTGTTTCAGGCATACTTGTTGTACAAAACAATTTAGAGGTTAGAAACAATGACCTACAACACTTGGCTCTATGGCACAATCTAAAGAATTTAAAAGAAAAGTGACAATTCCTAAATGCCACATAGACTCCTGCTTATAAATGTGGTGCACAACACATCCAGAAACAAGACTCCACAGAGACACGGCTTTGTAGACTCCCTAGGACGACCCACTCTGATACCACTTCTGTCACGCCCTAAGTCCCATTAAGGCGGACTGGCACCCGTTGCCGACAAGGCTCGGGAGAACCAACATATAACTATGCACCTGCTATGAACATTTAAGATGTTTCCATATTCAACATGTTGTCAAAAGAAAGTAAACTGTATTAACAAGCCAAAAGTAAATGCGTAAGACTAGGCCGTTGGAGCCACGATGTCTATAGTACGGTACTTGACCGCACTTTAATTTACATAGTCTACAAAGCCTCTAGGTAAGGAACAATATCCATATGGGTCGGTACAAACCCTGCCTAATCACCAACTATACAATACAAAATAGAAGCTCTAGACATACAAGCCCCGAAGCAACCTGGAGCCCAGTAATAGCAGCTGAAAATAATGTACTCTTATTGGGGAGATCTAGTAGCTCCTGTACCTGCAGCATGAAATGCAAGTCCCCCAAAAGGGACGTAAGTACGAGATAATTTACTAAATATGTAAGGCAGGAAATACTGTATACGAAATAAAACTCAAATGAAATCACACACTGGTGTGTAAGGGTAAAAGACCACCTTTAGTCATACTGTGAAACCATGTACTTTATGTCTTTTTATTACTTTACCTTTCTATTGTATAATCTGTGCATAATATATCATGTAAATAACCAGCTGATCAGTGGTAAATTAATATCGAGATCGACCCATGCTAGGCTTTTCTTTCACCCCTGGGATACCCCCGTAATATGGGATCGACCCATGCTAGGTGATTCTTCCACCCCTGGGATACCACCCATCAATAAGTAACTTTGAGTTATCTTTTATTTACGTTCCAGATGATTCTTTTGGTGGTCATAACATTTAGAGCTATAGGAATATAGACATGACATGTGACGTATAAACAACCATAAAAGATAATACGACAATGAAAAAAGAGTTACACAACTAATGAAACGTATAGGAGATTAAACAACACATGAATTTTATTTGGTAAAAAGGAACTCATGTATCTTTGGCAACCAAGTACGTATGCAGATTTGACAATGACTGTGTATGCAAACATATGAACATGGTAAGGAGTGGAGACACAGTTATTAGTTACGTTGGAGTTGGTAAGTACAATTATGTACCAAGGAAGAGCCTAGATTTCATATCAAGTAATAGGAAATCATCTAGCCTTACATACCTCATTGTACTACATCGTTATTACCTTGGAGTAGTATCCTCTTCCTCCAAATACTTATCTACAATATATTAGGTGATAAAACTAGTGTTAGCAGCTAATAGACACATCTTGGTAGTCCAATTTCACCCAAAAATAATATCTAGGCAGCAAGCTCGTAATTAGCAACCAAGGAGTCTTCTTTCAACATTTTCACTTCTAATCGTATTTTCTTATACACATTCTTATATACATGTCATATCCAGCTATTTTTAGTCCCATAACACTGTTACAACAGCTCATAACGCATAGCATATAATTCTACACAACACGCAAGTAGGCAACGCAACATTGCGTCCTTTCGCTACATTTTGACGTCAACCATTCCAAATCCGTTTCAACCTCAACCAAACTGTTCTCAACATATTTACACACAAAGACAGTCCTAAAACAGTCCCAATATAGTCACCAAGTAGATGCAAAACATGAGACAGCAATTCCCAATATTCAGTCTACGAATTCTTACTAAGAGCGGAATTAATTAAGGTATCATATAAAAACTCATTTTTGTGGAAGATAAAAATGGTGCAGCATCCTTCTTACATCACTAAAGAACCAAACCTTGTTAAAATAATAAACATTACTTCATAATCCAGCCAACCAACAAGAGAAAAGCCTCTTAATAAACAAGAAAAGTGGACATCAATCTTTGGAACACATGTTGTCCCAAATTCCTGCACAAGTACCACCAGCATACTCTTCATATTTTTCATGGAAAATTATACCAAACCATAGGTATTTTTACTTACCTTAGACCTCAAGGATCAGGTGCTCTTCAAGAACCCTAGAGGTGTGCCTTGGCTGCTTTACTAAATGAAGAGAGAGCAAGGAAAAACTTTGAAGGAAATCTGATTTTTGGCTTTGAGAAAATGAATAAAAGTTTCTGATTTTTTCTCCTTTTAAAGGGCCACTTTTTGCCAACTTTCTTTTGTATTTCAAGCCTTATTTTATTAAGGTGGTGATTTAGAAACTTGGCCTTTTCCCTTAGGCTTTATTGGGCTTCAATTGTATGGGCTTTGCTGCAAATATTTCTCCCATACACCCACTTAGTTTGGGCCCTATTTATGAATTGGGTTGTGAATGTAATTTGGCCCTTTTCCTATTCATCTTGGGCTGCAAATTTTGTCCTTTTATGATGCTAAACCATGGGCCCAAATGACATACTTACATCGGGGTTCATTCATTATCGGACTTGAACAAATTCGGTGTTGGGCCTCGTCTCAGTTTACCTAGCCTATTAAAGTTAAGCATGTAGGTGACTCACCTGCTAGATTTCTAAGTCTCACAAGCACCTCACTTTTTTTCACTTTTTAAGGCAATGTTCTCCCCAATTTGACTTAAAACTTACAGACACTCTGTCATCTTGTGTGTTAACGTACATATAGCCCTCTAATCTGCAATTCAAGCACTTTTAAAAAAATGTGTGCTGGTTTGACCCCGCCATATTGTGTTCATATGCATTGAACTAGTCATGTAAAATGTGGGATGTTACACCAACAAGCCAAACATGCCACTAGGGAAACCGAAATGGATATTAAAAAGTCATACCCCTATCTCTTCTATTATAATCAAGCTTGAGGTACTATAAATTATCCATATTAAGAACATCCTTTCCTTGTATGTGATTTTTCATGTCATCTATGCATGGTTCAATGATTTTGAGGTGACAATGTAAATTTTATTTAAAGAATGATTTTAAGATTTGAATGGTTCATATGTTGCATTGGCATATGATGCATGTATTCTATTCTTTAGATCTTACCTTAGCAATATTCAGGGATAAATGTTTTCAAAGAGGAGATATTTAAGGTCCTTCCTGTGAGAATTATGAGAAGTGCAAGAAATAAGTTCTAGAAATTTTTTGAGTGTCAATTGTTATGAACGGTCTGATGGGCCATATGTTACAGGTCGTAACTAGTGCTCATGAGTTTAAGGTTAGACTCGATGAAACAGATGACTTGTAATGTTAGGTAAGCGATTTATCAGCCTGCCCGTAGATTGACTTACGTGTCGTATGTCTTGTCATAGGTTGAGAATCATAGAAACGTTTTTGAGTGGCTAAAAGTTTATCAGATGAACCCCTTACCTACGGCCTGTAAGTTTGACCACGACCCGTAAATGGGATCTCGTGGTCCTGTCCAGTAGAATTTTATAAGTGGCAGTTTTGTCATTTCCCAACATTTTCTGCCTATACCATGTCATTTTAACCCCCAAATAACCCTTTTCCAGCCTTATACACTCTCCACTCCATTTCAATTCAATCCTCAAAATGTCTAAGTCTAAAACTCTCTCAAACACTCTCAATGTTATTCAAGGCTCTTAAGCAAGAAGGTCACGTTGGGGTTCCAGGTTTCTTCATCTCCAACTTTGATTTTCCTCCATTTAAATCTCTAAGGCTTGCGGGTTTTTGTTGTGGAAACCTTTCCTCCAAAAGCTTAACCATTCGCCTTCTTGTCTTACGATTTGTCAAATTATGGTAATACATGATGATTTTATGCCTCTTTCATATGATGATAATATGAAGTATTTTATGATGGTTTACCTTTGTACATTATTATGTCATACAATATCATGTGAAATCTATGATTTTTATGTGAGGGTGTGATGGTTCCCTAACCAAGTTATCTCATGTTGTTGGCGAGTAATTTAGAATATGTTTTAAGGATCTTATTTTACTACTCTTATAACATTTGTTATGAATAGCATGATTTCAATCTTATGTATATGTACCCACCATGATTTGATAAATATGCATGTCAAATTTCTGAAGTAATAAATGCCTTGCTGCGAGATATGTAGGTTAAAGGACTAATAAGTATGCTATGAGATCATGAGCATTATATAAATAACAAAGAATATGTAAAGCCCTAACTTTGATGTTATAAGCTATGTTTAATGAGCTACTCCAAGAATTATATCATGATAATTTGAAATTATGCATGATATGACTATGACTATGTTTCATGTATTTCATAACCTCATAGTCTCCCATTGTCAATAAACTATGTGCCACCATAGGTATACGACATTGATCCCCTATATAGGCTTGTACCTACCGAAAAGGCAATGCCATAAGGTAAGGATAATTATCGAATCTATCAAAAAGGCTATGTCGTAAGGTAAAGATATCATATGAAACCCACCGAAAGGTCTATGCCCATAGATGGTAGCACTTTTTGAAAATGACATACCGTAAGGATAGTATTTGGTCTACCTTTTAAAAGTAGGCAGCTCATTGTCAAATGTGGAGTGAACTTTGGGATACTAAGTAGTAGCTCACTTGGTGTTATATGTCAATTATGGTCCCTTCTGACTATGTACATGATGACATATAATTTGATGAATGTTCATGCATGTCCAACTAGGCATTTGCCACTCATGAAATATTGAGCCTATATCCATTGTTTACGATTATGCATATTATTTAATTATGGCTTATGTTCCTTGTTGCATTCGCACCCCGCATACTAAGTACATTCCAAGTATTAACACAAACTTTAGCCTATATGATATAAACATGTGGGACCCGGAGCACCTTTCCATCCTCATTCATGTAGCTGAAAGGTTCGAGTAAAGAATTGCTATTGGTGAGTCCTCCACTTTCAGGGAGAGTATCAATTTACTTTTATGCTTTTATTTAGACTTATCTATTTTTGGATAGTTTCTTTTGAGGGTGAGCCCTGGAGATGTCGTTTCCCCTATTCTATTCATGATTAGAGGTGTTTATGGATATGATTATGCTTTGTACATTTGAGCTTGACTCTTTATGTTTACATAATTATGGAGGAGTTCCTTTAGTCCTGTGCTCCTTTCTATGTGTTGTGGTTTGTTGAAAATGTAATAAAAAACCTAAGACCCTATTTCCCCCATAGTATGAGTCTTACTTACCCAACCCTTAGACTTTATTTACTATGTGATTTATATTAACCCTCTTAACTATGACATCCCCATAGCGTCAATCCTAAGTCCCTTCTCTCCTTGTTATTTTCTATGTGTTTATTACTTATTTATTCTTCCATAACCAAGGATTTGCGATGCATGCTTAACAAGGCTTATTTGAGATCCCTTTTGGTTCCCTATTCTCCGTGTTATGTATCGGCCCTACGCTTGGGTCATGACAGAATAGTACGAAGAAAGATGTGTCAAGGTTTGTGGCAGAATGTCCAGATTATCAACAAGTTAAGGTAATTCATCAAAGGTTGGGTGGTCTAGCCCAAGATATTAAATTACCCACTTGGAAGTGAGAAGATGTGAATATGGACTTTGTAACAAGGTTGCCTCATACTTATAGAGAACATGATTCAGATTGGGAGTAATAGATAGAATACCGAAATAAACCTATTTTCTACCCTCTAAGACTTCTTACTCCATCAAAGACTATCCAAGGATGTATATTTGAGAGTTAGTCAAGCTTCATGTTATGCCTTTGTCTATTCTTTCATATCACAATACTCAATTTGCTTCGCATTTTTGGAAGTCTCATACTGATGAAGAAGCCAAGAGAACAATTCAAACTTTGATAGATATACGGAGGGCATGTGTGCTTGATTTCTAGGGTAATTGGATGATCACCTACTATTGATAATGTTTGCTTACAATAATAGTTATCATGCTAGCATCCAAACGACTCCGTTAAAAGCCTTATATGGTAAGAAGCATAGTTCTCTTTTGGGGTGGTTTAGAGTAGATGAGATTGTATTTATAGTAACCAAGTTTGTATTTGAGGCTACAAAATAGCTGAGGCTCACTAGAGAAAGGCCAAAGGTTGCCCAAAGTCGTCATAAATCATAATTGCATGTGGGGAGAAGGAAACTAGAATTTGGTGTGATGATTACTTTAAAAGTTCACCCATGAAGGGTGTAATACTTTGAAAAGGAAAGCTTAGTCCTCAACATGTGGCCCAAATACATGATTTTTAGGCATATTGATGAGGTGGCATATAAGCTAAACTTACCCATAGATTTGACATAAGTGCATCCAGTGTTCCATGTACCTTTATTGAGGAAATTCATTAGTGATCTTAGCTCTATTGTGTTATTGGAAAGTGTGGGCGTTGATGAGGGTTTGACTTATGATGAGACTTTGGTTGAAATTTTGTAGCAGCATGTTTGAAAGTTAAGGAATAAGTAAGTGGCATCCATCAAGGTTCTATTGTGGAAGAAAGAGATTTAAATGAACTATGGGAAGCCGATGAAGATATGATGAATCGTTATATTTACCTCTTTCCTTCCGTTTCAGCCTAAGGTGCTTAATTTTTGTTCGTCTAATCCTCTATGTTCTTACCTTTCAGATTTTCCATGCCATTTCATATGAAGGCATATTCATGAAATTCATTTTTAGCTATGTTCCAAGTATGTTTTGAAATATCATGGTTTTTTACATTTAAATTGTAATATTGCATACTTATGGGGTTGTTAGATGAGAATTCTACTCTACTCTACTAGCTTTTATCATATTTCAGGATGAATGTTCCCAAGAGAGAGATATTATATATCCCAAAAGATGGAAGGTTTGATTAAGCAAAATGTTGTAGAAAAAGAAATTCTAGTACAGGATCACTAAGGTCCAACTATGGCCTGTAAATGTAACAACGGGTCGTGGACGTGCTATTGTAGATGGACCCAGGACTTAGAAATATTTTTAATAAATATGATGATTTTTGAGATGGATATGCAATTCATGATTGTAGGCAATGATCGTGGAAAGAGGGTCAGATATTTGGCAAATATTAGGTCTTAGAACTTTATCACGAACAAGTAAGATGGAATGCAAATAGTTCTATAACCCCCATACCATGTTCATAGAAAATGTTAAAACTTTTAATTATTTTTGGATAATCGGAACAAATATGAAAAGGGTTTCTACAACATGTATGAGAAAGTGCGAGCTATTGTTTTGACTTGTTGAATAGGATTGAAAACTGGAAATTTCACTAAGTGTTGAGGGATTCTATGAAAGGGTTTTGTGGTCCTTCAAAGATATGATGAATTAATATAATAGGTTCATGGTTTAGATTCAGAGGGGTGTGTTTTGGGGCCAGCTTCTATGAAAAGGTATGTATAAGCCATATGGGTTAACGACCCATTGGTTGAGCTCATAGCTTTTTTTCGACAGATTTATTAGGGTTTTTTCAGGCATTTCTACTCGTATAACCCTTAAATTCTGTTGTTTTCCTAGTAAATCTACCTATAACCTTTATTTTTCATAAACCGTAATTATTTTCCAAAAGCACTCATCTAATTCACGAATTCCTCTCAAGTTTCTTCTCCTACAAGACTTTGTTAAAGCTTAAGCTAGGTTTTTTGATGTTCCTCTATTACTTTGTAAAGTTTCTTCAAGCAATGCACTCAAGGTATGGGGATGTTCATCCATGTGTCCCTTTCACCCCTGGAGCCCAAAGAATGTTCTGCTTTTCAATAAAATTCCAAGTATGAAACTTATGTGTTTGTAATGATATATATTTAATTGAATGAATTATGTTTTACTTTACTATGATGAATCTAATTATGTATAAATTCTTATTAATTATATGGTTTCAAGGATTTCAATGTGAATTGGCGTACGTGCTCTCACGGATACATGAAATTCTCTATGAGTTTATAAGGACCCGGATCTCATGAGACTTTATTGGTGTTTAAAATAAAGTTCCAAACGTGTGTGACCCATGAGGGCTGCTTGTGTATGGTTCTGTATCGCGTAAGAAGGAATTTTAGGCTTGGTATTCCTCTAGGTACCTCCCACGAGTCGTGGTCCTCACCACTGGCCATGGAAAGGGCCCTTGGTAGGTGCCCCAGCCTTGCAACCAAAACATTGTATAAGGAAGCCACCAAGAGGCCTTGCACATGCCGTGTAACCACCTACGAGCTATGCTGGGGTCCTATGGTACCCACCCCAAGCCGTGGTGAGGTGTTTTGTGAAGACCTCATCCTAAAATATGGTTCTAAGTATACAATTACCATATCAAAACTTGAGTCACTTGTACGGACCGTTGTACGATCAGTGCATCTTTGAATGAACCATGAAACTGTTAGTGGTAATGTCCTTGGTCTGAAATTTAGACCTTTTTGCGATCCGTGGTGTGTCGTATAAACTGTGGTGCCTTTTCACGAGCCACATGCGCACTTTTTAGTACTCGTTTCTTTAATGGTTGTCTCATAATTTTTGTGATTTCAAAGGATCGTTTGTGAATTTCTATCCTATCCTAAACCCCTGAAAAGACCTATACTCCTTAATTCTTATTCAAATTCATTCATTACACTTAAAACTCTAAAATTTCTCTCTTCTAATAACTCCTCTTAAGTGGGCCATTGGAGATTCTACTTGGAAATCAAGGAAGGGTCTTCTTCTCAAATAAAGTTTTTCTTAATTCTTCGAGATATCTAAGGAATAGGGGATTGATTCATGGTCCCTTTCAACCATGATGACCCCAAACACTTTTCACTTCTAAATTTATGAATTTCAAACTTATTTGAATATGTGTCCTTTTAATTAATGTTGATTTGATTCAATTGAGATATGGGCTTTGTTTAATTAATGTTTCTAAAGTGATTTAAGCCCCAATATGTTGAGTTGCATTGATATTATCAAGGTTTGAATATGCATATCCCTTTAAAAGTTGAATTTAGGCATCAGTAATATCAAGTATGCTTTTCAAATGTGAATTTCTTCACGGATTTTCTTTGGTTTCATCATATATTATTAACTTAAGTATGAATATCTATCGCCAATGCTATTCTCTCATCATTCATGGCATATGCATACATGAATACTGATTTTCATGAAGTTTATGATGTAGGTTAAGACCCAATTATGTTTATGATTATGAATTTGAGCAAAGTATGGTTATGACATGACATGTGATCACATAATATCCATGACATGGCTCTTTTAGCAATTATGGTTGTTTACACCAGCATGTACAAGTATGAATGCATGAAAGTATGACATGAAGTAAGATTTGGCTTTTGGGCCCAAGTAAGCATGATTATGAAGTATGTTTAGCTTTTAAGCCTAAGTATGTATGAAAATGATTTGAAAGACTTATGCTTCATTTTCAAGCATGTATATGTATATGCATTCTTGTGAGAGGATGACTTAGATCCGAGCACACGTATTTTTATTGTGTGTGTGGATGGGTTGGGGGGGGGGGGGGGAAGGGGGTTATCTTCAACGATCCAGTCACCAAGTCCCATAACTATGTGCCAAACATAGGTTCATGTTATGCTCCTTTGTGGATTATTATTTTATGATGATGAAAAATCCTTATTTAAATGGGGAACTGATAAGGTAAGGTTACTTCTACGAAATGGGAGGCCCATAAAAAAAAGTATGGAATGCCTTTGGAAAGTAGACCATCCTTTCTTCGATGTAGAGTGTATATCAATATTCCATGTAGTAGCTCTCTTGGTCACTTATATGTAGGTTGAGGTCATATCCCCGCAATTTTTAATGTATTATGGCATTTCATGCATCATGGATTTTATGGCGATTGATATATTACTCTTTTTTTTACAAATACTTCCTTCTATATATGTGCCTTGTAATATAACATTGAATGCAAGTTTAGTGAGTTCATATGCAATACATTCTCGCATACTTAGTACATTCAAATGTACTAATGTGTTCTCTTTTCCTACATGACCTAACCATGTAGGGACCGGATACTATCTTTATCCACCTCTTTATGGTTAGCTTGGATTGTGAGAGTTACTTGTGTTGAGTCCTATCATTCATGGTCAAGCCACCTTCTATCTATCTATTAAGCTATTTTTTTGTTATGTCTTTACTTTTAGGGTGAGCCCGGGGCATGTCTTTGCCCCCATCCTATTCCATGACTTAAAGGCCTTTTTGGACATCATGTAAGCTCTTTGTATGAGCTCGTGTACTGTTATGCCACTTGCTACGGAGATTATGATTATAGAAATTTCTTAGTGTTGATGATATGATGATATGTTCATCATGATATCTGGAAATGTGGAATGTCCTAAGTCCTTTCTATCTCCATAGCGTGAGTCATACTTACCCGCCCCTTAGTTCTTATGTGCTATGTGCTATGTGAATCATGCAAATCCCTAACCCTATGACATCCCCATAGAGTGAGTCATAATTTCCCATCCCTTAGAACTACGTGTTTAGTGTTTATTCATGTTCTTCCAAATTGAAGACGAGAATGTGGAAGCTATGAGGCTTGTTTGGGGATTCCCGGGTTCTCATTCGTCATGTAACTCCTAGACCCTTGTCCTGGGTTTCTACAAGCTTAGTATCACAGCGCGTTTGTAAATGAACCTCGAAGTCCAACATGTCTCATCGAGTAGAGTCCAATTATTGAGTGTGAAGTGCACCATACCTACGAGTGTGAGGCTATGATGATGTGTTAGGAATTTCGTCGCTTCTTCATTTCTAATGCCGTGCTTTGGACTGTGTCTTAAGACTTCCTAATTTTGACAATATACTTGTTGGCTTACAAAAGGTTCCTCCAAGGAGAGCCTCTCTACCAAGACAGGCCCTGATCAATGATGACCAAGTCCCTCAAGAGCATATGGGGGAGCCAGTTCTTTAGTGAATTTTTTACTACCTTTGCCATGCTTTCCCAAGTGATGAACAACTAGGCTAAGCAGGCCAATCCTCCTTCTCATGCTACTACTCCGGCTACTAGGGTTAGAGATTTCACCTGGATGAACCCTCCGGAGTTTTATTGGTCAAAAGCTAATAAGAATCCTCAAGACTTCATTGATGAACTATCTAAGGTGTTGACTATTATGGGGGTGACTTCAGAAGAGAAAGTTGAGCTTGCTGCCTATAAGTTGAAGGATGTGGTTCAGGTGTGGTACAACCAATTGTTGATGGAGACGGTTGAGGATGACAGGGTTGGTTGGAAAGAGTTTATGTTTGCTTTTTTGGACCATTTCTTTCCTCTTGAGCTTAGGGAGGCCGAAATAACAATATGTATCAACCTCAAGTAGGGGGGTATGAGTTTTAGGGAATATGCCCTCAAATTTACAAAAATCTCAAAGTATGCTCCTATGCTAGTGGCTGAATGAAGAGTTAAAATTAGTATTAGGCTTGAATGAAGAGTCAGAATCTAAGTATTAGGCTTGAATGAAGAGTTAGAATTCGTATAGGGGCAGTTTAGGAGTGTAAAGGAGGGTATAAAGGTTTAAAAATCTTGTGAGTACGCTGAATTTCCAAAAAGACCTTAATGAAATGAGCCTTAGAAGTTTATCTAGAAAGTACCATGGATGGCTTTACTATCCATGAATCTTTTCATGGACCGTGAAGCCTCCCGTGAAAGTGACCCTACGCAGACAGGTTTTACGAAAATAGGTGTAACTTCTTGCTCCAAACTCGAAAATAGGTGTAACTTCTTGCTCCAAACTAGAAATTGTGCTTTATGCATGAAAACCATTAATATCAACACCAAATAATGCATGAGAAACCCATGATCATTAACTAAATTAGGATTCATGGGACAGTAATCATGAATAATAATTACAACAATATGAGAGATAAAAATAATAATAATCTCAATCCACAGTTTTGTAAAACTTAATAGAAGAAGAACTCACTCCATTGGAATTCAAAATCTAAATTTTTTCTCAATTAAATACTAAATTTAAAATAAGTCTTATACGTAGGGTGTGTGCATGAACTCAATCCAATGATATGATAGTGTTACATAACTAGAATGATGGGAACTTTACTCAAAATGAGAGAACCTTCGAAGAATTGCTTGAACCCTAGCTTATTTTGTCCTCTTGAATTAGCTCTCAATGTATTCTAACTGAATTACGAGGGTATGTATACCATTAGGTATTTGTATGGTTCTTATTTTAATTTGATGTGCTGCCAAAATACAGTTCTTTAGGTGCTTTAAACATAGAATTTCGTGTTTTTATCCAAGCAATGTTAGTAGATTTGGATTGTTTTTGTATTAATTTTATAAGATTTCAGGAGTCGGGAAGTTTTTGGGCTAAGTTTGACAGATTGCAGTTTTTTGGGTTTTTATGGGAGCTTCTATGATACATGGTGCATTGCACGAACCATAAATGGGCTTCTTAGGTCTGATACAATGAAGGGCTAACTTTTAAAAGTTGAAACTACATGTTACCAGGATGGGGCATAGACCATTTGACGGCTCGTACATAAGTAGGTGTCTTAAAGATCAAAGATTTTGTATAGTTACGGAAGAGTTACCAGACGAAACCTATTATGGGTCGAACGTTAAAAGATGGTTCGTAGGAAGGGGCTCGTACATTGAAGACACTTTATGAAGAGTGTTATTCACAAAGCTAGTCTACGGGCCTTGAGTGCAACTACGGCCCGTAACTATGTTCGTTAGAGGCCTCGATTCCAGTTCTCCTTTTTTTTAGGATTTTGCTTTCTTTTATTATAAATAGGTTTTAAGGTTTTAGATAGAGAGAGCAAATAGTATGTCAGAAACTTGAGATTGGATATTATTACTTTGTTTTTGGAGATTTCTTGTTGATTACTTTTTACTTTACCTTAAAATTATTGTGATTTTCGTGAAAAAATTAGAATTTCTCGTTCTTCAATTCTTCGTCATAAGTGTTTTATTATGAAAATTCATAACATGATTATATTTTCTACAATGAACATGAGTAGTAAAATCCACAACTAGGATTGTGAGAACCATGAAGAACTTACAAAGTAAAACTGATTAATTTGTTGTCCTTGGAATGTGTGCATGCATGCATTATTCATCTCTTCGTTTTGAATTTTTATTTTAACGATTGCAAATACTAGAACTCACCTTATTCTTAGTTACTAGATCAAGTGGGTAATAAATGGGAATAGAGAAAAACTAATAGGATTTGATGTGAGTATAATCAATCTGAATGCATCAACGGATGGTTGTACAGGGACAAGGTAAGGGTCAGTAATGTGACACCCGTAGTTTAACCAAATTACATGGTAAAGTATACCTAATTGGTGGATCATGGGGTTAAGGAAATAAACTTACAAGTTCTACATACTTACACACTGGAATATGTTACAATTATAAAGTTATACTGTGGTAAGAGTTCATGGGAAACACAATACCCTGGTCACTTTTCTCACTGAATTCAAAATATTTTCATCAAATGGGTGATCGTATTTGAGGTTTAATTACTTCTTTAATATAAAAAACGCCCTCTTTAGGAAGCAAGTCGGTTTACTAATCTTAATTGCTTTAATTTCTCCAAGTCTAGATCATATTCCTTGTGGCGTCAAGCCTAAACATTGTTAGGTTCTATATATGAATAATGACCACTTATACCTTGATTGGGCGGTGTAATTAGGGCATGATCAAATTTTGGCACCGTTGTTGGAGAATTCAGCTTTTAGATTTTCTTAATTAGGGTGATTTATGAGTTAATCCTTATCTTCTTTATTTTATGTTTTTTTCAGCATACACGTGTAGTGTATGCCCAATACCCACTGTCAAGACATTCTCTTTACTCTATTTTATCTAGAAATCCAAATAACATTGAGAAAAATGGCTCAAGACAATGCCAAAAATGTTGTTAACGCGGCACTTCACATGAACAATCAAAACCCACAACCACTAGTAGTGGCTTCTAATCAACCACCATAAGGTCAACAAGCAGTAGGAAATGGGAGGAACCCTTACAAACATGATCCTATAGAAGTGGATGTTACAAGAGCAATTTTGTTGCCTCCTCTGCCGGAAGATACCAAGTTTGTCATCTTGAGTGGGTTATTACAGATGTTACAGCATAGAGGGTTGTTTTTGGGCTTACTAACAAAGGATTCACATAACCTTCTACACAACATTGTCTTCATCTGTAAAATTATGGTGGGAAATTAAAATTTGTCCATGGATGTTGTTAGGCTCCATGTCTGCTATTGATACTTACAGGTGAAGCGACAGTATGGTTATATGAACTTCTGTAGAGTTCTATCACTGCATGGGCGGAGATGCAAAAGGCCTTTTTGGAGAGGTAGTTTCCCAAGTAGAAGAAGCTAAAACTTAATGATCAAATTAATAACTTCGAGCAGTTGGTTGATGATTCTATAAGTGCTGCTTAAGAGAGGTTCACTAAATGCTTGAGGAATGTTCCAGACCACAAGATTGTTGATGATTCCTTGGTGGAAATCTTCTATAAGGCATTAGATGATAATTGCAAAGCAATAATCGATACAATAACAAGAGGATCATTCTTAAACGCATTTTTATGGATGTGGCCCAGCGACTGGAAAGGGTAGCTAAAATAAACCTTTCATGGGGCACAAGGATGAAATCTATGACAAAGAGCTCTTTTGAAGTTAGTATAAATTTGGAAAGGAGGCAAAACTCAATAAGGAAGTATGGCAAGAGTTAGCTAAGATTAGTACCAATGTTGGTTTACAAATGAAGCAGAATGAGGAAAGGGTGAATACCGCCAGTCATCAACCACCTACAGCACCCACATATGAGGTGTTGTGTTATGAGGAGGACACTTACTTTGTGACTAATTAGATCAGGGTTTCTGACCAATCCCCAAGGGTCTGATTAGGACTATTGGCGCAAAGGTTAAGGGAGTCAAGGTTGGAACTATAATAGAGATAATGCATCCAGAGACAATAATCGAGACACATATTACGATAGAAATAAAGGATAAGACCGAGATAGTGATTAGGGTCATAGTGATGGGTATAGAAGTGGACCATATGTGCCATCACAAAATCATGATTCTGGGACTTGTAATTTGAAGATTGAAAAGATGTTCTGTGGGTTTCTGAAGAAGGTTGATGTATAAGATGAGACCTTAAAAGTATGAAAGCTTACATATTATGTATTAATCAGATTATTGAGTGTCATTTTGTAGCTATTAAGTAGTTGGAGCAATAATTTGGTCATATGTCTGCATAATTCAACCAGCTCCAAAAGGGTACATTGTAAAGCAATACAGTGGAAAATTCAAATAATGATACGCAGTAGATGGTAGTGACTACGTGAGGTGGTAAGCAGACAATCGACCCACCGATGCCGATGGTCGATGATGAAGTTTTTGAGAAGACTATAAAAAGCAAGGATATTGAAGATGGGGATGACATGGAAAGGTTAGGGTGAGCGACGAAGTGGTACCACCAAGAAAATTGAAACCCATAACCAGGCACAAAAAGAAGAATAAGGAGAGGAAGTTTCGGACTTTCATCTTAATGTTAAAAAAAAGCTTTCTATCAATCTTTCACTCAATTATGCATTGTAACTAATTCCTAGTTATGCTATGTTGATGAAAGACCTAGTTACTAAATAGTGGATGGTGAGCAAAGAGCTTGCTCATGATCTTCACCATCATGGAGCTATTGCAATTAGGTCCTTCGTGCAGATAAAGATGAATGTCGGAGCATTCACCATGAATGTCGGAGCATTCACAATACCTTCCATATCGGAGTCTTCAACTTTGGAAAACCATTATGCAATTTAGGAGCTAGCATTAACTTAATACCTCATTTAGTGTTCAAGTAGTTGGGCTTAGGAGCCTCCACGTAGACTATAATGCGGTTGTTGATGGCAGACAAGATTGTGAAGAAGCCTATGGAGAGAATCTATAATGTTCTAGTCCTAGTTGAGAATTTCATATTCCCTGCAGACTTTGTAGTACTTTATTATGAAGTCGACTTCAACGTCCAAATCATCATGGGAAGACCTTTCCTACCCACTAGGCAAGGACTAGTGGATATGGAGTTGGGTCAACTAAAGTTTAGATTGAATGATGAAGAAGTTGACTTCAATGTGTTCCATTCTATGAAGAAACCTAATGATCAAAAAGTTTCTCGATCATTGAGAGCATTGAATATGTGCAACCTAAGGTACCAATTGAGGAGAGACTAGGTATAGAAACTCTTGAGGCTATATTGATAAACTTTGAGAGTGACGATATCTCAGACTATGATGATATGGTTAAGGCACTTAGAGCACATAGTTATCACAGTCACCAACTCTAACTTGAGTCGGACTTGAAGAATTGTGAGTCCCTACCTACTCAACCATCCATTGAGGAGCCACATGTGTTGGAATTGAATGCTCTTCCAACCTACCTGAGGTATGTGGTTTTGGGTACTAACAATACTTTTTCTATTATTATTATTGTAGATCTTAATGAAAAACAATTGGAAACATTAGCTTTGGTACTCAAACGATTCAAAAGGGCCATTGGTTGGACGATTACAAACATCATAAGCATTTCACCTAGCATATGTGCTCACAATTTTCAACTGGTAAAGGATTATAAGCCAAGTATTGAGCACCAAAGACATCTAACCCCACCAATGCAGGAGGTTGTGCTCAATGAAATCATTAAGTGGTTGGACACATGAGTGATATATTCAATCACTAACAGTGAATGAGTGAGCTCGGTTTAGTGTTTCTCGAAGAAGGGAAGTATCACTATGGTCCCAACTGCTAACAATGAGTTGATTCCCATGAGACCAGTCACATGTTAGAGAGTTTGCATGGAATATCGCAAGCTCAATGCGTTGACAGAAAAAGATCACTTTCCTATGACATTCATGGACCATATGCTAGATTTCTTGGCGGGTAAAGGATGGTATTATTTTGTGATGGTTATTCGAGTTAAAGTAATATTTCTAATGCTCTAGAGGACCAAGAGAAGATGATTTTTACATGTCCTTGTGGCACCTTTGCTTTCAAGAGGATGTCATTTGGATTGTGTAATCCGCTTATAATATTCAAGATATGCATGTTTCTATCTTCTCTGATATGGTTGAGGACACTATTGAGGTGTATATGGACGACTTCAACGTGATTGGAGACTCATTTGACGATATCTTGAAGCATTTGCATGATGTGCTTCGGTGATATGAAGAATGTCATTTGTGCTGAATTGGGAAAAGCATCACTTCATGGTAAGGGAAGGTATTCTTTTGGGATATCAGATCTCCATTAAAGGTATATAGATTGATAGAGCTAAAGTTGAGTTTATTAAGAAGCTTCCTCTATCGATCTCTATCAAAGGTGTGAGAAGTTTCTTGGGACATGTAGGCGTCTATAGGTGGTTCATAAAGGACTTCTCAAAGATTGCACATACCTTGTACATGATACATGAGAATGATGCTAAATTTGCGTTTGATGAACATGTCTAAAAGAATTCGACAGGTTAAAACAAAGGTTAATGTCAGCGCCTATCATAGTTTCTCCAAATTGGACTCAACCCTTCGAGACTGAATGTGATGCAAGTGGGATCACACTTGGTATGGTTTTGGGATAGCGCAAAGAGAAGATACTTCATCCCATTTACTATGCCAGCAAAGCCGTTAATGTAGCATAAAATAATTACACTATCATCGAGCAGGAGTTACTTGCAGTGGTCTTTGCATTTGAGAAGTTCAGATCATATCTTTTGGGAACCAAAGGCATTATTCGCACTTACTATTCAACGTATAGGTACTTGATGGTGAAGAATGATGCAAGACCAAGATTGATTTGATGGGTACTTTTTCTCCAAGAGTTTGACTTAGAGGTGATTGGCAGAAAGGGGAAAGAGAACCAAGTTGCAACGACCTATCCAGACTTGAGGATGAGGCCATGGAAAAGTTCAACAATTGGGTGGAGATGGATGATTCAATCCTTGATGAGAGAGTATTGGTAGCATTTTCTGATTTGATACCATGATTCGTGGACTATGAGAACTATTTAGGTAGTAATGTTGTGCCACTAGACTTGGCTTTCGCCAGTGCCATATGTTTATATCTAATGTGAAGAAGTTGTTTTTTGGGATAAATTGTATTTGTTATTTTCTGTGCAGATAGGATTATTCGTTGTTTTGTTCCTGAGGTGGAGACGATGAGCATTTTGGAGGCCTATCATTCATCATTGGTCGGAGAGAATCATAGTGGAATCCGAATAGAGCAAACAATCTTACAGTGTGGCTGATATTCGCCAACTATGCACCAAGATTCCTATAATTACGCTAAGTTTTTCGATAAGTGCTAGAGAGAAGGTGATGTTTCCTCAAAGCATGAGTTCCTCTAAATCCTATTATGGTGATGGAGTTATATGACGTTTGGGGAATAGATTTCATGGGGTCGTTCGTCAGTTCTTATAGGAACAAGTATAGATTGGTTGCCGTGGAGTACGTCTCTAAATGGGTGGAAGCTTGGCACTTCCCAACAATGAAGTTAAAAGTGTTACAACATTTCTTAAAAGAAACATCTTCTCTCGTTTTGGCACTCCTCAGGAATTGATCATCGATAGATATTCCCAATATTTGCAGTAGGTTATACAAGGACCTCTTTGAGAAGTATGGGTTGAAACATAGAGTGGAAATTCTTTACCATCCACAGATGAGTGGTCAAGTTGAGGTTTCTAATAGGGATATTAAATAGATTCTAAGACTGTAAATGCAAACCCAATAGATTGGTCGCAAAGGCTTGATGATGCATTATAGGCATACCAGACATCATTCAAGACTACCATAGGTATGTCTCCGTACCAACTTATTTTTTGTAAAGCTTGTCATTTACCTATACAGATTGAGCACAAGGCGATGTGAGCACTCAAAAAGCTATATTTGGATTTGAGTGATGCAGCAAATTCATGACTGAGCCAACTCAATGAACTTGATGAGTTTTGTTTGAGGGCGTATGAGAGCTTAGTGCTATATAAGGAATGGATGAAGCTGCAACATGATTGTCATAATAAGCATCATCAGTTCACACTAGGAGACTTGGCGTTATTCTATAACTCAAGGTTGAAGTTTTTTCCTGGAAAACTCAAGTCCAAATGCGTAGGACACTTTAAAGTCACACATGTTTTCAACCATGGGGCTATTGAGTTAGAGAAGAAAAAATAGCATAAGGTCCATGGTGAATGGACAATGAATCAAACCATACTTTTGCAATGCTGATGAAGTGTAGACAGTAAACGTATGGATACTGGTGATGTATTAGTAACAAAGTAGTCAAAGTCGTGCCGCGACAATAATTCAAGGACTACTTTGGAGGCAACCTTGGATACTAGTTGTTATTTTTATGTATTTTTGTTAATTTTGAGTTTTGGACTTATAGGTAGTTTACTTTTCAACTTTTGGCTTTAGTTTTGCAGTCACATACTTGAAAATTATAGGGTAATAGTTTAGTTGTTGAGAATGTGCAAGAACAAGAACAAACAAGTGCAAAAACTAAGAAATGATGGTGTACGACTTGTTCCATGGGTTGTAGGTTATATCTCGACCCGTACACTGACTCGTAGGAGCATTTTCAGTTAGCAGAAATTTGTGCACATCAATCCACGAGTCAATTTTATGATCTATAGAAATGAACATGAGCCGTGAAAGGGGTTCATAGATCCCAAGTAAGTTTTTGAAAATTTGCCTAAGTGTGGGGTACTTAAGAGACCCAACCTACGAGTCATAAAACATTCTAAGACTCATAAGAGGAGTCGTACTATCAAGGCCCTGAAAATTTAGACTTTAAAACATTGAAATAAGTTTTCCGCTAATTTTCGACTATTGTCCACTATTTTGGCGAAGGCCTAGAGTTCCTCTTCTTCAATTCTTCATCCTTGTATTGGCTTGATTCTGGTATGTTCATCCCTTTCACTTTTTCTCATTTCTAAAAGTTTTGAGTAGGATTCCCAAGAAATTCTTCGATTTCTTCCAGAAACAGATGATTAATCATCTGCTTCTCACGTTCCGTGAATAGCCGGGACATTGAGGAATATCCAGAAAGGCATTTCGGGAATCGTGTTATTTTGGCACAAATCTTTTTGGTTCTTAAAAAGAAACAGTTCGAGAAGGTTCAATTGAAAGAGCCATAGTTAGTTGCTGTTTCTGGTTGTTTCTTCCTCGTTGTTGATACCGGCAAGCCCCAGCCATTGCAGAATCAAAAGTGGCCCTAGTTTACGGTCAGATGAATGAACCGCCGGGAGCTCGTATGAGAGTTGGCCTGTCCCTCGGTGTGGTCAGTACTCCATACTGTCGGGCAGCGAAGCTTACACTTGTTCACTAATTATGACGGTTCACGAGGGCCTCTTTCCTCCTCCCTTTTCTGCTCACCACTTGTGTCTTTCTTGGATATGCTCAGTCCGTGTATATATATGCTATGATGTGAAATCCAAGAGGGTCTGAATGCTACATTAAGAACATAAGCCAGATGACGGAACAGGAAGACTCAGGATGTAGAAGATCATAACATGAGTGATTCGGCAGAAAGGACGGTTTCAATATTTCCCATACGCAATCCTTTGTATAGATGTTGTGGCGGACGGACGCTAAGATGGAATAGGCCACGTTTCTGTGAAATATATACACGAATCGTTTCAGGATTATAACTAGAACCACCCCTTTTCTGGATCCACCTCACATCAATAACCCGACCGCTCGCTCCGAAAGAAAGTGACTTTCTTTATTTGCAAAGAAGCATATATGCCTGACTTTTCATCAGCAATGAAATTGAAAAGGGTAATTTAGTATGTTTCGGGCACCCTAAACTTGAGTGGAGCTTGTTCAAATTGAATACATTTCTTGAAATCCCTTTCTTTTTTGTGAATGATTGCCTCAGATTTATATTGAATGTTAACGTCTTTCTTGATTAATCAATATTGGGAATGGCTTTAATAGTGGTAAATCTTCTTATGTAATTGATGAAGAAAGTGCATATAATGTAGGGAAATAGGTATTATCATGAGTTGGGTGATGCCAAATGGCCTATGGACAAGCACAAAGACTTTTGTGATCTATGTGGCTTTCGTTTAAATTGGGTAGTGGAGGAAATATATTTTTATGTTATTGGACTTATTTGGTATATGAGAGGTAGAGTGGTTAGTTGCTTATGTATGTGTTTTGGTTGAATTGGAATGTGTGAATTGCATGTTCTAATTATTTACCTTGGTTTGAGTTGCCACTGCTTCGATGCAAAATGATTTTGCTTACCCTCTTGCTATGAATCATTCATTGTGCATACATAATCATTTATTTTTCATTGACTGGGACTTAGCTGAAATTTTAGTCGTATAATGATTTAATGGAATCAAATTGTTGACCTAGGCAGTCAGTTGCTGCTTTCAAAAGTATTGGAGTATTTTGTGGCCCATGGTTTAATCCACGGACCATAGTTGCCCCTCCTAAGTTGAGATCAGCATTTTTGATTTTTCAAAAGATGCCAAACGAACCTATTAATTTCAAATTATTTGTCCCTTGTCCTATTTCAAACCTTTCTTGGCGCCCTGTTCAAACCTTTAAGCTAATTGCCTTTTGTCTTTCACATTCTCTTTCTTTTCAGTTCATTATTTTAGGCATTTTTCTCACACCCATGGCACATTTTCCCCCTTTTTCATGTATCACTAGTTTCTATCCCCATTCAGTGTGGTTTTCCTTGTAGTAGCCACTACCAACTTAGGATTTTGGCCAGCGTTGAGGTGCATAATATCAAACCAATGAACTAGAGCCACTTTTGGTAGCAACCTTTAACTTACGCTTTTTGCCTGAGTCAACGTGCGCAATATCCAAGAGAGGACTAGTGCCAAATTCAGGATTTTACATTCAAAAAGGGCTTGGTTACTTATGTGTTTTCAAAGAAAAAGTTACATGTAAAGCTCAGATATTGGGACAAAAGTATACATACATCAAGCCTTTGGTTGGTTATTTAGGCTAAGTAGGCAAATATGAAGTACATCCTAAGATCCTTTCTTTGCCAATTAACCTACAGTATTAGTCAGAGTAAGAGGGCAAGTTCTAAATTGAAATACATTATAAGAATTTCGCCAAGAAGCTCACACATACTAGGCACTGATTACACTATCAACACAGACTCTGAGATTATGCATCAGCATTAAACCTCAACTTATCAGAACAAACACTGTCAATCACTGATTACACATCATTGTTATCAAAACTACCTAACACAAAAATTATGATGGGCATCATATTTAACAAACTATAATAATGCCATAGACTTTAGTACAGTATGCTACTAATACTACTTACACATCTTAAACATGCCATTTCGACTGAAAATAAATATCCTCAGGGAAAAGAAAATAGGCAAGAAAACCCCTCGTACTCAACATTTGGGATAGTTATATGCCACGGTTACTCAGACTTCCCCACAACCTATAGTTAATTACACCTCATCAAAATAGCTTTGCATTATCCTCAATACAAAAAAAATATAGCTAAAGCAAAGTATAAGGGTAAAAAAACATACCTAGGCACCTAAGTGTCGGCCTCCATCTTAGGTGGCATCCCAAGCAGCGCATAATTTATTATCACGACACGACTTAGATAACCTGGCTACTCAAACTTCACCAAGTGCCCAAACTTCCATCTTCAGATCAACGGGCCTCTTCATAGACTGACAAATATTGAAGATGACTTCTTCATCATTCAATTGAAACTTGAGTTGACTTGATTGCATATCCACTAGTGTTAACCCAGTGGTTAGGAAGGGTTTTTCCAAGATGATGGGGACTTAAAAGTCAACTTCACAATCTAGGATCACGAAGTCTGCAGGGAATATGATTTTTTCCACTTTGACGAGAACAACATATGATATTCCTACAAGCTTCTTCACCATCAAGTTAGCCATCAACAACAACCTGCTTATTGGATTAGGGGCTCCCAAGTCTAACTTCTTGAATATTGCAAGAGGCATTAGATTGATGCTAGCGCCTAGGTCACACATTGCCTTTGCAAATTCCATATATCTAACGGTGTAGCGTATGGTGAATGCTCCGGGATCTTTTTTCTACTGCACCCAGGACCTTGTTGCTATCCCACTATAATGTTGAAGCGCTTGAGTGAGTTCTTGGATCACGATCCTCTTTTTCATCACCATGTCCTTCATAAACTTCGCATACCTGGACATTATCTTCAATGCCTGAATGAGAGGGATGTTGATGGAAAGCTACTTCAACATGGAGATGCAGTACTGAAACATACTTTCCTCCTCCCTTTTAAGTCTTTGAGGGAAAACAAGGGGAGGTCTAGGCATTGGTTTCAATTTTGGTGGCATCACTATATCATCTCTCATCCTATCCTTGGCATTAGCATCTTCAATCTCTACATCCTCGTTTTCTGCCATCTCCTCATGAACCTCATCATTATCATCTGCAATTGGTGGGCCAATAAACTATTTGCCACCATGTGCCATCGCTGTCATACACTACGCTTCATTCTTTAGATTCTGTACTATTTTTCTTGGCAATGTACCCCTTCTGATGCTGGTTCAACTGAGTCAACATTTGATCAAATTGTTGCTCCAGCTGATTGATAGCAACGGAATGAGATACGATCTTCTAATTAGTGCTGGAGATGTCAAATTTCATCATTTGTATGGTCTCATCCTAAGCGTCAGCCTTCTTCAACAAGTCGGCGGAATATTTGCTTAATTTGCATAGTACCAGCCCAGTGTCACGATTGTGTGGTGGTACATACGAACCATTTCTTTAACCATCTCTGCTTCCCAAATCAATGTTTCCATCCAAGCCCCTGTTCCTGTCATAATAGCCACCTCAGTTGGTATCTCTAAAAGTACCATCTCTATTAAAGTTCTGACCTTGGCGCCAATAGTCCTGATTGAACCCTTTGGTGTTGGTCTGGAAATTCCCCATCTGATAAGTGACAAAGAAAGTGTCCTCTTCGTAGTAGGGCTCCTCATACATGGGTTCTCGTAGAGGCTGATGATTGACTATATTCACGCGCTTCTGATTTTCCTTCATCAACAACCCCACATTAGTACTGATCCGAGCTAGCTCTTGCATCATCTCCTCATTTATTTTCGTATGCTTAGAGTTTGTACTAACTGAGAATGAGCTTTTAGTCATTGACTTATCTCTCATCCCCTATGAACGGTTTGTGTTTGCCACCTTCTCCAACCATTTAGTTACCACTGGAAAAGTGCAGTCAAAGAACAAGACTCCCATGATAGTGTAAGCAGCAACTTGGTCATTTTCATCTAAGGCATCATCAACGATCTTGTGGTCAAGGACACTTCTCTGGCATCTTGTAAACCTCTCCCACATGGTGTTGATCGAATCACTAGGCAACAGCTTTAAGTTATTGATCTGATCCTTCAACTTCAGCTTCTTCGACATAGGAAAGAACGTCCTGAAAAAGGCATTTTGTATTTCGGCCCAAGTGGTGATTTCACTTTTTAGGAGCTTGGATAACCATAGTGTCTCTTCTCCTCTTAGAGAAAATCGGAAGAGATGGAGGCAATGACATCCATGCATAGATTTTTACTCCTCATCATACTCTTGTAGATGAAGATGAGGTTATGTAGATGGTTATAAGGATCCTCTAATGGTAAGACCACGAACAGCCCTCTATTCTACAACATTTGAAATAACCTACTCGATACAACAAATTTTGTATCACCCAGTAAAAGGAATAACACAATAGCTCCGATGACATCCACCACCATATGGTGAAGCCTGTATTGATTTTATATGTTATTGGCAGCTTGAAGATCCTGGGGTGGTTGATTCACGTCCTCAAGTGCTGGTGGGTCATTATTATTCTTATTTGGTTCTGCATTTACGTCATTATTTGCAGCATTATTCGCATTGTTTTGGGCTATTCCTCTTAGTATTTTCTAGATTTTGGAGTGAAACAGAGTCAAGAAATTACCTCGACTATGAGTGTTGTGCGTACACTACACCTTTAAGCTGAAACAAAACATAAATAGCAAAAAATATTAAACCAAGAAAATAAGGATTAATTAACAAATTACCCAAATTAAACCAGTTTAAAAGCCGTATTCCCCAGCAATGACGCAAAAATTTTGATGCTGCCCAATCTATACCTCTCTTGTAAAAATATATAACCTAACCAAGGTTAGGGTCGAATCCACAGCGAATATAGTCTAGACCTAGAGTAATTATGAGAAATTTAGATGAATTAACCTACATATCTCCCGAAAGGAGGGGGATTGAAATTGTAGTAAATAAACCTAAACTAGAAGCAAGTGTTGTGAAATCAGAGAGGGAATTAACTAAGGTATTGTATCCCCCATGAGTTCCTAACATAGTATAGACAGATAATCGTAATCCTTTGTAGTGTGTAGCATGCGGAACTGGTAAGTTCCATTTACCAAACCCTTTGATCAAGGGGAGAGGTAAATCTCATTATGTTATTTGATCCATCCCCATAGTGGGAAATTACTAACCCTTACCTTTTGTTCCAATACAACTGCCCCTTGATCTGGTTAGGTTTATTAGACAAGAGGGATCACATAGAATCCTGTTAATTATTCCCTTATCCCATTCAGTACAACCTTGATCCAGCAAGAAATGATTAGGCGAGTTCTAACGTTGGCCTCTGTTGAAAAGCATACTAAACAAAGGGATTAATCAGTAAATGCATGCACTCTTCCCAAGAAATACGAATCATCAAATTTTACCTTATAAGTTCTTCATTGTTCCCACAAGCCTAGTTGTGGACTTTGCTATGCATGATCATTGTAGATGAGAAAATCATGTTATGGAATAGCATAATTAAACACATACAATGATGAATTTAAGAACAAGAAATCCAAAGTTGTCTGCAAGAAATCACAATGTTATAATCTCAATGTAATAATCACAAAATATGAGTTCTTGAAGTGTTTCTTTCCACTCTCATGTTTCTCCTAACTAAAAAGACCTAAAAAAGCCTATTTATCAAAAGTAAAATACAAATCCAAAACAAAATAAGAAAACATGGATTTGGTGGCTTTTATGGACAAAGTTACCGGCTGTATGTGAAACTATGGCCCGTACTTGGGCTTCGAGCTTTGCACTTTCCAAAAACAGACTTCAACTTACGAAACCATCTTATGGGCCGTCTTTTGACTTACAACCTATAGAGGGTTTCGTCAGCTAACTTCTCTAAAACTCTTTAAAATCTTGATCCTCCATGTACGACCTTATCCACGACTTGTGAAGAAATCTATCGCTCGTCTTACAATTCATGGATGCAACATCTAAAACTTGTCCCTTCACTATATCTGACTAACGAAACTAACTTACGGCCCGTGGAATCAACCACGACCCGGAGAGGTGTCCGTAAATCACCAAAAACTTCAATTCTGTAGATATTTGCCAAAAATCATACTAAATCCTATAATCTTGCTAAATCAACATAAAAGCACATCAAACCCACTATCATCGCTTTGAGTACACACAAAATTCTAAGTTTTAAGCATCAAAATTATTGTATTTGAGCAGCAAATCAATGATCATAGTCCTAAAAAAATCTAGGATAAAATTAGAATAGAGTTGGAAAAGATGAAATTCCCCATAATTAAATAGATAAATTTAAGCACGAGACCCCATCTACAAATCTTGGTTAAGTCTACTCTCATTGACGGGCCCTTTTGTGGAACTTGGAAATTCTACGACTGGGTCTATGACCAATAAACTATGATTCGTAGACCCCATTTATGAGTCATAAGATGGCCTCCTCCTATCGATAGGATGAAGATTCAAAGACTTTAAATTTTTAGTCTAGGGACTATGAAACACCAACCACGAGTTATTACTTGAACTACAAGTCGTAGACCCTATCTATAGAATACAGTGACTCATCATAGGGTTGTTCTATGATACCTAGTCTATAACACATAGAGTGTTCTACAGCACATGGACTAGTTCTGTCAAGATCAAGGGACACGTTCGCCCTTCAGAAACTCACCAACAAAACCCCAATCTAGTATTTATTGATTGATCTATGAGCCATAGAATTGGTTCATGCATTGAGCCTTAAAAACTCAAATTTTTTACTACAAGAAAAAAGGTCTTTAACGAGGGAAAAATCGGTCTTTAAAAGTATAAATCTGGTCATTAATAGTCAATAACGACCGATAAAAATCCCGTCGTCACCGGTCTTTAGTAGCTCTCTCGCTAAAAGTTAATGAACGGATCAAATCTCGTCGTAAAAATTTAACGATCGGATTAAATTTGGTCGTTAAAAAAGCTTTAACGACGACAAAAATCCGGTCGTTATAACTTTTTTCTAGCAACCAAAATTTCCTTCACTAATTGAAATTCTAGTTATTAAAAAAAAAAAGACAAGTCTGGTACACTTCCCAGGAAGGGTCTAAACACAAGGATCTATTGTACAGTAGCCTTACCTTGCATTTATGAAAGATGATGTTACTAAGGTTTGAACCCATGACCTTCTGGTCACATAATAACATCTTTACCAGTTACTCCGAGGCTCCCTTCAGTTCTAGTTATTAAAACTTTAATTATAACCACAAATCAAATCAGCAAAAGTGCAAACTGCGTATGGATTTACACACACAAACATACAATTATATGCACATACGAAAACATACAAATTTATTATATTCATATAAAATTTCATAATTCACTACAAAAATGATATTGCGTAAAGTTACAAAAATATAGACATACTTATTTATATAATATTGTATTTTTAACTCTTAATAAAAGAAAAACAAGAATATCTTTAAATAATTTTAGAAATATGAAATGCATTCTTCCTGTGGTTCAAAATTTTCTGTCGCTTATACTTCTTTACACTTTTTCTAAGGCTGAGTTCTTCAAACTGTTTGACCTGTCAAAACACAAGTATAAAAACATCATGTAAAGTTATTAATAATACTTCTAATAACTATTATCTTCCTTTTTGTTTTTCGTAAAATTAAAGATTGACCACAATGAAATATAAAATTTGTTTCTGTTCTCACAACCAAATAAAAAGAAAGTTGGGCTTCCTAGTTCTAGACATAAAATTGTTTGTTTTGTATTTTGTACCTTAAGTTATTGACTTTTTACACATTGCTTCATGGATAAAACCCCCAACTTCTTTTAGTTTCACTATTTATTCTAATGGTATTCACCTAATATAAATAATTCAATAAAATAATTATGAGATACAAATCAATTATATCATCTTAAATATTAAATAATAAAAAAATCATGATTTCTTAATTAACTAGTTGTTGATTATATGTCATGTAAAGCTTTTTAAATTTTCTGTTAGTAAAATTTCATGTTATAATTTTCTAACTCAAACGAATGATTTTTCTTTGTATACACCTGTTGGTTTCACAACAAATAATGAAAAAAAATTGGCACAACATATAATTTTTTTATTGGAAGAAACATTGTTACTGGATACTGATTCTTAAGTTTATTGATCGAAGTAATTTGCAAGTAGAGAAACATCTTTCCTCTTGAAAAAATTACTTACGACCAAATTTATATAACTTTTCTACATTAAATTAATCTCATAACCTCATAATTATATCTTTAATATTATTACTTTTATTGTTAATTTTTTGTTTCATTACAATTTATTGTTTTGACCTACTTCATCTTGCATCTTTAAAAATGTCAAGTAAAGATGAATAAATTGTCTCTCAAAATAAAAACATATATTGAAACTATATCAACAAAATATTTAAGTAAAAAGCAAATATGTCAAAATGATTGTAATTAAATACTTTTATAATATTTCAAAATTTTATATAATTGACCATAATAAAAATGATAGATAGAGTTATTAGAAAATAATACATTAATATTTTTTTCTTTTTATTAAACTTTTTTAAAATAAGCAAAATTATAAAAGATAGAGGATTTTTATCACAATGATTAACAAAACACCACTTGTTATACTTATAACATGATTTGGTCTGATATCATTACTATCATATTAGTTAAACATATTTTGAAACTAACTAAAATGTTTTAACGATGGGGTGTTATGCTTTTTAACAATCAAATTTGTCCCTTCATCAATGTTAAATTAAAATTCATTTTTAATAACCGAAAAAAGATTTGGTCACTATTGGTGTATTTATAACAATCGAAAAAAAATTGATCACTATAAGTGTATTTATAAAGACCTTTAAATAATATGGTCGCTATAAGTATATTTATAATGACCGGAAAACAATTTGGACAGTGTAAGTATATTTATAACGACCGGAAAAAAATTTAATCACTATAAATATATTTATAACGACAGGAAAAAAATTTGGTCACTATAAATGTATTTATAACGACCGAAAAAGAATTTGGTCACTATAAGCGTATTTAAAACGACCAGATTCATTTCTCGTCGTTAAGAAATGGTCGTTAAAAGTCTTTTTTTCTTGTAGAATTTGTTCTTTGTTTGAAGCCAACCGCGAGACCCTATCTACGGGATATAAAATCTTCTATGGCCTGTAGAAGTGCTTTCATGGTCATTGGCAGTGATACATCTCTCAAATTATTTTTCCTATAATTTCAAGGCGACTCAAGATGGGATATTTTTGTGGGTTTTACAAACTAATGGTAACATGATCATAGAGAAACACATGGAACCCTGAAATTGGTCGAATAAACCATCTGTTCAGGGATGAGGACATATATTCTTAGTGGTGACCTTGTTAAATTTATAGTACTCAGTACACACTCTGAGGGAACCGTCTTTCCTCTACACATATATATAGGAGTTCCCAAAGGTGAGATACTCATCCTAATGAGTCTCACGTCGAAAATATCTTTCAACTACTCTTACAACTCTTTTAATATGGTTCGATCCATTCTACATGGAAGAATAAAAATGGGATGCATATTGGAAAGAATATCAATTTGAAAGTATATCCCTCCATTAGGAGGAACTCCATCTAAATTGTCATGAAATACTTTCGGAAACTTATTGACAATAGGAGTATATTGAAGGGGTAGCAACTCCACACCCACATCCTTAACTCAAGTTATATGGTAGATGCACCATTTCGAAATAAACTTTTTGGGCCCTATGGTATGAATTAAATGACCCTTAGGCACTATTAGACTGTCCTTCCACTCTACATTGAAACTTGATTTTTTGAGTTCTACAATTAGTAGCAACATAACAAGCATAAAACCAGTCAATGACTAGAATCACATTGAAGCCAATCATGTTGACCTCAAATAATGTCATCCATAGTGTTGTTGTGGTAGATAGAAAATATGCAATCCCTATAAACGTATTCAATAAGAATGGACTCACCAATAGGAGTGGAAAACTAAAAGCCACATAAAGGCATTCGAGGAGGATCCAAAACATAATAGCTATATACAAAGTTGCATTCAGATCAAGTACAACATAGGCATAAAATGAAAAGTTCCAAAGCATATCAATGACAACTTATTGTGACTTTTCTTGGTCTTATACACTATCCATAGCATACAAATGATTTGAACCTCCGTTTTTCCCCAAAGTAGCACCGGTTTAGGATACACGAATCGAGGTACTACAGAGAATGAATAAGCATTATTATCCCCATCACCTTGTCTCCTTATCAGGTAGTCTCTCTAGGAATAACCCATCTGACCATACTTGTTACAATCTTTTGTGGTTATTCGTTACTACACACGAGGAATTATACATTACTTCCCACATTGTAGCTTTCCTTTAGAAGCTTAGGACACACATCCTTAGGAATGAGAACCCTAACCTTTAAAGTACCAAATACTTTGTGACCTTTTATCATATCACTATTTCGTGAAGGTGCACTTGCTAAATGATAGTGCATTGCCGGAACACCTCTTTTGAAAGAAATATCTGTTAATATTGCCTTGTTTTTACCAATTAGACTCATACACAATTGACTAGTCCTTCTTGCTCAAGTGCTCCTCTCTACCCATTTTATTATCCTTCTTTACATGTTGGGCATACACCATAAGTCCGGAAATATCCATGTTTGAAATCAAAAGTCTGTGTTTCTTTCCTTCTTCACATGCTTTGACAACCCAAAGACTTTCATCCTCATCTTGGACCTCATATCTAGGACCATCTTAGGAGTATATCTAGATAGTTGAATGAACTTCAGGTTGTATTCCTTCATTGTCAACACCTTTTGCTTCGGATTGGCAAATTCATCCACCTTCACCTTCTTCAACTCTTTAGAAAATAAGTGGTCAAGGAATAAACTCTCAAACTGATCCTAAATAGTAGGCTAAATATCCTGACCATAACTCTTGTTTCATTGATTTACAAGACATTTGCAACATCTTTGAGCTTATAGGAATCAAGGTCAACTCTATCAATCTATGTAGCATGCACAACCTACAAAATCTTCCATATCTCATTAATAAAATTCTTGTGATCCTTTTCAACCTTAGACCCTTTGAAGACTAGTGGACTCATTCTTAATAGGTCTTTATACTGCTTAGCAGTTGATCATTCTTGAGAACTAGACCTAGGGTCAAGAGTTCTCTAGTGCCCCGACTAGAAAACTATTAACTGGCTGAACATGGCTAAAGCTTCACTAAACTCTTGACTCAAAAGTAGAATCAAGCTAAATTGTAGATGCCCTTGGAACTTTCTAAACTCTAGTATTAGTAGGTTATGTTGTATGTGGGACTCCTTGAGTCCCATTCTCTTTCTCAGGCTTAGTTGCATGTCCTTATTATTTGTCAACATTACAAACTATGACAGCACAAATGCAAATGGCATTTGAGTGGTGACGTTATTCCTCCGGTTGACTATGCATTTTTGTTGCTTAATCCAAAAATGCGTAAATGAATAGTTAGAAGGGAACTTTTATAAAGTACTCCATTTCACAAATTTAAAGTATGAAAGAAGTGAAATAATTACTAATGTCCTATATAGCATCCTTATATATATGTGACATGATCCACACTAATAAGAAGGACTCTACTAGACATGACTTCGTAGACTCCCTTGGACTCTTGAACTTTGCACTTGATATCATGTTTGTTACACCCCAAGCATATACCTTATAATGTTCAAACATATTCCTTTAATAGAATGTTGATGATCTTTAGTAATATATTTACACAAATAAGAGTCGGGGCCGATCCCATTGAGAATAAGTTTAAACAACTCTACTAGCTATCCTATCTTAGTCATTGTACTATTTCGAGAAAACAAATAATGCAAAAAGTAAAAATGGGGGTTTAGTATTAACTATGAAGAATTAATTTAGCAACGGTGATACCGTTCATTATAATACATGTAAAATCTAGCGAGTTAGATAAAATCTAGCTCAACTCCGTATCCTTCATACATATATTTTATTCATCTCCTCCCAATCTTAGAATATATGCATTATTAACCCTTGCTATTAATCTTACAGTTCTATCTCTTTCGAGCTCAAGTAACTTAGATGAAGGTTGATTCTTTGAATTTCTATTATGATTATCAATACCTAATCACCACCTCCCTATCGCATATCACAAGCCAAGATAGGCCCTGGTTTTACAAGGTTAATAAGATCTCCGAAGGAACCCAAAACTAGCCTTCTTATCATATCATAAGCATACAAGGTAAGCTGAGGATAAATATAATATAGACTGAAGCATATGAGTCATATGAGACACATAAGGCATAAAAAGTGCAAGTCTGAAAGAAATACATAATGTCCGAAAATGCCTCTACATTATGAAATGGACACGGGCTCAGACATATATCCCAAGTTCACCCTTAGCTAACATAAATGATAGTCTCATCATAATAATCTTAAAGAAATAATTAGTAGGATATGTCCATAATGCATGGGAACTCACCTAATCTGGATCTTCAAGTAGCCTAGATCTAGCCACCAAGATGAGGAGGATTGTCACTTGCACCTACATCATGACATAATGTAGGCATAAACTGTGCGTTAGTATAGTTAAATGTACTAGGTCTGTGTGTATGCAATACAATATGGATACATAGTAATAACGTGCATAACAATGATACATGAACAAGGGCATATACATAAAAAACTAAGGTGACAAAAAGATTATCATACCAAGATGCCATGAGTAACAAGACACATGAATGCCATAGTACATAACATATGTGGGAATGTCATTGTTACCGACAATATGACCACATGAATCATAACATTGAATCCCGATGTTGCATTTATATCTGAGAAAGAGTAGCCTACATGCCAAGGTAGGCTATACCCCACCTGGTGGATCATAAAACATAATGCTATATATGGATATACTAGCTACATGAATGACCATCCCTATGTTAAAAGGTGGTCCTTTACCTATGGTAGAATGTAACTATAAGGAAAATAGGTTTTATATAAGGACGCTTAGGGATAATCACCCACCTCAAGTTTGATTTGGTGCTTAGTGAAATATCCTAGGAAATAGATATACATATAGATAGGAATACGTGTCATCAATCATCATAAATCATCACACTTAAGCCCATAGGGTAAACAATAGTTCAAGCAATACTTGCATGCATAGGAATATCTCGTTTCATAACTTTTGTAAGTGGAAAGTTGTAGCTATACTCATCAATACATAGTAACTTATATATGATGGTGTATTCACACCCTTTATTAATCATAATCATAACATAGTCTCATTCAAGAACTTTGTACATGCACGTTTATGTGATGAGAGATAAAAGTATGGTATGGGTAAATAAGCATCAAGTTCAAAATCATGAGAATTGAGTAAATACATGTATGATCCTTGAACTAAAGAATATTTGAATCATGATTGAGGTTATCCATGTATGTTTTTCACAATAATCATAACATAATTGAAGAAACCTCATGTAAATAATGTAAATCATGTAACTCAAGTATAATTGGAGTAATTCATGCATATTTCATACTATAAGAAAAACTCATATTGGAATATCATCATTTAAACACCGTATCATGAACACCCTAATTTGATCATGATTGAAAATATATGAATTAGTATGAAATTAATTTAGGCTCCATTATTTGAAGGTAGTCATGAATGAATCTCACTTGAGATAGGGTGAATTTAAATACTTTGAGGTGAAATTTTACTTGACTAAAGAGTTCTTTACTTGAGATTGAATGAGGATTTGAGAGTGTTTTGGAAAAGTGACATTGTGAAGCTAAGTGTTATCAGTGGATGCAAGTCATTAGGATAGGTTAGAATACACTTAGGAGGGTATTACAGACTAAATTTGTCCATAAAGAGGTTAGAAATTAGCCAAAGGACCATATAACATTTACACCATGCTTGAAAATTTGAAGGATCTGCTTATGGGTTGTTGAGCCGAGGGTTCCTGGGAAATAACCTCTCTATTTCTATATATGAGGTAGTGGGAAGGTCTGCCATACATTCTACCCTCCCAAGACCCCACTTGTGGGATTCAACAGGGTGTGCTGTTGTTGAAAAGTCAATGGAGTGCACTGCACAGCCCAACCCTATAGACTATAGTGTGCACCATGAAACGTGGTAGGGTCTATGGTGTTCATACTTTAATGCTCCACATGACCCTCCATGGACCGTGATGGGTTCCAGGAGCCATGGAGGGTTCTGTGATAAACCCTTCACAAATTAGCCGCTGGACATGTAAGGACCCAGACCTTGTATGGCTTTAATGGTGTATGGATTTTTGTTCCGGAATGTTTTTGAGCATGGTGACACCTTATGGACACCTCCATGGGCCATGTGGAGAAGCCCTGAGGTGCCCCTTTCACTTGTATGTAGAGTGTTGGCCTTAACTTTGGAGTACAAGACTAACGCTTGCACCACATGAACCCCACACGGTCTATATGGCACTTTATGGGTGTTTGGTGGCTTGTGTGAGTAGCCTTGGCCTTGAAAACCATATTTTGGTCAAGGCACTTTACACATGAACCTCATATGGTCTTTATAACTCTTCACAGGCCATATAGCCCTCCGTATGAGCGTTGGTGTGAAAGTTTTCTCATTATGGAATCACCGTCTCAGAACTTTATTAGTGAAGATTTTTTTCTAAGTGATGCACCACGGAAGGCCACACCATCTGTGTGCCTTGGGATGATCCATATGACCTTCATATAGGACCATTGGCAAGATTTTTTCCTCTGTGTTATTAATAGCGTACTTGTAATTTTAGCTACTCCTAAGGGAACTTTGGGACTTTCTATCCTATCTTATAACATTTAAATGACCTATACTCTTCTATTCTCATTCAAATTCTTTCCACACTTAGAATTTATTTAAACTCTCTCATAAGAACTCCTCCCAAGTGAACTAGGAAGGCTTGCTTGGAGCTTAAGGTAAAAGGCCTCTTCTTTATCAAATTCTTCTTGTTTTTGCTTGGTTAGTTAAGGTATGTGGGATTGATTCATACTACCTTTCGACCATGAAGACCCAAACTCTTTTCACTTGATTTTCATGAAATTGAGCTTACTTTAAGTATGGGTTTTAAAGATTATTGTTCACTTGATTCATTGAGATATGGGATATTTTTTATTTTTGATTTTAAAGTAATTTAAGCCCTAATATGTTGAATTGAGTTAATTTCATACAAATTTGAATATGCATGTTCCCTTTAAAGTGTGATTTAAGCATGTGAAATCTAAATTGCGATTTTAAAGGTGAATTTACTTATGGACTTACTTGAATTTGTTATCATAATGTTTATTTAAGTATGAGTAACTATTGCTTACGCTATTCTCATATCATTCATGGCATATGCATGCATGAACTATGGATTTCATGAAGTTAATGATGTGAGCTATGTCCCTATTATGATGATGTCTATGTTTTCAAACAAAGCATGGGTATGACAAGATTGTGATAACATAATGTCTGTGATTTGACTCTTTGAGCAATGATGGGTGATTTACGCCAAATGCATAAGTATAAAGGATCTATTCCTATGCATGAAAGTACGACATGAAGTTTAATTTGGTTTTTCAGTGCAAGAATGCATGATTATGAAGTATGTTTGGCTTTCGCTTTTAGGCCTAAGTATGAATGATAATGGAATATGATGCATGTAAATGGTTTTAAAGACTTATGCCTTTTTCACAAGAATGTATATGTATATGTATTCCTGTGGGATGATGACATAGCATCACATGAGGTTGGAAGTAGATAGGTCTATCCCAAGGGTCCTTACTGCTTTCTCTTGAACTATGTGCCTAACATAGATTTATGTTTACTCCCCTTCGAGGATGATAAATGTTAATGGATCTACCTTTGGAAAGTAGGTCACCTCTTTATTGTTGTGGGGAATACGATGAAGTTCCAAGTTATAGCTCGCTTGGTCTTATGTCGGTTAAGGTCCCATCCCCGTTATATGCAAAGTATTTTTAACATTCATGCATCATGTACAGCATGGCATATTCATATATCATTCATTCTTATATGCTTCTTTCTTAATGTGACCTTGTAATCTAACATTGAATTCAGGTTTAATGAGTTCATATACATTGCATTCCAGCATACTTAGTATATTCTAACATACTAACACATACATTTTTCATACATTATCTAACCATGTAGGGACCGGAGACTATATCCATCCATTATTTGACGGCTAGTTCGTATTTTAGAAAGCTGTTGTAGTGAGTCCTATCATTCAAGGACAACCCATCATCCATCTACCTTAACTTACTTCTGCTTTTGTTATATTTACATTCAGGGGGAACACGGGACATGCCTTGGCCCTCGTCCTATTCTATGACTAGAGGCATTGTTGGACGTCTTGTAGACTCTTTTAAAGGTATATGTTATGTTATGCTAGTTGGAGAATATGGTTATGGCTAACTATTGGATATGGTTATTATGATGATTTTTCATGATATGATATGGATATATGGAAAGTCTTAACTCCCAATCTACGCCCATAAAGTGAGTCAAGCTTGCCCGCCCCTTAGTCTCTATATGTTATGTGCTATGTGTATCCATGTAAATCCTCATCCCTATGATATCCCTATAGTGTGAGTCTTACTTTTCTATCCCTTAGAACTATATGTTTATTACTTCATTATGCACTTCCGAACCGATGATGTGAATACAGATACTTTAAGGCTTGTTTGGGGACTCTCGGCGTCCTATACGCCATGTCACTCTTAGACCTAAGCTCCAGGTCATGACAGGACAACCCCAACAAAAAGTTAAGGTAGAGTTTGAATCACCCTTTATGGGCCATGGTGTGCACCTCCCTTTCATGGAGGATGTCTGGAAAAAAAGGTTTTGGATCATATTTTAAAGCCTCGTGTCAGTCTTACGAAGGTTGGGTCCTTACATTGTCTCCCTCTTGCGGTCATTCATCCTCGAATAGAGAAGAATTAGCTGGAATAAAGCAAAATGAATCTCAAAAATGCAATCATGAATGCAAAATGCAAGTCTAATATCAAAATCATGAAATCTTCAAATCTTTGCAAAAAAATATCATTTGAAAATCAGTTTCATGAGCATGCATGCGTGTTATGTCATAAGAATATGAAAATGAAAGAATTCAGGCCATTTTAAAATGTAGAATCTATTAACATAAGATTGAGTAGAAGGGAATAGATAAGGGTATTGTCCAATCATATCCTATTCCGCCTCCCATGTAGGACTCTCAACATGTTGGTTTCTCCGAAGGATTTTAAATGATGAAACATCATTTTTATGAATCAACCTACTTGTCAAAAACCTTAATCAGGACTTCTTCATAAGTAAAGTTTTCCTCAACCTCAACACCTTCCAAAAGCAAAATAGTACTTAGATCACCAATGCACTCCCACAACATCGAAACATGAAACACTATATGAAAAGAACTTATATCTAAGGGGATGTCAAAACTCTAGGCTACCTTACCAATCCATTCCAATACCTCATAAGGCCCTTCTTACCAAACTACATCGCACCCTTCATGGGTGAAACCTTCATATATATGGAGCTTAAGATCTCTCCTCCTAACAATAGAATATGCTACTTTTGATGGATTTGACCCCTTTTCAACTTCTGCCTTATTAGATTTACCTTTTCCATGGCATCCAACACCAAATTCAGGCAAATCAAAGCCATCTCACCAATTTCAAACCAACCCGCCAAGGATCTACATCTCCTTCCGTACAAAGCTTCAAATGGTGCCATCTCAATGCTATCATAGTAATTGTAGTTGTAGGAAAACTCAACAAATTGTAAAAAAATCATCCTGATTTCCCTTAAACTCCAACACACAAGCCCTCCACATGTCTTCTAAGAATTGAATAGTCCTTTTGGAAATACATAGAGATAAAGTGAGGAAATGATCATCAAACAATGATTCGATAAGTCTCATGATTCATGAATACTATAGTACATCACATATGTTTGAATATCATCGTAACCAACATTAAGATCATGCGAACTATGATATGAAATCTTAATGTTGTATTTACATGGAAGAAAGAGTAACCTACTCACCAAAGTAGGCTATATCCCACTTGATAGGCCATGAATTATAATGCTATAAGTGGATCCACTAGCGACATGAATACGTAGCCTCTACTAAAAGGTAGTACGTAGTTATAAGACAAACATGTTTTATATAAAGATCCATAAATATAGTCCCTCACATCAGGTCGCATTCAGTGGTAAGTCAAACATCCCACAAAATAGATATATGTATAGATAGGAATGCTTGGCATAAATAACAAAGTCATTATAAATCATCATACTTAAGCCCATAGGATATTCCAAAATATACTTGCATGCATAGGAATAAATCATTTCATAACTTGTGTAAGTGGAAGGTTGTACCTATCTTCATCAATACACAGTAACTTATACATGATGGTATATACATACCCTTTCCTGATCATAGTCATAACATAGTCTCATTTATAATGTCATTCAAAAGCTTAGTACATACATGATCATGTGATTAGAGACAAGAGTATAGAACGGGTACATAAGCATCAACTTCAAAATCATTAGAATTGAGTTAATACCTACATAATCCTTCAATTGAAGAACATATAAATCATAATCAAAGTTAACCATGCATGGCCTCCACAATCATAATAGCATAATTGAAGAAATCTCATCTAAATCATATAATCAGGTAGATTGGGAGTAATTCATGGGTATTTTATAGGATTTAAAAGTGTTTTAGAGGAATGATCTACGTCACGACTAAAGCCTAGGGCCTTGGTGTGACACGACAAATGGGAACCCGAAGGGGACCTCAAACAAGCCTCTTAAGCATGCATGGCACATCCTTGGTTGCGAAATCATAATCAAAAAATAAAGTAAGTAATTTCTAGGGGAAGCAGGACTTTGACTCAAGCTCTAGGGATGATATAGGGAGGAGCATTAGCAGGAACATATAGCAAATATTGACTAACAGGCAGGTAATTGTGACTCACGCTATGAGGCAAAAGGGACTTAGGACTTCTATCATATAATCAACGTTCAACAACACAACAAGGGAATAAGGACTAAGGGAAGTCTTCCATCATAGGAATAATAGGAGTCAAGCTATACATACATATCCATATACAACAATACCTCGAAATAAGTTGAACTGGGGGCCAAGGCAATTCTCGGGCTCACCCTTAAAAGATCAATATCCATAAATTGACAAGTCTTAACAAAGCATGAAAGTAAGTAGATATTTTCCCCAAAGTGGAGGACTCACAAATAGAAGTCCTTAATCAACTCGTCTAGCCACGTGGAGGAGGAGGATGAATACGAGTTGCGGTCCCTATATGGTTAGATCATGTAGAAAAAAAGTATGCATTAGTAGATGGAATATACTATGTATGTTGGGTGCAATGCATTTAGGAAACATAGCCCATAATTTAATAGCATGCATACGAGTATAAGCTCAATATGACATGAATGATAAGTGCTTAGTTAAAACATGCATGTGGAATCACCAAATCACGTGACATATCATCCATAGGTGGGCAAGGGACCATAATCGACATGTAATACCAAGCGAGCTACTACTTGGAATCCCAATGGTCACTCCACACCAGACAAGGATAGATCTACAAACACTCACCTGACACTATAGCCTTTTTGAAAAATGTCATCAAATATCCCTACCTTATAACATAGCATTTTTGGTAGTTTTCACAAGGTATACTTACCTTGTGGCATAACTTTCTAGGTTGGTTCAATAAATATCTTTACCTTACGACATAGCTTTTTCGGTGGGTACAATCCCATGTAGGGAGTCAATATCACAAACCTATAGTGGCACATAGTTTTGGGACAATGGCTATCAACCAAAGTCCTCTTGGTGCTAAGTCAATAATCCCAAGGAATAGTCAATTGATATACTTAATCACACCTTACATTATTCATAACATTAGAAGCATCTTAAGAGTAGCTCATCAAAACATCACATCATAATATCAAAGAATAGGGCTTCATATAGTCACAACACTCATAACATACTTGTGAGCTCATATCATATTCCTTTGCCCCTTTTTATATTCATAACATGCATAATTTATATATCTTCCCTCAAGGCTTTCATCATATTATAAGCTTGACCCATAACTTTGATTAAATCATGGTGGGTGGGTGTACATTTTCTTAAAATCATGCAGCTCAAGAATAAATGACATGAGATGAGTAAAATAGAATCATTTGAGAATCATTCAAAGTAACCAACCAAACAAAGTTAAACTTGACTAGGGAATCATTAAGCCCTCATGTAAATCATAAAATTAACATGGCATCTCATTGCATAATAGTGTATGAGGATAAAATATCATAGATTAATATCATCATATAAAAGAGTTCACGCAACTACCATAAGTTACCCATAACTTGAAAATATATTAAGAAGATGGTTTGTTGAGCTTTATAAAGGAAAGGTCTCCACAATGCAAAACCCATATACCTTGGTGTGATTGTAGAAGGAAATTTTGAGAATGAAGAAAATCTAAAACCCTAGCTTGCACCTTTACTTGAATGTCTTGAGAAAGCTTGAGAGTATTTAGGAGGAGTTTATGACTTAGGATATTTCTGATATAAATGTAGCAATTTCGGGTTATATAGGAATGAAAAGGGTATTCTTTGTGGGATTAAATGATGTAGCATAGGCTTAGGATATTATAAAAAGTTAAAATTTCCACTTCTAAAAATCTGCTAGACTAGAACCACAAGACATCGATTACGGGTCATGGTCTAGTCCATGGGTCATGGAAAGGGGGTGTTGTCCTGTTAACTTTTGGACCCTCTCAAACCTTCTCTAAAACTCAAACCACAACACCACCTATGACCTATGAATCAATCTATGGATCATCCTGTTGTTCGCCTTCAAAGTTCAGAAAGCCCTTTTTCCCACCATGTCTACCTACAATTCCACGAGCACAATTTTTGGCTTGTGGAATGACCTACGGCTCGTGGTTACCTTTAGACATTGGGGGACCTCCAAACTTGAGCTATTGGAGTTGCACCCTATGGACCCATGAACTCATGTACGTACCGTGTTTTATCTGACGGCCCGTAAACCCCTTTGTGAACTCCACTTACACTTTCAAAATTATCAGACTTCATTTCTTATGCACTTTAATGCCTTGTAACAAGTGGTCCTTTAATATTTTCCCCCTTGCGAACATCATCCCTGAATATTCTAACGCAAGCTCTAAGGAATAGAATAGATGCATCATATGCAAAAATGTAACATATACATCATGAAAATATTTGATCCATGCTTCATATAACATTTACAATGCAACCTCAAATTCACATAATCATGCATAGATGACATGGAAATGGCATGCTAGGAAAGAGAGGTTTTCAAATAGGAAAATCATAGTACCTCAAGCTTAATTAGAATTGAAGAGATAGGGATATTACTTTTTCATGTCCACTTCAGCTTCCCAAGTGGCACTTACGACTTGTTTGTTCATTCAAATGACTTTGATGGATGCTATATCCTTATTTTTGTCATGACCCGGACCTAGGATCTAAAAGTGACATGGCGAATAGGAACCTGAGAGTCCCCAAAAAAGCCTCAAAGTATCCATAATCACATCATCAGTTCAAAAGTATATGCAAATAACAAGAACACAATTTTAAGGGACGGGAGAGTAGGACTCACGCTATGGGGGTGAAAAAGAGAGGATCCTTAGGGATATCCCTGATACCCCCAAGCCATTCGGTGCTAGGTCAACATCCCAAAAGAATACTTATACATATACATGCTTTCAAAAGAGGCACAAGTCATTTCCAATCATTTCAATGCACACGGGCTTTAAAAGCCAATCATTCCTCATAATCATTCATACTCGGGCTAAAAGCCAAATAATAATTCAAATTATACTTTACATGTATAGGAATAGCTCATTCACATATATCGAGATGGTGTAAACACCCAAAATGCTCAAAGATCCATATTATAGATGTAAACACATTTTTGTCATAACCACACTTTTATCAAAATCATTTAAATAAATATAATTGGGCTTAACCCACTTCATAATCATTATAAAATCCAATGCTCACGAATACATATGACATAAATGATATGAGAATAGCATGGGAAATATAGATTCATCTTAAATTAACAATACAATATGAAATTCAAGTAAATCCATAAGCAAAATCCACATTCAAATCACAATTTAAGTTACCTATGCTAAAATCAAACTTTAAAGGGACAATGCATATGGGGTGCTTGTTGAAGTATACATTGATCACAAGAGTTTGAAATATGTGTTCACCTAAATAAGCTTTAACATGAGGCAAAGAATATAGTTGGAGATTCTTCAAAACTATGACATGAGTGTGCAATATCGTCCAAGTGGCTAAAATGTTGTAGCTAATGCCTTAGTAGATTATCTATGGATAGTGTGGTTTATGTTGATGAAACTAAGAAAGAGTTGGTGAAAGATGTGCGGATTGGATAGATCTGGTGTTAGATTGTCTGATTCTAATAATGGTGCCATTCATGTTCAAAATGGGCTTGAGCCTTATGTTGTTATTGATGTTAAAGAACAATAAGATTTATATTTGTCATTTGTTGAGTTTAAAATGTTAGTTGCCAAAATGAAGATAGGTGATTACTCCAAAAGGGAGATGGTGTACTTCAGTATAAAGATTGGTTTTGTATCTGTGACATTGATGGCCTTAAGGAAGTGATTTTGAGAGAAGCTCATAACTCTCCTTATTCTATACATCTGGGATCCACCAACAAGATGGATCGAGACTTGAAAGAGGTGTATTGGTGAAATGGTATGAAGAAGGACAAATTCAAATTCGCATCATAATGCCCTAATTATCAACAGGTGAAGGTAGTAGATCAATGGCCCAATGGTTTGGCATAAGATATTAAGAATATTATTTGAATGTGGTAGAAGTGAATATGGACTTTGTTATAGATTTGATTCATACTCAAAATCAATATGACTCTATTTGGGTTATTGTGGATAGGATGACCAAATTGGCTCATTTCATATTGGTGAAGACTACTTTTAGTGCTAAGGGTTATGCCTAGTTATATATTGAGGAGTTGGTTAGATTACATGGTGTTATGTCTATTATATTGTATTAAAGTATCTAATTCACTTTTCACTTTTGGAAGTCATTTTAGAAGTGGCTTGGTGCAAGGATGATGTTGAGTACCTCTTTCCATCCAAAAATTGATGGACAAGCCAAGAGGACAATACATACTTGGAAAGACACGTTGAGGGCTTGTGTGTTGGAGTTTGGGATGATTATCCACCAATTATCGAGTTTTCTTTCAACAATAATTATCATGCAAGCATCAGGAAAGCACCTCTTAAAGCTTTGTATGGGAGGAGATGTAAATACCTGATGGGATTGTAGATATATATTATATTGCATTGATTGGCCCAGATTTGGTATTCAAGGCTATGGAGAAGATGAAGCTAATTTAGGAGAGGTTGAAAATGGCTCAAAGTTTTCAGAAGTCCTATTCAAATGATAGGATAAGGGATCTTGAATTCCATATCTATGATTAGGTGTATGTGAAGGTTTCACCCACAAAAGGTTTATTGAACTTTGGAAAAAAGGGTAAGTTGATTCCCTGACGTATACACCCTTATGAGATAGTTGAAAGGATTGGCAATATGGCTTATAGGTTGGATCAACCTTCGGTTATGAGTTCCATTCATCCGGTATTTCATGTGTTTATGTTGAGAAGTTGATTGGTGATCCTAGTACAATTGTGTCTTTGGCAGGCGTTGATGTTGAAGAGAACTTGACCTATGACGAGGTGCCGGTTGAGATTTTTTATAGGAAAGTGAAGAGGCTTTGAAACAAAAATAATGCTTCGGTTAAAGTCATTTGGAAGAACCAACATGTTGAGAGTACTATATGGGAAGTGCGATCGGACATAATGAAGTGATACCCTTATCTATTGCAATCTACTCAAACCTAAGGTATTAGGTTCTTTATGCTCAAATGGTCCTAATTCATTCATCTCTATGTCTTTATGTTATAGCATGCATATATGTGTGCGAAGCATATTTGAATGATGTTTTTAGTATGGATTTAATGATTTCATAGTTTTCGATGTTGATTTTGCAATGTGCATTTATGTTGGGTTGTTTCATGTTCAATTTAATCTTTCCAAGCCATGTTCTAGCTTATTCGAGCACGAATGATCCCAAAGGGGATATGATGTGAGGATCTAGACTTTGGAAGGCCTTAGCTAGGAAAGAAAACTGGTTTCAAGGAGTTTTTGACCAAAGAGCCCTTCACAAGCTATGAAAGAGTTTATGAAAGTGTCCTTAGCAATTTTCCTAGTTACCTAGAGGCTACCTTACCCAAGTGTGACACCATGGGCACCACCACGGTTCGTGAACCACACCATGGATCGTAGTGTCATCTGTGAGAGGACAATAGGACATAGAAAACCCCACTTTGTAAGTTTGATCAATTTCATAGAGGATTTCACCGCGAATGAAGCATTTCATGGACCATGAAACCTTCCTTGAAAGTGTCGTTTAGTTTTTCAACGTCGTTTCATTCAAGGTCAACTTCAAATGATTATATCTCTTTCAGAAAATTAATTAGAAGTCCCATGACCTACAAAATTAAAGTTTTTTGGATTAGATTTCCAACGCGTCAAATTTCACCTAATTTTGAATTCAGAGCAAGAAATCACGCCCAGTTTGGTAAACTTATTAGCATAACTTACATTCATAGGAGGCTTCACAAACTGTAAAAGGTTCATGGACAGTAAAGCCATCCATGGTGCTTTCTAGATCATCTTTTAAGGATTGTTTCAGTAAGCCCTTTTTACTAATTTCACCAACTCACAAAACTTTCTCAGACCTTTATAAGCTCTTTACACTCCTAAACAACCCCTATACTAATTCTAACTCTTCGTTATAGCCTAATACTTTTTGAAATCAACTCCTAAAATTTTCTCTCAAGCCAAGAACTCAAGAACCCAAGATAAGGTCTCAAGTGTGGTTTCAATATCGTGCTAAAATCATCTCAAACTCATGTGGTTCAATCATGAAGCCCAAACTCTTTTTGTGATTTTTTATTGATTTACGGTATGATCCAACTATGAATTTTATGATTTTGTTTTAATTTGATGACATTATGTTATGGGTTACCTAAAATGATAAAATAAGAATGAATTAATTCTTATTACATTAATTTATATGATTCCAACAAAATTTGAGCTTATATGTCCCTTTACACTAAGAATTTATGCATGGGTAGTTTCAATTATGATCCGAATATTAATTTCTTCATGGATTATGCCTATATCTATTATATTATCATGTTATAAGTATGAATTTCAAGTACCCGTCCTTTACTCTAATTCCTCATGTCATGGGCATGTATGAACAAGCCTTCTTATTGAGATTTAACACAGATTTGACTATCAATTATGAATATTATTATGATTTCATGACAGTATGCTTATGACATGAATGTAATAAAACATATGTATATAATATGGCTTTAAGCACTTATGAGTGTGTCTACGCCATCATGTACAAGTATGAATGAGCTATTCTTATGCATATAATCATGAATTGAAGTATGATTCAGCTTTTAAGCTCATGTATGCATGATTTTGATTTGAAATGACTTATGATCCTATAACAAGCATATTCATGTATATGTGTATGTATTCTGATAGGATGATGACTTAGCTTTGAATGAGATAGTGGGCTACTATCCCTAAGTGTCCTTATATAAAGCCTACCTTTCTCATAACTATGTGCCACTATAGGATAGTGTTTCCTAATTTGAATGATTATGTCATGAGACCTATCCACCATGTGGGGTATAATCTACCTTTGGAAAGTAGGCTACTCTTTCTCCGGTGTAGAAGAATCATTAAGATTCCATGTAATAGCTCGTATGGTCTTACATGTTGATTGAGGTCCCATCCTCACTTATGCTTATGTATTCTAGCATTCATGCATCATGATTCAAGGAATCTTGATATGATATTCTCTTTTATATACTTCTCTTATATCACAATGTAGGTGCAGATAATCCGATTATCTATGCTCGTGGCTAGATCTAGATATTCCATAATCCAGATAAGCTATGTCCTACAGATTCTAGAACAAACCTATTATCTTACTACTCATGGTTTGTTTGTATTAGAGATAGTCTTTATTGATTATTCAGGGTAAGTCGAGGTTACTCTGAGACCCCAAGTTATGTTATAGCCTAGAGGCATGTATTGGACATATATTTGTACTTTGGTTTCAGATTTTTACTCTATATTTATGATCTATCCTATATTATGACCCATGCTATGTACATGTTTTCGTTTATGTATTCCTCATTCATTTACCTTGAATGTTGTTTGAGGTTCCTTCAAAAATTTCATTCACCATGTTACAGCTAGGCTTTAGGCTTGTGGCATTACAGATACTTTGAGTACATACTTTGATGATGATTTAAATGATAATAAAGTATAGTCTTGATTAAAGATGATGATGATGTTTTGAGATAAGATTGATGTTTTAATTTTAAGGTCCATTGAGACTTGATGAGATGTTCTAAAATATTGATTGATATGAACACATGTTTTGTGAGGAGTATTAGCATCGAATTAGGTAAGACTAAAATCAACTCCAACTTCATAAATTACGTAGTGAGCATAGGATAGTTTTTTCCATTAATATGGGCAACTCTTTGGCCTTACTGCATGCTTTTATATTTTATTTATCGGTGCTTTATTCCTTACTCTAGCAAGGTAACAAATGGATGTGGCAACTATACAAGTTCATTATATCATCACTCACTTATATGGTGATGGTACTTTGAAAAACTCCCTAAGAGTAAATATATACATATTTTACTAAGTTGCATATACATATTGAAAATTCATGAAAGCATTGGTTATATTTTCAAACTCCCATGGCATATTGATGTTGAGTTGAGTTTCATTCTTTTCTTGAATACCTTTGATGTTTGTTGTTCTACTTATCTATATTACATACCATACATCCACATGCAGTTGTCATTCAATGCTACATCTTTTTATGATCCAGGTACAAGTTCTAGAGATTCTCATAAGATGATTCAGTGAAGATTTTAAGTATTTCTAGAGTTTTGGTGAGATCTCCTAGCAATCAAAGCATTATATTTGTGTCTTTCTTTCATAATTTTGAGATAGTCATGGATATGTCTTGTCACCTTCTTGACAGTTTATTGAGGCTTCCTGGACTAAGTTAGATGATGTACCTTGGAGCTTTTTTGAAACCCATTTCATTGATATCCAATTATTTTTTGAATTATTCAAGAGTTACTTATTTATTGATGTTTATATCCCTTTAATATTTCTTGGTTCTTTAAAGTTTTCTGTTAATTAGACATGTAATGAGATTAGGTGGCTTCTTTAGAAATTAGTAATGATTTCTTAGTACCAGCCATACCTAGGGTCCCCTACGGGGCATGACACAATTGAGTGTGAGAGAAACTAACATCCTAATGAAAACCTTTAAAACCTGTTATAGTCACTTAAAGTATATTATTATTTGACCTAACTAACGCTTATGCGGTATATATGGATCCTATGAATTGAGTGTTTCAACATTACTAGACATATTTGTTACTATGTTCATCGATATTGTATTATGTTTATTCCAGAAATGTGGAGGAGCATAGCAACAATCTCATAATTGTTATTTAAACTCTCAAAGATAGGTGGTGGTATACTATGTTCTCAAATAGCAAATTTTAGCTAGCATCTATGACATTTCTAGGTCATCTTGTTTCTATTAAAGGTATTCAAGTTGATTGGCAAGAGATTGAGGTAGCGAATGACTGGCCCAGACCCACATCCTTAATTGATACAAAGAGATTCTTGGGTTTTGATGGTTACTCTTATAGAGTTGTAGAGATATTTTTGTGTATGTTGTTGCCATTGGCAAATATGACTTAAAATAAGGATAAGTTTGAATGTGCGATGCTTACGAGAAAAGTTTTTAGGAATTGAAATTTAAGTTAAGTATTACTCTAGCGTGGTCCCTACCCGAGGGAAAAAATGGTTTTGTTATCTACTATAATGAGTCCATAGATGGTTTGGGTTGTGTATTATGTAGAGAGTTAATGTGATAACATATCCTTTTAGACAAATTAAGATCCATGAGAGAAACTATCCTACTCTGACCTCGAGTTGGCAACAATAGTGTTCACTATCATGATTTGGTGCCACTACCTCTATGGAGTGCATGTAGATGTATTCATTGACCACAAGAGCCTCTAATATTTTTTCAATCATAATAAGTTGTAGTTGAGGGAAAGGAAATGGCTTGATTTGTGTAATGATCATGACATGAGGATCCTCTACCACCTAAGAAAAGTTAATATTGTTACTAATGCTCTTAGCAAGTTATCTGTGGAGAGAACGATTTGAGAAAGGGAATAAGGAGATGGATAAAGATGTGAATCTTCTTTCTTGTTTAGGAGTTTTTCTCATTGACTCTATTGAAGGTGGAGTTATTGTTCAGAATAGGGAAAAATCATCTCTTGTAGTAAAGCTGAAAAAGAAGATCAAGATATTATTCTACTTGAATCAAGAAAGATATGCATAATATGAAGATGATGGTTTTTTAAAGAGGGGTAGACGGTGTGTTGAGGTGTCGAGGTAGATTTTGCATTCCTAATGTTGATCAACCCTAAGAATCATGGAAAAGACCCATAGCTTAAGATATTCTATCCATCAAGGTTCCATCATAATGTACCATGTCTTGAGAGAATTTTACTGGCGGAGTGGTATGAGGAGGGACATTGCAGACTTCATCTTTAATGCCTAAATCATTAGTAAGTCAAAGTTGAGAACCAAAGGACATGTGGTGTGGGAAACAACATAGAGCTTCAAATGTGGAAATAGGAGATGATAGCATGGACTTAGTCATAGGTGTACTGAGATCTCATAGACTGTATGATTTGATTTGGGTGATCGTCTATAGTATGACTAAACTAAACAGCTTCTTACTGGTCAAGACTACTAAAATAGTATACGACTATGCAAGATTGCACATTGGTGAGATTGTCAGACTTCATGGAGTTCTCTTGTCCCTAATCTAAGATAGAGGAGCCTAATTTACTGCACATGTTTGGATTTTATTCCAAAAAGATCTAGGTTAAAAGTTAAGCATAATATGATATTCTATCCTCGGACTGATGTTCAAGAAGAGCATTTGATTTAGACTTTGAAATAGGTATTGAGAGCTTGAACCATTGAGTTGCAAAGGAAATTGGAATGACCACTAGATTTTTATGTAGTTTGCTCACAATAACAGTTTTTATTCGAGTATTTAGATAGCACTTTATGAGACTCTTTATGAAAGAAGACGTAGATCACTAATTTGTTGATCTAAAGTTGGCCAAGACACGTTGATAGGACCAAACCTTTTTTCTAGGGCTATAAAGAAGGTGAAAATTAACCAAGAGAGGTTAGAATGATAGATTTCAGAATGATAGATTTTAAGTTTGAGGTAAGTCATTGGATGTATTTTAAGGTGTCACCCATAAAGGGTGTAATGAGATTCAGGAAAAAATAGAAACTTAATCCCAATTAGATTGGTCCTTATTAAATCACAAATAGAGTTTTAATGTAGCCTATGAGATAGAACTACCCCAAAAGTTGGTGTCTATTCATCAAATATTTAATATTTTGATTCATAAGGAGTGCTTGGGAGATTTTTCACTCATTTTTCCAATTTTGAGTATTGACATAAAAGATAGTTTGTATTACGAAGAGAATTTGATCTGGATTCTTCATAATTAGGTTCACAAATTTAGGACAAAAGAGGTTGCATTCGTTAAGGTTTTGGTAGAGAAATCAGTTCCTTGCAGAGGTTACATGGAAAGTTGAAGACAACATCAAATATAAACACTATCATCTATTTTTCCCTCCTAATGATTATGTCAAAAGCAATATTCTTTTTCCTATCTTTGAGCTGATGCTTATTCCTGAGTTTAAGAGATTGAGTTCTTGTGTTGCATCATGCCTAGAGTATGACTTTTAGGTTAGTGAGGAAAATTATCCCAAGGGGGAGACATTCCAACACCCCCGAATTTCATAATTTAGAAAGCCTAGGAAGTTTAGTAAGAAATCTATTTCTATAAAAACTAGATTCTACGATCATCATCTATGATCTGTAGAGTAATCTACAGATCCTAGATTGGGTTTTGTTGAAACGAGGTCCTCTAGTGATAAAATCTCAATTACCTTCCATGTATTGGGTCTATGACCCAAAAAATGTTATACAAACTATAGAAAGGATTCATAGTTCCCAAGTCTTGAGACCCCATTCTCCGTACTTTTTCCACGAATGAACAGGATTACCCGCAGAACATTTGACGACTTGTAGATGCCTTTCATAGTTCCAAGGCATTACAATCCCCGAGAAGAGTCAATGATTTTTACATGAGCTAAGTTTATCATTCATAGTTTCATCAAATATCCACATAAAGGTTTTGTGGGTTCCATGTTGTAACGACCATGTCTTAACACTTTCTACGAACATAATGGACAAACCATAGCAGGGACAATGAGCTGTATAAGCTTTATTATAGATCCAGGCCTCTAATATCCAAGTTTTCTTGAAAGGGTCTTCTATAGCCCATAGAAGTGTCACACCCAAACTTAGGACCTAGTTATGACACGACGAATGTGACTCCCAAAGGCACCCAATCCAAGCCTCTTGTTCATATCATAAGTATACATAAGGTAAATAATCATATACAAGAGTAAGCAAGTCAAACGTAGCAATATAAGAGTCAAGCATTTCCCTTTAGTGGGAATTACGACATCTTTACTCCTATAGTATGCCTCTACATACTTGACTATGACAGGGACTAGAACATAGCTTTACTAGCTAACCCTTAAGATATGAAAGTAGAATAGTCATTAGAAACATCAACATAAGCAAGAGCATAAAGGGCTTGTCCCCAAAGCATGGGAACTCATTAAATTATCAATAGAAGCACCAGAAGCTAGCCACAATAGTAAGGAGTAGAATCGTCATCCGTCCCTATACGGTGATATCATATAGGCAAGATTATGCATTAGTATATTGGAATTTACTAAGTATGCAAGAATGCAATGCATCAATGAACATCGTACATAATAGTAATATGCATAGACATATCAATAGAGTAGGGACAAGATATGCATGACCAATAGACTTTTTAAATCATATGTGGAAGCATCATAAGAATTCATATCCTAGTAGACATACATATGTGGGAATAAGACCATAACTGATAGTAAGACCAGGCAGACTATTGTGTGGACTCTCGATGTTTCCTCTACACTAAGAAAAAGAAGAGTCTACTTTGCCAAGATAGAACTGTCCCTCACTCTATAGATTAAATCCTAGCATGTAGAGAATCACATCAAAGACCCTTTTAGGCTCTATCCTTGCCTAGTGAGAGTCAAGACACACCCTTTTAGGCGTCATCCTAGCATGACTAGTGGAAAATAATTAAACTATATAGATCCATTATTTTTCCTTGTAGGCACATGACCATAAACCTATGATGGCACGTAGTTATAAAACTTGAGGGTTTATGTATGGACCCTTAGGTATAGTTCCTCTCACATAAGCCCATTCAGTGCTTAGTGATATTCCAAGAAATACATAACATGCATTATATAGACATCAACATAATTCATACTTTATCAAAATCAAGAAATACATAACATGTATTATATAGACATCATCATAATTTATACTTTATCAAAATCATACTTCCATAGCCTGTAAAATTGGTATTATGGCCTCCTATGACATATCATAACATAGGAATAGTCCATCAACATAGCTTTGCATACATTGTGGGTATACTCCCCATCTTATTATCATTTCACAAACATTAGGGTCTTAAGTCACCCGCATCATCATCATCATCATAAAATCATACTTTCATACTTAGAACTGTAGTCATAAGGTCATAAGTTTAACATAGGGAAATCAAGGCCATGTGTGGGTTCATGAGTAATTGAGCATGCAACTGAAATCACATTGAATCATTTGTTAGTGAACCCTCATCAATTCAAAAAGCTCTAACCATCATATACTTGAGATCATTCATGTAAAATCATCAATTTCATGTAATTTGCATGAATCCATATTAGAATTGATCAATAAAAGTAGTCTCAATCATAATTGAAGAAATTGAGTAGGAGTAGAGAAGACATATACGATTTACAAAGTTGAATCTAGGTAGAAATTGAAAATTAATATGGAGCTCCATAGATGAAAAGATTCTATGGATGAAAACTCACATACCTTTAGTAATAGACTAAGAATTTGAAGAGAACGTGGAGAGCTTGAGTTGATCTTCAATGGAGATCCTTGCTTCATAGAGATGAAAAGAGTAATTTTAAAGAGATAAAGTTTATAGTGAGTGAATTGATGAATAATCGGGTCAATTTGGGGGTTAAGCACTATTTATAGGGACGGTTTTGGTCATAAACTATTGCCCAGCTTCATTTAAAGTCGATTAGGATTGAGTTCCAAATGATATAACTTGAAACTGGAAGTATTCAAAAAATTTGTAACTGTGACGAACGAAAGGCGCGATGTGGGCTTGCTCCCGAATAGGTCATTTTCATGCGAACTTAAAGTTTTCCCAGTTTTGACCCTAGAATTAGTTTAGGTCACTTTTATACTAAAATAAACCCTCTTTGCAGTGCAGAGACGTCACGAAACATTCTAAAGATGATAAATTTTATGAAAAATTACATCTCAATACAATTGATCAAAAAATCGAAGTTGATTATTTATCCACACAATTTTGTCTCATAATTACGAAACCAGTTCGGATTTAGTGAAAAGAATATGAACGATATGTTACGCGAGGTATCTTTCATAAGATCATCCGAATGCATTTTGAGAGGTGTTACAATTACAAACTTAATCTACATTCCCAACATGAGGACTAAAATCATTAACAATTACGCATCATGTCATGAGCCAAGTCATAAATATTATCTCATGAACATCGCCTCTTTTACCCAATCATATTCACTAATCACTTCACTAGTCCTCAATTTCACCAAAGAAAGGAAAATACTAAGTTTAGTTAAACAAAACATGATTTCGAATCCACTTGCCTCAAACTAGCCAATTAATCACTCTAACGACAATGTCGTTCCTTTCTGAATCAAATCTAAAGCACCACAATCTATTTAAAAATGAATTCACAATCACTATTTGAAGCAAACAACACCAAAACCAAAGAAATTTAGCAAAAATAACAAAACCACCAAAACCAAAGAAATTTAGAAAAAATAACAAAACCACCAAAAAATTCACTATCACAAATCAAGGCCAAAATCTGAAATTGTTTAGATGAAAATGTTCCTTTTGTAATAAAAAATTTATTAGTGAAAACCAATTTGAAAATGGTGCTGATACAAGCTCAGAATCTTCAATTTCATGAGAAACCCATGTTCATGAAAAATCCCCAACTTTCTCGATTGAAAACTCAAAATTTGATGACAAAATCAATAGATAACTAATGGGTAATGATAAGGGGAGTGGAAAATACCTTTATAGTAAAAGCCTTCAACAATATCGATCCAAAAGTCGTCCAAGCCGAGCTTCCAAAGTTTGTAAACTGGCAAAATATATAAAATGAGGAATTAGGGGTCCAAAAACCCCTTTTTTGATGTTGCTACAGAGACATATGCATAAATGACAGGTATCACAATAGCAACAAAAGTGTCGTTGCAGACCCACATCTGAACAAATGGTAGATGTTGCTATGGGACAAAAGTTTCATTATATTGAGGCTTGTACCATATCACAATAAAATCGTTTTCAAACAATTAAAAGACTCGAAATCAACCCTCAGTATTTGTGTAGAACCCATGTATACACAAACCATACATGCAATCACACTAAATTCAACGTTTTGAACTTAATAGAATCATCAAAAATAGGATCTAAGTCATCCTTGACCCTGTAACACCCCCTTGCGACTCGAAATTTCCTTATGTCACATTTCTTGAATATCAAACTTTTTGTGAACATTTTGGAAAATCTGAGTTCGTATTCATTTTTAAAAGGCAAAATTATGTACAGAAAAGGTCTCCTCAATTTTTCAGTCAACCTTATAAAAGAAATTTTTTTGCTTGAAAGTGCCCTTTCAAGCAAAGTATGTGACTTTTCCATGTCTCAAAGATGGTTCTAGATAGTACAAAATTTACCTAAAATAATTTCTAGACAAAAATAAGGGAAAATTAAACTTTGTGCAAAACTGAACTGCTGCAAAACAAGTCGGCATCACAGTCCCATTTCACCCATGAACAATATTTTTGAAAATTTCTAGATTTGAGTAAGGGCAATTGGAACATATCCCTGGACTCTTATATACGTGAATACTCAAAAATTCCACAATTTTTAGGCCTAAAACCACTCTATAAACCCTTAAAATCCTATCTTAACTCTCCCATATTCCTCCACCAAATTCTCTCAAGTTTCTAGGGCTAAAGCTTCCTACATTGAAGGTCAAGTCTCAAGTTGTTTCCCCAAGTCCCTTCAAGTCTTCCTCATCAATTTTAAGCCTTCAAGCTATGTGGGTGTAATGACCCTCAATTTAGGAATCTAGAAGTGCAGAAAAAGTATGACAAAAAATGTGCAGGGATCAATTCACGAAGCCAATTCATAGCGCTAGATAGGATGATGACCTATAGTTCAACCTTTTAAACATTACCTTCATGAAAGAAAAAGAGTTTGCAAGAGTGGGGTGACCTACATAGCCAATGACACCTCGTAGGATGTTTGATGGCTCAAAGATAGGGTCATAAGTGAGGGTACCAGACATGAAAGAATTTAGAGTTTCTAGAAGGTTACATATGATTAAAAGCACGGTGTGTAGAACATTACATGACCCATAGAAAACCTTCATAGATGAGGTCCAAGAAAGTGAGAAAATTAGCTAAGTGTGGAATACTCTACGAGTCCATCCACGGGTAGTAAGTGAAAGGATCGCACATACAAAAATGTTTCATGGCTTGGGTCAAAAAACTAATTTCTAAAAATAAAAAGTAGAACAGCACTGACATGACTATGGTATGTGGTTCAAACCACAACTTGTAATCGGGTTTTCATAAACCTCGTCCGCTAGTTTTAATGAAGGATAGTTCTGTCATTTCCACCAATCCTAATCTCAAACTAGGTCATTTTGGTGAAATTTAGTACATTAAATCAGATCCTAAACCCTAAGAATCTCCTATTCCTTTCATTCTCCTACTCTTAAAACTTTTTAAGACATTCACCCTCTCTTCAAGAACAGGCTAAAGAGGCTAGGGTTCAACGGGGTCCTTCGCCAACAGCAAATTCCTTCTTCCTATGGCTTACCAATGTGTGTGAGTTTGATTTTTGGGTCTTCTTTCACCCACAAAGTCCTACATAAGTCTTTTACCTTTTCATTATGTTCCTTTAAGTTAATATGCATGGTTATGATGATTTCATGATATATTATGTTATTAAATGGTCGCAATGATATCCTATGATGTTTTATTAAGTATGTACATGCTTTTTGTTATCAATTATGACTCCAATGATGAGTAATTTGAATGATGAAGTGTAGGTTCTTTATCATGGTTTAAATATGCATATATTTTTATGATCATGCACGACTTCATGATTTATGATTGTTCCAACTTAAGTACATAGCCCACCTAGCTTGAAGTTAAGTTTTACATGATATATGATGATGAGTAGGGACTCAAAGAAAAGTTTTAAAGAGATGACTTGACAAGGATATAAGCATGTTGACAGTTGAGCTAAGGATGTTCGAGAAGGTCCCCAAGATGAGATGATAATACTCACTTGGTTGTTCTTTAAGTTCGTGCTACTCCTAAGATTTTGTTACTTCTAATTCTAAGTGACAAATTGACAAAACATATGATTCAAAGATTTAGCCGGATGACATAGCACCGAATGAGGCATCATGGTAGTGTTCAATAAAGGAACCCTAGAAGCAACCCTTTGCCCCTATTTCCTTTATGCTACCATAGCAGTGAGACCCTATAGGCTAGGCTAATGGATTGTCATAGGCAATTATGTTATAGAAAGATGCATGAGAAGTGATGGAGTTCCACCTGGCAAGTGGTCTCCTGGTGCCAATGTAGGGGCTTATGTTAGATTCCATGTAGTACCTGACATGATCATATATGTCAATTAAGGTCCACTCCGACAAGTTTATGATGCTATGATATAGTTCCATCCTATGTGATCTTTTATGCATTGATTCTGATTCATATTTAGTGTTCTTCCTTATGCATTCTTAAGCCCATGTATATGTATTTTTACTACCCTATATATATGTTTTACTTATGAATAATGGCATTACAATTTCGTGTTTGCATTGCATCTCCCATACATTATATATTCCAAAAGTACTAACACCTATTTAGCCTGCACGATTTAACCAGGCAGGGGCCCCTAGTTCATTTTCATTCATGTTATGTATTATGTTGGCATTAAGAGACTTTTACTTTCTATGTTGTTAAACGTTGGAGTCTTTTCTATTTGATGAAAATTGACCGTTACCAGTTCCGTCCATCTATGGTTTAGTCGGTATGCTTTATGGGCATATGTTGATGTTTCCTTTTTTGTTGTTGCATCATTGTCATTATATGCATAGACCCTATCCTCATTTATTTCTAAAAATTTTTAGTTTTATGCCTATGAATGTTTGAGATATTAAAGATGGCTTGGGTGAGGTACCTTCTGGTATCTCATTCGCCTTTTGACGACTTATAAATTAGGTACCAAAGCACGAGGTTTTAAAATGCTCGTCGGATGTCCATGTATACCATGTCAAGTAGAGTATCAATCAAGAAGCATGCCACTATCTTTAGTGAGAGCCTATGAGAGGGTTTAGGAAAGTGTTCTCTTATTTCTTGTTTTTGTCGTGCCATTCAAGTCGATTAAAGTTTCCTATAACTAATGATGACCTCTTTGATTGTTTCTATATCATGATGCAAAGAAGAGATCCATATAAAGAGGCACTCCCAAGAAACAAACCCCTTCACTTCAACAAGATAATAGGGTGTCTCATGCGGAGTTTTGAGCTACCTTCACCATGTCGGCCCAAGAATATTTGAACCGAGATAATTGAGAGATTGTCCTTCCTCCCCAAGTGCCTACCCCGGCCACTCATACGAGATATTTCCTGAGGATGAGCACTCCGGAGCTCCATGGTTCCAAGAAGGTGGAGGACCCTGTTAATTTTATTGATGAGGCCTATTGGATAGTACCGGTCATAGGTATATCTTTGGAGGAAAAAGTCGAGTTGGTGGCCTACCAACTCAAGAATGTAGCAAAAATATGGTATGAGCAATGAGTGGATGGGAGGGGCCAAGGAGCAGGTCCAATTGGATAGGATGAGTTCAAGTGCACCTTCATCGAGGTAACAGAGGCTTATGAGGGAAAGAAAAAAATAGGGGGTGCACCTCTCCTTACAGTCAAGTAGCTTTCATCTCCTCTACAACAACCTTTCGCTCAGCATAATCATAAACAAAGACAGAGAATCGTATAGATAGGAGGTGAAACAAACCAACCCACTTAACTTGATCGGAAGAAGAAAGAAAGAGAATGGTGGCTTCTTTCCTTAGAGTTAAGTGGCTTTCAGCTCTTTTTGCCTAGGGGACATCATCGGAGCACAACATCAGGGATAGGGTGAGAGCCTTCCATTTGTTACACCCTTTAAGTGTCTGTTCTTCCATATTTAGATATGGAGATAGATATCGGTTCTTCCTGATTGAGTTGAGGGTGGCCAAAGTTCAAGAATTTATCAATCTCAAGAAAGTTTCCTTGAGTATGAGGGAGTATGCCCTTAAATTCACTAAGCTCTCCAAGTATGCTTTCTTCATGGTTGCAGATATGTGGGCCTACATGAAAATATTCATATCCGGAGTATCCAACTTGGTGTCCAAAGAGTGTAAGACAGACATGCTAGTGAAGGATATGGAAATCTCCTGATTGATGGCCTATATGAAACAAATAGAGGAGGAGAAACTAAGGGAAAGAGCAAAAGATTCCAAAAGGGCTCGGGTAGATGGTGGGGGCTATTCTCACCAAAAGGAATAGAGGTCACAAGTTCCAAAATGGCCAAAAACAAGGTGGACAAGGGTCTAGCAACATACCTTTTTCCTGGACCACCCAACGAGAAGGGGGTTTTTCCTAAGCCTCAAAGCCAAAGTTTCCCTAAGTGTGGAAGGCTCCACGAGGGAGAGTGCATGGCTGGATCAAATTCTAGTTTAAAGTGCAGGAAGCCCGAACATCATGCCAAGGATTGTAGGAACGACAGTCAAAGGCCCCAATGCCAAGGTGGGCATGTTCAAGGACCCCAAAGTACCAATCATTTTTATTCTTTTTATGGTTGTCAAGTGGTTGAAGAGGCTCCAAATGTTGTCACCAGTATGTTGAGAGTTTTCAATTTTGATGTATATGCCTTATTAGATCTTGGAGCTAATTTGTCATTCATAACTCCATTTCTTACTAATACATTTCATACATATCCCCATGTCCTTCATGAACTCTATGAAGTAACTAACCCCATAGGAGAGTCCGCTGTTGCCCGAAGAGTGTATAGGAATTATCCTATTTCAATTTTGCATAAAGTTGTCCCTTGTGACTTAGTAGAACTCTCCATGCTAGACTTTGATGGAATACTCAAGATTGATTAGTTACATGACTCTTATGCCTTTATTAATTGTAGAACCTGTAGGGTCAAGTTTCAATTCCCAAATCAGCCTATTCTTGAGTAGGAGGGTAGTAACTCCACATGTAGAGGTCGGTTTGGTTCTTTCTCAAAAGCTCGGAAAATGATCTCTAAAGGATACATCAATAATCTAGTAAAAGTCAAGGATTTCACTTTTAAAGTTCATTCTCTTGAGTCGGCCGCCATTATTAGTGAGTTCCCTGATGTCCTTCCGGATGAGTTACTGAGTGTTCCTCCCCAAAGGAAAATAGATTTAGGCATAGACCTTCTACTCGACACTCAACCTATCTCAATCACACCATATAGAATGGCTCCCGCAGAGTTAATGGATATAAAGGAGTAAGTGAAACATTTTTTGTAGATTGGTTTCATTAGACCTAGTCGGTCTCATGGGGTACTCAGGTTTTTTTTTGTGAGGAAGAAGGATGGAGTACTCCATATGTGCATAGATTACTAGCAACTTAACAAGGTCACTATCAAGAACAAGTACCCAATCCACGGAATATATGACTTGTTTCATCAATTGCAAGAGGCTACACACTTCTCAAAGATTAATTGAAGATCTAAGCATCACCAATTGAGGGTGATCGAAAGTGATGTCGCTCAAGCTACACCTCCTTTTTGAAAGTTAAAGCGGTTGTTGTTAGGTTATATAACCTAACCAAGGTTATGGTCGATCCCATAAGGAATATGGTAAACTTAGAGTAATTTCAAGCAATTTGAGTTAATTAACCTACTTATCTCCCCAAAGGTACGGTTTGTAAATTACAGCAAGTAATCCTAAACTAAAACAAGTGAGTGAAACCAGTAAGAAGAGTAACTAGGGTATTGTATTTCCCATGATTCCCTAACATGGTATTACCAAATAATCACGTTCTTCTCTAGTGTGTTGCATGCAAATAGTAAGTTAAGTTCACCAAACCCTTTGATCAAGGTGAGAGGTAAATTTCACTACATGATTTGATCTATCACCACGGTGTGGCATTACTAACCCTAACCTATTATCCCACTACAATCTTTCCTTAATCCAATTTGGTTGATTAGACGAGGAAACATCAATCAAATCCCATTAATTAATCTCTTTTCCAATTCATTACTACCTTGATCCAGTCAGTAACAACTAGGAGAGTTATAATGTTGGCCATCATTAAAAAGTTATCAAAACGAAGAGAATTAATTAATACATGCATGCACACTTTCCAAGATTACGAATTATTCAGTTTTACCTTGTTAGTTCTTCATGGTTCCCACAATCCTAGTGGTGGATTTAGTTATGCGTTATCAATGTAGATGCAAGAATCATGTTATAGAATAACATAATTGAGCACTTACAAGGGTGAAATTAAGAACAAGAAATCCAAGCTCTTCAATGGAAATCACAAAGTGTGAGTGTTTTCCTCAATGTTCCTCTCTCCTCTTGCACATTCTCTCCTAAAAATAACCTAAAAACCCAATTTATATTGTTTAAAATACAAATGCAAAACGAAATAGGAGACCTTGATTCAACAAGTTGTACGAGAAAGTCTTCAAGCTATACCATGTTCTACAGCCCGTATCGGGGCTTTGTGGACTTCATTCATCTATTCTTCACACAGTTTCTATGAGAACTTTCTATGGCCCGTATTTAGACTTATGGCCCCGTATAGGGTTTTATTTGATGACTTTTCAGAAAATCCCAACTTCTGATCCTCACGGTACGGAACCTCATCTACCACTCATACAAATTTCCTTGACTCGTCTTATAGTTCGTAGATGCAACTTCAGAAAAGCACCCCTTCACTTGATTTTACTATGGACGTACTCTACGGATTATGGAAACTTTCATAGCCCCTAAAGGGTATCATAGAAAATTAATAATTGCAGCAAACTTTCATAGCCCGTAAAGGGTGTCATAAAATATAAAAAACTGCAGCAACTACACTCTTAGACCAAAATTGTGCCAAATCATGTAATCCCGAAAAACAAACATAAAAACACATCAAATCCACTAACATCGCCTTGAGAACACATACAATTCCAAGTTTTAAGCATTAAAAGTGTTGTATTTTGACAGCACATCAACACCCTCAATATAAAGTTATTGCTTTTCCTCAAGCGACAGACTTAATTTACATAAGCAGTACAGTGATACACAGACCTCAATATACCGGCACATATCATTCCAAAATAAAGCACACATACCCACACCAATCATCATTGGATATCAGATAGCTATCAAACAAAAAAACATTGATAAATACATGTGACAGTGCAACTATGTAAGCAAGATAACCATAGATAAACGACAATCACTGAATTAGTGTAACATCAGTAATGCAATGCAAGTGCCCTTACAAAAAGAATTCCCTTACCCCACTCATGATGATATTTTTAGATTCAGTGCTTGGGACTAAACAAAATCACTCACTCTCACAAAAGATATTCAAATACCATACTTAACACCATATGCTTGCCACTATACTCACAAATATGACCTTCGATTACTTGGACTATGATCACTATAGGACTTTCTTGGATTGTAACGTAGGCCCATGGGGCTTTGGATTGAGTTTTGGGAAAATATTGAATAAAGGGCCTCCTTGATACTGCATTATTCTACTCGTTTGCCCTACCAACACATTTTTCAACTCATCCTTCCTTTCTCCTATTTCAAGCTTTTCTTGGTGTGTTACTATCATTTTTAACTCATTGCCTTTTGTTTCAATATCATTTTTCTTTTTAACTCATTGTTCGGCATTGGTTCATTTTTCTAGCACCTATAGCACATTTTTATCCCGTTTTGCATATATCACTAACTTCCACCCCATTTTATGTGATTACCTCTACACCAACCATATTCAACTTAGGCTTTTGGCCTGCGTCGAGGTGCACAATATCCAACCTATGAACTGTGGAAACTTTTGGTTAGCCACCCTCAACTTATGTTCTTTTCCTTAGTCAAGGTGCATAATATTCAAGGAAGAACCAGGGACAATTTCTGGATTTTTTATTCAACAAGGATAGGTAACTTAGGTTTCTACAAAGAAAAGCTACGTGCAAGGCTTAAACATTGGGACCAAGGGATACATTAAACATTTGGTTGGTTATTCAGGCTAAGTGGGTTAATATGAATAATGGCCTAAGATCTTTCCTTAACCAACTAACCCACAATCTAAGTCTGAGTAACGGGGAAACTTCTAAACCAAAACACAGTACATGAATTTAGTAAAGAAAACTCATACACACATGGTACTGGTTACACTATTAACATAGACTCTCTGATCATGTTTTTATTACAATTCAACCTCACATATCTGAACGAATGTCAAACAATTAAACATGTGTGGTTTCTATCAAGACTAACTAACAAAATTTACTAGTGGGTATCATTTTTCACACAAAACTAATATATGTCATAGACTTTAATACTACATGCTACTAATACTGCCTACACATCCTAAATATATTTTTAAACAGAAAGTAAATATCCTTGGAGATAAAGAACGCAGGCAAGAAAACCCCTCAAATAAAAAATAGGATAATTATAGGCCATAACTACTCAGACTTCACTGAGGCGTATAACTACCCATACCCCATTGAAAAAATATTGCATTGTCCTCAATACAAAAAATATTATATTAAAGCACAGGGGTCAAAAAATATACCTGGGTGCCTACGCGCTAGTATCTACCTTGGGTTACCTCCCAAGCAACGCTAATCTATTGCCACGGCACAACATAGACAAAGTTAGTACTCAGACTTCACCAAGTATCCATGCTTCCACTGTCTTTACTTTTTCAACATTACCAAGACAAAGTTTGACTCTTTCTCCATTTACTTTGAACTTTCCGCTATTTCTCTTTTCCAACTTAATAGCCCCATGGTCGAAGACTTGTGATACTCTAAACATTCCCAACCATCTGTTCTTGAGTTTCCTAGGTAACAACTTCAATATGGAAATGTATAGCAACACCTAGTCCCTTTGTGCAAATTAGTGATTCTTAATGTGACGATCATGTTGCAGCGTCATCCTATGTTTGTATAGGGCTGAGCTCTTATATGCCTTCAAGTGGAATTCATCAAGCTCGTTGAGTTGGCTCAACCTTGAGTTCAACGCATCGCTCCAATCCAAATTTATCTTTTTGAGCGCCCACATCGCCTTGCGCTCAAGCTCCACCGCTACGTGACAAGCTTTACCAAAGACAAGTTTTTATTGAGACATGCCTATAGGGGTTTTTAATGTAATTTGTATGACCATAATGCATCATCAAGCTTTGATGACCAATCAGTCTGGTTTGCATTCACAGTCTTGGGTAAAATCTAGGTGATCTCCCTATTTGACACCTCAACTTGCCCACTGATGTATTGTCAAAGTAGAGCACTTTTGATGCTTAAAACAAAGAATTTTGTGTGTTCTCAATGCAAAGTTAGTAGTTTCGATGTTTTTGTGGTTATTTTGCAGGATTATAGGGTTGCCACAATGTGTGGGCAAAATATGCAGAAGTTATTGATTTTTTAGGATCCACGAGAACCTTTACGAGTCGTAGAGTATTCTATGGGTCATGAAGGAGGTTTTGTGTGCAATTAAAGTGAAGGGTGGAAATTTGAAGTTTGGTCTATGAACATGCACACGAGTTCTGGAACATTTTATGAGTCATAGATCAAGTCTTGTACCATGAGGATCAAAGAAGGAGAACTTTCTGAAATTTTATCCGACAAAACCCCCTACATGTCGTAGAAACTTTTATGGTCCATAAAGATGTGTTGTAGAAGACAAGTCCATAATCACAGCAACAAATTATGGAAGCCCAACTACAAGTTGTACATCACTATACGGCTCGTAGAGCACTTTGTGGAACCCGCCGGCTCGGCTATCCTATTTTGTTTTAAATTTGTATTTTAAACACTATAAATAGGTGTTTAAGTTAGGGGAGAACGACAGAAAATTAGCAGAGAGAATTTGAGAAACAATTGCAAACTTTAATTTCATCTTCTAATTACAATCTTGTGCTTCTTATTGAAGCTCTGGATTTTTCTTGTGCTTAATTTATTTGTGTAAGTGTTCTATTATGTTATTCAAATCATAAGTCTTTCTCTTACACTGATCATGAGTAGCTAAATTCACAACTAGGGTTTTGAGAACCATGAAGAACAAACAAGGTAAAATTGGATAATTCATAATTCTTGAAAAGTGTGCATGTATATATTAATTAATTCTTTTTGTTTTGAATGCTTTTTAATGGTAGCAAACATTAGACCCCACCTAGTGTTACTGACTAGACAAAGGTAGTAATGAATTGGAAAAGAGATTAATTAACAAGATTTGATAGATGTTTATCGTCTAATCAATCGAACTGGGCCAAGGTGAGGTTGTACTGGATAATAAGTAAGGTTTAGTAATGTCACTCTGCAGGATGGACCAAATCACGTAGTGAAATTCGCTTTCTGCCTAGTGCAAACGATTTGGTGGATTTAACTTATTGTTCTACATGCTATACACTAGAAAAGAATTTGGTTATCTAGTGATACTAAGTTAGGGAATCATGGAGAACACAATGCCCTAGTTCCTCTCCATATTGGTTAAACACTTGTGTTAGTGAGGATTTCTTATTACTAGTTATTATTAAACCTCCCCTCCCCCCTTGGGGAGATAAGTTGGTTAATAAACCCAAATTACACAAATTGAATTCTTCTTAGTCTACCATATTCCCTTGGGTTTGACCCAAACCTTGGTTAGGTTCTATATTTTGGCAACGACCACTTTAGCCTAATAAAGGAGGTGTAGCTCGGATGACATGAAGATTTTGGTTACACTTCCAGGGAATGTAGCTAGGCTTGTTTAGTCCACATACTTTGAGAATTAATCCTTATTTCCCTCATTTTACATTTTTTGTTGTTTTTGTTTTCTTTTAGGGTATAACTTTAATGTACACCCAACCTGCAAAGTTGAGGCATACCGTTGCATCTCTTTAACCCAGAGATCGGGGGAAAACTAAGATAAATAGCCCAAAATAATGCCAATAACGCGGCAAATGCAGCTCCGAATAGGTATGAGAATGAGAATGCCAATAATGAAAACTCACCTTCTGTTAAGGATAATGCTCCACAACCACAGGACTTCAATGCTGAAGCTTATTAGTGGAATCAATATCGGTTAAACCCTATGGTTATGAAGGTTACTGGAACTATTATGTTGATACTGCTACTGGCTGACACAAAGTTCATGGTTTCGAGTGGGTTGCTTCAGATATTGCAGAATTGTTGGTTTTTCACGGGCTTACAATCAGAGGATCCTCGTAGCCATCTACTCAACATTACATTTGTCTACAAGAGTGTGATGGAAATACCGAATCTACCTATGGATCTTGTGGGACTTCGTGTCTTTCCATTACCTCTGATAGGCAATGCAGCACTACAGCTATTCGAGCTCCCACAAAGTTTGATCACTAGTTGGGCTGAGTTGTAGATGGCCTTTTTAGAGTGGTACTTCCCGATATCAAAGGATCTCAAGTTTAAAGATCATATCAACAACTTTGACCAACTTTCTGGTGACCCGATCAGTACTACATGAGAGCAGTTCATAAATGCTTGAGGAATGTTTCGGACCACAAAATTGTTGATGATTCCTTGATGGAGATCTTCTATCACACCTTTGATGAGAATAGTCAAGCCTATGCTGATACCATTATCGGGGAATGTTCTTAGATCAACCATTTTCAAAGGATCACAGAAAGGATGGAAAGGGTGGTCAAGACCAATCGTGCATGAGGGTAGAGAGACAAAGCATCTACCAAAAGTTCATGTGATGTGACTATTGGTTTAGAGCAAGCTAAAATAAATGAAGAGATTATTCAAGAGCTTGCCCAAATCTATACGGGTATAGAGGTGTTGATGAAGTAGAGCCAGAAATGAGTCAATGCAGTTGTTCATTATCTTCCATGAGCACCTATGAATGATGATTTGTACTATGGGGAGGACATCTATTTCATTGTTGATCAAATGGGAGGTTTCCAAACCAATGCCCAAGGGTCCAATTAGGATTATTGGTGCCAAGGTCAAGGAAACAAAGGTCAGAACATTAATCAAGATGGAACTTTAAGAGACAACCGCGGTGGTCACTATGACAGGATTTGGGGAAAAGATAGAGATGTAGATTGGGGCAGCAGAGATCGTTAAAGAAACGGTCCTTATGTCCCATCACACTACCGCAACACTGGTGCTAGTAGTTCCAGAGTTGAGGAGATGTTTGACCACCTGTTGAAGAAAGCTGAGACATAGGATGAGACTTGGAGGGGGATGAAATCTGAGATCTTCAGTAAGTCAAAAAATTGAGTCTCAATTTATTGCTATTAGACAACCTATGTAATGGTTTGGTCAAGTATCAACTCAAATCAACCACCATCAAAGGGGCATACTGCTAGTAACAATTATTCAAAATCTAAAGAATGAAGAACAGCGCATGGAGGTTACTACTCATGGTGGCAAGAGCACCATTGATTCTCCCATGTCGGTAGATAAGGATGATTTTCGAGAGGAGACAGTTGATGTCAACGATTCGAAGACCAGATATAATTGTGATGCTGCAGAGGGACCACAGAAGCTGAAGCCAATTTCTAGGCCTTCTCCTCCCTTCCCTTAGAAAATTAAGAAGAAGGAGGAGCAGGGCAAGTTCAAGGACTTTCTCTCCATGTTCAAAGAAATCTCCATCAATATCTCTCTCATCAAGGCATTGGAGAAGATGCCAGGGTATGCAAAGTACATAAAGGACTTGGTTACAAAGAAGTACACCGTGAGTAAGGAGCTCTCCCTAGAGCTTCAACATTACAGTGCAATTGCTACGAGGTCCTTGGTGAAAAACAAGAAGATCTTAGCATTTTTACCATACCCTGCACTAGTAGAGGTGTGGAGTTCACAAGCGCATTGTGTAATCTCAATGCCAGCATAAATCTAATGCCCCTTGCGGTCTTCAAAAAGCTAGGATTGGGAGCCCCTACTCCAATAAGCATGCCGTAGTTGATGACTGATAGCATAGTGAAGAAGCTTATGGGGATACTCTATGATGTTCTTGTAAAAGTTGAAAAATTCATATTCATCACAGACTTTGTGATCCTATATTGCAAAGTCGACCTCAAACATCCCATTCATCTTAGAAGGCTATTTCTAGCCACTGGTTTAGCACTAGTGGATAAGGAAGCTAGTCAACTAAGGTTTAGATTGAACGATGAAGAAGTTGTCTTCAATATCTGTCAGTCTATGAAGTGTCAAGATGATCTGAAGACTGAGGTTTTGCTTAACCAAGTTGTCCAAGTTGTGCCGCGACAATAAATCGGACGCTACTTGGGAGGCAAACCAATGTAGAGATTGGCTCTTAGGCACCCATGTATGTCCTTTTTGACCCTGATAGTTTAGTTTGTTTTGATTGTGCACATTGAGGACAATGCACCTCTTTTTCACTGGGGTGTTGGTAGTTATGGGCCTCAGTGAAGTCAGAGTAGCTTTGGCTTATAACTACCCCAATTTTTGAATCCTAGGGGTTTCCTTGCTTGTGTACTTTCTCCCCATGGATATTTACTTTCTGTTGAACTGACATGTTTAGGATGTTTAGGTAGTATTGGTAGCATATGGTACTGATATCTGTGGCATATATGTATTTTTGTGCTTTTTTGTGAAAAATGACACCAACCAAATTTGGAATTAGTTAGTCTAGATAGAAACCATGCATGTTTAATTGTGTTGACAGTGCTTGTTCTGATAAGTGAGGATAAAATTAAGATAAAAAGCATGAGTTGTGAGTCTATGTTGATAATGTAATTAGTTAAATGTGAATGTGAGCTTAAGTTATTAAAATTCATGTATTGCGTTTCAATTCAGAACTTGCCTTGTTACTCTGATTTAGAATTTAAGTTAGTTGGATTAGGAAAGGATCTTAGGCCATTGTACAAAACAGTCCACTTAGCCTAAATGACCAACCATATGTATGAAATATCCCTTGATCCTAATGTTTGAGCCTGACATGTACCTTTTCTTTGCAAACACCTAAGCGACATAGCCTTATTGGTTGTAAAATCCTAAAATTGGCCCTATTCCTTCCTTGAATATTGTGTACCTTGACTAAGGAAAAGAGCCTAAGTTGACGGTGGCTACCAAAAGTGGCCCTGGTTCCGTGGTTGGATAATGTGCAAATAAACTCAGGCCAAAAGCCTAAGTTGAGAGTGGCTGGTGTAATGGTAAATCACAAAATGAGTGGGAAAGTTAGTGATACATTGAAGAGGAGTAAAAATGTGTACTGGGTGTAAGAAAAATGAGTTATGCCTTAGTTATGAGCTAAAAAGAAAAATGAAGTATAAAAACAAGGCAAAAAAGCTAAAAAAATGAAAAGAAAGCACCTAGAAAATCTTTAAATAGGAGAGAGGGAGAATAGAATGAAAGTAATTGTGGTGGTAGGGCAAAAGTATAGAGAAACACAGTGTCAAGGAGGGCATTTAGTCACTATGTTCGCTAAATATCACACCAAAGCCCCATGAGCCTACGTTACAAGCATGTAAAGTCCTACAGTGATCCTAGTCCAAGTAGTCAAAGGTCTTAGTCAAGAGTATAAGGGCGAGCATATGGTATTGGGCATGATATATGAATATCTATTGTGAGAATGAGTGATTTTGCATAGTCCCAGGATTATACATGAAAACATCTTTAAGAGTGAGATATGAGGCTTCTTTTTGTGAGGGCACTTGCATTGTATTATTAACATTAGACTTATTCGGTGATTGTGGCTTGTTGATAGTACGTAGCTTGCCAAAGTTGCATTATCACATGCATTAGTCTGTATTGGTTTGCTTGATAACTATCTGATTGTCTTTTGAAAATTGGTGTGGGTATTTATGCTTATGTTTGATTTTATATATGTCATTAGGTTGAGATCTGTGTGTTACTGTGTTGCTTATATAGATTAAGTATGTCGCTTGAGGACAAGCAATAATTTAAGTTGAGGGTGTTGATGTGCTATAAAAATACATCACTTTTGATGCTTAAAACTTGGAATTTTATGTGTTCTCAATGTGATGTTAGTAGGTATAATGTGTTTTCGTATTTATTTTGCAGGATTCGAGGGTTGGCGCAATGTTTTGGGCAAACTATGCAGAAGTTGCCGATTTTTTAGGATCCACGAGACCCTTTACGGGTCGTAGCATATTCTACAAGCCATGAAGGAGGTTTCGTGTGCAATTCTAGTGAATGGTGGATTTCTAAAGTTTGGTCTGCGAATATGCCAATGAGTCATGGAACACTTTACGAGTCATAGATCAAGTCTCGTACACTGAGGATTAGAGAAGGAGGACTTTTTGAAAGTTCATCAGATGAAACCCCCTACGGGCCATAGAACCTTTTACGGTTGTAGAGGAGTGTCATAGAAGAAAAGTCTAGAATCAAAGCAATTGATTACGAAAGCCAAACTACGAGCCTTAAATCACTATATGGCCCGTAGAGCACTTCGTGGAGCTTGTTGACCCAGCTATCCTCTTTTATTTTGGATTTGTATTTCAAATACTATAAATGGGTTTTTAGGTTATTTTTCTTAAGAGAGAGGGGAAAATGACCAAAAATTAGTAGAGGGAGTTTGAGAAACACATGTTAACTTTAATTTCATCTTCTAATTACAATCTTGTGATTCTCATTGAAGCTTTAGATTTTTCTTGTGGTTAATTCAATTGTTTAAGTGCTCTATTATGTTATTCAAATTCTTGTCTTGCTCCTACACTGACCATGAGTAGCTAAATCCATAACAAGGGTTGTTGGAACCATGAAGAACTGACAAGGTAAAACCAGATAATTCGTAATTCTTGAAAAGTGTGCATGTATGCATTAATTAATACTCTTCGTTTTGAATGCTTTCTAATGGTGGCCAACATTAGAACCCGCCTAGTATTAATGACTGGACAAAGGTAGTAATGAATAGAAAAAGAAATTAATTAACAAGACTTGATCGATGTTTCTCGTCTAATCAATCGAACTAGGCCAAAGGGAGGTTGTACTGGGACAATAGGTAAGGGTTTGTAATGTCACACTTTGGGGATGGACCGAATAATGTAATGAAATTTGCCTCTCGCCTGGGCCAAAGGATTTGGTGAACTTAACTTACCGTTCTGCATGTTACACACTACAAAAGAATTCGGTTATGCGGTGATACTAAGTTGGGGAATCAGGGAACACAATACCCTAGTTCCTCGCTATATTGGAGTTATTATGAAACACCCCCCCTTCCCCCCCCCCCCCCCACTTTTGGGGAGAAAAGTTGGCTAATAAACCCAAATTGTACAAATTGAATTCTTCTAATTCTACCATATTCCCTTGGTTCGACCCTCAACTTTTTTAGGTTCTATATCTTGACAATGACCGCTTTAGCCTCAAAAAGGAGGTGTAGATTGGATGACATCACCCACTTGTTTGTGGGTGGTGGGGTGTTTCCACCTAATGCTTTACTCAAAATTTATCAAGTAGAGCCTTAAACAACCAATTGCAGAAATCGGAACCTCCATCTCTAATGATTGCTCGTAGGGTACCAAACCTTGAGAAGATGTTCCTTTTCAGGAATGTTGTTACACTTTTGCCTTCATTATTGGGAAGTGCCACTGCCTCGACACATTTGGATATGTAGTCCATAACCACTAAAATGTACTTGTTCCCTTGCAAACTAACAAACAGGCCCATAAAATCTATCCCCCACAGATCGAAAAATTCAATCCCCATAATGGGGTTTAAAGGGAGTTCGTGCTTGCGGGAAACACCACCTTCTCTCTATCATCTATCACAGGCCTTCGCAGAGTCGAAGCATCTTGGTGGATGGTTGGCCAATAATAGCCACACTACAAGATCTTTTGTGTTGTCCGAATTCCGCTATGATTCCCACAAACTAGGGATGAGTGGCGCACCACTAGAATACTCATTATTTTGACCTCAAGAACACAGTAACATATAATCCCATATACACATACGCGAAACAAGTATTGATCATCCCAGAAAAATTTCCTACCATCAGACATATACTTGCAGTATTGGTGAGTAGTCAAATCTGGTGGCACAATATAACTAACCAAACAGTTTGCATAATCTGCAAACCATGGTATCAAGTCATGGGATATTTCCATCACTTTCTCATTAGGGAAAGAATCATCAATCTTCACCCCATCATCAAACTTATCCATAGCTCTGTCTTCTAATCTAGAGAGGTGGTCTGCAACATGATTTTCAGTCCCCTTTCTTTCAATAGCATAAAAGCCAAACTCTTGAAGAAGAAGTACCCATCAAATCAATTTAGGTTTTGTATCCTTCTTCAACATCAAGTAATGCTAAATGGTTAGTATGCACAATGACTTTGGTTCCCAAAAGATAAGACCTAAATTTTTTCGAACACAAAGACCACTACAAGTTACTCTTTTTCTGTGATAATGTAGTTCTTCTATACTACATCTAGGGCTTTGCTGGCATACTATATGGGATGTAGTATCTTCTCCCTATGTTGTCCCAATACTACACCAAGTGTGACACCCTTGCATCACACATTATCTCAAAGGGCTTTGACCAATCTGGTCCAACGATGATAGGAGCCGAAATCAACTTTCGCTTCAATACTTTGAAGGCTTTTAGTCATGCATAATCGAACACGAACTTAGCATCCTTCTCTAGTAGTTTGCACAAAGGATGTGAAATCTTTGAGAAGTCTTTTATAAAGAACTTGTAGGATCCTTCATGGCCTAGAGAATTTTTCACACCCTTAATAGAGATGGGTAGGGGAAGCTTCATAATCACCTCCACTTTAGGTTTATCTACCTTGATACCTTTGATGGAGATTCTATGCCCCAACACAATGCCTTCCTTTAACATGAAGTGACACATTTTAAAATTCAGAACTAGATGGCATTTTGCACATCTACTAACCACCACATGCAAATGCTTCAAGCAATCTTCGAAAGAGTCACCGACCATACTAAAGTCATCCACGAATACCTCGATAGTGTCCTCGACCATGTCAGAGAAAATGGATATCATACATCTTCGGAATGTTGTTGGCACATTACATAACCTGAGTGGCATCCTCTTGAATGTGAAGGTGCCATAGGGGAATGTGTTTCTCTTCTAGAGCAATAAAAATCTGATTGAAGCTCAAGTAACCATCAAAAAAGCATTACTAGCCCTTTCCTACCAAGCGATATAGCACTTGGTCCATGAATGGCATAGGGGAATAGTCCTTTTTCATTGATATGTTGAGCTTTCTGTAGTCCATGACACCCTCCACCCAGTGACTAGTCACTGGGGAATTAACTCGTTGCTAGCATTTGGGACCACAGTGATACCTTTTTTCTTTTGAACACACTGGTTAGGACTCACACATTCACTGTCAGTGATTTGATATATCACTCTTGCATCAAACCACTTGATGATTTCTTTACATATGGGTTGGGATGCCTTTGGTGCTCAATACTCGACTTGTAGTTGATGTCGCCCAAGCTAAACCTTTTTTTAAGGCTAAAGCAGTCATTGTTAAGATATATAACCTAACCAAGGTTTGGGTCGATCCCATAGGGAATAGGGTATCCTTAGAGAAATTTCAAGCAGTTCGGGTGGATTAACCTACTTATCTCCCCAAGGCAGGAGGGGGGATTTCTACAAACTATGGAAAGTAATCCTGAACAAAGACAAGTACGGAATCAGTATGAAGAGTAACTAGGGTATTGTGCTCTACATGATTCCCCAACTCAATATTACCAGATAATCGTATTCTTTTCTAGTGTGTAGCATGTAAAACGGTAAGTTAAGTTTACCAAACCCTTTGATCTAGGACGTAGGTAAATTTCACAATGTAATTTCATCCATCCCCACAGTGTGACATCACTAACCCTTACCTATTGTTCCAGTACAACCTCCCCTTGATCTAGTTTGGTTGATTAGACAAGAAACATCAATTGAATCTTGTTAAATAATCTATTTTCCTATTCATTACTACCTTGATCTAGTCAGTAATACTAGGTGAGTTCTAATGTTGGCCACCATCAAAAAGCATTCAAATCGAAGAGAATCAATCAATACATACTTGCACACTTTCTAAGATATATGAATTATTCGGTTTTACTTAATTAGTTCTTCATAGTTCCCACAAGACTATTTGTGGATTTAGCTACTCATTATAAGTGTAGATGCAAGAATCATGATATTGAATAGCATAATTAAGCATTTACATAATAGAATTAAGGATAAGAATTCTTTGTTCTTCACCAAGAATCACAAGATTGAATTAAAGAACAAAAAATAATTTTTCACAAGTGTCTCAAAATATTTTCCACTATTTCTCACTGACTCTCTGAAGTTTGTAATGTTACCTTCAAAAATAACCTAAAAACCTACAGATAGTATTTAAAATACAAGACCCAAAAATATAAGAGAACTGGGTCGGCAGGCTCTAAGATCAACTCTACGGGTCGTCTGACGTTTTACAGCCCGTAGTTGGGGCTTCGTGGATTCTGTAGTGAATCTGGAGATGACTTCTATGAGACCTATCTACGGGCCGTATAAAGTTTTATGGCCCGTGGAGGGTTTCATCTTATGACCTTTTAGCAACTCCCCACTTTCTGATCCTCAAGGTATGACACATAGTTTATGACTCATAGAAAATTTTATAGCTCATCTGCATGTTCGTAGACTCAACTGCAAAAAATCTACCCTTCACCAGAATCCTACTCAATGGCCTGTGGAAATATCCACGACCTGTAAAGGGTATCGTAGAACATCAATTTCTGCAATCACTGCACACTTAGCCTAAAATCATGCAAACCTTATAATCATGCAAAACAAACATAAAAACACATCAAAACTACTATCATCACTTTGTGAACACACAAAATTCCAAGTTTTAAGCATCAAAAATATTGTATTTTGACAACACATAAACGCCCTCAACTTAAATTGTTGCTTGTCCTCAAGCGACGGACTCAATCTACATAAGTTGTACAGTAACACACTGACCTCAATCTACTGGCATACGTCATATCAAACTGACGCACAGATACCCACACAACTCTTAAAAGAATATCATATAACAATCAAATAAACTAATACAGATCAATACATGTGATAGTGAAACTATGATAAGCAAGGCAATTATCAAAAAGCAACGTTCACTAAGTTTGCCCAATATCAACTATGCAATGCAAGTGCCGTTACAGAAAGAAATCCCATATCCCACTTATGATTATATTTTTAGATTCGATGCTTGGGACTATGCAAAATCAATAACTTTCACAAAAGACGTTCAACTACTATGCTCAATACCATATGCTTGCCCCTATACTCATGACTATGGCTTTTAAATACTTGGACTAAGATCACTTTAGGACTTGATTTGCTTGTAACATAGGCTTAGGGGGCTTTGGTATGATGTTTTTCGAACATAGTGACTAAAGGCCTTTCGTGACACTACGTTTTTCCACACTTTTTCCCTCATTCTCCCTTTCTCATATTTTAAGCTTTTCTGGGTGCTTACTCCCATTTTTCAGTTCTTTGCCTTTTTGTTTTGATATCATTTTTCTTTTTAGCTCATTAGTTAGGGATAAACTCATTTTCCTGCCCCCACAACATATTTTCATCCTTTTTTCCATGTGTCACTAGCTTCCACCTTATTTTTATGTTTACCCTTAGTTGAGGTGCACAATATCCAACCCAAAAACTAGGATAACTTTTGGTAGCCACCCTTAACTTAAGCTTTTTTGCCTCAATCATGGTGCTCAATGTTCAAAGAAGGACCAGGGGTAATTTCAAGATTTTACATCTAACAAGGCTTGGTAACTTAGGATTTTACAAAAAAAATATTATATGCAAGGCCCAAACATTGGAATTAAGGGATACATTACACATTTTATTGGTTATTTAGGCTAAGTGGACTAATATGAACAATAGCTTAAGATCCTTTCTTAACCAACTAACCTACAGTCTAAGTCAGAGTAACAGGGCAAAATCTGATTTGAAACACATCATAAGAATTTAGCAAAGAAAGCTCACACACACATGGCACTGATTACACTATTAACGAAGACTCTCAAATCATACTTTTCATTACAATTTATCCTCACCTATTAGAACAAGCAATGCCTAACAATCAAACATGCATGGTTTATATCAAGACTAACTAATAAAAATTTTAGTGGGTATCAATTTTCTCATAAAAACACAAAAATAAATATATACCATAGATATCAGTACTACATACTACTAATACTACCTACACATCTTAAATATGCCTGTTCAAAAGAAATTCTATATCCTTAGGGAAAAAGAACACAGGCAAGAAAACCCCAAGGATTCAAAATTTAGGATAGGTATAGACCAAGGTTACTTAGACTTCATTGAGGCCTATAACTACCCACACCCCATAAAAAAGACTTGCATTGTCCTCAATGCACAAGATAAGCTAATAAAGCATAGGAGTCAAAAAGGAACATATTTGGGTGTCTAAGCGCTAATCTTTGGCAAAGTTTTGCAACCCTCAACCTCCCTAGTAGTCTCCTAATTGGTAGAAGCTTGTCCCAACGGACCAGAACCCCTCATTGTCTCAATCTCATGAGCCTGCATCAACTCCGCATCCTGCCCAAGCGCATCACAACAAGCTTTAACTCCTGCTCCTCTGTCAGCCTTGTTTGCAGTCTCACTATATCGGGATCATCAATGCAGGGCCTCTTCTTTAGGGAAGTCTATGATGGATCCTCAGGAGAAAATAAATCAACATTGGCATCGAGGGCTCAGTTCGTGGTAACATGACTAGTGTTGCTAATGATGCTATCATATCAGCTCTGAGCTGCTGGATCTCCTTCTGAAGGGCCATCAAATCTACTAGACATATTGTGCTGAGGCTCTACTGAACTCGCCTCTCAAAAGTATCTATGTAGTTATCCACGGGTGTGTGTCTGTCTTGGATATTGACTACCGTGAACGCCAGTATGCAGGCCTCAAACTCTGAAATGTCCTAGCGGACCCAATGCCTAATTTGTTGTAGCAACTAAGTCAACTATGACTCAGAATTGGCCAGCCTCTGCACTATGGCCTGAATGGATGCCGCTGACATATAGCATATGCCAGCGGATGTTGTCGATATGGGCACGACCTCTAGGGAAGAAGTAGTATTAGTGGACCCCCTCTCCACATCAACCTCAGTCTATAGGGGACTCTCAATAGTAGCATCAACAGCAATGTGGTGGATAAGGCTCAAATGATGGCACTGCCCATAAACGTCTTTGTCATCTAAGTTAGAGAGCGTGGTACTCGCTGGCGGGCCACCAGACTTTCCGCAGCCTTAATCAGGCTTGCATCTAAATTCCTCTGAACCTCTATCAATGAGTCCAGATGATGTCTCCACTCCTAGCTCTACACAAAGTGTATAGATCAAGCACGGGAATGGGAAAGAAGTAGACCTCTTCATGGCAGCTTCGTGTATCTTCTCCATAATTACGCTGGCCCAATCGATCTCATCGCCAGCCAAGATGCTGGCAACAAAAAAAGCACGGCCTGACCTCAGAGTGTTATCAGCAAGTGCAGGCCAGATTCATGATCTCAGCACAGCCCACCAATATTTGGCAATGAAGCTGAGTGAAGCCTTCACAATAGGCTCCACCAGTGTAGCTATCCACTCAGGGTCCAGGCCCTGCTTTACAATATGGATGGTGACCCATCTCATCAAATTTGCCCTGCGGGCCAAGTCTCTCATCAGGTCCTTATCTCTTGTCCGTCCCGATCTCCTATCACACTCCATTATTGATTTGGTGGTTGGGAACACTGGCTCGAAAAACATATGGCGGATGGTAGTCTAAGAAATATCCACTTTTCAATCCCTCACTCTAGTATGTTTCACTCTGGGCTGAGTGAGGGGCTTCTTTCCCTTAGGAAAAGAGTCGAGAACTGGGGCGGCATAAGATGCATTAAACTCCAAAACCATGGTCGGGAGTACTTCCCCGACGATATAGCTAGCCACTGGAGCATATATATGCTGATAGTGTCCTACAAACCTGGGACACTGTCCAATCCTGAAGTAATAATCTGGGGATCCTCAAAGATGGAACGCGCTAGTCGGCCCCGCTCATTCTTTTGTAAACACTTTGTGTAGATCGCATGCCCTCAACGCACCATCGGCTATAAAGAGCATTCGTATGTGATGATGATGCCTGAGGTGCGACAGAAGACTCTGTCCCCAACTAATTGCAAGATTCTAACTCTGACTCCTCTCTAGATGGAGTCATCTGGATAGAATTGCTATCTTTGTCGCCTGCCTCTTTGGACTGGGAAGAGCAGACAATGATAGCTTAAATTTGGGCTTGCCTGGCATGTCTGGTGGAAGCCCGTGTCTTTGGTCACTCGGTGTTTGAGTCCGATTGGACATCGAGCTTCTCAAGCAAACCACTAGCCTCGAGTTTCCCTGATCCTTTGAGAGCTCATCTCGTAGTCTCTTTTGTAGGGCCTGGATCTCATCTCTCCTTGCTTTTTAGGCCCTAGTACCTAAAACGCACATATTTAGTAAACATGGTTAACCTCACAAGTGAAGGAATGAAAAGCAATAACATTTCCGACATGGTTGCAGATGGGTATACAAAGGCACCTTTATGGGCCGTAGTAAAAACTACGAGCCATAAAAAACCTTCGTTGAAATAGAGTGCATAAATTTTGGCTACTAAGATTGCATCTAGCAAGACAAGGTATACTTATAGAATATTCTACGATTCATTGATTGAGTCGTAGATGTAATCCAGTGTTGAATATTTATAGGTAGGAATCTACGAGACTAATCTACGAGTCATATAATAGTCTACGGCTCGTAGAAAGTCTCATCAATAGAGTCTCAGAAGCTTCAAGTTTTTGGAATTTCATATGAGAGGAAACTACGGCTTGTGGAGTATTCCATGGGCCATAGAAGACCCTTATAGAGTGAAATATCAAGAACTTTGGATTTTCCAAGTCCATCAAATAGATCCCACACGACATGTTCAACATTTTAATCAGCATCGAAACAACACATTATGCACCCCCACATGAGTTCAACAAATACCCAACACCCCACATGCAATGTTTAAGTACATCCCCGTTGAATCTCATCTTACGTTTTGCCAAAGCAAACTGACCCTGTTTGAATTTTTAAACAACAAAGCATACACATGTAATCACATATCGACTTTCAAGCAATATAGACTATTCAATTCAAATGACATGTGACAATATTGGTTTTCATATATATCATTCAAACACATAAACATGGGCACACACACAATTTTCTAGATTTTAACACTATTCAAGCATTGACAACATATGGTTCATGATTAACTTCTAAGCACATAAAATGGCACACATGGATTCATACCCATACTAAACGGATTACCAAACTCATCAATTAATTTTAACCTAATCACAACAGTTTTGGTATTTAAGAGGATTTTAGGGCCAAGAACTTAATAAATTGAGTGAAAAAGATGCTAGAAATTGAAGGAGCCGAGGGTGAACCCTAGGGCTGCCGAATGTGACCGAAAAGAATTGCTGGAAAATAAGGTGGTCGTTGATCATAGGTAGTCAGAAATTCCCTAATTACGGGTCGTAGAAGGTTTTACAGCCGAAGTTCCTAGTTTTGTGGATTGTGCAAACTCTAGTTTTGGGGCATGGGTTTCACAGATGAGTCTACAAGCCTTAGAAATTAAATACGACTCATAGAATTGGTCGTAGAAGCATCTAACAATTAGTCAAAAGTTTGAAAACTTACCTAGTGTCCACGAGCCCCATTCACGGACAATAGTTTTATCTACAGGTCATAAAGTTGGCTCGAGGACTGGAGTGCAAAAAATCTTTATCGCTTGAAGTGTTATATGAGACAGTGTATGGGTCGAAGATTTACATATGACTCGTGGAACCAGTCGTAGAAACACTTCTTGATGCCTTTTTAGCTAAAAATGATTGACTTGCCATATACATGCACATTCTTCACGGAACACATTATTACTTTATATGTAACCAGCTTAAGTCCACAAATTACAACCAAAACACTACAAAATTAAAGTACCTATAAGTCCAAAAGCTAAAAACAAAACTAAAATACCAATATTACATCAAGTATTTTGGGTTGCCTCCCAAGTAGCGCCTGATTTATTGTCGAGGCACAACATAGACACTTTGGATACTCAGACTTTACAAAGTGCCCAAACATCCATTGTCAAGTCGCCTGGCCTATTCATCGACTGACAAATATGGAAGACAGCCTCCTTGTTTCTTCTATCTAAACTTGAGTTGGCCAACTTCAATATCCACTAGTGCTCGTTCAGTGGCTAGGAAGGGCCTTTCAAAGATGATTGGGACTTCGAAATTGACTTCGCAATCTAGGATCAAAAGTCTACGGGTAATATAAACATCTTTACTTTGACCAGGACATCATAGAGTATCCCCACAAGCTTCTTCACCGTACGGTCAGCTATCAACAATCTCATGCTAGTTTGAGTAGGGGCTCCCACTCCTAGCTTCTTAAAGACCAAAAGGGGCATCAGATTTATACTGGCACCAAGATCACATAATGCCCTTGTGAACTCCACATCTCCAAAAGTGTAGGGTATAGTAAATGCGCTAGGATCTTCTCGCTTTTGCACCAGGGACTATGTAGCAATTGCACTGCAATGTTGAAGCTCTTGGGAGAGCTCCTGGCATATAGTCCATTTTGTTGTGACCAAGTCCTTCATGAACTTTGCATACCCTAGCATCTTCTCAAATTCCTCAATATGAGGGATGTTGATGGAGTGTTGTTTCAGCATGGAGAGAAAGTTCTTGCATTTGCCTTCCTCTTTCTTTTTGATTATTTGAGGAATGTAAGGAAGAGGTCTAGGGATGGGCTTCAACTTCTGCAACACCTGTGTAGCATCACTCATCCCATCCTTCGCACGATCATCTCCAATTTCTTCATCTCTGACCTCAATGGTGTCCTCACAAACATCATCATTATCAACCGGCATAGGAGGATCGATGGTCTACTTACCACTACATGTAGTCATCACCATACACTTCCCTCATTCTTTAGATTTTCAACTGTGTTGTTGGGTAGTGTACCTTTCTATTGATGGTTAAGCTGAGTTGATATCTAACTAAGCTATTCGCTCCAGTTGTTTGATAGCAACAGAATGAAACTCAATCTTTTGATCAATGCTGGAAATGTCAGACTTTTTCCACCTCAATTTCTAATCCTGTGTGTTAGCCTTGTTAAATAGGTGATCAAATATCTCATCAACTTTGGAACAGCCTGCGCCTGAGTAAAGATTATGTGATGGCACATAAGGACCATTCTTGTAACCTTTTCTGCGATCCTAATTAGCATCTCTATCCTGGCTCCTATTCCTACCGCAGTAACCTCCACGATTGCTGTCTCTGAAAGTGCTATCCCTGTTATAGTTTCGTCCTTGGTTTCCTTGAACTTGGCGCAAATAGTTCTAATAAGACCCTCGGGTATTGGTCCAGAAACCCCCCGTCTGATCAACAATGAAGCAAGTGTCCTCCTCATAGTAAGGCTCCTCGTACATGGGTGCTTGTGAAGGCTGATGAGCAATTGCATTAACTCTTTTCTGATCCTACTTCATAAACAACTCAATGTTGGTAGTAATTCGGGCAAGCTTTTGCATCATCTCCTTATTTAATTTAGCTTGCACCGAATAAGTACTGACTGCACACGAGCTCTTGGTAGAGGACATATCTCTCATTCCACATGCATGATTCATCTTGACCACCCTTTTCAGCTTCTCAGCAACCTTTGAAAATGGTTGATCTAAAAATGTGCCACACATTATTCTATTTGCACATGCTTGGCAATTCTTATCCAAGGCATGGTAGAAGATCTCCACCAAGGCATCATCAACTATTTTGTGGTCTGCAACACTCCTCAGATGCTTTGTTAACATATCTCACATAGTACTGATCGAGTCACAAAGAAGTTGCTTGAAGTTATTGATTTGGTCTTTCAACTTGAGCTTCTTCGATCTTGAGAAGAACCTCTCCAGAAAGGCCTTCTACAATTCAGCCCAGCTAGTGATCGAACTTTATGGGAGCCCAGAGAGCCATAGCGTAGCATTTCTTGTTAGAGATAATGGGAAGACACGAAGCCCATAAAACAATTTTGGTCTCCCATTACACTCTTACAAACAAACACACCATTGCATATATAGCTATGTGGATTCTCTGATGGTAGGATCGCGAACCCATGATTCTACAACATCTTAAGTAACCCACTCGAAATAATGATCTTTGTGTCCTCTGGCAGTTTTGGTAACCCTTATTATCATTCTCATTTTGATTCTGGTTGTGACTCAGAGTTGCATTAACCATGTTGTTTACGTTTTCTTGGGCCATTCTTCTCAATGTTCTCTAGAACTATGGATCAAACAGAGTCAAGGGAATTCCTCTACTTCACGTGTTGTGCATACACTACACTTGCACGCTGAAATAAAAACAAAAACAACAAAACCATAAAATGAGGGAAATAAGGATTAATTCCCAAACTACTCAAATTAAACAAGTCTAGCCATATTCCTTGGAAATAGCGCCAAAACCTTTATGTCACACAAGCGACACCTCCTTTTTGAAGGTTAAAGCTATCGCTGTCAAGATATATAACCTAACCGAGGGTACGGTCAATCCCACAAGGAATAAGGTAGCTTAGAGAAATTTCAAGAAGTTCAGATGGATTGACCTACTTATCTCCCCAACGGGGGAACTGTAAAAACTATGGAAAGTAATCCTAAGCTAAGACAAGTGTGGAATCAGTATGAAGAGTAACTAGGGTATTATGTTCCCCATGATTTACTATCATAATGTTTCCAGAGAATCATATTCTTTTCAAGTGCGTAGCATGCAGAAAGGTAAGTTAAGTTTACCAAACCCTTTGATCCAGGCGAGAGGTAAATTTCACTGCATGATTTGATCAATCCCCGCAGTGTGACATTACTATCCCTTAACTATTGTTCCACTAAGACCTCTCCGTGATCCAGTTTGGCTGATTAAACAAGAAACATCAATTGAATCATGTTAATTAATCTATTTTTCTATTTATTACTACCTTGATCCAGTCAGTTCTAACATTAGCTACCACCAAAAAACATTCAAATCGAAGAGAATTAATCAATACATGCATGCACATTTTCCAAGAATTACAAATTATTAGATTTTAATTCTTCATTGTTCCCACAGCTCTAGTTATGGATTCAGCTACTCAGTGTAGATGCAAGAACCATGATATTGAACAAAATTAATCAAGCACTTAAATAATAGAATCAAGAGCAAGAAATCAGAGCTCTTCACAAGGAATTACAACATTGAATTAAAGAACACAAAATAATGTTTCACAAGGGTCTCACAATGGTTTCCACTCTTTCTCACTGACTCTCTGAAGTTTTGTAGTGTCCCCTCCGAAATATAACCTAAAAACCTATTTATAGTATTTAAAATACAAGATCAAAATGAAATAGGAGAACTAGGTCGGCAGACTCCATGGTTATCTCTCCAGGCTGTATAAATTTTACATCCTGTAGTCGGGGATTCGTAAAGGGTATTGTAGAACCTCAATTTCTAAATTCTCTGCACACTTAACCCAAAAATTATGCCAACCTTGTAATCCTACAAAACAAACATAAAAAAATATCAAATCTACTAATATCACTTTGAGCACACAAAATTCCAAGTTTTAAGCATAAGAAGTGTTGTATTTTGAGAGCACATCAGTAGTCCTTGACACGTTGGATTTTTTATGTACATACCCTAGGTAGGATACTAATGATTCCACAATTGTCTAACTAATAGCCTTTTGAACTATTTAAGCACTACAACCAATGCATTCACCTCTTCGTCATTAAGATCCAAAGCAACGATGACAAGCAAGGTGTTATTAGAATCCAAAAATGCATATCTCTAATAGGATAGAAGATCCTTCAATGGTAGCACCAGTGACTGCTCAATGGATGTTGTAGTAGGTGGTGATTCTTGATGTTTCATATCCAATTCTAGATTAGCTTTTCCTAGAGCCTTTACTATCTCCTCGTAGTTTGGGATGCAGTCACCCTCAAAACTCATTAACACTACTTTCAGAGTATCGACACCTAGTCTTTCTTCAATTGGTACCTCTAGTTTTGCCTCATCAACACTGTAAATGAAAGAGACTACCTTCAGATCGTCATCCCTCTTTGTATGTTGGCAGACATTAAATACGACCTCGTCCTACCCAATCTAAACTTGAGTTGGCCCCTCTCCATGTCCATAACTGCTCGTCCAGTGGCTAAGAATGGCCTTCCCAAGATGATTGGGACATAGAAGTCAACCTCACAGTCAAGGATCATAAAGCCTACAGGGAATATGAACTTATCCACTTTGACAAGGATGTCATATATTATCCATAAAGGTTTCTTCATCATTATGTCTGCCATCAACAATCTCATGATCGTAGGGGTAGGGGCTCCCAATCCTAAATTCTTGAAGACTGGAAGGAGAATTAGTTTTATGCTGGCACCTAGATCACATAATGCCCTTGCAAACTCAACATCTCTAATGGTGCAGGGTGTGGTTAATGCTTTGGGATCTTCTCGCTTCTGCACCAAGGACCTTATAGTGATTCACTACAATGTTGGAGCTCTTAGGAGAGATCCTAGCTTACAGTCCACTTTTTGTGACCAAATCCTTCATGAACTTTGCATACCTAGGCATCTTCTCCAATGCCTCAATGAGAGGCATTTTAATGGAGACTTGTTTTAGCGTGTAGAGGAAGTGCTTGAATTTACCTTCCTCCTTTTTCTTTTTTATTCTCTTAAGGAAAGGAGGAGGAGGTCTAGGAATGGGATTCAACTTTTGTGGTGTCTCTGTAGTATCGCTCATCCTATCCTTGGCATGAACATCTCCTGTTTTTGCATCTTTCTTCTCAACTATCCCCTTACTAACATCATCAACATCAACCGCCATTGGAGGGTTAATGGATTGTTTGCCACCATGAGTAGTCACTGCCATACATGATGTCACCCAAGCTACACTTCCTTATTTAGGATAGAGCGGTCGTCATCAAGATATAAAACCTAACCAAGGTTAGGGTCGAATCCTACAAGGAATACGATAGACTTAGAAGAATTCAAGCAATTCAGGTTAATTAACCAACTTATATCCCCAAAGGGGGGTTTTGTAACAACTATAAAAAGTAATCCTAAACTAAGAGAAGTATTAAACCAGTATAAAGAGTGATTAGGGTATTGTGTTCCCCATGATTCCCTAACTCAGTATTACCAAATAATTGAATTCGTTTCTACTGTGTAGCATGTAGAACGGTAAGCTGAGTTCACAAAACCCTTTGGCCTAGGTGAGAGGCGAATTTCACTATGGGATTTGTTCCATTCCCGGAGTATGACATTACTAACACACATTTACCTATTGTTCCAGTACAACCTCCCCTTGGCCCAGTTTGGTTGATTAGATGAAAAATATAAATCGAATCCTATGAATTAAACTCTTTTCTTATTCATTACTACCTTGATCCAAGCAGTAACACTAAGGCGAGTTCTAATGCTGGCCACCATTAGAAAGCATTCAATACAAAAAGAATTAATTAATACTTGCATGTACACTTTTAAAGAATTACGAATTATTCGGTTTTACCTTATTAGTTCTTTATGGTTCCCACGACCCTAGTTGTAGATTTACTACTCATGATTAGTGTAAAATAAAGACTTATAAATTCGAATAACATAGTTGATCACTTTCACAAGAGAATTAAGCACAAGAAATCCAAACTCTTCAATGAAAATCACAAGTGGAAATCAAAAAATGAAATAAGGTTTTAAGAAGTGTTTCTCAAGCTCTCTAATGTTCTAACACATCCCTTTCCTTCTTCTCTATGAAAAATAACCTAAAAACCTATTTATAGTGTTTGAAATACAAAACAAAAATGGAATACAATACCTAGGTTAGCAGTCTCTACGGAAGCTTCTATAGGCCCTGTAATATTTACGGCCCATAAATAGCCCTTCATGGATTACTTCTTCAAAACTAAAACTGACTTCTATGACACCCTTCTACGGCCCATATAAAGTTCTACGGCCCATGGGGGTTTCGTCTGATGACTTTTCAGCAACTCCCCACTTTTTGATCCTCACGGCACGACACCAAGTTACGTCTTGTAAAATCTTCTACGGCTCGTCTGTATGTTCGTAAACTCAACGTCAGAAAATCACCCTTCAATGGATGTGGCTTGTAAAAGTATCTACAACATGTAAAGGGTCTCGTGGAACCTCTGCCTAAGCAAATTCTACACACTTAGCCCAAAAATTGTGTAAACCCTATAAACCTGTAAAAAAAAATATAAAAACACATCAAATCTACTAACATCGCATTGAGAACATACCAAATTCCAAGTTTTAAGTATCAAAAGTGTTGTATTTTGACAGCACATCAATACCTTCAACTTAAAGTTGTTGTTTGTCCTCAAACAACAGACTTAATCTACAAGCAGCAAAGTAACACACAGACCACAATATAATGGCATGCATCAAATCAAACTCAAGCACAGATACCCACGCCATTTTCATAATACATCAGATAGCAAGTAAGCAAACCAACACAGGTCAATGCATGTGACAATACAACTATGACAAGCGAGGTAGTTATCAACAAGCCACAATCACGGTAATGACCCGGATAGTTTACGACTTCATTGGAGCTTAAAAATGTCATTTTTAGTAAGAATTGGATCAAGTGTTGTCTCAAGGATACTACACGGTCCGTGTGAGGTCACACAACCTGTGTGGCCTCTAGGGGAGTGACATGTGGCCTTAATTCTTGGTGTGTCGCTTTGGCGTAGAGTTTCAAACTAAGGCACGCCACATTTGGACCCCACATGGGGCATGTGACACTTCACACACCGTTTGGAGGGCCACATGATGGACTTGAGCTTGGAACACCAACAATTGAGGCTAAGTGAGGTCACACCGACCACCTTCATGGGCCACGTGGAGGCTCACAGACTGTATGGTAAGCCGTAAGGGTTCCGGTGTGAAATTTTTTCTAAGTATGGGATCACTATCTCATAACTTGATCGCAGAATTTTTTTTGAAGTGTTGGAGTATGGCACATGTCACGGATGGTTTGCATTGAGATTATGAAGTTATGAAGGTGCATGTCCCCTTTAAAACTTTTTTTGTGCATTCGTGATCTATATTATGATTTAAATGTGCATTTAATTATGGATTTACTTCAATTTCATATTATATTATTGATTTTAGATTGAATCTCAATTACCCATGCAAATCCCACATCATTTATGGCATATGCATTCACGAATATTGGACTTTATGGAACTTATAAAGTGGCTTAAGCCCAATTATGTTTTATGATATGATTTTGATAAGGTATTGGTTATGACAAGAATATTATCGCATAAATGCCTATTGTTAACGGCTCTTTGACCATTTTGGGTGTTTGTACCATATTAGCATGAGCATGAGCTATTCCTATGCATAAGTATCATGATTATGAATTATGGTTTGGCTTTTGAGCCTAAATTTGCATTGAACGGATTTGAAATGACTATTATATCTCTTGAAAGCACGTATATGTATAAGTATTCTCATGAGATGTTTTGACTTAGCACCGATTGATTGGGGGCATCAGGGCTATCCCCAAGGGTCCTCTCCCTTTCCTCGAACTATGTGCCAACAAAGGAATGGAAGCCATTATCAAAAAGACTGGGTCGTAAGGAATGATTTCATTTATTAATATGATATGATATGAAGTGAAGTGATAATGAAAATCCTTCTGAAAAGGCGTGGTCAGAAGGAAGGTGACCATCCACCGAAAAGACGAGGTCGTAAGGTGTGATGTAGATTACCTTTAGCAAGTAATCTTCTCCTACTAATTGGAGGTTTTTATCGGACTAATTCATGTAATAGCTCACATGAGTGTGATTTGTCATTATAGTCCGTCCCCACTATATATAAGCATTATGGCATTTCATGCATCATAGACTTCATGGCATATTGTATACTACTCTTCTTTCAATATATGACTCTTTCTACGTTATGTGCCCTTGTCACCTAACATTGAACGCAGGTTTGGTAAGTCATATGCATTGCATGACCGCATATTTAGTACATTCAAATGCACTAACACATACTTTTTCCGACATGATCTCACCATGTAGGGACCGAGGAGTACATCTATCCACCATACGATGTTTAGCTCAGATCTCAAGTTTTCTTGTTGTGGTGAGTCTTATGTTCCAAGGACAAGACACCTAACCTCTACCTATGGTTTTTTTAGGTTATTTATAATTGAAGGGGAACTCGGGGTATGTCTTAGCCCCCTCCCTATATTATGACTAGAGGCATTGTTGGACATTTTGTAAACTCCTTTACGTGTATATGCTAAGTGCTATGTTGGAGATTATGTTATGTCTTGGTTACCCATTGAATATTATTATGTGTTGTGGTTATAAGTCTTATGACTTGATGATATGATATGATGCGAAAGATCCTAAGTCCCGAATTGCCCCAATAGCGTGAGTCATACTTATCCGTCCCTTAATCACTATGTGCTACGTGCTATGTAAATCCATCTTGATCCTCCTTCCCAATGATATCCCTATAGAGTGAGTCTTACTTTCCCATCCCTTAGAATTATTTTTTTATCATTTGAGTACGCTTCCGAACTGATGATGTTAATTGGGATACTTTGAGGCTTGTTTGGGGACTCTCGGGTCTCCATACGCCATGTTAATCCTAGACCCTAGGTCCGGGTCATGACATAGATGGTATCAGAGCACTAGGTTTGTAAATGATCCTTGGAGTTTAACACGCCGCGTCAAGTAGAGTCATATTCATGAGTGTAAAGTGCACTATGCCAATGAGTGGGAGGCTACGAAGGCGTTTTAGGAATTATCTCACTTTTTCTTGCATTATGCCATGCTATGGTTTGTATATTTTGTTTCCTTATCTTGACAGTGTCATTGCTCTATTTCATAAGATTCCTCAAGGAAGAACCCACCTACAAAGACTGGCCCCGGCTAATGAGGGTCAAGCACCTCAAGGGCCTATGGATGAGCCTATTTCTAATGGTGAATTCCATACGGTCTTTGCTATGCTATCCCAGGTGGTGGTATCTTAAACTGGGCAGACTAATCCTCTACGAGATCTCACTCCAACTCCTAGGTTGAGGGATTTCGCCCGGATAAATCCTCTTGAGTTTTATCGGTCAAAGGTCGATGAGAATGCTCAAGAGTTCATTGATGAGCTCACCAAGGTGTTGAATGTTATGGGTGTCACTTCCGAGGATAAGGCTGAATTAGCTGCATACCAATTGAGAGATGTGGCTCAGGTGTGGTACACCCAATGGTCTAAAGAGAGGGTTTGTGGTAATGCTACCAATTGGGAGGAGTTCAAGCTTGCCTTCCTCTATCGTTTCTTTCCACTCAAGCTTAAGGAGGTTAAGATGACTGAATTTATCAACCTTAAGCAAGGGGGTATGAGTGTGAAGGACTATGCCCTCAAGTTTACTAAGCTCTCGAAGTATGCACCGACACTTGTGGGTGATCCTCGTGCAAGTATGCACAAGTTCATTTCGGGTATCTCTGACTCACTTGTGAAAGAATGTCGTGCCACCATGCTCATATGGGATATGGATATTTCTAGACTCATGGTATATGTTGAGCAGATCGTTGGGGAGAAACTCAAGGAGAGGAGAGTACATGATCTTAAAAGGGCCCATTTTGATGGTGGATTCTCCAATTCTAGGGGCGGTGGTTTTGGTTGCTTCCAACATGGCCAAGGTTTTAGTGCTACGGTTGCTAATGCTAGAGTTCCTCCTCCTAGGGCACCAGTTGGTGATGGTCAGGGTATCCTCGGTGTGAGAAGTGTGGGAGGAGTCACACCAATACTTGTTGGAAGGAGTTGGGTGCATGCTTTGGGTGTGTGAAAAGAACCATAAGGTCGTTGACTATCCGAAAAATGCTTAGAGAGGTCTAGGTCAGGTGGCTCAAGGCGAGCAAGGCTAGAAAGGAGCTCCGCAAGGCACTGCCCCAAGGAACAACAGGTTCTATGCTCTTTATGCATGCCAGGAGGTTGAGGAGGTTCCAGATATTGTGACTGGCACGTTAAAAGTCTTTGATTTTGATGCTTATGTTTTTCTTGACCCGGGTGCGAATTTGTCTTTTGTGACTCTTTTGTTGGATGTTAAGTTTGGTTTGAATCCAAAAATTTTGAAGGATACCTTCTCAATATATACTCCCATGGGTGAATCTATTGTTGCACATAGAGCTTATCGTGGTTGTCCTATTTTTGTATTGCATAAAGTCTTCCCATATGATCTTATGAAACTTGAGATGTTTGATTATGACGTGACTCTAGGGATGGATTGGTTGCATGCATCATATGCCTCTATAGATTGTAGAACCCGGAAGGTCAAGTTCTAACCTCCTAGTGAGCCCGTGCTGGAATGGAAGGGTAATGACTCCGCTATTAAGGGTCGGTTTATTTCCTACCTCAAGGCCCAAAAGATGATCTCCAAGGGGTACATTTATCATATTGTGAGGATCAAGGATATGGAGTCCAAATCACCTTTTCTTGAGTCGGTTCTGGTGGTGAATGAGTTTTTGGATGTGTTCCCCAAAGACTTGCCCGGTATTCCTCCCAAAAGGGAAGTAGACTTTGGCATAGATCTTCTCCCAGATACTCAACCTATCTCCATTCCTCCCTATCGTATGGCACCGGATGAGTCTAAAGAGTTGAAGGATCAGTTGAAAGACTTGAAGGAGAAGGGCTTCATTAGGCCAAGTATATCGCCATGGGTTGCTCCAGTGTTATTTGGAAGGACGAAAGATGGATCTCCTCGGATGTGTATCAATTATAGGCAACTGAATAAGGTGACCATCAAAAATAGTTATCTGTTGCCTAGGATCGATGACTTGTTCGACTAACTTCAAGGGGCTACCCACTTCTTAAAGATTGACCTCCGTTCCGGGTATCATCAGTTGAAGGTTAGAGAGTGTGATATTCCCAAGACGGCTTTTCGAACAAGGTATGAGCACTTTAAGTATGTGGAAATGTTGTTTTGCTTAACTATTGCTTCAGGTGTTCATGGATCTTATGAATCTGGTTTTCAAGCCATTCCTTGACAATTTGTGGTTGTCTTCATTGATGATATTCTCATTTATTCCTGAAGTGAGCAGGAACATGGGGATCATTTGAGGTTGGTTCTACAAACATTGAGGGAGAAGAAGTTGTATGCCAAGTTTAGCAAATGTGAATTTTGGTTGGATAAAGTAGCCTTTCTTGTTCATGTGGTGTCTGGTGATGGTATTAAGGTCGATCTGAAGAAGACCGAGGCCATGAAGAATCAGCCTAGATCGTTGACTCCTTTGGATATTCGATGTTTTCTGGGACTGGCCAAGAAAAGTCACATAGAAAGTCACAAAAGACCCTTAGGAGTAGCTAAAATTACAAGAATGCCATTAATGAATCGGAGGTCAACATCTTGCCAGGGGTCCCATATAAGGGTCACATAGACTGTGTAGGGGTCACAAGGACTGTGTGGCCTTCTGTGAAGCAACACTTAGAAAAATATTTCACTAATGAAGTATTGATACGATGCTTTCATACTTCAAAAATTATTACACCAACGCCCATACGGAGGGCCATACGGCCCGTGAAGAGTTATACGGACTGTACGAGGTTCATGTGTGAAGTGCCTTGGCCTAAGTATGGTTTTCAAGGCCAAGGCTACATCAAACAAGCCACCACACTGCCCTTAAAGATCCATACGGACCGAGTGGGGTCTATGTGGTGCTAACCTTTGTCTTGAACTCCAAAGTTAAGGCCAACTCTACACACAAGGACAAGGGCCACCTCAAGGCTCCCCCACACGGCGTGTGGTGAGTCACGCGGCCCGTGGAGGTGCCCATAAGGTGTCACCTTGGTCAAAAACATTCTAGAACAATTTTCAAGCACCATTAAGTCCATACAAAGTCTGGGTCCTTACATCATCTCCCCCTTGGGAACGTTCATCCTTGAATGTGCTAGAACAAGGCCTGAAAGCATTGACTTGAACCTGAAACATCCAAACAGAAAAACACAATGCATATTTCATCATTCGAAAAATCATAAAGTTATTAAAATTCGGATCAAAACATCTTAAATTATTCAGAACATCTTTATATCATTTTCGTGCACATGTATACATGTCAAGTCATGGAACGCAAGAGTGAAATAATTAGGACCAATTGGAATAGGAAGAACCTAGTACCTTAGGCTTGAGTAGATTGGAAAAGATGGGGATATCGTTTCATCATGTCCAACTCCGCCTCCCATGTAGCACTCTGCACAAGTTGATTACTCCAAAGCACCTTAACCAAAGCCACATCCTTGTTGTAAAGCCGCTACACTTGCCTATCCAAGATCTTAACAAGGACTTCCTCATAAGAAATCTCCTCAACCTCAAAACATTCCAAAGGCACAATTGTACTAGGATCACTAATCATTTTCCTCAACATAGACACATGAAAAACTGAGTGAAACAAAACTCAAATTCAGAGACAAAACCAATCTGTAGGCCACATTCCCAATCTGCTCGAAAATCGCATAAGGACCTCTTACCCTTCTTACCAAAACGCATTACACCCTTCATGGATGAGACCTTCACATACACCTAATCACCCACATGAGAGTCACGCTCCTTCTTCCTAACATCTGAATAAGAATGTTGGCAACTTTGAGCCATCTTCAACCTCTCCCTAATCAACTTTACCATCTCCATGGCCTCTAACACCAAATTTGTGCCAATCAAAGCCATCTCTCCTAACTCAAACTACGCCACCGGAGATTTACATCTCCTACCATACAAAGCTTCAAACAGTGTCACACCAATGCTAGCATGAAAGCTATTGTTATAAGCAAACTCAATGAGTGGTAGATGATTATACCAATAACCTTTGAATTCCAACACACAAGTCCTCAACATGTCCTCCAAAGCTTGGATTGTCCTTTCAGCTTGTCTATCAGTTTAAGGATGAAAAGTGGTACTGAAATTCACTTTGGTGCCAAGCCCTCTTGAAAAGATCTTCAAAAGTGAGAAGTAAATTGGGTGCCACGATCTGATATGATAGACCTAGGCAAACCATGAAATATCACCAACTTTTGGATATACAACCTTGAATAATCTCTGGCATTGAAGGTAGTCTTAACCAGTAGCAAATGAGCCGATTTAGTCATCCGATCCACAATGACCCAAATTGAATCAGATTGCCTTCAAGTTCGGGGCAAACCCACCACAAAATCTATGTTCACATCTTCCCACTTCCAAGTAGGAATCTCAATATCTTAAGCCAAACCACCCTTTGATGCTCTACCTTCACTTGTAGACAATTAGGACATTCAGATACAAACTTGACTATATCTTTCTTCATAACTTGCCACCAATACACTCCCTCATATCTCGATACATTTTGATAGATCTCGGGTCAATAGAATAATGAGAGTTATGGGTTTCACTCATAATCACCCTCCTAAGATCATTAACATTGGGAACACACAACTAGTCTTGCTTTATTTTAGGAACCAACTTCTTCAACTCAACCAATGACAGGTTTAGATCTTGCTTAGCCTTGGCATCAACAACCACAGAAGATTCGGCCCATTTTGAACAAGAATACCACCCTCATTATAGTCAGCCAACCTAACACCCAACCTAGCCAAACGATGAACATCTTCTACCAACTCTTTCTTTCTGTCATCAACATGAGCCACACTCCCATAAGTAGTCTACTAAGAGCGTCGACTACAATATTTACCTTGCCGAGACGATATTGAACTCCTTTGCCTCAAGTTAAGATCCCTTTGGGTGAACACATATTGCAACTCTTATGATCAGTGAAAACGTCAACATGAACTCCTTACAAATAGTGTCTCTAAATCTTCAAAGCATACACCGCAGCCGCTAACTCAAGATCATGAGTCGGGTAATTACGCTCATGCACCTTCAATTGCCTCGATGCAAAAGCTATCATCTTACCATGTTGGACAAGCACATAACCACAACCTATCTGAGAAGCATCACAATATACTACAAACCTATCTAAGCCATCTGGTAGAGTCAAAATAGGAGCCGATGTAAGTCGATCTTGCAAAGGCTGGAAACTCTTCTCATATTCATTCGACCATAAAAACTTGGCCTTCTATTGAGTCAATTTGGACAATGGAGATGCAATGGATGAGAAGACTTCAACAAACCTTCTATAATAACCAGCAAACCTAAGAAAACTTTGTATATCCGAAGGAGTTAATGATCTAGGCCAATTCTTCACGGTCTCGGTTTTCTTTGATTCAACCTTAATACTATCACTGGATACCACATGACCAAGAAAAGCTAATTCACCCAACAAAAACAAAAATGTACTAAACTTGGCGTACAATTGCTTCTTCCTCAAATTCTGAAGAACCAACCTCAAAAGATCCACATTCTCCCGCTCACTTCGAGAATAAATAAGGATATCATCAATGAAGGCAACCACAAAACTATCAAGGAATGGCTTGAACACTTGATTCATAAGATCCATAAACACATCCGGAGCATTAGTCAAACCAAATGACATCACCACAAATTCAAAGTGCTCATATCTAGTCCGAAAAGCTATTTTTGGAATGCCACACTCCCTAACCTTCAATTCACGATAACCGCAACGGAGGTCAATCTTTGAGAAATGGGTGGCTCCTTGAAGTCGATCAAACAAGTCATCGATCCTTGGCAATGGATATTTATTCTTGATGGTTAGATTATTCAACTATCAATAATCAATGCACATCTGAAAAGACCCATCTTTCTCTCTTACAAATAACACCGGAGCACCCTATGGCGATATACTTGGCTAATAAAGCCTTTCTCCAATAAGTCCTACAACTAATCTTTCAACTCCTTCAACTTAGTCGGTGCCATACGATAAAGAAGAATAGAGATAGGTTGAGTATCTAGGAGAAGATCTATGCCAAAGTCTACTTCTCTTTCGGGAAGAATACCGGGCAAATATTCAGGAAACACATTCAAAAACTCATCAACCATTAGAACCGATTAAAGAGTAGGTGACTCAGACTCCAAATCTTTAACCCTCATAATATAATAGATCCACCCCTTAGAAATCATCCTTCGAGCCTTGAGGGAGGAAATAAACTGACCTTTAATAGCAAAGTCACTACCCTTCCGTTCAAGAATGGGCTCATCTGGAAATTGGAACTTGAGCATCCAAGTCCTACAATCTATAGAGGCATATGAAGCATACGACCAATCTATCCCAAGAATAACATCAAAATAAGACATCTCAAGTTTCACAAGATCACAACGAAAGTCTTTATACAACATAGAAATAGGAAAACCCCGATAAACACTTCGAGCAACAAAATGCTCACCTATGGCGAATAAACTGAAAAGGGCTCCCTTAGAATTTCAGGGCTTAGACCAAACATAACATCCAAAACAGGACTCACAAAATACAAATTTCCACCCAAATTAAGCAAAGGATATGCATTACAATCAAAGACTTTTAACATACCAGTCACAACATCTGGAGTCTCCTCAACTTCTTGATAAGCATGCAAAGCATATAACCTGTTGTGCCTGGGGGAACCACCTTGTTGAGCTCTTTGCTAGCCTTGACCTCCTTGGGCCACCTGACCCTGACCCTTCTAGGAAGCTTTAGGATGATTAGCAACCTTGTGGTTCTTATCACCACACCCATAGCATGCACCCAAATCTCTCTTACAAGTACCCAAGTGGTTCTTCCCACATGTAGTACCTGGAGGAGGCATTGGCCAACCTCCAACCTGTTTATTAGGAGGAGGCACCCTAGCATTGGCAACTCTTGCATTAGAACCTTGGCTCTATTGAAAGCAACCATAACCACCACCTTTGGAGTTGGAGAACCCACCATCATAATGAGCCCTCTTAGAATCATGCACGCTCTTCTCCTTGAGTGTTTCCCCTTCATCTATTCCACATATGTCATGAGCCTAGAGATGTCCATATCCTAAATAATCATAGTTTTACGACATTTGTTCACAACCAAATCAAAGATCCCAGGTATAAACTTGTCCATTCTTGCACGGGGTCAGCCACTATCATAAGAGCATACTTGGAGAGCTTTCTAAACATGAGGGCGTAGTCCTTCACACTCATACCACCATGTTGAGGTTGATAAATTCTGTCATCTTAGCCTCCCTAAGTTCAAGAGGGAAGAAACGATCAAAAAAGGCAAATTTGAACTCTTCAAAGTTAACTCCATCACCACAGACCTTCTCCATCAACCATTTAGTGTACCACACTTGAGCCATATCTTTCAACTAAATAAGCAGCTAACTCGGCCTTCTCCTTAGAAGTCACTCCCATAATAGTCAACACCTTAAAGAGATCATTAATGAACTTTTGAGCATCCTCATTAGCTTTTGACCCATAGAACTTCGGAGGATTCATCTGGGTAAAATCTCTCACTGTAGCAGCCAGAGTGGAATCACGGGGAGTAAGATTAGCTTGTCTAGTTTGAGTGGTCACCACTTGGGAAAGCATAGCAATAGTAGTACAGAATTAACCATTAGTGATCAGCTTTTCAATAGGCCCTTGAGGAACTTGTTCCTCATTAACTAGGGCAAATCATGGTAGGGGAGATCTTCATGGAGGCATCTTATGTAATGTAGGAAGGACATCATTAGGATTAGGAAACCTTAATACACAATCCAAATCATGACATAAGACATGAGAAGTGAGACAGTTCCTAGAAAGCCATCTTAGCCTCCCACTCATTGGCATTGTGCACTTCACACCCATAAATTGGACTCTACAAGACATGGCATCTTGGACTAAGAGGATCATTTATAAACCTAATTCTCTGATACCAAACTTTTCATGACCCAGACCTAGGGTCCAAGTGTGACATAGCGAATGGGAACCTGAGAGACCCTTAATGAGCTTCAAAGTATCTACATTCACATAATCGACTCAAAAATGTATAATGAGATAGGAAAAGTAAGACTCACGTTATGGGGATGTCATAGAGATAGGGATTTGCATGGATTCAAATAACACATAGCATATAAGGCCTAAGGGATGGGTAAGTATGACTCACTCTATAAGGGCTAAACTGTCACGGCCTTAGAGCTTTAGCTAAAACCGTGCGGCACTAGTCAATTTGCTTGAACTTAGCAAATACTAGTAAGCCTGTCAAGAGGACCACTAAGGGAACTCAAGATAAGAAAACTTTGGAACTAAAGAAAACTTTGAACTAGAGGAAGGAAACTTGTATTAGCTTTCAAGAGAATGCTTACAAGTGATTCCAGGATGGTTGGAAATGAAAATGAGGCCCTCTATTTATACTAGCCAAGAAGGGCCTTAGTGCAAATAAAAATTGTACTACAAGTCCCTCATATTTACACATTAGTCCTTCCCTATTTACAAATAAGCCCTTAGTCTAGAATATTCACAAAGACTAAGTCTTATATACAATTCCGGTGCTATTTGTCGGATCCGGTTGCGCACGTAGTCAGGGAAATTGGCGGACCCTGACATTCTCCCCCACCTGATTCTGCGACGACCGCGGCGCAGTGCTGGTGCCTGAGGAACTCCTGCACTTTGTCCCTGAATTGCCATAAGTCCTCGTACCTTTCCCATGTAGCCTCCTCGGGTGACTGCCCCTTCCAGTGTACCAAGAACATGGCTATGGCAGGGTGGCCTCGTCTCTGCTTAGCTTGGAAATCTATGATGGCCTCGATGTCTCGGTCGTGCGAAGCGACGATGTTCAAGGGTGCCCGGTCAGAATGCCCTCGGCTCGGATCTTCCTTGTCTTCATGGTACGGCTTGAGGACGCTGGCATGGAAGACAGGATGCACCCTCAAGGTCGGTGGAAGCTCCAGTCGGTATGATATCTTGCCTACCTTGGCAAGAATTCGGAATGGCCCCTCGTACTTTCGCACCAAGCTTTGGCTCAAGCCTCGCATGGCCTTGAACTGCCTCGGGTTGAATTTCACCAAGACTAAGTCCCCAACTCGGTAGTCCGTCGGGCGGCGCCTTCTATCAGCAAACTTCTTCATCCGTTTGGCCGCCTTGTCTAGGTAGGACTTAGCGGTATCCAGTTGCTCCTCGAACCCTTTGGCCAAATGATATGCTCCCAAGCTTTTGCCTTCGAATGCGGCCGGCAAGGAATGGGGAGTTTGAGGCTGCTGGCCCGTGGCTAACTCAAAGGGCGTCCTCCCAGTAGCCTCACTTTTCTGTAAGTTATAGGAGAATTGGGCCACATCAAGCAACTTGGCCCAATCTCGCTGGTGAGCGCTCACGAAGTGCCTTAAGTAGCACTCCAATAGGGCGTTGACCCTCTCCGTCTGGACATCAGTTTGTGGATGGAAGCTGGTGGAGAAGTGAAGCTCCGTGCCAAGAATATCAAACAGCTCCCTCCAGAAGGTTCCCGTGAAGCGAGGGTCCCGGTCGCTGATTATGTGCCTCGGCAGCCCCCAATATTTTACCACATTTTTGAAGAACAAGTGGGCTGCCTCCTTGGCAGTGCACCCGGCCGTGGCAGGCATGAAGCTAGCATATTTTGAGAATCGGTCTACCACGACCATAATGGTGCCATACCCTTCGGACTTCGGGAGACTTGTTATGAAATCCATGGTGATACTCTCCCAAGGACGCTCGGCAGGTGGGAGTGGCTCCAAAAGTCCTCCAGGTGCCCTATGCTCCACCTTGTCTTGCTGGCACACGAGACAAGTCTGTACGTACCGCTCAATGTCGTCTCGCATGCGTGGCCAGTAATAGGTTGCCTCGATGAGCGCTCTGGTGCGGCGCTGTCCCGGATGTCCGGCCCATAAGGTGTCGTGCCCCTCCTTCATGATCCGTCGCCTCAGATTTCCGTATCGGGGCACGTAGACTCTCCTCCCAGTTGTGAGCAAGAACCCGTCCTCGAGCCAGAAGCGCCGGGTCTTGCCTTGGGAAGCCAACTCCATGAGCTGCTTGGCTTCCGCGTCGTGCTGCAGGCCCGTTTTAATCTCCTCCCGCACATCACTTTGGGCCATAGTGATGGCGGCCAGCGCGGCTTTCCGGCTTAATGCATCCGCCACGACATTGTCTTTGCCTGGCTTATACTCGAGTGTGTAGTCAAATTCTGCCAAGAAATCCTGCCACCTAGCTTGTTTCGGCGTAAGCTTCTTTTGTGTCAGGAAGTAGCTGGTGGCCACGTTATCTGTTTTGACTACGAATTTGGACCCAAGGAGATAGTGCCTCCAGGTCCGCAGGCAATGAACGATGGCGGTCATCTCTTTCTCCTGCACCGTGTACCGCCGCTCAGCTTCATTTAGCTTCCGGCTCTCGAAAGCTATGGGGTGCTTCTCCTGCATCAGGACACCCCCAATGGCATAATCAGAGGCATCAGTGTGTACCTCGAAGGGTTTGCTGAAATCTGGCAATGCAAGCACTGGCTCCTCCGAGATAGCGGCCTTCAGGTTCTCGAATGCCTCTTGGCAGTCCGGACCCCAAACCCACGGCTTGTTCTTCTTTAATAACTCGGTCAGGGGTGTGGTCATTGCCGAATAACCACTGATGAACCGCCGGTAGTAGTTTGCAAGTCCAAGGAACGATCGTAGCTCAGTCACTTTGGAGGGGACCTCCCAATCTTGTATTGCTCGTACCTTGGCTTGATCCATGCGCAGCTGGCCCTGGCTGATAACATGCCCCAGGAAGTGCACCTCGGGTCGGGCGAACTCGCACTTCTCCCGCTTGACATACAGCTCATTTTCCCTCAGGACTTGGAAGACTTTCCTCAGATGCTGCACGTGCTCCTCCAAGCCGTGGCTGTAGACGACTATGTCGTCCAGGTATACTACCACGAAGTCGTCCAAGTAGGCATGAAAGATCCGGTTCATCAGCGTGCAGAAGGTGGCAGGGGCGTTGGTTAGCCCGAAGGGCATTACCAACCATTCGTATGACCCGTACCTCGTCACACATGCCGTCTTTGGCTCGTCCCCTTCTGCGATACGCACTTGGTAGTATCCTTTTCTGAGGTCCAGCTTGGTGAAGTACTTCGCCTGCCCAAGTCGGTCGAATAAATCGGCAATGAGCGGGAGAGGGTACTTGTTCTTGATCGTTACTTTGTTTAGCGCCCGGTAGTCGATACACAGGCGCAATGACCCGTCCTTCTTCTTCTGGAACAGCACCGGTGCACCAAATGGGGCTTTGGACGGTCGTATGTGGCCAGCTTCGAGGAGCTCCTTCAGCTGCTTCTTCAGCTCCTCCAATTCTGGTGGCGCCATGCGGTAGGCTGGATAGGCGGGTGGCCGGGCCCCGGTCTCCAGCTCGATCTTGTGGTCTACCTCCCGTCGGGGAGGCAGATGTCTTGGAAGCTCATCGGGCATCACATCGGCGTTCTCCTGTAGTACTTCCTCGATGCAGGTTGGCAAGGCTGGTGCGGCACCATCATCTTCGCCCAAACTTGTGATGGTTGCCAAGAATGTTGGCTCGCCCTTTTTCAGCCCCTTCACGATCTGCATGGCTGAAAGGTGAGCGGTATCCCCTGTCTTCGGAATTTCAACTAGTGGCACCATGCAAGCCCCCTCCCTTTCCACCACGAACATCTTTTGAAGGTAGGGGTCAATCATGGTGTGGCACTGTTTGAAGAACTCTTGCCCCAGAATGATGTCGAAGATGTCCAGGGGTGCCACGGCAAAGTTCATCTGGCCTTGCCAGCTTCCAAGAGTAACGCCTACCTTATGGGCAACCCCACAAAGCGGCGTTGGCGGAGCGTTGACGGTCTTGAGGCGGGTGTTGCTTGGGCTGTAATGCAACCCCAACCTATCTGCTGCTGCCTGAGTCATGATATTCGCCTCTGCTCCGGTGTCCACCATGGCGCGCGCAGGCTTCCCGTTCAGAGTTATGTCCACATACTGCGCGGGGTAAGCCTCCTGCTTACCGGGGAGCTTGGCAGTTGTGGCACATAACTTGACGGTTCCTACATGGGTAGTGTCTGAGGCCTGGCCTTGGTCCGGTGCGTCCTTCTTCTCGTGCTCCCTGAGGATGGCACCAAGGTTCTTCATCCGCGGGCATCGGATATAACCGTGCGGCCCCCCGCAGATATAGCAGCCGCTGCTCTTGGGCGTCTGCTCCTTCTTCTCGGCGTAGCCCTGCCGTCCGGACTTCCTGTCGTATCGGCCCTGGTTCCGTGGGGGTTGTTGCTGCTCCTTGCCCCTGCGGTCTCCCCCACCTTTGGCATGGCTATCTTTCGTCTCCTTAGCCTTGCCCTTGTCCTGTTTGAAGTCCGTGAGGGCCTCGGCCTGGGCGATAGCGTCGTCTAGCGTGGTCACGTGTCTCCGCTCAAGCTCCGTTCTGGCCCAACCCTGTAAGCCATCCATGAAGTGGAACATCATATCCTCGTCCGTGAGGTTGGGTATTTGGAGGGTGAGCGTTGTGAACTCCTTCACGTAGGCTCGGATGGTGCCGGTCTGCTTCAATTCTCGGAACCTCCGTTTGGCCTCGTAGACGACGTTGCTTGGGAAGAAGGCCTTCTTGAACTCGGCCTTGAACTGATCCCAAGTGTCAATGACGCACTGCCCGCGCCCGATCTCTGCCTCCTTGCGTTTCCACCATAACATGGCCATCTCAGTCAAGTAGAGTATGGCCGTGTTGACCTTTGTCTGCTCGGACCTTACCTTGTTGCACCTGAAGTAGTTCTCCAGATGCCACAAGAAGGTCTCCACCTCCTGTGCATCACGAGTGCCACGGAAGACGGGCGGTTTAGGAGCGTCGATCCTATCCTCCCTGTCGACCGTTGGCGCAGCAATCCTTCCTTCGGCTACACCTCCTTCGAGGTCCCTTATTTTCGCACTCATGGCCTCCATATTGGCCTTCATGGCCTTTATTTCGGTGAGTGCGTCCATAAGACGGAACTCTAAGGAGGTGATGGTCTCCTTCAGCTCGCACTCCGCTGCCCGTCGACCGTCCAACTCCTTTCGGAGATGGTCACTCTCCTCGAGGGTGAATTCCTCTAAGGTCTTGAATTGACCGTCGAGGTTGTTCACCCGCTGACCCAAGAACTCCATCGCTTCGCCGGCAGCGACGGCCTTTCGGACCCAGCCCATCTCGAGCGAGACGTCGATAGGTTCCTCACCTTGATCGTCGTCGCTCATCTCCGTGGCCGACAAGGCCTGGGTCGTCAGGACCTCGCTGGGTGCTGACTCGGGCGGTACCTCCTCCGCCCTCTTGGAGCCCTTCTTCCCCTTGCGCTTCTTCCCAGCATCCACCAGGACGTTGGTGGTGACGGCATCGGAACCTCCTCCTGTTGCCATGACTTCCCTGCTCTGATACCACTTTGTCACGGCCTTAGAGCTTTAGCTAAAACCGTGCGGCACTAGTCAATTTGCTTGAACTTAGCAAATACTAGTAAGCCTGTCAAGAGGACCACTAAGGGAACTCAAGATAAGAAAACTTTGGAACTAAAGAAAACTTTGAACTAGAGGAAGGAAACTTGTATTAGCTTTCAAGAGAATGCTTACAAGTGATTCCAGGATGGTTGGAAATGAAAATGAGGCCCTCTATTTATACTAGCCAAGAAGGGCCTTAGTGCAAATAAAAATTGTACTACAAGTCCCTCATATTTACACATTAGTCCTTCCCTATTTACAAATAAGCCCTTAGTCTAGAATATTCACAAAGACTAAGTCTTATATACAATTCCGGTGCTATTTGTCGGATCCGGTTGCGCACGTAGTCAGGGAAATTGGCGGACCCTGACATAAACGATACTTAGGATCTTCCACATTTCCATATCATAATGTAAATACACATCATATCATAACCAAATCAAATTACCATATCCCATACATAGCCATAACCATAATCTTCTAACAACAACACATAGCATAAAATGAAATATATCCATACAAGAGTCAACAAGATATCCAACAATGCCTCTAGAATAGGATAGGGGCCAAGACATGTCCTGGCCTCACCCTCAAAGTAAATAACATAAGTGAAAGAAACATAAAGTAGATGGATGATGGATTGACCTTGGAAGATAGGACTCACTACAAAAACTTTCTCAAATCTCAACTAGCCATCAAATGGTAGATGAATGTAGTCTCTGGTCCTTATATAGTTAGATCATGTAGGAAAAGAGTATGTGTTAGTACGTTTCAATGTACTAATTATGATGGCATGCAATGCGTATGACGTATAAAAGTTGCATTCAATGTTAGATGACAAGGGCACATAATATAAAAAGAGATATATAACAAGGAAGAGTTATATAATGATATGCCATGAAATCCATGATAAATGCAATGCATAATGCTTATATAAAGAGGGATGAGACCTTAATCGATATAGAAGACCAAGTGAACTATTACTTGGAATCCCGATGTTATCCCCACACTAGAAAGAAGGTGGTGTACTTGCCAAAGATAAACCATACTTCTCCATGCGGGCCTCCCATTTCAGAGAACTAACCTTCCTTATGGGCTTCCTGTTTTGGATAGAATTTTAACATTATATAATATCATATCAAAGTTGTAACTACACCTTACAGGCCTCCCATTTTGGTGAGGGTTACCATGTCAAATACCTATGCTGGCATATAGTTCAAGAGAGAGGAAGACAACCGTGGAGATAGCCCGGACGCCTCCAATCTCATCAGTGCGAATTTATCATCCCACAAGAATACATATACGTATACATGCTTTCAAAAGAAGAGTCGTTTCAAATCATTTCAATGCATACTTGGGCTTAAAAGCATAGGGCATTTGAATGTCATAATATAGCATAGAAAGTCACAAAAGATCATTAGGAGTACCAAAATTACAAAAACACCATTAATGAAACAGAGGTCAAAAATCTTACCAGGGGTCCCGTACAAAGGTCACACAAACCATGTAGGGGTCGCATAGACCGTGGCCTTCCGTGAAGTAACACTTAGAAAAATATTTTACAAATGAAGTTCTGAGACGGTGATTCCATACCTAGGAAATTTCCACACCAACTCCCATATGGAGGGCCATATGGCCCTAAAGAGTTATACGGGCCTTATGAGGTTCATGTGTTAAGTGTCTTGGCTAAAATGTGGTTTTCAAGGCCAAACCTACATTATACAAGCCACCACATGGACCATAAAGTGCGACATGGACCGTATGGGGTCTATGTGGTGCGAACCCTAGTCTTGAACTCCAAAGTTAAGGCCAACGCTCTACACAAAAGGTCAAGAGCCACCTTAAGGCTCCTCCACACGGCCCATGGAGAGTCACACGGCCCGTGGAGGTTCCCATAAAGTATTACCTTGTTCAAAAACTTTTCGGATATAATTTTAAGCACCATTAAGTTCATACAAAGTCGGGGTCCTTAAATAAATTCATATGGTCCGTAGGTAGGGCTGTAAATGAAACTATCAAACATGATGGAAATTTGGAGACTTTTGAAGGATGACCTACATGTTATAAGATAGCCTGTAAACAAGGATACAACCAGTAAGGTTCTTCATGGAATAAGGCCAAGGATAAGGTAAAAAATGGCTAAGTGTGGAAGGACTTTACGAGTCCAACCACATCCCCTGAGAGATTTTACGGCTTGTTACAAGGCTTTGTGGTTTTGGGTCCAGCAAAGTTGGTGTTCAGGAATTTCAAATGTTTTAGCATATGAGAGGGACTTAGGGCCCGTAGATCAACTTACGTCCCGTAATTGAGGTCTCTTAGGGCCCGTGGATCAACTTACGACCCGTAATCGAGGTCTCATAAGTCAATTCTGGTAGTTTTCATGAGGGTAAATTTTGTCATTTTCATCTTTTCTATTCCAAAACTACATTATTTTGGAGATGTTAAAGGGGACTTAAATCATCCATTAAGCCGCAAGAAGCCTCCATTCTCTTCATTCTTTCAACTCTAAAATTCTCTAAAGCAAAAGACTCTCAAGTACAAGGCTAGGGTTTCCAAGTTTTCTTCCTCAAAGGCTTCAATTTTGTTTCTCTCTAGTTTCCCCAAAATATGTCAGTTGATTTATGGGTATCCTTCCACCCATAAAGTTCCTTTTTAAGTATTTTACCTTTTCTTTAAGTTCCCCAAGTTAATGTGCATGCTTATGATGATTTCATAATATTTATGTTACTAAATGATACCAGTGAAGTTTAGCTACTATTTTGCTATGTATATATAAGCATATTTGACTAATGATGATGATTCTATGATGGTTTTCGATGTGATAAAGGTTCGGCATTTTTGGTGCTACTTTAAATGAGAAATTTTCTTATGATTTATGATTGTTCCATGATAAATCCTAACCCACCTAAGTTTCAAGTAAAGCTTTCTATGGTTTATGATTATGATTAGAGGATTAATGAAGAGCTTCAAAGTTAAGTTTATCAAAGATATAAGAATGATGATAATTTCTCTAAAGATGTTAAAATGGGTCCCCAAGATGAAGGGACAAACCTCATTTAGTGGTTCTTATGTTTCGAGCTACTCTTATTGATTGCTACTTATGATTCAGAGACATGTTTTAAAGATTTTGTGGGATGATTTAGCACTGAGAGAACTAGAGATTGGGACTCATTTCGTTAGTTGAGACATGATACCTTGAAGCTAAATCTCAATATCCCTAACTATGTGCCACCATAGAAACCTGTGTAGGCTAGGCTAGTGGATCCACATTGGCCCAAAATGAAAGAAGCAATTGAAAAGTTACTAAGTTTGGATATATACCTTGGCAAATAGATTCCCCTTTTCTCAATGGAAGGATTACATTGGTCTTTTCCAATGGAAGGATTTCATTGGATTTCATGTAGTAGCTCGCATGGTCTTATTGTCAGTTATGATCTATTCCTACAAGCCTTCTGATCTTCTGTTATGGTTTCATTATATGTGCTTCTTATGCATTGTCTCATATTGATCTAGAGTCATATTCGTTGTGCATGCTGAAGCTTACTTTATGTATCTTTTATCATATGTATACTATATGTTATGTTTGATAATGATAGCATAACAATTTCATCCACGTATTGCATCTCACAGACTTAGTACATTCCAATGTACTAACTCATATTTTGCCTACATGATTTAACCATATAGGTATAGGAACTCCTCCACTGGTTTGTGTCTAGTACTCAGCGTCCAAGACTAGCTTTATTGTTCGTGGTGAGACCTTAGTTAGGGACTCTTCCACTTTTCAATTCTATCTTGTATCTTTTCTTTGATTTAAGATGATATATTTGTATCCCTTCTAAGGCATCTACTTTCTATGTTGCACTGTGTTAGACTTCTTTCTATTTGATAGAGATCGGTCAATATCGATCTCTTCTTCTTATGATGTAGTTGGTATGTATATCGACAAACAAAATGATTATAGTATTTTCACTGTTTTTTAAGGTTGCTAATTGTCAAATTGACCCTTAGTCCCTTTCTATTAGTTTTTGCGCAATTATTTTCGTTAAATACCTATGAATGCTTTAGATGTTTGAGATGGCTTAGGTGAAGTGCCTTTGGGTATCTCATTCGTCGTGTGACAACTATGCCTCTACGTTGCGTCGTTACACATGCATTGACTCTTTTTCATATTGAGCCATATTCCTTGTGCATGCCTAAGCTCATTTTATGTATCTCTTATCTCTTACATGTTTATATCTTATATTTATGAATGATGGTATTATAATTTTATACATGCATTGCATCTCACATATTTAGTACATTCCAATGTACGAATACATATTTTTCCTACATGTTTTAACCATATAAGGATAGGCAATCCTCCACTGGCTTGTGTCTAGTATTCAGCATTCAAGACTAGAATTATTACTTGGGGTGAGCCCTTAGTTTATGATTCCATCATATTTTCCACTCTATATTGTATTTACTTTTGAGAAAATATATTTTTAGCCCTTTGAGGAATTTGCTTTCTATGTTGCACTACTATAGGTTTCTTTCTATTTGATGGAGACCGACTGTTACTAATCCCGTCTATCGATTATGTAGTTGGTATGCTTATGGACAATTGATGCTACTTTTTTCACTGCTTTTTAGTTTTTCTTCATTGCTAAAATGGCCCATAGACCCTTTCCCTAAGTTTTTGCAAATTATTTCTATTAAATGCCTATGAATGCAAAAGATATATGAGATAGTTTGGGTGAGGTACCTTCGGGTATCTCATTCGTCATGTGACGACTAGGCCTCTAGGTCGGTTCATTATAGAAGATGTGAATATAGATTTGTGATAGGTTTGTCCTATACTTGGAAGCAATATGACTCTATTTGGGTAATTATAGAAGAATGACCAAGTCAGCTCATTTCCTACCAATCAAGACTACTTTCTGTGTGAGAATTATGCTAGATTCTGCATTAAGGAGTTGGTGAGATTGCATGGTGTCTTGTTATCTATCATATTAGATCATGGTAACCAATTTACTTCTTATGCTTAGAGGTTATTTTAGATAGGACTTGCCTCCAGGGTGAACTTAAGTACCACTTTTCATCCTCAAACATATAGGCAGGCTAAAAGGACAATTTAGACCCTACAGGACATATTTAGAGTTCAAGGGTGATTGGAACGATCACATACTGCTTATCTAGTTTGCCTACAACAACAGTTATCATGCTACCATTGAGATGGCACAGCTTGAGGCTTTGTATGAGAAAGGATGTAGGTTCACGGTGGATTAGTGTGAAATAGATGAGATGCCTTTGATCGGTCCTGATTTGGTGTCGGATCCTATGGAAAAGGTGAAGCTTATAAAGGAGAAATTGAAGACAACCCAAAGTCACCAAAAGTCATATTTCAATATTAGGAGAAGGGCCTTGAGTTCCATGTGGGAGATCGGGTGTATGTGAAGGTTTCACCCATGAAGAGTGTGATGCAGTCCGATAAAAAGGGTATATAGGGTTGTATAAGGTTTTGGAGTGGATCGGTAGGGTGGCATATAGGTTGGACTTGCCATCGAAAATGGTTATGATTAATCTAGTATTTCATGTTTTCATAATGAGGAATTTCATTGGCGATCTGAGCTCTATTGTGCCTTTGGAAAAAGTAGAGGTTGCGGAGAATTTGATCTACGAAGAAGTTCTGGTAAATATTTTGGATTGATAAGTGAATAGGCTGCATAACAATGAAGTTGCATTCGTTGAAGTCCTTTAGAGGAACCAACATGTTGAGAGTGCTACATGGAAAGCGAAAGTGGATATGATATGATGACACCCATATCTCTCCTATTTTACTCAAGCCTAAGGTACTAGGTCCTACATACTCAAATGGTTTGTACCCTTTCATTTCTGCATTTTCATGTCCTAACATGCATACATGATCATGAAATTGATTTTCAATTGTTTTTATTGCAAAGGTTTGAGGTTTTTACAATTTTGGTTTTTAACTTTTATTTTTGCATCATGTTAGGCCATTGATACTTATTTTGCTCTATTCAAGCTAATGTTTTTCTTATTCGAGGATGAATGACCCTAAGGGGGAGATATTTTAAGATCTCGAGCTTCAGATGATGCAACCTCATGTAGTTCACAACCTTCACCACGAGTCGTGATGTCCTTCACAGCTCGTGGAGGGTTTCTAGAAGAGCATCGCATAGTGAACTTTTAGGAGTTTAAGTGGGGGTATTTGGGTCATTTTCCTAGTTCCTAAATTCATTTATTTTACCCCTCTAATAACATCCTAACCTATCCAAGACCTTCCAATCTCAATTCAAACACTTAGACTCAAAATCACTCCTTCAAAACATTCTCAAGCTCAAGTGGAGAAATCTTGAAGATCTCTTAAATTCAAGTCAAGTTCATCTTTAATCTCTCAATTATCATCAAGGTATGTGAGTCTTCATCCATGGGTACCTTCCACCCATGGATCCCAACCTATCATCTCACTATTTAAATAATTTTAAGTATGATCAACTTAGCATTTTCATGACTTTGATTTTAAATATATTATTTACTTGGATTATCCTTGTAGAATATGCGTTAATTACTCTTAATTTGCATAAATTATATGATTTTCATGTGCTTACTCAATTATACCATGTTGATTATGTTGACCATGCATGGTTTACCTCAATTATGATTCAAATAATCTTCAATTCTACAATTGTGCATGATTTTACTTTACTCTCACGATTAGAACTTGTTGGACATGCACCCATGCTATTTTTCTTAACTTTATTATATGATCATGATTTTGTTTTTGCATGACTATGATTTCAAGTACGATTCTGAATAGGGAATTTAGGACCTTGAAGGTGACCTAGGATCCCAATGGGAGACAGGATCCAGAAGGGCAACCTAGAACCCAAATAGGAGATACTGGACCTTGAGGGTGACCTAGGGTTCCTATAGGAAGATTCAGGATCCTGAAAGGTGACTTGAGACTCTAGTATGAAATGAGATAATCCTATAAATGATGTTATGAATTATGAGATTATGATAAAGCTTATGATGATGATGTACAGGTATGAATTATGATTACTTATGATGACTCGTGACAAGCATGACTTGATGTATATATTACTTAGTTTATGGGATGTTGACTTAGCACTGACAGGACCTGGAGATTGCGACTCAACCTTTAGTTGAAGCATGATTTGTAGAGAGTAAATTCTACTATCCCATAACTACATGCTACCATAGGGATGATGATGTTCCCAATATAAGTTGCTAGTGGATCCACAAAACTTATGAGATATAGAGTCCTACCCTGACATGTAGACTTCCCTTTTTAAATATAGGGACAACATCGAAATTCCATCTTATAGCTCGCATGGTCTTATTATCGGTTATGATGACATTCCAACATATGTATTATATTACGATATCATGCATCATTGATAATGATATTATGTTGTAAGACCCCACCTATGTGGGCTATGAGAGATGCAAGAAAATAAGCTTTAGAAATTTTTGAAACAACTGTCAATGTTTACGAGAGAGTTTTACGAGTCGTAAGATGGACTACGGCTCGTATAAGGTTTCGTAGAACCTATTCAAACTTGGTGAAATTTGGAATATTTCAAGAGTTCAATCTACAACTCATTAGATTGCCTGTAAAGACTTATATGAGTCGTAGACCATATTGTGGAAAGAGAATCAGAGAAAAGGTCATTGAAAGGCTATCAGAAGAAACCTCTATCTAAAACTCGTAGATACCTCTATCAGAAGAAACCTCTATCTAAAACCTCTATCAGAAGAAACCTCTATCTAAACCTTTATTCTAACTAACTATTTTTCACTATGTGTCTTGAAGTATGATTTCTAAATAATGAGGGTTTTACTACAATATTGGTGGGTTGATTTGAATGACTTTAAAATGAGTTGGTTTTATTCCTGCCTTATTTTATACTCTTGAAATATTTGATTTTAAGTATATGTGCATATACCCACCATGTTTAACTAAATTTACATGAGAAGGCTTCTTTGTGAATGGATGATTATAGGATGAATTACAAGACAAGCATGTTATGATAAATCATGGGCTCCCAAGTATATATTAAACTCATGAAAAGTTTCTATGATTTGCAAGTAAAATGTTGGGCCCCTATTCTATATTTTACCCTCTTGTGAGTGAATAATGTCTACATGAAGGGGTCATGCATAATAACTATTTTACCGTTATGTACTATCTAAAGCTCACTAGAAGGGTCATGTCTATGCTATGTTTTTACCCTCTAATATAAGGTAAATGTCCACGTTTAGGGGTCAGTGTGTAAATGATCTACTCATGCCATGTTATTATGCTCTTACAAGTTATGCAAGTTATGATTAAACTTATGATTATTATAAGTACTTCGTGGGACTAGACTTAGTACCGAAAGAGGCTTAATGTGGGCACTCGACTAACGGGGTCCTTATACAAAGTCTTGGTCTCTTAACTATATTCTATCACAGATTTCTATTATTTCACTAAATAGGCTTCACTAGAGGATCCAACTAGGTAGTTTCGCCACTTCGTGGGTTCATGCTTGGTTTACCGTGGCAAGTAGATCACTCCTTCATTCGGTGTGGAGTGAACATCAGGATTCCAAGTAGTAGCTTGCTTGATCTTATATGTCGGTTAGGGTTTCCACCCACATATGTATGATATATTATGCAAGTTTGACTATCTTCATGCATGTTTTAACTTAAGCATTGATTATACATGTCATATTAAGCCAATGTCTATTGATTATGATTATGCAGCCTGATTATTATGGCTTATGTTCCTTATAGCATTTCACCCCTTATACAGTCCAAGTATTGACGCATATATTTTGCCTGCATGATCTAACCATGTAGGAACCGGAGCTCCGTTCCATCCTCCTCCTCCACGTGGTTAATCAGTTTGGTGAAGGCTTGCTTTTGGTGAGTCCCCCACATTCAAGGACAACATCCCTTTATTGTCATGCTTTTATTTGAACTACTCTATTTTTGGATACTATATTTGAGGGTGGGCCCCGGGGATTTCTTGGCCCCCACTCCATTTGTAATTAGAGGTGTTGTTGGATACATGGGTTGTATGTTATCAGCTCGACTCTTGTTATATCTATGTATTGTTGGAGTCTTCCCTTAGTCCCTTATTCCCTTTTGTGGTGAATGTTTGTTATGTTGACAAGATGGAAGTCCAAAGTCCCTAAATATCTCTATAGCGTGAGTCATACTTACCCGCCCCTTAGACTTACTTGCTATGTAGATTCGTGCTTTTCCTCTTCCCTACAACATACCCATTGCATGAGTCCAAACCCCCGTTTCCCCTAGAAATTATGTGCTACATGATTATTGTTCTCTTATGCTTCCACAAAACCAAGGATGTGCTATGCATACTTAAGAGTCTTGTTTGGGATCCCTTCAGGTTCCTATTCATCGTATCACGTTTAGGCCCTAGACTTGGGGCGTGACAAGCTAGGTATCAGAGCACTAGGTTTATAAATGGTCCTCGAAAATCCAACACAGTGCATCGAGTAGAGTCTTGTTCATGGTTGTGAAGCATGCCACAACTATGAATAGGAGGCTATGAGGCGTTTTGGGAAATGCATCATTTCTTCATGATCCATGTCGTGTTGTAGAACTAAATCCTCTAAGGTTTATTTATAATTCCTATCCGTTATATTTCATAATATGTCTCAAGCTATTCTAAACAGTGGACAATATGGTAACCATCCCTCGCTTGAGGATCAACTTCCCAATAATGACGTATCAAATATGGAGATTTGTAATGCTCTATGGCTATTGACAAACGTTGTAACCACTCAACTAAACCAACAGGAAGGTGCCCCCAAGATTTCAAATGATTATAGAAGGGGGAGAAAGGCCAAGAGGGCCCGAGTTGATGGTGCTTCATCTTCTACTAGTCTACTGATGCCCAAGCACAAAAAGAAAAGACTCCCTTTCGCCATTTGTCAAGGGTGTGGCAAGAAGCATCAAGAAAAGTATTTTTCCAGCACTGAGGGTTGTCACAAGTGTAGTGGGTACTAGGCATAAGATGGGAGGTTGTCTTGTGGCCTCCGCAGAAGGGAGGAAAGGGGCTCTAGTTGGAGATAGACTCCCATATGCTAAGCCTAGTGGTAATGGTGCATCAAGTCATCCTAGGTGCCCAAAATGTAGAAGGAATCATGTTAGCATATTCTTGAGAATTATGGGTGCATACTTTTGGTATGGCAAGATAGGCCACAAGATTGTTGATTGTCTATACACTCAAAGGAATGGTAAAGATGATCATCTTCTAGGACATGGCACTCATGGGACTTAAATGAGACAAGGTGGTGCCAAGGATGGTGTTGCTACTATTCCCAATTATCAAGGAAAAGTATTGGTGTTCAAGCTTCTCCTATGTGTCTCAAGTGTAGAAGGTACCATTGGGGAGATTGTTTGGCCACTTCGGGTGCATGTTTTGGGCATGGCAGAAAGGATCATAAGTTGAGATATTTTTCATGGGTTGTTAATATTATGGGGATGAGTCGACAATCTCAACCATACCCCTCTAAGGGTCACTAGACTTGGCATGGTACTTTACCGATATGTTAAAGGTTTAAGATTATAATGTGTATGCTTTATGGACCCAAGTGCTACTCTTTGTTTCATTACTCCATTTGTTGCTAAAACATTTCGTGTATGTCCAAAATTATTGTGTGAACCCTTTGAGTTTTCTACCCTCGTTGGTGAGTCCATTATTGCTAGTAGAGTCTATAGGGGTTATCTCATGTCTATATTGCATGGAGTCTTGCCTTATGATTTTGTTGAGCTTGATCTAGTAGATTTTGATAACATACTTAGGATAGATTAGTTACATGTATATCATGATTCCACTGACTGTAGAACCTGCAAGGCTAAGTTCCAAATTCCTATGAGCCCGTCCTTAAGTGGGAAAGTCATAATTCGACAGTCGAGGGTAGGTTTATTTCTTGTCTTAAAGCTCAAAAATTGATTTCCAAGGGTTGCATATACCAACTTGTAAGGGGTAGGGATATCAAGTCTAGAGTCTATTATGTTAGTTTCAGTGATTAACCATTTCTTGATGTTTTTCTCGATGAGTCTCCTGGTGTTCCACCCAAAAAAGAGATAGGTTTCGGCATGGATCCCCTCCCCGATACTCAGCCCATTTCCATTCTTCTCTATTGTATGGCCCCAGCGGAGTTAAAGAAGTTAAAGGATCAATTGAAAGATTTATTAGAGAAGGTCCTAAAAGGCCTAGTAAGTCACCTTGGGGTACATCGGTGTTGTTTGTAAGGAAGAAAGGTGGCTCACTTAGAATGTGCAGCGATTACCAGCAACTCAATAAGGTCACAATAAAAAACAAGTACCCTTTTCCAAAAATAGATGACCTATTTGATCAACTACTAGGGGCTACTCGTTTTTCTACGATTGATTTTTGGTCTGGATACCACCAGATGAGGGTGAGGGAGTGTAACATTCCCCATATGGGTTTTTGGACAAGATATGGACATATTGAGTTTGTGGTGATGTCCATCAGGTTAACTAACACTGTGGCAATATTTATGGATCTCATGAATAGGGTCTTTAAGCCTTACCTGACATGTTTGTTGTGGTATTCATTGATGATGTTTCGGTTTACTCCCGAAGTGAAGAAGAGCATGTGAGGCATTTGAGGGGTAGTGTTGCGAAACTTTAAGGAAGGAAAATTATTTGCTAAGTTTAATAAATGTGGACTATAATTAAAAGAAGTTGCATTCATTGGGCATGTGGTGTAAGGTGAGGGATTCAAAGTGAATCCCAAGAAAATGGAAGTTCATTGTTTGGCTAAGTTGGGAGTTAGGTTAGATGAGGCCGAAAGATGGAGTGATGGTGGTTCTAAATTGTTCCAACTATTTTTGATTGAAGAGGTCTAATCTAAGGGGAACCTTGACCCTACTTTATTAGAGTTGAAAGCATTGGTGAAGGATGGCAAGATAGAGGTTTTCTCCTAAGAGGGAGATGGTGTGCCAAATTTTGATGGCTTGAAGGGTTTGGTTTTGAAAGAGGCACATAATTGAATGTCTCACCATGAAGGGTATTGTTGATCTTGGAAAAAAGGGTAAATTGAGCCCAAGGGTTGCAGGTCCTTACAAGATTTTGGAAAGGGTTGGTAAGGTAGCCTATGGACTTGAGTTGCCTAACGAGATGGAGTTGGTTTGCCCTATATTCCATGTGTTTATGTGGAAGAAGTGCATAGGTGACTCAAACTCCATAATGCCTTAGGAAGTTGTAGGTGTTGTGGAGGGAAACTCGGCATATGAAGAAGTTCCATTAAAATATTGAATTGATAAGCAAAACGGTTGAGGGATAGAGGTGTAACGTCTATCAAGGTTCTTTGGAGGAAACAGCAGGTCAATGGTGCTTCTAAGGAAGCTGAAGCGGACATGAAAAAGCGATAACCCTATCTCTTCCATTCTAATCAAGCTTGGGGTACTACAATCCTTCCTATTTTAGAACCTCTTCTCCTTGCATGTCATTCTCATGTTATTTATGCATGGTTATGTGATTTTGATGTTGCATTGTAAATGCTATTTGTGAATGGTTTAAATATTTTATGCTATTTGTGAATGGTGCATTTGTCGCATTTTTGTATATAGTGCATTTGGCATATGGTGCATGAATCCGCTCCTTAAAGCTTGCCTTAGCACATTCGGGGTTGAATTTTCCCAATGGGAAGACATTGTAAGACCCCACCTATGAGGGGTATGAGATATGCAAGAAAATAAGCTTTGAAAAGTTTTGGAAAAACTGTCAGTATTTATGAGAGGGTTTTATGAGTCGTAAGATGGACTACGGATCGTATAAGGTTTCGTGGAACTTGGTCAAACTTGGTGAAATTTGGGATCTTTTAGGAGTTTAATCTACAACTCATTGGATGGCTCATAAATTCTTATATGAGACGTAGACCGTGTCGTGGAATGAGAATCAGAGAAAAGGTCTCTAAAAGGCTATTAGACGAAACCTTTATCTATGGCCCTTAGAATGGACCACGACCCGTAAATACGGTCTCGTGGTCCTGTCCAGTGATTTTTATAAGGTAAGTTCCAGCCTTTACTATTCCCTTAATAGTCTTATATATCCCCTCCATGACCCCTCATGCAAGTCTAAACCCCTCTCCCATCAAGTTAAGTGCAAACGATTCCAATCGCCTAAGTTCTAGCACTAGTTCGTATATATGTCTTTTTTAAATGATCATATCTCTTAGCATTCAATGAATTAGAAGCTGAGTGACCCACCAAATGAAATCTCTATGAATTATCTTTCCAATACAACTTGTTTCACCTCATTCAGAGTTCGGACCAAAATGTTATGCCTATTTTAGTGAAGCACTGTCGGGCAGCCAGTTTCTACGACCCTTCTTATGGGTCGTGGAATGACTTATGGCCCGTAAATGGGGTTTCATGAAATCGTTCAGCCAGTTTTTAAAAGGGTATTTTATCCCTTTCCTCACATTCTAAACCCAATTCCATGTCATTTTGACTTCCTACATGCCCTATATCATTCCAAAACTCCCCCAAATAACCCTATTCCTATATCATTCTTCAAAACCTAATACCCAAAAATCCTTTCATGTTCCCCAAGGTCCTCCATTGAAGATAAAGCTAGGTTTTTGGGTTTCTTAAATAAAATTAGTGATTTCTTCCATAAATCTTTGGCTAAGGCATGTGAGTTTGATTGTGGAAACCTTTCATTCCACAAGTCCAACCATTCTTCTTCTCCAACTACATGAAATTTATGGATCTTTATGGGTATTTTATGAACTTTTGCATATGATGTTACTATTATGCATTCCATGATGGTTTATTTTTGTGCATATTTATTCATTAAAATATCATGTGAAATTTATGGGTTTATATGAGTATTGAGAAAGTCCTAACTAGGTTTTACTTGATAAGATGAGTTTTATGTTCCCACGTCCATATTTTGGAAGATGATGTAAATTATTGTGATGGGTTGATTAAGAATGATTCAGACTAACTATTTTTCACTATGTTTCTTGAAGTATGATTTCTAAATAATGAGGGTTTTACTAAAATATTGGGTGGGTTGATTTGAATGACTTTAAAATGAATTGGTTGTAATCCTCTCTTGTCTTATACTCTTGAAATGCATGATTTCAAGTACATGTGCATGTACCCAATATGTTTAAGTAAATTCACATACCAAGGCTTCTTTATGAATGGATGATTATTGCATGAATTACAAGACAAGTATGATATGATAAATTATGGGCTCTCAAGCATATATTAAACTCATGAAAAGTTTCTATTATTATGGTTTATGTTCCTTGTTGCATTGCTTCCCACATACTTAGTACATTCCAAGTACTAAAGCATACTTTTTTCCTGCATGATCTAACCATATAGGAACCGGAGCTCATTTCCATCCTCCTCCTCCACACGGTTAATCGGTTTGGTGAAGGCTTGCTATTGGTAAATCCCCCACATTCGGGGACAACATCGTTTACTTTCATGCTTTTATTTGAACTACTCTATTTTTGGATAATATCTTTAAGGATGAGATCGGGAGATGTCTTGGCCCCCGCTCCATTCGTAATTAGAGATGTTGTTGTATACATGGATTGTATGTTATGAGCTCGACTCATATAATATCTATGTATTGTTGGAGTCTTCCCCTAGTCCCTTATTCCTTTTTTGTGGTGAATATTTGTTATGTTGATAAGATGGAATTCCCAAGTCCCTAAATATCCCCATAGCTTGAGTCTTACTTACCTTCCCCGTAGAGTTATTTGCTATGTGATTCATGCTTATCCTCTTCCCTATAACATCCCCATAGTGTGAGTCTAAAGCCCTGTTTCCCTTAGAAATTATGTTCTACATGTTTATTGCTCTCTTATGCTTCCGCAAAACCAAGGGTGTGCAATGCATGCTTAAGAGGCTTATTTAGGATCCCTTCGGGTTCCCGTTCGTCGTGTCACGTCTAGGCCTTAGGCTTGGGGTTGACATACGTATTATTATCATATTGCATGCGCCCAGACATATACATTCAAACATACTACCTCATACTTTATACCTATATTGTATCACATTATAAGTGCAGAGTGATTATCTCCCTCCCCATCCTCGTGGAAAGATTTGGATTACTTTCAGAGTTATATTGGGTGATTCGTCATGCTTTAAGGATGGAACCTCTTATTATCGAGCTTTTATGTTATGTTTGAGACTGTTTTTTACTTTCATTGAGGGTGATCTAGGGACTTGTTTTAGCCCCCACTTAATCTATAACTTAGAGGCTTGTTGGACATGATGTATGGTTCCTATGGTTTACTTCTTATCACTCTTATGCTTCTGTATAACATCATGACTTAGCTTCCGCATATGTATCTTCTTTTATTACCTTGAATGCTTATGATGTGATAAGAAGGCTAGTTTGGGGTTCCTTCAATGATCTCATTCATCGTGTTACACCTAGGGTCTAGCTTGAGTTATGACACTCCAAAACTACAACCTGCCCTTAAGAAAACTAGAATTACAGAGTTTAGTCATCAATGTACAATTACCAAGAAGGTGCTCACAAATGAATCACGTAAGTGAGATGCTGAATGATGCAATGTAATGTCAAGTATTCATGATGCATGTCTTTTCTACAATACACATCCTTTGATAAACTCAGACCAAAATCTATTGGGTCCTCACATGAATCAAATTCCACCAGAACCATGTTTCGTCGGCACAATTATATCTGGCCAGAAGAACTTTATTGATAATTATCAAATCTAGCCAAAACGATTTTCTTTCGGCTTTAATCAGATCTTGTCAGATCATTTATCTTTGTCATTTTCATCAAATAGTAGGACCCAAGAAATTTTTCAAATCAAGCAAATAAACACTTTCAAGTAGTACATGAGTGTATGTAATGAGTCCATATGATACATACAAACATTATTCAGGTCAATCAACCAAGTTATTATTTCAATAGTAGAATCATCATCATAAACTGATTCCTTCAAGGACCAACTCAACATCATTATTAAATTTCTTCAGTAATCGATTTACCATCATCAGTCATGGTATTCAAATAATGAGTCAATATTTTCATTAAAACTCTCCAGTATTTAAATCAACAATATCATTAAAATTACTGAACAATTGAATCAATATTAAAACCAAGATTCATCAACATTAGAATCATATTAACATCAATATTCATCAACAATGGGGATAGTAATAGATATCAAGTTTCCTAATACTCAAGCCAATGTCATCAATCAATGTTTCTCGATAGTCAAACCAACATCAACAATCATGTTTCTCAATAAAAATTTAAGTTATCACATACAACCACATAATTATTTTATTATCCATTTTTAATCTATTAAATTATTTAACGAATAATTCAATCCACATCCATATTTTCATTATTCTCCAACACACAACAAAGAAAATACAAGGTTCTTAGTCTCAGCAAAGATTTAAAATTCCACTTGCCTCAAATAATTCAAGAAATCACTCCAGTACTTGAGATTTACCTCTTTACTAGATTTTTTATTCAACAAAATCTATTCAAGTACGAATTTTTCATAAGATTACGAGAACAACAACACTAATTTTATCAACTTTGAAAATCAGAATAAAAAAATGAGTCAAAAATTCTTCCCGAGAAATAAGAAAAAAATTAGAAATTAACACAAAATTATGATGCGCAAAGCATTAGGAAATCATCAGTGAAAATCAATTTTAAAATGGTATTGAAATTGATTCAAAATTCTCATTTCATCAACAATTCATGTTCATGGAAGAACCCTCAAAATTTGAAGTTCAAAATCAGAAACTAGAGGTTAAATCAGGAAATAATGAATGGGCAATGAAGTTTCAAGGTCAAAATCGCTTACCCAATAAATTACACTTGAAAAATCGCTTCAAAATCGTCTTTCACGAGCTCCCCAAGTTCAGAACTTTTAAATGGGAGCTATTTTTCGAAACCATCCCAAAAACAAGTCGTAGATGTCGCAAAAGCGTCCAAGGGATTGCTTAAAAGACACTGAAAAATAGGTGGGTCTCGCTTTTGTGGCTAATGCCCGCTTTTACGAGGCCTCATCTGCTTAAGCGGACCTCTCATGGAGGGGACCCATCACAAAAGAGATAAGGTACATCTATTAGGATGGTCCCTAAAGTAACTACGCGCCACTTAAGTGGTAGCTAAATACCAGAACACAGCAACAAAATTCTGCCCACAATATTACTCAGAATCAACCCTCAAGATTTGTTCAAAATCCTTTAAGCACAAATCATATATGTAACTCTATAAAATTCAACATTCCGAACTCAATGAAATGATAAGAAATCAAGTTTGAGGTCTCTTGACCCAAATTTTGATTAGTCATAACTAGATAAACTTAAGATATCAAAATTACCAAAACACTCTCGAAAAATTCAAAAGTTATGCCAAAGTTTATCCTAGAGCAAAAATCAGCCTAGTACTCTTCATTACAACAAAATAGGCAAAAATTCAATTCGAGTGTCCGAACTCAAAAGATTGGCCAACAAATCTTGATTAAATTTAACTCATACTTCCAACTTATAACCTCAAATCCAAAACAACTTGAAAATTGATCTTGACTGCCATTCTAGATCGATTTTCACATTTTGAAATTGATCGAACCGGCGAAATTTCATTTTGAGATGCAAAACTCCAAAAGACTCCGAAATCAAAATTAAGCAACTTAAACTTTTAGAATTCAAAACTTACCAAAAATCTCAAAATTTTCAAAATCAAACTCACAAATTGATCCAAAGGGATTCGGGACGACTATAAGGAGGGATAAAATGATATTTTTTAAAATATCAAAAATTGTCTTTGGGGTCATTACAAATAAACTCATATTAATATAGATCTCTTAATGACCCAATGAAACTCCTTGCAAAAATTTGAAGTATATGAACAAAAAAACCAACCATAATAAAATATGAAGAAACAAGAATATTATTGTTAAAATAATATTGGTAGTAATTTTGTTTCTCCCTTGATTCTTTTCTCTCTTAAGATTTCTCCATGATTCAAGAGTTGTTAGTAACGTATTTCTTGAACTAAAATGATATGGACCTCCTCGAAATTTATTTAATCTTCATTGATCTTAGTGAATATTTCATGAATTTGTGAAATATTCGAGATGCTTCTTTAAGAGAATAAAATACCTTATATAGACATAAGCTAGGATTTTGTAACACCCCTCAACGTAGCTAGGAAAGACCCTGTGATGTATTTCTTGAATATCTAAAATATTGTGCATTATTTTGCAAATTTAACTTCGTTTTCTTTTTCTGGAGGTAAAATTGTGTTGGAAAAGGGTCCCCTTCAATATTTTCAGTCACCCTTAGCAGAAAATAATTTTTCAATAAAATTGTGTGAACCAAGGGAGTCCGCGACAAGGGCGCGTCACGCCCTTGCCCCCTTATAGTATAAATTTTTTTGAGTGTTGTCTTTAAGCCGAGAACTTAGTAGGGACCTATTCCAACATCTTTATATACGTGAACCCTTGAAATTTCTCTATTTTTAGCCCTTATTTCTTTCTCTAAACACCCTCAAATCCTCTCGAACCTCTCTTTAAAATTCCCCACTAAATTCTCTCAAATTTCTTGAAGATCAAGTCATCTTCATATGAAGACAAAGCTCATTAAAAAGGATTCTCAAAGTTTTCAAGTCTTCTTCTTCAAGTTTTAAGGACCAAAGGTATGTAGGTTTCTTCATTCATATGGGCTCTTTCACCCATGAAGTCCCAAAAAACTAATTTAAATTCTTTTATTAATCATGGATTATGTCCAAATTCTTCATCTGTTACATGAAATTGCATAAGTTGATTTTAAGGGTCTTCAATGATGAAGTTATTTATGAGATTCAAAGTTATGGAAGTTATGATATTATGACGTTGTGATGAAATTGATGATTTTATAAGATAAATTGTGCTATTCTATGTCTAATTTAGAAAGATGATAGTATGCTTGTGGTAGGTTATCTAAAAATGATTTAAATGGATTATTTTCATTAAATTGATGCATAGTCCTCTTGAGTGTCTTAAAGTTTATATAACTCATTGTTTCTAATGTTCAAATGGTTTTCTCTTACATAGGTAGGACATAAAGAAGTTATGTTTCATGCAAGTTTTCATTTAAGCATACACATACATGGCATAATGAACATATGTTCTATTAAATATAATTATGCATCTTGTTTATGAGAAGCTTAGTGTTTGTTGTTGCATTGCATGCCCACATACTAGTACATTTAAAGTACTAATGTATATTTTTGTATCACGGCCCAAAATGGATTGCAACTAAAGAAAGATAATAAAGCGAAAAACAAGATCATAAGATATAAGAAATCTCCGAAAACCTGGAGTTATGAGTACAAGAGCATCTAAATAGTGCGGAAGGTAAATACAACTGTCTCAAAATAAGCTATTAGACTGTATCATAACATCTGATACAAAGTCAGAAAGAAAGCAATAAAAAGAGTCCCAAAGATCCAAGGCGACTCGAAGTCTTAGTCTCACCAGTAGGATCAGGATGGATGCAGAAAAGTCCAACAAAGAGTAAACACCTACCTTGTATAGGTCCCAATGCTCAATCTACAGGGAAAAATGGAGTAGGGGTGAGTACACCAAAATGTACCCAGCAAGTTCAACCGACTGGGTAAGAGAAATCGAACAAGTATGTAACTACGAAGAATCTTAACACCTGCATAAAAAAGATTAGTACACAATATAATAAAATCATGAATAATGGCAATTATAGATGGTAAACCAACCCAATGAGGTAATGCAATGCACTGCATGAATGGAATGGTTCGGGGGCCATGCATGAGGTGAAATCATGATCGTCATGAGACCGATGTACACATCTATCAAGCCGAAGATATAAGATAGAACCCGGGGCTTCGCAGGCCATGTACTAAGATATATATATATATATATATATACATATACATATACATATATATAATATGGCATCACAGGTCATAATCAAAAGTATCTCGAGGCATCGCAAGCCATAACCATTGTCTTAATATGCATCATAATATCTCAAATGATGTAAATGTGGTGATAAATGGGTAGAAAAATGCATCGAATCATGTATCAAATGTGTGCATACCAATGCAATTAGTCATATATAACATGTGTGCATATCAATACAACCCAATTAGAATTAATATTTGTGCATACCAATGCACCCAGTCCAGTATAAGATATATGCATAATGATGCAATAATGGAGCATAAGATCAGTGCATACCAATGCAACTAGTTATTATAAGATAGGTGCATACTAATGCAACAAATGGAGTATTAACATTATATGACTATACCAGGTCTTATTTCATCACCATTCACAAATAAACATGTATCATTGAATCGAGCTCCACAAGTACCCCAAATGGGCTCATAACTCTCACATTGATCATACACATCATCAATAAGTCACAACATTAACCAAGAACTATTTCAAGTCTCATATTATCATAATGATATCTCAATTATTTCAAAACACAAGATTTCATCTCAATTAGTTAATAGGATTGTCATTTACTCAATACTCGGCATAAGTGACCTCATATTCTCATCAAATTCAATCATATCATGATATCGGAACACAATTCAATCTACATCTCACAATTGTCACATAAGCATGCTCAATAGCTCAAATCTAATTAGTCGAACTTACCTCGATGCCGAAACCGCACTCGGACAAGCGTTCAATCAACTCAAGCCTCCAAATGATCCACAGATCAATTAACCACTATCAAAAATGGATATTATGCATCAAGGGGTGAATTTTGACACCCATATTGGCATATTTTAGGCTTAGGGGCAAATTGGTCAAAATTAGGGCTAAAATTTGAAAGTCTCAAATCTAGGAATTAACTTCAAAATTGGATTACACACGAAAAATAGAGTTCGTGGGTGAAACATTTACTAAAATCGAGTTCAAATCAATGGAGAAATCATCATTTAAAGTTTCAAGATCATAGAACAAAAATCCCCAATTTTGGACATTCAAAATCATGAAATCCAAGCTAAAATCAAGATAAAAACTATGAAAATTTAAATCAAAATGATGTTAGAAACACTTACCCAAAAGATTTCTTCGAAGTCTCTCTTTAAAAATCGCCTTCCAAAGCTTGAAATATGAAAATAGAGCAAAAATGAGGTTTTTACGTCTATAAATCTGACTCAGCAAAAATGGACTACGCAAAGGCAGAGAATTGTCCGCAATCGTGGAAAAGAAAAAAGCATATACCTCCGCGAAGGCGGAGGTTTTTCCGCAAAGGCGGAGAACGAAAATGGGTTCCACGAGATACCCCCACACCAGTCATTGTCAAAACTCAAAACAGGCCCCTGGAACTCATCCAAACTCAGAATTTCACAAACTTTATATGTATCCATACCAAAAACAGCGATCCAGACTCAACAGAATTATCGGAATTCGATTCCTAGGTCTCCATGACACATTTACTAATGCAAGTCAATAAAACTAATTTAAAACTCAAAATATCAAAGCTACCCTTCGAAACTCCAAATATTATGACAAGACCATTTTTAGCGTTAGTTTCACCATCCGGAACTATTGGAACTATCGAAATTCTGATCCGAGCTTCAGAACTCCAAATGTTGACCAAAGTCAAACTTTGATTCCAAAAACGACTAAAATCGCAACTTTGGGCCTAAAAACCTCATTTTAACTCCAAATTCAGTTCTGCAACTTCCTGTAGTTCCGTTTTGACATTTCGGAGCTAATGCAATCAGCGGATCCCTAACCCGACCTCCAAAACTCATAATGACATAAAAACTCACTTTCTCAACATCTTAAGTTTTCAAAATGACCAAAACTCATATTTTTAACTTTTAAAACTTAGGACTTCAATTCCAGCCATTCAAATAGTTCAAAGTAGGCCCAAAGCAACCTACGAAAGGGTAAAACAGTAATTTACACAAGTAAGGCTAAAAATGACCAACCAGGTCATTACATCATTCATCACTAAAAAGAATGTTCGTCCTCGAACATAAGGAAAAGAGAAGTACTTGAAGCCTAAAAAAGGCTAGGATATCTAGCGCGCATCAGACTCCAACTCCTTAGTGGCCTGATCAACAAGACGGTGCCGCCGTTGAACCTTCACAGAAGGTATATCCTTAGATCTCAATCTCCGGACCTGTCTATCGAGTATAGTTGTAGGTTCCTCTTCAAAGCAAAAATCTAGACCCAACTTGACAGAGTCATAAGAAATCACATGAGACTCATCTGGAATATATTGGTGGAGCATAGAAACATGAAAAATAAGATGAACAGAAGATAGTCTTGCTGGCAAAGCCAACTCATAGGCTACCTCACCAACTCTCCTTAAAATCTCAAAAGGGCCAATGAATCTGAGATTAATCTTGCCCCTCTTTTCGAATCTCACCACACCCTTCATGGGTGAAACCTTTATCCAAACACTGTCACCAACCAAGAACTCAAGAGGCCTAACCCTCTTATTAGCATAACTATTATGGTGACTCTGAGCTGTCAAAAGTCGACTCTAAATCAGTCGAACTCGGTCTATGGAATCGTAAAGCAAATCAACAGCCAACACCTCAGCCGAACCTAAATCAAACCATTCAATGGGTGATCTACACCTCTGGCCATACAAGGCCTCAAATGGTGCCATATGGATGTTGTAATGGTAACTATTGTTATATGCAAACTCTGCCAATGGTAAGTGTTGGTCCCATTGGGCCCAAAAATCAATAACACAGGCCCTAAGAATGTCCTCCAACACCTGAATGATGCACTCTAACTGACCATCAGTTTAAGCTGAACTCAAATCCACTCTAGTACCCAAACCATGCTGTAAAGCCTACCAAAAGTGAGAAGTAAACATAGACCCTCTGTCTGATACTATACACTCTGGCACAGCATGCAATCTGATAATGTCCCGAATATACAATCTGGCCAACTACTCCAAACTATAGCTAGTCTTCACCAGTATAAAGTGTGCCAACTTGGTCAATCGATCAACGACCATCCAAACTAAATCAAACTTGACCAAGGCCATAGGCAAACCTGTGACAAAGTCCATAGTCACTCTCTCCTACTTTTATTCAGGAATGGGTATCCTTTGCATCGATCCACCAGGCTTTTGATGCTCATACTTCACCTATTAGTAATTCAAACACTTGGCCACAAAATCAGCTATGTCCCTTCTCAAGCCAAACCACCAATAATGTTGTTTAAGATCATGATACATCTTAGTCGCACCCGGATAGATGGAATATCTAGCACAATAGGCCTCATCTAATATCAATCTCACCCAATCCCCAACTTTAAGCACACAAACTCTACCATTAACCCTCAATACACCATCAGCATCAATAATAGACACCTTGGCTTCACTTCTCAACACTTTATCATGAATCATGCATAACCTGGGGTCCTCAAACTGGTGAGCACATATCTGATCAAGCAAAGAAGATCTAGCCTCAAGAAATGCCAAAATACTCTGAGGAGGAGAAATGTCCAAATGGACCATCTGCCTAACAAGTGACTGAACCTCTAGAGATAAGTACCTCTCGTCATCCCTCGAGAATTCTAAACTTCCCATACTAGTAGCCTTCCGGCTCAAAGCATCTGCCACCACATTTGCCTTTTCGGGGTGATAGAGAATAGAGATATCATAGTCCTTAAGCAATTCCAACAACCTACGCTATTTCATGTTCAGAATAGGCTGAGTAAAGATGTATTTGAGACTCCAATGATTGGCAAAGATATCACAATGCACCCCACAAAGATAATGTCGCCACAATTTCAACACAAACACAACTACAACCAACTCCAAGTCATGGGTAGGGTAGTTCTTCTCATGCACCTTCATTTGTCTAGAAACATAGGCTATCACTTTTCCCTTTTGCAAAAATACACCACCCAAACCCACACCTAAAGCATCAAAATATACCACAAATGGAACTCCCTCCTCGGGCAAAGCAAGAATAGGTGCTGAAGTCAACAAATCTTTGAGCTTTTGGAAGCTTAACTCACAATCATCCAACCGCTAGAATTCGACAACCTTTTGAGTCAATCTGGTCAACGGGGCTATTATAGATGACAAACCCTAAACAAAACGTAGATAATACCTCGCTATACCAAGGAAACTCCAAATCTTCGTTACCAAAGTAGGCCTAGCCCACTCACGAACACCTACTACCTTGGCCGGATCAACCATAATACCCTCTTTTGACACAAAATGGAAAAGAAATGCAATGGACACATGCTAAAACCCACACTTTGAGAACTTAGCATACAACTTCTCTTCCCTCAATATTTGAAGTACAGTTCTCAAGTGTTGAATATTATTTGTCTCTCTTGGAATAAACTAAGATATCATCTATGAACACAATCGCTAAGATGTCAAAATAGAGTATGAACACTCGATGCATCAACTCCATAAAAGCAGCTGGGGAATTAGTCAACCCAAATGACATGACCACAAACTCATAATGCCCATAACGGGTCTTAAAGGTTGTCTTCAGGATATAAGACTCTCGAACTCTTAACTGATGGTAACTGGACCTCAGGTCAATCTTGGAGAACACCAAGGCACCCTGCAACTGGTCAAAAAGATCATCAATGCGAGGCAAGGGATATTTGTTCTTGATGGTCAATTTGTTAACCTAACGATAGTTAATACATATACGCACAGTGTCATCCTTCTTTTTCACAAATAATACAGAAGCACCCCAGGGAGATACGCTCAGACGAATAAAGCCTTTCTTTAACAAATCTTCCAATTGTTCCTTCAACTCCTTCAATTCAACTAGAGCAATCTGATAAGGAGCAATAGATATGGGGTTAGTACCTGGCTCCACATCGATAGCAAAATCAATATCACAATCCGGAGAAATGCCAGGTAAATCAGTCAAAAATACATCCATAAACTCTCTAAGCACCCTAATAGTCTCCAATAATGGGGACCTTGAGAAATAGCCCAAACATGAGCTAAATATGTCAAATACCCTTTCCCCATCAGCCGATAAGCATGCACATAAGAAATAACGCCTTTAGGATAGGAGCTAGGTGCTCTAATCCACATCAACTTAGGCAAGTCAAGACAAGATAGAGTCACTGTCTCCGCATGACAGACAAGAATAACATGATAAGGAGACAACCAACCATACCCAAAATCACATTGAAATCAACCATATCCAACAATACTAGATCAGCAACAGTATCTCTCCCCATAAAAGTCACAACACAACCCTGATAAACCTGATTCACCATACACCTACCTGGGTGGAAACACAAATAGGCTTGGCAAGTGGCTCACATATAATATCAATATTAGAAGCAAAATATGTCGAGCAAATATGAATAAGTAGAGCCTGGATTAAATAAAACTAAAGTTGAACGGTTGCATACTGGAACCATAGCTGTGATAACTTCATGAGAATCCTCTACCTTGTCCCTGTCAGGAACAGCATAACAAACTCTATGACCACCATTAGCCTGTGGGCCTCCACGGGCACCACCTCTTTCTGCACCACGACCTTCTTCAGTACTACCCCTCATAGGTTGATTTGTGTCCATGGGTACTGGTGCTGGAGCTAAACAAGCTGGCTGAGAACCTGAAGTTTGCACAGGAGCACACGGTGAGGACAACGATGAGCGAAGTGCCCAATCTCATCATAATGATAACAAGCCCTGGTCTCTTATCTCTGATATGGCTTTCCTGAAAAGCCACCATGCCTGGGTGCACTACCCACCTGAGCAGATCTGGACCTATCAACACTATCTGGAAAAGTTATCTGAACTGCCCAACCTTGATGGCCTGCTTCTGAAACTCTCGGTCCCATGGCGGGTGTCCACTAAACTATTCATGTCGATGGAACCTCTTCTCGCCACCCTATCTATCCTGCCTGATACGCTCTATCATACGATCGTGATCCACAACACTCTAGAAAGTACCTCCAGCCAATACTAAGGAAGTTGTAGCCTCCTGAAGATACCCTACTAAGCCCTTGGCAAATGTTGGATCCTCTCGAACTCAGTAGGAATGCTAGACAAAGCATGTCTAGATAAAGCGTAAAATCTAGCCTCATAGTCAGAAACAGACACAGATCCTTGATGTAGCCTATCAAACTTATCTCGGCGACTATCTCGGAGGCTGTAGAGCATAAATCTCTCCAAAAATATCTCAGTGAACTGTCCCCAGGTTATAGCTAGAGATCAACAAGTTGACGAGCTACCACTGACTTTGACCACTCCTTAAGGCCAATGAACCTCTATGAAGTGTAGGCAACCCCATGAGACTCAAGAATAGACAGATTACATAATTGATCCTGGCACTCTGATAGAAAATCATAAGCTCTATCACCAGGAGTGCCATCAAATTCGTGACGGAGCCAACCACACAAACCTCTCAAAGCTCTTCTACTCCGCTGTTGACATGGCTGGACTGGCAGAAGATGGTACCACCATAAATAAAGGAGGTGCATTAGATGGAGCAGCAACCAAACTCTAAGGAACGGAGGGCTCCCCCCCCCCCCTCGGCCTTTGTGTATCCGTACTCGGTCTAGATGCCTAAAGTGGAGTAGCAACAGTCGCAGAAGGGTTTGCTAGAGCTGAAGAAGGACCCACATGAATCATAGTTGGCTTCGGTGAAGCACTGGAAAGACCAACCGATGTGGTAGAATAGATATCTTAACAGTAGCTGGGGATGAAGGAGCTCCCTCCAATCTAGCCAATAACCTCATTAGTAACTCATGAACCGAGGGTCTAGTATCTGGGCTGAGGAAAGTGGAATAGGATCAATAGGCCCCTCTGGCTCATGAACAGGCTCTAGAGAAGCCGATCTAGTCTACCCTCGAGGTGGAGCCGCCCCTCTAATATGTCCTTTGCCCCTGGTCCTACTCTGAACACTACCTCGACCTTGAGTGGGAGCCACATCATCTACCTTGGGCTCTCCCATTGATCGATGAGATTTGGTAGTCGGCATTTGTGCAGAAGGAGTAGATATCAAAATAGGTACTACAAAGGAAGACACGAATGGAAGCAATATGTGAAAACTTTTCCTAACAAGTATCCCATAGCCTCCTGAAGATAGGTGTGGACATCTACACCCCGATCCGCGAGACTCTACTAGACACCCTGCTCTTGACTCACAAGCCTAACGAATCTAGAGCTCTGATACCAAACTTATCACGATCCAAAATTGATTGCAACTAAATAAAGATAATAAAGCGGAAAAACAAACTCATAAGATATAAGAAGTCTCCCAAACCTGGAGTAATGAGTACAAGAGCATCTAAATAGTGTTGAAGGTAATTACAACTATGTCAAAATAAGATACTAGACTGTCTCTAGTATCTTGAGGCATCGCAAGCCATAACTATTGTTGTAATATGCATCATAATATCTCAAATGATGTAAATATAGTGATAAATGTGCATAACAATGCATCTAATCATGTGTCAAATGTGTGCATACCAATGCAATCAGTCATATATAGCATGTGTGCATATTAATTCAGCCCAATCAGAAATAAGATCCGTGCATACCAATTAACTCAGACTAGTATAAGATATGTGCATAACGACGCAATAATGGAGCATAAGATCAGTTCATACCAATGCAACTAGTCAATATAAGATAGGTGGATACCAAAGCAACAATGGAGTAGTAACATTATACGACTATATCATGTCTCATCTCATCACCACTTGCAAATAAACATATGTCATTGAATCAAGCTCCACTAGTACCCTAAATGGGCTCATAACTCTTACTGATCATACTCATCATCAATTAGTCACAACATTAACCAGGAACTATTTCAAGTCTCATATTATCATAATGATTTCCAATTATCTCAAAACACAAGATTTCATCTCAATTTGTTAATAGGATCGTCATTTACTCAATCCTCGGGATAGCTGACCTCATATTCCCATCAAATTCAACATATCATGATATCAGATCACAATTCAATTTACATTTCACAATTATCACATAAGCATGCTCAATAGCTCAAAACCAGTCCCGAAAAGGTTAGCCGAACCTACCTCGATACCGAAACTGCACTCAGACAAGCTTTCAATCAATTCAAGCCTCTAAATGATCCACAGATCGATCAACCACTATCAAAAGTAGATACTATAAATTAGGAGTGCATTTTGATACCCATATTGGCATATTGTAGGCTTAAGGGCAAAATGGTCAAAATTAGGGATAAAATTCAAAGTCTCAAATCTAGATATTGACTTGAAAATTGGATTCTACGCAAAAAATGGAGTTCTTTGGTAAAAACCCCACTAAATTCAAGTTCAAATCAATGGAGAAATCATCATTTAAATTTTAAGATCAGACCAAGAATCCCCAATTTGGGACATTCAAAATCGTGACATCCAAGCTAAAATCAAGATAAAAACCATGAAAATTAATCAAAATGATGTTAGAAACACTTACCCAAAAGATTTCTCTGAAGACTCTCTTTAAAAATCATATCCCAAAGTTAGAAATATTGAAAATGGAGTGAAAATGGGGGTATATGTCTTTAGAATTGACTCAGCAAAAACGTACTCCGTGAAGGTGGAAAATTTTCTGCAATCGCGGAGAAAAAAAAGAATATACCTCCACGAAGGTAGAGGTTGGTTCGCGAAGGTGGAGAACAAAAATGGAATGCACCAGATACCCCCACAACAACCATTGCCAAAACTCAAAACAGACCCGCCGAACTCATCCGAACTCAGAATTTCATAAACTTTAAATGTATTCATACTAAAAATAGAGATTCGGACTCAACGAAATCATCGAAATTCGATTCTAAGGTCTCCACAACACATTTACTAATGCAAGTCAATAAAACTAGTTTAAAACTCAAAATACCAAAACTACCCTTGGAAACTACAAAAATTATTACGAGACCATTTTTAGCGTTAGTTTCACCATTTGGAACTATTGAATTGTCATAATTCCGACCCGAGCTTCCAAACTCCGAATGATGACCAAAGTCAAACTTTGGTTTCAAAAACAACAAAAATCACAATTTTAGGCCTAAAAACCTCATTTCAACTCCAAATTCATTTCTGCAACTTCTTGTAGCTCAGTATCAACATTTTGGAGCTAATGGAATTGACGGATCCCCAATACAACCTCCAAAACTCAGTTTTTCAACATCTTAAGCTTTCGAAAAGACCAAAACTCATATTTTCAACTTTTAAAACTCAGGATTTCAATTCCAGCCATTCAAATAGTTCAAAGTAGGCCCAAAGCAACTTATGAAAGGGTAAAACGGAAACTCTTACCGATAAGGCCAAAAATGACCAACCAGGTCATTACATTTTGCGTACATGATTTTACCATTATAGGGACCGGCGCTCCTCGATATCCTCCACATGGCTAGCTTGGATTCATAGAAGATTGTACTTGTGGTGAGTCCTCTGGTTTGGGGACAATATCCTACTTAGCTTTTATCTTGCTTATGTTGAGACACTAGTACTTTACTTTCTATTTTGAGGGTGAGCCTTGGATATGTCTTGGGCTCGTCCTATTCATACTTAGGCATGTTATTGGATACCATATTATGCGATGCTATGTTTGAGATTTTATGAAGACTATTCCTTTAGACCCTATCCCCTATGTGATGCTATTTGACGTTGTTGATGTTGATAGAAACCGATGAAAGTCTTAAGCCCCTACTACCCCATAACTTGAGTTATACTTACCCTCTCCTTAGTTATTGCTTGCTATATGATTCATGCAAATCCCTTTCCCTCATTTATCCCCATAGCGTGAGACCAAAGTCTCTATTCCCTCAGAAATTATTTGTTTGATGCTTGCTTATGCTTTCACGTCTAAGGATGTGCAAACGATATGCTAAGAGGTTTGTTTGGGTTGCCTTCGAGTTTTGATGAGTCATGAAAATATGACTTTTACGACGCTAAAAAAATAGAATTATTGTGCGTTCTTAAGCGCTTTTGTTAGCTTAATGGGTGTGTTTTGATACTGTGCAGGAAAATAGCAAAGGCATGGATCGACTGAGGGAATTACAAGGAACAAGTGGAAAACAAGGCCAAGTATAGGACCACGGAAGGCCTACACGGGCCGTGTCACGCTACACGGTCCGTGTGGCCGACCGTGGCACCACACTTGGTGCAACAAACAAGAAAAGCGGAAACGTCGCTCGCATGGACGGTCACACGGTTCAGACTGTCCGTGCCACGCACCGTCTGATTGACGTAGCTCGGAGAGCCTTTCGTCGAAAATTAAGGAATTTGTGCAAAGAAACTCACACAGATCGACAAACGGACCGTCTGACGCCAGACGGGCCGTGTCGTGTGCCGTGTGAGTGACGTAACTCAAAGGGACCTTGTCGAAAATATCAGAATTTGTGCAAGTGGAGCCACACGAAAGGACAGACGGCCCGTCTCACGCGACATGGGCCGTGTCACGGATCGTGCAGGAGCAGTCGCTGAGTCAGACGGACCAGGTGACGGGCCGTCTGACGTCAGACGGTCCGTATAACGGACCGTGTCCTTTGCCGAGTCTATTTTTCCTAAATTGTATCGGATTAGTTTTACTTAGTATAAATAGTACATTATTTTATTTTATTAGGGGATCTGTTTTTGACGGCAGAAACAAGAGAGAAAAAGCAAAAACACTAGTTTGACTTTGTAATACGTGTGATTCGTGTTTGTGATCATTGTTCGAAGCTTGTAACACGGATTCTTGCTCTTTCAATTGTAAGTCAATCTTTATGTCTTCATCTAATTGTTGTGGGCAAATCATCAACATTATGCTAGGCTAAACCTACAACTAGGGTTGTGGGAACCATGACGACTCGATAAGATAACGCAAACTGGGGTAATTCGTTCGAATAATTATTGCATGTATTGTTAGATTCTTCATTCTAACTTCTCCTTAATGAGTCGACGCGTTAGGGTAAGCCTGTATTCGCTACATGCCCGAGTGGGATGTAGTGATTGGGAAAAGAGTTTAACAACAGAAATTCGGGGTTATGAACCTAGTCTAAGTGCCTGAGACTGAAAGGTGAAGGTACTTTGAGATCAAAAACAGCGTTTAGAATTGCATACGCTCTAAGACCGGAAGGAGATGAGTGAAATATAACTAGGAAGGACCGAAAGGTGAACTAGATATTAGCTAAGTTGTTGGATCTTAGATGCACCATTAAGCGCGAGTTACCAAACCAGTTTAGTTGTCGTATTGGACGTCATGGGAAACACAACCCTAGCCTCTCTCTATCTGTTTGAAAATCAGAACAACGTTTTTGTTGGCTACATTACACAAGCATTTAAATTAAACAACGCAACCCCCATTTACTTTATGCATGTTTGTCTTGGGAACAGCATTTACATCTGAAAGTCGGTACTAATAGAACAATTCTTACGTGTTCCCTGTGGGATCGACCTCAACTCTGGTTGAGTTCTATATTTGACCAACGACCGCTTTACTCTTCTATTCGGAGTGTAATTTGGGCGTATCAAGTTTCCCATTCGCTTTGTCACATCTAGGCCCTAGGCTACGATCGTGACAGATTTAGGGTGAATAGCCTCCAAGAATCCTAATTGAAATCGAACACATCTTGTAGAGTTTCAAAAAATTTCAGTATCTACAAATGCCCTTTATTTCAAAACTTGTATGAGTGTAGACGTGATGAAAACAAAGGCAGGGCTTGAATTACTCATTCTTTCACCTCTATGGTTTTGTGACTTTAGATTTGCAGATTTGATTTGTAAGAGGGGAGATGAAGGTCAGATTCGGTCCCACTAGGCGTACCAATTTGTTTGCAACCAGTTTTAAATATATGAAAAATAAATCAATCATAAATAAAGTCTGAGGAAACAATAATATTATTGATAAAATAATATGGATACAATTCTATTTCTACCTTGATTTTTCTCTCTCCTAAGATTTTTCCATGATTTGACAGGCATTAGTGGTGTATTGCTTAAACTAGGATGATAAATTAGGATGATATTGACTACTTTAAGATTATTTGATTTGTATTGATATTTATAAATATTTCATGAATTCGTGGAATATTCAAGATGCTTTTTAAAGGAAATATAATACTATTATATAGGAATAAATTAGGTTTAGAATAAACAATCTCCAAGAATCCTAACTAAAATCGTTTCACAAAATTTCAATGTTTACGAATATTCATTTTTAAAAATTGCTCTATTTAAAATAAAATCTGAAGTCTATCCATAATCTAAAAATTTTAATCAAATGTCTGAAAAACAAAAAACATAAACTCGGATTTTGATTCATACGTGTCACATCGTTTAGGTCAACATCTATAAGTATCCTAAATAAAGATAGAACAAAAGGATAAGAGTACTTCAATAAAGAATTGCTTAAATCCTCTTCTAATCTCCGATAGTAAAGGAAGTTTTATTATTATCTTATTAGTCCTTGTCTGGCTTAATAGATTACGAAATCTACCTTTGTAATCATGCATTAACAATGGTTTAATTTATTGTTCTTTAATAAATTAGGAAACTTTGAACATATATCCCTATCACAGAGTATACACCTGTGCACTTACTTTATATAAATAAATAACAAGAAGCCAAAAAGAAAACATACACCTGTCCATCTGGTGACCTAAAAAACCACTTCTTAAAAATCAAGAATCTTTGGTCTTTATGCTCACTTACGAAAATCCCGCACATGGCACAATATTTATTTATAAATTTATTATTTATAATATAATAATTCAATAATATTAAGCTATCTCATTAAATATAAAATAAATATTTACTAAATATTATTAAATATTGATAAATTTTAAATATATTAATTAAATAATTTTAATATATTTTTGTGTGGCAATAAATTCTTTTTTTTTTACAAATTTAATGTGAAGAGATCTATTTAGATATTCCTAATTAAAATATTTTTTATCACCTATCATTGATTTTTTACTCAAAGCATCCACAAAATATATGCAAATATTATCAACATTCAAAATAAAAAGACTATAACCAAAGAATATAAATTTATAATTAAAAATCACAGCTAAAACGGATTTCATAATTTTAATAAAATAATTTAAATAATTAAATTAAAATAAAATAAAGGATTTTTTTTACGAAAATATCTTTGCTAAAGTAAATACATCAACAGAGATGTACATCCTCCACCCCCCACTTTCGCTTATATAATAAAGGAAAATATCGATTTGTGCTCAAGTAAGTTAGTCCAACCACCCTAACCATAATATAAAATTATTTTCATTGGGATAATAATTTATTTAATTTCGTTAAATATCCTAAAAATTATATTTAAGCGTTATTTAGTAACTAATAATTATCTAAAAGTAGTTCTGATTTTGAAAAGATTTTGGTGTAGAATTTGAAACTATAGTGTGGCCTTCACAATCTTGAAAGGGAAGATTTCATAAATAGCATTATTTGAATAGGAAATTACTAGCCCCTACCAACATGATTAAAATTACCAAAAGTGTACCAACTTTTATTACAAAGTAAGAAAGAGAGTATAATTTTTTATAATAAAGTTGATTAAATTATGATGTGATAGGTGTTGAAAAGGAAGAATAATTTGGTGATATTTAAAATTTTTTAGAAGTTGGTGTAAGATATGGATTTCTACTTTTATTGAAAAAAAATTTCTTTATTAATAATTATTGACTAAGAATTAGTATGTTCTTCAAAGTTGGAGAAAAAAAATTTTAATTTGAAAACGTAATGTAAATCGTAAAAGTAGTAAATTTCTTGAAAAAAATCCTTTAAAAAATGGTATGCAAAATGATTGTACTATAGAGAAAAAATTAATCTTACGTATAATTGATATACAATACGAAATTTTAGTTGGACTTTGGAATTTTTTTTTTAAGATTATAAAATGGTAATCGTAACCAAATTCGTGGAATTAATTATTTATTAACATGTTCATATATATTTGGCTTGTTCTATACTTTAAAAAATGTAATGTATAAAATTTGGTTTTTTAATAAATAATAAAATAGGTATTAGAAGAGGACACATCACATCCATTTAATTGATTTGATGGGGTATGGGCAGCCTAGTCTTGCAGCCTACACGCCCCTAAAAGGGATGCCACATGAAGAGGTACGGCTGCCCCCATGTGGGTGCAAGTATTATACTATAACAATGATAATTACTTTCAATTAGTCAAAATAACAATAGCAGTTGTTTGGTGTTGTTTGTGGTGTTGTTTGGTGTTGTTTGTGGTAGTAAAAAATTTTAATTTTTATATATGTTTGTACGAACATGGTAGTAAAGTCGGGGAAAAAATTTGTTGCTATGACATCCAGTGCAAATATATAATTTTACGTGAATGGTGGAATAAAGAATTAACTGATTGGACTAACAAGTTCGAGACAAAGTATTTAAAAAATGGTATGCAAGATGATTGTACTATGGAGAAAAAATTAGTTCTTATGTATAATTGATATTGTCATAATTGCAATAAACATACAAGATGAAATTTTACTTGGAGTTTAATGTGAATTTTTTTGTGTTTTTTTAAAGAATATAAAACGTTAATCATAACCAAATTGGTAGAATTAATTATTTATTAACATGTTCGTACGTATTTGGCTTGTTCTATACTATAAATATGTAATGTATAAAATTTGGCTTTTTAATAATGTAAAAGGTATTGAATTATTTTTAAAAAGGACACATCAAATCAATTTACAACAAAAAAAAATTAAAAAAAACGTGTGAAACAAAAAAATAATGCAATTAATGCAAATTGTTGTGAATAGTGTCCTTCTTTATAGGGAAATGGGAAAAAATAGCAACAATTCCAAGCAACCAACAATTGCATTTAATGTGTGTGTACTTTTTCTTTCTCTAACATTAAAGCATTTAATGTGTGTGTACTTTTTCTTTCTCTTACATTAAAATTGTGCATACTTTACAAACTTTTATTACATAAAATAACCAATAACAGTGTTGGTTTTTTTACTGGTAATAGTGTTGGTACAGGTGTTGATAAGATCATGCACGTTCATATATTCTTGTAATTTTTTTATTTTTGGAATATCTGGTGGCAAAGTTCGATTATTTTATAAGTACCATAGTGAACACCAAAATTTGCAACCAACCATACATCGTAACTGACAGAGAATACCAAAAATACAACCCAAAATGTATAGTGAACTACCATATCGGATACCAATTTCAACCACAACACCATTGAATACCAAAAACATATACCAAACAATACAATATAAACTCTATTAACTGTCACAAATTCCTCCTCGTTGGTGTCACTTCCATAGTAATTTTGTCCTCTTATACAATTACAACACTGCACATTAAACCAATAAAACATATATTAAATACAAAAACAGAATACCATAGGAAACACCAAAAAATAAACTGTTGAAGTTTCAACCACAACATCATTGAATACCAAAAACATATACCAAAAAATACAATATAAACTCTATTAACTGTCACCAATTCCTCTACTACAAAAACAACACTAGACATAAAAATACCAACAACCAAATAAAATACATACAATAATATCCAAAAATAAACGGGAGAAACAACACATACAAAAGTCACATACCCCCAATTACCATTGCATACCAAAAAAATACCACAATTTCCATTGCATACCAAAAAAATACCACAATTTCAACCTCGACAAATTTACATCAAAACAGCAAACATGAAAAACCCCATCCCAATTACCAAATAAGCATACCAACAGACATAGGACAATACCATAATGCATACCATCCCCCGGGGGAAAAATCATTGAAGTATAAAAAAACAATCCGGCATCCAAACTTAGATACCATATAAAATACCAAGTCTGAAATTGGCAAGGGGGAAAAAAGTGAAAACCATGATAATGCCATTGAAGTATAAAAAAACCAAAATATCAACCATCAGCATGCTTAACACACGACCATAAAAAATACCAAAAATATACCAAAACTTACAATATAAACCCTATTGATGTCAATAATTACTCTTCTACAAAAACAAACAGTTGCATACCAAAAACAATCAAATTAAATACATACAAGGGGAGATACAACACATACTAAACTCAAAGACCCACCCCAATTACCAGTGGCATACCCCAAAAAAAAAACCCGGCCAAGAAACAGTAAAATCGCAAAATAATACCAAATAATTGAAAGGGAATATCTTGAGGATATTAAAATAACAATGAATTGACTTTGTAACCAAACCACTACAAAGAATACCAATCCGAACCCCAAAAAAGTGGGATAAAGACATGCCTGGAAACTATAGTGTACCCTTACACAAATTTGAAAAACGAAAAAATAAAAAGGGGGTTAAAACACATACATAAAACCAACTTCAAAATACAAAAGATTACATACATCACCAAATAACCCTCTGAAACAAAAACAAAAAACCCAAAAGAATGCAAAAAAATCGAAAATAACGAAAAAAAAAGAGTTCGGAGGAAGAACAACGACATGGGATGCAAAAAAATTCAAATAAAAAAGGTTGAGATGAACACTACACAAAATGGGAGACAACCATTAACCCGCTGACTCGCCTCAAAACAAAAACCAAAAAAAAAATAATGCAACAAGTACATACCTGAAATCCGCGAGAAGAAGAGAAATTGTGAAGAAGAAGATGAAAAATTCTTGCAAAACAAAAAATATTGCCAAGAAGAAGATGAAAAAACATTTTTAAGATGAAAAAGGTTAAGGTTTGTTTATTAAAAAAAAATACATTCAAGTGTTGCATTAAATGGCTCATTTAATGAGCCGCCTGACCGCATTTAATGCGGGTCAGATCAGGCACGTCAAATATGAAAAAAAAATCGTTATTTTAATGAAAAAGTCAGTTTTTTGGACTTGGTAAAAATATAAATTAATTGGTAGAAAAGTAAATAAATTGGTAAACATAATTTAAGGGGACAAAGTTGTATATTTCCTTAAAAGTTTTCATCTTGAAATACACTTCTTAAGATTTTCAAAAGAATCATTTATCCCAGAATAATAAGTTAAAGCCTACTTTTTAGGTTGATTTAGTAATTAAATTTTAAAAGAGAACTGAGAGTAAGGTACCAAGCATATTTCTTTCATTAATAAGTGACACTCCTTGTGTACGACCAATGGCATTTTTGTAGTTACTGCAGCTTTCAGGGGTATTATGCTGAGTGGCAATCTCGTAATACGGACGTCATTCCTGGTCATTTTCAGGGGTATTATGCTCAGTGGCAATTTCGTAATAAGAACGTCATTCTTGGTCATTTCACGGCCGTCCACAATGGCCAATTATTCTTTGTCTTTCTCCACGTGTTCCTTCTTGCCCACCGTTCTCACGTCTCCCACACATATACATGGATTTTCCCGCTTTTCTTCCTCACATACTGCTGCGAACTGGGTGCTTCTTCTTCGTTGCCAACTGAGGATCACGAGAAATTTTGCAGGTTTTTTTTAATTCTTCGCTTGTTCCTGCAATTTTTCCTCCTCTTTCTCATTGACTGCTTCAAATTGGGTTCTTCCTTGTTCCTTAGCAGCTGAGAATTCGGAAATTTCGTAATTTTCTTTGTTTTCCCCTTGTGATTTTCCCATGCATGCTCGGATTTTGCATGTACGATCTCACGTATTAATCTTCCTACTAATACATATATCCTATTTTGATAATCTTCTGACTTTAATAATTTGAGTTGTTGTCGTGCTTAAAAGGTCAGAATCCATGATTTTATTTGGGAAGTATGATTGTTGCATGCATGTTTGAATTGTGCATGTAAGTTGTTTGATAATATGACTGTCTTAGTTTAGGATGTCATACCTTTACTAAAAGTGAACGATGTTGATGAAATATAATTTAGTTACCCTACGTTTTTATCAAATGTGAAGTTGAGAAGTCCTATTACTATTTTCAGGCCAACCTCTAACCAAAGTTCGCCTTTCATGCTCTAGCAATAGCTTAGTTTAGGCTTTAATATTTAACTTAGGAAAGATTTTATCCCCGCGAAACAAAAAGGCCTGTCATTACTGATCTAACAGGCTAGTTTCGGTGTTCATCGGCTGGAAACTCTCGAGCGCCGCCAGCAACATGCTAGGTGTGCAGATGAGGTTTTTTTAAGGGACAGCAATAGGACTGTTAGTATAGAAGAACTTGCATCTGCAAGCTTTCTGCCGTTTGTTAAAAATGTCATGTTATGCTCTCATGTTAGTGTAGTATTTCTGCCAATTGGACTTTTTGGGAATACAGGTTATTCTGTGTTTTCATTACAGTTTAGTCTCTAATATTGTGATCAAATCTTGCTTTGAGGAAGTTGGACTGGGTCCATGAAGATCAATACATGTTGTCTTTAATGATGTATCCTCCAGCTGTTATGGTTGATTATTCTGTAAAAACTTTAGCGACTATTGGGGGAAAAGGAATAAAATGGAAGCCTCTGTTCCATGCCTGGCCTATTCTAATTTCAAATATAAATAGATTTGTAACTCTGCCCGATTTAAAATCCTTGCATACGTCAATGATGAGGTATAATAGATATGCGCCTTTCATATTCATTGCTTCTGTGAAATTGGTTTTGCGAATAAAGTTAGATTATGTAACTGTACTACTATCGTAGATACGATGAATATATAGGAAAATGGTGTTCTGTCTTCCACATGGCTGCAAGGCGTGATTGTTGAAAAACATTTCACATACATGTAGCTTTCTTTCTCCCTTTTATTTTCTATTGGGTAATACATATATAACTTTCAATCCACATCTGACTTGTTTTTAATAATTTCTATTGCTTGAGCAACACTTTGTGATCTGTGTCCCAACCCCATAAGGCCAAGTTTTGAGCTTCTTACAAGTTTTGTTCCTTCTTTGTTCCCCTTTACTTTGATCTGGGGTTTTGTATTTTTGGCTGTTTCTTGAAATGTATCATTGTAGGGATGTGATTTCAGCTAATTCAAGGTTGTTCACTTTATGTGTTGCTTCTTTTCTCTTTTTGAAGTTTGATTTGCTTTCCTGAAAATTTTAACTGATAATGGAAGAGTATCAAGATTTGAAGTTTGTGTGCAAGTTATGTAACAAAAAGTTCCCTTGTGGGAAGTCATTAGGGGGCCACATGAGATCTCATGTACTTGCAAATTTAACTGAATTTGAGGAAAATGGTGAGCCCAATCTTCAAAAGTTTCAATCTTGGAGTAGTAGAGAAAATCCCCATCAATCAAAATTTGATCTTGGTGGTCATTCTGGTTGTGGACTTAGAGAGAATCCCAAGAAAGCTTGGAGGGCTGTTGATTCGACTTCTTCCCCTTTGCCTCCTCAAGAAAGAGTTTGTCAGCAATATGGTAAAGTGTTTCAGTGAATGAAAGCTTTGTGTGGTCATATGGCTTCTCACTCGGAGAAGTTAGTCATTGATAGTCATTCAGATACTGAAACTGATAAGGAAGAGGAGGAGCCAAATCTGAGGAATAGATCATCAAAGACTAAAAGGTATAAGAGAATTGTAGTTAAGTCTTCTAATTACATTTTAGTGAATAATAATACTACTGTTAGTTATGGTTCATCATCTGTTTCTGAGATTGATGAGCAAGATCAAGACAAAGTTGTGGCCAAATGTTTGATGATGTTGTCTAGGGATTCAGGGAATAAGAATGGTGTTAATTAAGTTGTTGAGTCTTCTGATAACAATTCTGTTGTTTTGGAGACCAGGTCATCCTTTACTGACATGAAATTCGGTAGAAAGGATAAGCTGAAATGTGTTTATAATCAAAGAGAAACACCGCAAATCAAAAAAAGGGAATAAAGGAACTTGAAACTTAGTGTTTTAGATATTGAAGCTGAATCTGAGAGCTCTGATTCTGGATATTTCTTAGATGAAAATACGATAGTTGAATCGGATATGTCTGTCGACAGAAATGGCAATAGTAAATGGACCACCTCTCAAATGAGCCATGTTGTTTGGTGTGATGACTCTGTGATTGATAAGGGGAAGGGCTTAAACACAATCAAGAAAACCGCGGAATGTGAATTTGATGATTATCCGTTAGCTTCGTATGCGGATAAATGTGAACCAAGAGAGGGAATGAAGGATAGTTCATATCATCCAGATTTAGGGAATAAGTCCTTTAAGAAGATAAAACTCGGTCCCAAAAGTTCTGAAGGATGCAAAACTATTCAAAACAGGAAGTATGAGTGTTTGAACTGCAACAAGAGTTTTAACTCTTATCAGGCTCTTGGTGGACATAGACCATGTCATAAAAAGACCAATGCCTATCTCGAGTCAATAAATGAAACTGGTGAAAGTAGTGTCGATGCTAATTGTGATGACAAGCAGAGGGACGCATTTAGCAATAGCAAACCAGCTTCCGGTGCTGCTAAAGATCTGTCTTACAATCCTGAGAAAAAGATTAAGCCTAAGAAATCCAAAGGGCATGAATGGCCATTCTGTGACCGGGTTTTCAAGTCTGGTCAAGCTTTAGGTGGCTATAAAACGTCTCATTTTTTTGTTGGTACTGAGCAGGCATGTGTTTTACATCAGATCCAAATGCCTAAATAAATCACATAACAATATGTAGATTGCTGAATTTCTTTGAATGTTTAAGTTATCTTTTGAATTCAATGACTTAAATGGTGTCAAACTATGGAAGGTAGCTACTTGTTCGTACATCATCTTATAGCTCTCTCCTGAGTAGAACAGCTTAACTCTTGCCGAATTTAACTGTTACATGCATCTCATCTAATAAATTAGTACAGGCTATAATTCAAGGTCTTGCAATGTCTTGACTACAATCTGGCTTATTCATAGAAGGGTCTTCTTTTGTTTAGGACTGATTCTTAGCTTCCCTGATATCAGATATAAATCATTTCAAATCTGCCCTCTTTTTTGCTTAGGACTTCATCTTATCTTCCCTGATATTAATTCTTTTGCAACTTCTTTGCAAAGCTAAAACTTTAACTCATTTGATGTTCAAATCTTGGCAGCAACAATGATATAACTGTAATTATCACCCTTATGCTTTCATATGATATTTCTTCATATTCTTGGTTGAAGATGCAAGTGGAATATTTGAGTGGCTTCTTGTGGTAGTGTCTTCCATCTTCTCCTTAACATCAATACCAACTTTTCTCCTTCTGCACAATGTGATTGCAGTTCTTGCTGACAATCTGTCCGTTGCTTACAGTCCTTGGATTTGGATAAGCTTTTGACTAAATAATTGAAAAGGTTGGACAATTTGATTGTTTATACAGACACAGGAAGTTGTGGATCTGTTATATTAAGTATAATGATCTGTGGTAGAAATTGATTCATTAGTTGGTGAAAGAAAGACAGCAGTGTTGGTTTTTTCAAGTCTGTGTAAAAAATGTTCTTCTTAATGTATGGTAGTTGCCATTTAGTGCTTGTGAGAGAGAACATGCGTTTTTCCTTAAACATCCTGTTATCAATTTCCTGACAGGAGTGCATGCTCTTCTCATGGAGAGAAGTTAGGAAAAATGCTTTCCCCATTTACAACATTTTCAAATAGTGTGCTGACCTCAATACACTTAATGGCTTAACTTCTTCAGCACTAATCCTCCAATCTCAAATTCTTCTATTCCACCGGCTTCCTTAGAGCTATAAAGCTTAACTGTTCTCCCATTTCTGTGTACTCATCACGATAACTCTTTCAAAACGTGTTTGTGTATAGATTTTTGTGCATCAGCATTTTGTGATCCGCAATGTGTTATATAGTTAATATAACAATGGCTGTCTGCGTTTCTGAGATGTAAACATCACTCCGGCTGATACTCCTACTGATGATTAGTTAGTACTCCTTTGTAATCTGTTAAAAGAAGCGTCCGCTCAGATCAGTGTAGTGAAAGGAGTACGGCCCTCTTGGTTAAGTTCGTTAGCTGTACATATTTATGCAGTGTTGTTATGTGTTTACTATACAATTATTTCGTTTTAATATGTTCTTCATTGTGAAACAGATTCTGCAACGGCATAGCAACGGTGATCGTTCCGCTAGCTAGGAAAATTAAAAGCTGCTAAGTCCACAGTCTGATCTCTGCGGTAAATATCTACAACCTCCTCTCTCTAATCAGTTCCTTCTTTTTCCAAACACTACCTGGAGATGCTCCCCCGCATAGCTTATTTCACACTTCCTAGAATTATGGCATACCCTCTTTGGTCTGCTCTTAGATGCAAATTGACTGCCCACACAGTCAATACTGCCTGCATCCTTACTACAACATCTAAATACATAATACAATACAGCATAATGTAACTACCCATATATACTTTGTGTATATAAGTAAATACATATGTACTCTAAGAAATCAAAACACTTTAGCTACCCCAAAAAGGCAGAAGCAGATGCCTACCGACAAAAGAAATCAGGCTGATTCCCAAATGCACAGAAATCTTAGGCGTCGTACAGCGTATAAAGAAATGCCAGCTGCATAAAAGGTAGCTCTTCTCCAGCAACGCCGCGCCAACTACGCGGCAAGAAAGCATCGTCCCTCTGAAAATTCCATAGCCACTTGCTCCACGCAGCCACCTACTTCCCCACAGGCTCCATCCATACTTTGTGGACAGAATGCCCTACTCCTTACTGGCCAAGCAACTACTTCTCAAAATGGTTCGTGTGGTGCAACCTTTAGTACACTCCTCCTTAATATAAAAGTGCTCCTTACAGCTCTACTATATTCCAGGTGCAGGACAGAATGTACGACAGAGAAGTCTTTCGAATATAACGCAGCTGCCTTGCTGTCCTGCTATTTTAAAAGTTGTTCCAAGCTGCAAATTCTGTGCGGCAGTAAGATTTCAGTACGAAACTCCAGGTTTCTGCTGCAACAACGGCTCCATAAAGTTAGTATCAACCCAGCTACCTCTGGAGTTAAAACGTCTTTACTATAATAGCTCTGACGAATCCACCCACTTTCGGACTTACATAAGAACATACAATAATATGTTCGCATTTACCTCATTAGGAGTTAAATATGACAAAACATTAGCAACCAGGACTAAAGGTATCTACACATTCAAAGTTCCGGGACAGATGTACCATTTCCTTCCCAGTCTCACCACATCAGATAATAAAGCCAAAAACATGCAACTTTACTTCTACGACAACGAGAATGAGAGAATCAATCAAATGGCCTTCTCAGAAAACCTAAACAAATCTCTCATTACACAATTGCTACATATTCTAAGAGTTAATCCTTACTCTTCATTTCTCAAATCTCTAACTGAACTTCCAAATTTATCTAACTTTTACATCGCCCTTAAGTGCGACTCCACTCTAGACCAGCGAACATACAACTTACCCAGTGTCTCAGAAGTTGCAGCCATATGGACTGACGACAATTCAGAATGTCCTACTTCTACACCACACATTCGTGTGTACACTCACGACAACAACAGCCAGCTGGTTCATTATTACTACGGCTGCTACGACCCATTACAATACCCTCTATTATTTCCACATGGTGAATGCGGCTGGCACTGCGGCATTCAAAAGGTTGCAAACAACACTAGCTGCTCTAGAAATCGTAACTCCCGCAACTATGACCAACTTCCTAACGTTACCACCATGTCTTCCATTGATGGATTTCTTAACGCAGAAGCAGAAGTTTTACACACAGAAAGGCCAAAAAAGAACACGGTGTCCTGCCGTGAATACTACTGCTACAAACTTCAGATTCGACCTACTGAGGACAACGCACCTCTGCATTCCGGAAGATTATTCCAACAATATTCCGTAGACCAATACATAAAACTTGAAACACAAAGATTAGACTTCCTTTTATTCAACCAAGACCTATTCCGAACTGAAGTCCTCGCCGGACTTATGGACCTGCAAAGAATCGGAGAAAGAGAGGTTTCAAATATTGGTAGAAAAACCTTTCTCCCGGCCAGCTTCACCGGAAGCCCAAGAGATATGCGACGTCGATATATGGACGCCATCGCTTTAGTACAACACTTTGGAAAGCCCGATATCTTCCTAACAATGACTTGTAATCCTTCATGGCCTGAAATAACAAATCTACTACAACCTACAGATGAAATACAAAATAGACCCGACCTTATAAGCCAGGTATTCAAAGCAAAAGTAGAGGAATTAAAATCCGATCTTGTTAAAAGAAACCTATTTGGGAAGGTAGCTGCTTATATGTACACTATCGAATTTCAGAAAAGAGGTTTACCCCATGCTCATTTCCTCATAATACTTACTGATGAATATAAATTATTAACCCCCGAGTCCTACGATAGAATTGTATGCGCTGAATTACCAGTCTCAGATAATAATGAATATCTACATTCTCTGGTTATTAAACATATGATGCATGGTCCCTGTGGACACTTAAATCCTACTAATTCGTGCATGCGGAAAAGAGGACATTGTAAATTCAAACATCCTAAAAAATATGCTCCGGAAACTTCAAAAGGGGAAAATTCATACCCTATTTATAGAAGACGAGATAATAGACAACTTGTAAAAGTTAGGAACCAATATCTTGACAACGCTTGGGTCGTTCCATATAACCCATATCTCCTAAGTAAGTTCAACTGTCACATAAATGTTGAAATTTGTGCAGATATTAAAGTTGTCAAATACATCTACAAATACATCTGTAAAGGCCATGACAAAATAAGCTTCAACATTCAGACTGACGACTCCGTTACAGAAGTAGATGAAATACATGAATACCGCTCAGCCAGATGGGTTTCACCACCAGAGGCTATGTGGCGTCTGTTCGCTTTCCCAATTAATGAAATACACCCCACAGTTTACCACCTTCAGTTACATCTTGAAAATCAACAATTCGTTTCTTTCAAGACATCATCAACGTTGACGTCAATATTAAGGAACCCAGGAAATACAAGAACAATGTTAACAAAATTCTTCCGCATGAATCTCCGAAATAAAGCTGCGAAAGAATTGAATTTACTATACAAAGAATTCCCCCAACATTTTGTCTGGTCAATGGGCAATAAAATGTGGACATATAGAAAACAAAATTATGCAATTGGCCGTATTGTCAACTGTCATCCAACAGAAGGAGAAAGATACTACCTTAGGCTGTTGCTCATGAACATACGTGCCCCCACATCATATACAGATCTACTTACTACAAACGGCAAGACTTACAGTACGTTTAGAGAATCCGCTGAAAAAAGAGGCTTACTGGCCTCTGATAACAACTTAATTGAATGCTTAATAGAAGCTACTCACTACCAGATGCCACGTAGCTTGCGCCACTTATTCGCCACACTATTAGTATACTGCAATCCCTCTAACCCTCAAGATTTATGGAATAAATTTGAAAATTCCTTCTCCGAAGATTTTGCCCGTACCACAAATATACAAAACAAGGATATTCGTTCGCTTGTTATAAATGACATCAATAAAATATTGCATTCAATGGGACGAAATATAAATGAATTTAAACTTGTACCAGAACATATTACATCTTCTATAACTTCATCTAGAATTTTACAAGAAGCTAGAGATATCCACTTAGAAAGAAATATCATTGTAACAAAGGAAGAATTACTCCTGCATACGAAGCTAAATGATGAACAAAGAGAGGCTTACAACACAATCCTTGGTCGAATATTGTCCCATGAATCAGGAGCTTTTTTCATTCACGGACCGGGGGGGATAGGAAAAACGTTCTTATATCGTGCTTTATTAGCAACTGTACGATCGAAAGCACTTATCGCTTTGGCCACCGCAACCTCTGGTGTTGCAGCCTCTGTACTCCCCGGAGGCCGAACCGCACACTCACGCTTTAAACTTCCTATCGATATAACTGAAAAGTACAGCTGCAACATAAGTAAACAAAGTTCACTCGCTTCTTTAATTCGAGACGCACAATTAATAGTGTGGGATGAGGTGTCTATGGCTAAGAAAAAACTTATCGAGACTTTAGACCTACTACTGCAAGATCTTACCGGCATAAAGACCCTCTTCGGTGGAAAAGTCTTAGTTTTTGGCAGTGACTTCCGCCAAACCTTACCGGTTGTCAAAGGTGGAACCAAAGAAGATTTTATTAATGAATCTTTACTAAACTCACACATCTGGAATAACCTTGAAAAATACCACCTGACTCAAAATATGCGGGCACGCAATGATCCCACATTCTGCGACTATTTATTGCGGATTGGAGATGGGAAAGAAAGCGTTAATGAACAAAACAAAATTGAAATTCCAGACTCTCTTCTCATTCCTTACACAAACGAAAAAGATTTACTACATACTTTATTCAAACACATTTACCCCAATTTACAAATGCCTCAATCAGACACATCTACCATTACCTCCCGTGTTATCTTAACAACTAAAAACGATTTCGTAAATGAAATTAACGAAATGTTCATAGAACAACTCTCCACAGAAGCTAGAACATTCATCGGTATTGACATAACTATAGAACCTAAAGATCAACACCAATTTGAAGACTTTCTACACACATTAAATCCACCAAGTTTACCACCGTATAGGTTAGTTCTCACAGAAAATTGCCCCGTCATATTATTGCGCAACCTGAACCCGTCCGAAGGTCTATGTAACGGTACACGTTTAATTTGTTCCACTGTCAAAAACCACATTATCAGCGCCACAATTGCTACGGGCAATTTCAAGGGGAAACATGTCTTCATTCCCCGCATACCTTTATTATCTCCACAAGATGAAAAGCTGCCCATTCCATTTAAAAGAATACAATTTCCTGTTCGACTATGCTTTGCTATGACTATTGACAAAGCGCAAGGTCAAACGTTAGATTTCGTCGGAATTTACTTGCGTGAACCCGTGTTTTCACACGGTCAACTTTATGTCGCTTTATCCAGAGCACAGACTTCGCGGTGTGTAAAAATAGTCATACGACCACCAACAGCAGATAATCCTGACGATTATTCCACTTACAACGTAGTATACAACGAAATTATCGAGAAAGCATTCCACACAAATTCCTAATTAAACCACTGATTAGCAACTTCAGCCTCACATATCATCTTACCACCTATTACTCACACTTTTACTACTCATATACTAATACTCTTCCCTTTGGAAGATTCATGATTCTGACACTGTTTATTTATTTTGCAGGATATAACAAATGGAAGAACGACTCAACATACATGCTATTACACCCAAAATATCAGACTGGACATGCAAGGTGCAAGTCGTAGATATTGGCAAACCAGGCGAAGGTAAAGAAAGGAAGATAAAATATATGAATATGATCTTCCAAGATGAGCAGGTACCTTCTTATTTCTCCTTTCCAGTTGTTCAGCTTCCCCCAAAAAACTCAACACTTTCCCCACCTCACCTCACACTCCCCCAAACTGTCGACATTGGATAATTTCGAAAAACTTAGGCAGGGGAGCAATATATAAGACAGATTTTCCCCCTACAGTTTCATTCATATTCTATTGCCTCAGCCTACTTCCTTCACACATGGATTACCCCTTGGAAAAAAAATTAAAACGCCTACTGTAGACTACATTTCCACACAACAACTGCATATTTACAAATGTTGACATTGTTTCTGGCCTTTGCTGCAAACATTACATGTCTGACTTGGTCTTACTTGGTCTCTCCTTTACTGTAACAGCACATAAATTTTTTAAACTCAAATGTTCGTTTTAAATTCTTTGCACTTATTCTACTTTCACGCAACTCATTTACAGAAAAACCAAGTTAAAGCAATTGTTTATGGTGCTGACATCTCTCTTTACCAAGAAAGATTCACACTATTCCACACCTACTTGATCATGAGTGCCCGAGTACAACAGCCTACTTTAAGATATGAGAAGCCCTTGCATACCTACGAGTGGATTATTGACAGGAAGACCATTGTTGACTCAATTGGTAGAGATCACTCAGATTACTCCAGAGTCAATCCATCTGCTCCGGATGACTTACATGAAGATGTATTGCCACCACCCACCATCATTAACATGGCATCATTTCAGGAAATCAGCGAACAGGCATCCTGAAGCACCAAAGAACAACTCAGGAATGCCGAATTCAGTATGATTCCTCCATCCTCTCTATCTACAAACATACATTTCAGCAAAAATTCTAACTTCTGCTTTTCCTAACTTAACAGATGTCCTGTGTGTTGTTGTAAACTGCTTCCCACCGAGATATCTAACAAACATGCAAAAAAGGTTACAAGAACTCATTGTCATTGACACCAGGTAAGTCATACAACGCATTACTAATATTTTTTAGCTATATAAATGCTTTTACATGTATTTGTACACTATTTAACAATTAACATACCCTATATATAGTCTGCTTTCTATTCATGTTACCTCAAAAACTGCAATTGCTTAGAAACTTATCTGATGCCAATGCTTTGTCCACCCTCCACCGCATGCCTAGGATAATGAACATGCTTTAAAGTATATACTTTCTTTTTCAGGGTGAGGAATGAGTGTTGTCCTATTTTTGGGCGTACCTTAAAGAAAAAAGAACTTCTTCGTTGTCTCTGCTCAAAAAAGTAAATAAGTAGTAGAGAATTCTACATCCACTTCTTTTTCTTGCTGTATTTCTCTACAACCCAAGTCCTTCCCTCAATCATGATGGATAGTAGTGACGTGGGAAGAGTGGGTGGTAATCCTATAAGCTATCATGACGTTGCCAAACCTCTATTTTCTGTCTATCTCTTACACCTTCTGAATCAAGATCAAGCTTCAAATGCTGAATTTTATAGGAGTTCTTTCACTTTAACATGACAAATAGGCTCTAAATATTTTCTCTTCTCTTTGAATTTAGAGTCACAACCCCTTAGTAGATCTTGTCATTGTTAATAATATCTTATCTGATGGAGGACTTATGAAAACAAAAAGAGTCATTACTGTCTAATGGATTCTTCATTAGCCTACTTCTTTGTTCTTGGAATAATGGTACTGCCAGTATGAGTGGTACCAAAGTAGACATGACTTAAGTTTGGTGTATACAGTAAGGATCATGTGAGTAGTACCAAACTACACAAGATGACACGAGTTGTTCTATGTTATGGATCCCAATCAAAGGGTTTTTATGCTTAGATGAGAAGCGAAAAAAGAAAAATAAAAGCATTTTTTACGCAAGGTAAAAGAAAGATAGAAAATAAAACATTATAAGAGATAGAACATGATTTTTCCCCACTGCATCTCAATACTCTCTTTATCTTATTCATCTCTTAGCAATGTACAGTTTTAATTTTTTCCAAATTCGAAACTCACAGCAAACAGGCTTTTACCTTCACACTCTGGGAAGACACTATCATTGAAGATGAGGGAACAAAACTCCTTACCCAGTTTCCAAATCATCCGATTATCTTTGCCAGACGTGTTGGAGTTTCCAAATACAATGGTAAGTAACTAGCACGAAAATACACTACCCTGAACTAACTACCACCTTAGTGGTTCTATTTATGGTAATACATGCATAATTAAATAAAGGTGTTACCTGATGTAGGGACATCGCTTACAACAAAGTTCAACACAACAATACAAATAAATCCACCATACTCCGAATGTGCACAGCTGCGAATCTGGTAAAGAATATTAACATCTCTGCTCAATTTTGCCCTTCTATGTGTTCTTACTTTCTTACTTTCTATCATTTCCCTATCAAATAGGATCGCATCCAACACAGAGATGCTCAACTCTTTCGCATTGCGAAGTACATCTCAGACATGATCTCTTATTGCTGCTCCAGTAGAAGAAAAAATAGTTCCCATTTCCCACATCCACACACAACAAGATGTAAGTACAATTTCCACAACAACTAATCTGACGCTATTGGTAATACCTATTATTATAGAGATATGACTTAGCCTAACATGCTGCACAGGGACAACCTTTCACCATTGAAGCAAGGATAACTCTCCCGAAACAATTCAGCGCTTGCTATGTGCTAACATGCCCAAACTGCAGACAGGAAGTAAGAAACCTCAAGAAAAGAAAATTCCACTGCAGCAACTGCAATGAGGAAACCATGCTCACATCCAGGTACTTCACTCTCTAATTTCCCGTAAAAAAGGGAACACAAAGAAAATCACATCACTAAAAAACAACTACAGACAACCCCTACACCTCACCCTTTTAAGGCCTCATTTGGTCACTTATACTAGATATATTGTTGCTTCTCATTTAAGCTCTATATACACGCAACCAAAGGCTTTCTAAAGGACCAATTCAGTTATTCTGATTTGTAATCAGAATGTACAGATCGGAAAAAGTATTAAATAAAAAGTGGACTGGAAGATATGTGGAGGGTGTGACTTGTTTCTCTCCCAATCTCTCTTTCTAATGGCGCTCTAAAATTTTGTTGGTAACCAAAGGGTACATTCTCTTTAGAAATACCCTCTTTTTTGCTTAGGACTTCATCTTATCTTCCCTGATATCAATTCTTTTGCAACTTCTTTGCAAAGCTAAAACTTTAACTCATTTGATGTTCAAATCTTGGCAGCAACAATGATATAGCTGTAATTATCACCCTTATGCTTTCATATGATATTTCTTCATATTCTTAGTTGAAGATGCAAGTGGAATATTTGAGTGGCTTCTTGTGGTAGTGTCTTCCATCTTCTCCTTAACATCAATACCAACTTTTCTCCTTCTGTACTATGTGATTGCAGTTCGTGCTGACAATCTGTCAGTTGCTTACAGTCCTTGGATTTGGATAAGCTTCTAACTAAATAATTGAAAAGGTTGGACAACTTGATTGTTTATAGAGAGACAGGAAGTTGTGGATCTGTTATATTAAGTATAATGATCTGTGGTAGAAATTGATTCATTAGTTGGTGAAAGAAAGACAGCAGTGTTGTTTTTTTCAATTCTGTGCAAAGAATGTTCTTCTGAATGTATGGTAGCTGCCATTTAGTGTTTGTGAGAGAGAAACATGCGTTCTTTCGTAAACATCTTCTTATCAATTTCCTGAGAGGAGTGCATGTTCTTCTCATGGAGAGAAGTTGGGAAAAATGCTTTCCCCATTTACATCATTTTCAAATAGTGTGCTGAACTGCATGAGCTGATTCATATGCTGAGTCTTCAATTTTCATTTCCTTTGAAGAAAAGGTCACTTGAAGTGGTTTTTTCATGACTGTTATTGACTTCTAGATATGGTAAATGAAGGCGTTAAAAGGGGATGTAATAAATATATATGGAAGGAAGTTGTTTTAAAGGAGTTTTTTAGTCATGTTGAAGATGTGTTAATAAAGAAAATGCAGAAACTCCTGTATTTGTTTCATCATTGTTGTCCTTTTTTATAATATTTGTCTAATGGATACATGATAAGTTAGGATTCATATAGTCAATTCTATCTTGTTGGATATTAAGCCATAGTTGTTTCTTCCTATGCATTTGACATAGCCAGTTGTAGATGAATGTAGTAACTAAGAAATATTATGTATCAAACTGCTGAGCATATCTCTGTTTCACTCCACAAAACTTAGAAGATTCATAATTTCAAAATTCCACTAAATATAAATATATACACGGCTAATATGATATATATGTGAAACCACAGGTGTCGATTTGAAGTAACTCTCGAGGATGCATCAGGGTCCGTAGTAGGGATCATTATGGATGAAGAAGGAGAACAACTACTATCTCTCACAGCAGAAGAGATTTACAGTCGAGCATCAACTGAAGTAAGCCCCCCACCACTAAACATCAATACAAACTTCAGATTACAGCAACCAAAAACACATAACCTACATTCACTTACAGGTTCTATCAAAGTCAACACAACATGATCAGCTGCAGATGGAAGACAATCTCTTCAAACTTCAAGTGAAGAAATCCTTCCCGCGGACTGGACGCACAATCTCAGCCAAAGTGTTCATTTTAGCAGTCACTAAAAAGGAAAAAAGGTCACCTTCTCTCAATGCACCACCCTCCTCTGATAGCGAAGGAAACAACAAGCGCCAGAAAAAGAATCTCCCCTCCTTGACTGAAGAAACATCTCAATCAACGAAAAAAGGCAGCAAACTTAAGCTGAAGGAACAAATCGAACCACCAACTCCAAACAAAATGAAGTAAAGGTTAGTGCTACCTATTCAACAGTTCCTACTTACATTTACATCATCCAACATACTAATGACTCTTTCATTTTCTCGTTCTCTTTCCCATACAAAACAGCACTGCCAGGTCCTTTTTGTAATCACTTTTGCTTTGTACAAAAAGAAGGTAATTTAGCAGAATTTCCAACAACAAAATAAATTACCAAATAGTGTACTGCTTACAAATCCTTTCTCCGGATATGTCGTATTAACCTCTCACTTTAACGTGCATAGGCTCTTGGAAGGAACGACACATTTTGCTACAGCTTGCTGCTTTTGCGTTTGACACCACCCAGTCATAACATTCTCCGCGACAGCTCCAAGGTAAGCAAATAATACAACACCTACGCCAAGAGGAAAGATAGAAAAACCTTAAATTCAATTCTTTCCTTCGTCAGGTAAGTGATGTCTCTTTTCTTCGTTTCCTCTTTCTTCTTCTTCTTCTTCTTCTTCACTTCTTCACCTCTCTCTTCATACTGTCGTTTTACCCCTTCTCTTTCTTGGAAGCCATGATTCGTTTAGTACCAGTGAAAGATTAATACCGACTCACACTCCGCAAGTTCCTTCACTTTGTGTTTAAACATTATTCCACTGGAAGCATCCAGACATAAATCATTGTTTCGAACTAATCCACTTCTACTTTTACAGGTTTGCTGCTTCTGTAGGCTAAAACTACAGTTCGTGGATGTATGCTCAGCCTCAACTTCTGGTAAGTTCTTCCCCAAACTTTTATTCCCCTATTACACACTACTGAAATCAACAATCTTGGTTGAATCGTCCATAAGTTGGTAGAAATCGTTATGCCACAATTTGTGGCTTCCGTCCACTTGGACATAGCCACAGAGAGTGAAATTGGGAAGTACATCAGGAACTTAAAAACTTTTCTTATGAGAGCACCAAATTAGGATAAGCTGATAATTTCTAACGATCCCTTCTCGGATGCATTGCAGACAAGCATGAAAGGAAATTCTTCACCACAGGTAGCAGATAGGATTGCAAAATCCATCAAATGGACTTTACCTTATGACCAGTACCTCTCCAGCTTGCACACACACAACTACAACTGCAGCATCCACAACTCTGACCTTCGGTCCTCCTGTCAAACTAAGACTTTACTTATATGGGTTGTAAAACACGTTCACAACTTCAAACGAGCCTTATCAATGTACTCGCACAATATAACATCTTATCGTTATGAATTTATCGGTTCCATTTTCTGATCCTATTTGCCTATAATGTTACCGTAGCCCGTGCTCTGCACGGGCACCACTATCTAGTAATATAAATATTTGGAAGTTTTGATTCAATGAAGAAAAGACGTACCAAGCATATAATATAAATATTTGGAAGTTTTGATTCAATGAAGAAAAGACGTGGAGTTTAAATAACTCACTCAACATGTTTTTTAAAAGATTATATGATATAATCAGGTTAAGAAATGTTTTCATGCTGTACTTATCTCTCGTTAGGGTTGGGTTGTCTAGTAGCTAGTTAGGAAAATTATTATATACCTATTAGATTTTACATAAGTAATATTATGTTTGATAGCTAATTATGATTGTGTAAAATTAATAAGATGTTTAATTTGCAATTTAAAACTCTACCTAACTAATACATATATAAGTGATGAGGGAATCTATGATTAATCTTATGCAGAATAAAAGATAAAATAACTAATACATAAATAAATAATATATGAATAACTAAACTTTGCATTACTAATTTCTACATAAAATAATATATAAATTCTCGTTAACTTATTCATATACTAATATATATAAAATTTTAATCAGGTATCAGACGACCCTTAAGATGACAATAGAGATCGTAAGCTTTCAGCATTTAGCTTTCATATATACAAACGACACTTTGATAAACGAACCAAGATTTTGTAATCTAGATTTGCTCGATTAAATTTCAAATACCTATTATTTACTAATTTGACCAAGAACACAAGTATTATCGTCTAACTTGATTAAGTTATGCATTCACCTTTTATCTTTTTTATAGTGAAAAATTTTAATAACTCAATTAATGGGTAAAACTATTTTTATCCTCAATTTTGCTTTTAAAATCAAACTCCCCTTTCGACTTTGAACAATAATCAGACTCCTCCCCCACCCCCCCCCCCCCCACCCCTCACAAACCCCCAACCAAAACCTTTTATCCTAATTAAATATTTAAAATGGCTATTAAAATTCATGGTATTTTCATGTTTTTGAATTCGTGCAACAAATTTTTTATAAAACACAAACATTATATTTTGGACGAGAAAAATGAGAATACTAATTACACATATAGGTTAATGAATAATAAAGTAAATTAGCATAATGAGAAAATTAATTTTATTAGTAATAATTAAAACTCTAATATATATTTATACAAGTGAAAATAACAACGAATAATAACTATACAAACATATTTCGATGCACGAAATACAAACAATTATTTAAATTAAAGTCAATTTTTTAAAAATTGCATTTATTTAGATTTTAAATTATTTTAAACTATAATTTATGTAATTCTATAATTTATTTAATAAATTAAACAAGTTTTGACTGGCATGATGGAATATTAAATAAATTATAATTTAGAATCTAAATAAATACAATCACTAAGAAATTGACCTTAATGAAATTAATTATTTTATATTATATGTATTTGTATAATTGTTATTCTCTACTATTTTCACTTATATAAATAAATATTTGAGTTTTGTTTATTACTAATAAAATTAATTTTCTCATTATTTCAATTTACTTTATTATAAAAAAAATCATCATTATCTTATATACTTATTTGGTGTTTCTCATTTTTTTCATCCAAAAGAAAAGATTTATGCTTTTATGAGAAGTTTATTGCATAAACTCAATATATATATATATATATGATTTTTTTAAAGTAAAATTAAATTATAATGAAAAGGTATAATAGACATTTTAAAATTTTAATTAGAATAACAGAAGAAATTTGATTACTGTTCAAAATTGAAGAAAGAGCTTGATTGTATAAATAAAATTGAAAAAGTAAAAATAATTTTCATCCCTCAATTAATTGATTATCTAAATTTATAATAACCTTTCCATTTTCCCTTTCAATACCTCCCATTACATTTTTTCGTGTGGTTGTTTGTGTACTACTTGCTCCCTCAAATCACTGTTGATTAATAAACATGCACTATGATTAATAAATATTTTGTGACTCAGATGAATAAATATTTGTCTCTTGGATTATTAATTAGGAGAGAGAGCAATAAATATATGTCTCTTAGATTATTAATTATGAGAGATTATCCCACTATGCATAATATATTATATATACCACAAGCTCACAACTCGAGCAGGTATGGATTGATCTATTTTAAATATTTTTAAGTTAAAATAATTTTTAAGTACTTTCTAATATTTGGGTAAAACTAGAACCAATTTTTAAGCACTTGTTTTGAATTAAAATAATAAAAATAAAATGGAAGTCTTAATTAAAATAAATTAGTTTGGGAATCTTAGTAGCTTAGTTGGTTGGCTACCTGAACTCTCACTTTGCTGCTGATGGTTCGATTCCCCACATTGTAATTCCCCCCATTTCCCCTTCCCCTACCCCCAATTTAAAAATAAAAAATAAAAAATAAATTAGTTTAAAATTTTTTGATTTATAAATCATAAATTATAACCACATCCAAAAATATTCTAGACCAGTCTTCAAGTACCCTTTGTTTTCCAGATTTCCATATATTTTCATGTAATTTTAACTTTTTTTAATCAAAGTCATATAAATATGTTCTCTCAAAATCACAAACCTTTCATTCTATTACTAACATAAAAATCACATTTAATCTACATTTAAATCTATTTTTAATATTAATCTAATAAATAAAGACCCAATTAAATGAGAACAATCTAACCAAAAGGCTCTACGCCACTGCTTAGCCTTCCTTTGCAGTTGAAAGGCCACGAACTCAACCCTATGCTAAGGTATAGTACCTAACTTGTTAAGTGATAGCAGGGTGATCTATTTTTCACAATTTTCACCACTGTTAGGCAGCCTACTCACAGTAAACTTCAGCCTCACAAACACAGCACTGCACTGTCTAACACTTAGACTGTTTGCACGTATTGGACAGAATAACGTATTTGAACACTTAGCCAAATTTACAGGAACAACTTCCCAACCTTTATTAACAACGTAATACAGGAAAAGGGCTTCACGAAATATGTCTAAGGCAAGAACACACTCTATATGCCTTAGCCATATTTTCGACCCTATTTATAATTTTCTGCACATGGTAGTTACAACAAGATAAGACAGTTACAAACTGTCATGCCTACATGGCAGCCACATCAGAAATCCACAAAGTTGTTACAACAGTCATATTCCTAACAGATTAGGCCTAAATTCGAATTCAAACTAAGTCTGGCATGTGCCTAGCACATGCCCCATGCCTTAGGCGAATTTTGGCCACTGCCCCAACACTTAGAATATTTCTGCCTTCTTCAACACTTAGAATTATTTCTGACTTCTTGCCAGCACCATGTCAACATGCCATCAGCTTTGTCTTGCCATCGTCAAGTCCCACAGCCTTGCCTTGTCAAGCCAACACATTGCCTAGCCGCGCCAAGCCTTAGCCTTGTCAATCCGCACGCTGCCTTGCCTTGCCTTGCCGATGCCACTGCCTTGTCTTTATGCCTTGCCTGCCTTGTGCCCAAGTCTGCTTGGCCATCACCCCAGCATACTTGGTGGTTGTGTCTAAGCTCACTTGCACATACTCAAGTAGCTTAGCACCTTGCTGCACTACCAACACTTAGCCGCACAGCCCATGCTACATTGCTTTGCCAACACCCATGTCAAGGCCAATGTAGAAGTCCTTGCCATGTTCGTGCCACGCCCCATGCCACGCCCGTGCCATGGCATGTAGGAAGATCAGGGGTCTGACAGACCACCCCCACCTCTTGAACTCGATGCCCTCATCGAGACTGTTTTGAAGTAGTCCTCGATTTTTGCATCGAACTGCCACAAGTCTTTTGCCTTCACCCAAACAGCATCTTCAACAGCCTGCCCCTTCCAGTGAATCAGGAACTCCGTCTTGGTGTTCTTCTTTCCATGCCCCACAATCCTGTGATCCAGAATTTCTTCAATGTCTGCATCAAACTGTGTTGGAATAGAAGGAGGAGCCCTCTTGTTCTTGTTCCTTTCCGGATCCTCATCTGCAAAATAAGGTTTAAGAAAGCTAACATGGAAGGTTGGATGAATTTTTAACCTTTCTGGCAGCTTCAATCTGTAAGCTACTTCCCCCACTTTCTTCATGACTTCAAACGGACCATCGTACTTAGGGATCAGTCCCCTATGCCTTGTCTTGCTTGAAATCTGCTTCCAGATTTGTGGAGTAAGCTTCAACAGAACTTGGTCACCCACTTGAAATTCTAATGGGCGCCTATGTTGGTCAGCATATTTCTTCATGCGCCGCTGAGCCTTGCGCAAGCTGTCTTGAGCCTCAGAAAACATTTCAAGCCTGTCCCTTGCAACCCTGTATGCTGCTGGACATTTCCCATGAGACCTGTTCTTTGCGACATCTAATGGTGTCATAGGCTGTCTGCCTAAGACAATCTCAAACGGACTCATCTCCGTTGCTGAAGACTTATGCAAGTTATAGCAAAATTGGGCTGTATCAAGTAAACTTACCCAATTCCTTTGACTTGCAGTCACAAAATGCCTCAAGTATTCCTCCAACAAGTGGTTAATTCTTTCCGTCTGTCCATCCGTCTGTGGGTGATTTGCAGTAGAGAACTTCAACTCGGTTCCCATCATATTGAACAGTGCTGTCCAAAACCTGCCTGTGAACCTAGTGTCTCTATCACTCACAATGTCAGCCGGAACACCAAAATACTTAACAACATTTTGATAAAACAACTCAGCAGCGATCTCAGATGAGCATAAGTTAGGTGCAGCAACAAATACAGCATACTTTGAGAATCTGTCTACTACAACCATAACTGATGTCTTATTCTCAACTTTGGGAAAACCAGAAATGAAATCCATGCTTACCGACAACCATGGCCTTTCAGGAATAGGCAGGGGCTGCAACAATCCTGCCTCCTTCTTACGTTCTGTCTTGTCCACTTGACAAATGTGACAGGTTTTTACGTAAGCCTCAATGTCATCCTCCATCTTTGGCCAGAAATACACACGAGACAGCAGTGCCATCATCCGTTCCACACCTGGATGACCTGCCCAAGTAGTGTCATGCGCCTCTTTCATTATGTCTCTACGCAGTCCACCACCGTTTGGCACCACGATTCTCCCCCCTTTAAAATGGAGAAGATCGTCCTCGATCCAGTACCGTCTCACAGTCCCATCTTGGACTTGACCCATCCACTTCACATAGAGTGGGTCATTCAATGCAGCCAACTTGATCCTGTCAACAAAGTCAGATTCAAGTTTCGAAATTGAATATACTGCAGCAAATACCTCTTTTCTGCTCAATGCGTCTGCCACTTGGTTATGCTTTCCCGGCTTATGTTCCCACATGAAATCATATTCTGCCAGAAACTCTTGCCAGCGAGCCTGTTTTGGACTTAACTTTTTCTGAGTTTTGAAAAATGTGTTTGCCACATTATCAGTCCGCACAACAAACTTTGTTCCCAGCAAGTACACCCGCCAAGTCTGCAAGCAGTGCACAACAGCAACCATCTCTTTCTCATGAGTGGAGTATCGTTGCTCAGCATCATTCAACTTTCTGCTTTCAAAGGCCACAGGATGGCCTTCCTGCACCAACACGCCCCCAACAGCCTTGTCCGACGCGTCAGTATGCACTTCAAATGGTAACTCAAAATCAGGCAACCTTAGTACTGGTTCAGATGCAATAGCTTCTTTCAACCCTTGAAAAGCTTCTTCACACCGCACCGACCATACCCACTTGACATCCTTTTTCAGTAAGTCTGTCAACGCTGCTGCCCTTCTAGAGTACCCAGCAATAAACTTCCGGTAATAGTTAGCCAGCCCAAGGAACGATCTCAAATCCTTCACTGTTGAAGGTGCCTGCCACTCAACTATGGCCTGCACTTTCTTAGGATCCATCCGAACCTGCTTTTCGCTAACCAAATGCCCCAAAAACTTTATCTCCTTTTGAGCGAATTCACACTTTTCCATTTTAATAAAAAGCGTGTATTCTCTCAATTTCGTTAAAACCATACTTAGGTGCTGCACATGCTCCTCTAACGTTCTGCTATAAATAACTATGTCATCTAAGTAAACAACAACAAAGTCATCAAGATACTCAAACAACACGTTATTCATTAAATTGCAGAAAGTCGCCGGAGCGTTTGTTAAGCCAAAAGGCATTACAAGGAATTCATATGAGCCATATCTAGTTACACAAGTAGTCTTAGGCTCATCCCCTTCTGCTATTCTAACCTGCCAATAACCCGACCGTAAATCCAGTTTTGTGAACCAGCTTGCCTTGCTCAACCTGTCCATCAGATCTTGCACCAACGGAACTGGATACTTGTTCTTCACAGTTACCTTGTTCAGCGCCCTGTAGTCCACACACATCCTTAAGGATCCATCCTGTTTCTTTTGAAATAAAACAGGAGCACCATAAGGAGCCTTAGATGGCTGAATCAACCCAGCATCTAGCAATTCATTCAACTGTCTTCTTAATTCAGCCAGCTCTTTAGGGGCCATCCGATAAGGAGCTTGGGCCGGAGGCATTGAACCCGGCAGTAACTCTATCTTGTGGTCAATATCCCTCCTTGGTGGCAGGGTCTTTGGCAATTCAGGTGGCATTACGTCTGCAAACTGTTTCAGCACACCTGCTACACAGTCAGGCACTTCAACCTGCACATCAGGTTTTACTTCGACCAAGGCGGCCAGAAAGGTCTCATCACCCTTTCTCAACCCTTTGTCGACAGTAGTGGCAGATAACATCGGGGTCTTGTACTTAGCAACCTTCTCAGCTTCACCATATGGGTGCACAGCCTTCACAAAGCTTGGACTGGTCTCATCCATGATCATGACACCATCCAAGTGAGGAAACGGAACAAACTTATATTTCCTCAGAAAATCAATCCCAAGTATGACTTCAAAGTCTCCGAGCGGCATCACCATCAGATTATGCTTGCCCTTCCAGCAACCAGTCAGCATATCTACATCATAGGCCATGCCTTTAATAGCCTGCGCCTTTGAACTGACTGTCTGGACATAGGATGGACATTTCTTCAATTTCAGCCCAATCCTATCAGAAATCTTGACATCCACAAAAGTGTGCGTGGCCCCAGTATCAACCATGGCCACTGTCGGCTTCCCGTTCACCATCATCTCAATATGAATCAGTGAGGCATGAGGATTACCTGTTTTGGAAGTCTCCCCGACTGCATTAATCAGACTGATCTGATTTAAGGACAGTCCCAAGGGATTGGCAAGTGCAGCAACCACTTGCCCCTCATCCTCGCTGCAATTCACATTCCCAGCAAGAATAGCATTCACCCTCTCGCGATTTGGGCAACTCTTGGCCAAGTGAGGGCCACCACAAGTCCAGCAACCTTTGTCTTTGCTCTTGGTCTTGTTGATGTTGCCTTCCCTCATTGGAGCCTTGCCCTTGTCAGCAACCTCTTTCCGGTGTTCCTTCTTCCCTTCCCTTCTCTTCTCAAACTTTTTCTTAGTTTTCGAAGTGGAGGGCTCGTCAGAAGTAGGCCGGATTGAGCGATAATCCACCAAGGAATCTGCCGCAGCAATGGCGGTGGGCAGATCCTTGACATTCTGCCTTCTAAGTTCGTTCTGGGCCCAGCCTTGCATGCCTGAGATGAAATTATGAAGCTTGTCCTCATCGGACATGTTCTGGATGTCCAACATCAAGGAAGAAAATTCCTTGATATAGTCCCGGATAGTCCCACTTTGCCGCAGCCTTTTCAATCGGTCCCTAGCAATCCATGAAGCATTGCTAGGGAGGAACGGGTCCCTCATTTCCTTTTTCATCTTCTCCCACGTATCAATACGTGGTCTGTTAGCACTTTCATCATCTGCATTTCGTGTCCTCCACCAAAGTTTGGCATCACCTGTCAAGTACATGGTGGTGATGTTTACTTTGTCGTTTTCCAGCACTCTTGCAGTAGAAAAGTACTGCTCCATGTCCCAAAGGAAATTCTCCAGTTCTTTGGCACTCCTAGCCCCGCCAAAAGGCTTTGGCTCTGGGATTTTCAACTTAGAGTGTTCCCCACGTATTGGCCCGGACGCAGTGACTGCCAGACGCAACACTGCAATTTCTGAACGAAGTTCCTCATTCTCCTTCGCCAGAGCCTCTGATTGCAGCGACATTCCCTCACGAAAATTGATAATTTCCGCCATGTATTCATCCTTCTCGGCAGTATGTACAGCAAACTCAGACCGAAACCTTTCGAATTCAGTCTTAATGCCCAGAATCTGTGTCAACAGATCCACCAGAGTTGGGTCATTCCAGCGCTCGTCCGTCATGCCAATGAATGCCTCGACACGCCTCAAGTGTTCACGTAATTCTACGTTAGTCACCATCGTCGTACAGCCTACGCTCTGATACCAATTGATAGCAGGGTGATCTATTTTTCACAATTTTCACCACTGTTAGGCAGCCTACTCACAGTAAACTTCAGCCTCACAAACACAGCACTGCACTGTCTAACACTTAGACTGTTTGCACGTATTGGACAGAATAACGTATTTGAACACTTAGCCAAATTTACAGGAACAACTTCCCAACCTTTATTAACAACGTAATACAGGAAAAGGGCTTCACGAAATATGTCTAAGGCAAGAACACACTCTATATGCCTTAGCCATATTTTCGACCCTATTTATAATTTTCTGCACATGGCAGTTACAACAAGATAAGACAGTTACAAACTGTCATGCCTACATGGCAGCCACATCAGAAATCCACAAAGTTGTTACAACAGTCATATTCCTAACAGATTAGGCCTAAATTCGAATTCAAACTAAGTCTGGCATGTGCCTAGCACATGCCCCATGCCTTAGGCGAATTTTGGCCACTGCCCCAACACTTAGAATATTTCTGCCTTCTTCAACACTTAGAATTATTTCTGACTTCTTGCCAGCACCATGTCAACATGCCATCAGCTTTGTCTTGCCATCGTCAAGTCCCACAGCCTTGCCTTGTCAAGCCAACACATTGCCTAGCCGCGCCAAGCCTTAGCCTTGTCAATCCGCACGCTGCCTTGCCTTGCCTTGCCGATGCCACTGCCTTGTCTTTATGCCTTGCCTGCCTTGTGCCCAAGTCTGCTTGGCCATCACCCCAGCATACTTGGTGGTTGTGTCTAAGCTCACTTGCACATACTCAAGTAGCTTAGCACCTTGCTGCACTACCAACACTTAGCCGCACAGCCCATGCTACATTGCTTTGCCAACACCCATGTCAAGGCCAATGTAGAAGTCCTTGCCATGTTCGTGCCACGCCCCATGCCACGCCCGTGCCATGGCATGTAGGAAGATCAGGGGTCTGACATTAAGCTACTAATAAAAAATCCAAGATGAGATCATAAGCATCCTAATTTTTCTGAACCTTGAAATATTGGGGGCTCAATTTCAGAAATTTTATCAATATCTCATGCTTAATATCAATCATCACTAAGCTTGGAAGGGGATAGAAGAACACATCAGTACCTAGTGTTTCCTCCACATCAGGGGTCCCAACTGCAGGGTGAGCGGCTGGAGCTGGAGCTGGAGCAATGGGCACCATTGGGAATGGCTCCAAAGCAGAGCAACCCGCTTAGAAAGGCCATAACTTGCTGGGTCCTATGGGGAAGTCCTGCAGTCCCTATGTATAAAGCTTTCTCGGCCTTAACATTTTTCTCAATCTCGATTTTCATGTCTCTTCTATCTCAACCTAGGGTACAGGAGTGGCGTCTCTTGTAGGTATATTCTCAGCTTGGGATCCACCCTTGGCAGGCACTACTTTCCTTGGCCTCTACCACTCCCTCTTTCCCTATCTTTTTCCTGACCATGCCCTTTCATCTCTAGCTCCTCTACTAAGCCATTGGTTGGAGCTGCTGGCTTGATACCATTGTAACACGTGATAATCATTTGCAGACAAAAAAGTGAAAGAGGTTAAATATCAACTTGGATAACCATATACCAATTAGAATCAAGTTACAGTACGAAAAGAGGGAGAAAACACAATAGAGGTTTTCTAAAGTCTTGTAGCCTTTCAAAGAAAAGTATAGACGTCTTCATATCATTCCGCAAGACTTCACTAGATTCATTTTGATATGACGAGATCAACAAATTTAGTTCTCTGATACCAGCTTTGTCATGACCTTGACCTGCTGTGATTGAGCCCATGCTAACCTTCAGATGGATGAACTATCACTACAATTGAACTAGCAAACTAATAAGAGATAAGCATTTAAAGATATGAAAACAAGTTTAAATAACAATCAAAGTTGAGTTATTATAAACTCAAACAAAATAATCTAAACCAATGTAAAAATATTCACTCTAGATCCTAAAAGTCATTATAGCAAAACTTTATCTAACAGTTCAAGGCTTGGGGGGCAACCCCATAAAAACCATAGTAAAAATTGTCTAAATATAGATTAAGAGACTAGGATAATTCATGTTAGGCTAAAGAGCTGGCTCACCCTTGAATTTGGATCACCAACCTCCTACTTGAGGTCTGTCAACAGCTTCCTAAAGATGTCATGTACTCAACAAAGAAAGAGCAAGTGCAGTATCAGTATATATAATAAGGGTGTATTGATAGAATCACGCAACTATTCCAATAAGTGAAATATACACAGGTAACCGTAACATATAAAACAACACATATATAGAAAGAACAACATATCACCAATTCATGTTCAATTTTTTAATTCCATAATGTCAATCTCAAAGTCAACTATGGTCTTTGGAATACCCAATAAGTTGGAAAATATGACTGAGGAAATTGCAAGAACATACACCAGTACAAGTTCCACAAGCCATGATTACGACTCATAGATTGGTCTACGAGTCATAGATATGTGCTCTTAGATGACACTTGTAGTTGAAATATTTTTTTAAAAAAATTGATTGAACTACGAAAGAAAAGTACTAGTCGTAAAAAGATCTTGACCCATAGATAATGATCATGGATAAGAGATCAGTGATGAGAAAAAGGTTGGGTGTCAGAACTTCATTTAAAATAAATAAAATGAGACCGTAAAAGAAAGTATAGGTCATAGTTGGAGTTTGTAGAACACCCCAATACTTAGGAAATTTTTTGAAAAAGTTAGGTAATCTATGAAATGGGTTTTACGACCCATATAAAATTATATAAGCCGTATAATGGATTCATAAATGGGATCTTAAAAAGTAAAAATTTGGCCACGTGTGAAAGCTTTCTTGAGAGGTTCTATGGATTGTAGAAGATAAGACGGGCATGTAGAACGAGATCGTGATTGAGATTCTTCCAGTATGATTTTTGGGCCAGAATCTATGAAAGGGTATATACAAGTCGTAGATGGGCCTATGATCCGTAGATGGGCCGGAATCCATGAAAGGGTATATACAAATCGTAGATGGGCCTATGATCCATAGATGGGTATCATAGATCCTGTTTGATAATTTTTTAAATGAAGGATATTTGTTACTTTTCCTACCATCTTGACCCCTAAATTACGTTGTTTTAGTCCTATGACTACCCAATAACTACCCAATAACTATCCCTACCCTCACAAATTCATCTCATTCACACCCATATCTCTTGTACTCACAAAATCTCTTAATATTTCTTCCTCCTCAAGCTTCTACTAAAGTCCAAGCTAGGATTCCAAGTTTCACTATTAAATTCTTCAATTTTCTCAAGTAATTCACTCAAGGTAGGTGGATATTCATCCATGGGTCCCTTTCACCCATAGAGCCCAAAGAATTTTCAACTTTCAATCAATTTCAACTTTGAATTTTTATGAGTTATGATGAATTCTCTTTCAATTGCATAAATTAAGTTTTATTTAATAATTTTTTAATCAATTATGCATAGACCGCTATTAGTTGCATGACTTTAGATGAGTTACAACCAACTCTATAATGCTTTCTAGAGTTCACAGATTTTACTATGGGTTCCTTTAGTTATGATTTCAATTGATATTATTCTTCAAGAGTATGCATGATTTCACTGATTTTTATGTTTTAGAGTTGATTTAAGATGACCCCACGCAAATTTCCCTAATTTTCAAGTGAAGTATGATCACGAATGAATAAAAACTTCACCCAAGTTTATGAAAGCATACAAATTATGATTATACAAAAGTTCCTTAAAGAATGAATGAAAGATGGCAAAAGAATTTTCTCACTTAATCATGGATTCTAGATGTGATAAGAACAATTCTCATATTGATTGAATCACCAAAATTTTAATGAGCTATTCTACTTATGTTTAATGACTCAAATTATGTTACATTTTATTGATCGATGATTTACTATTCCATTAGAATTTAACTTAGCACTGAAAAGGCTTGAGGTGAGGTAAGGTTCGAAAGACATAAGGTCATCTTTCCAAGGGAATCCTAGTAGCAATCTCATGTCTAAAACTACATGTCACCATAGGTTTGCCTTATAGGTTTAGCTAGTGAATCCCCATATAACTTATTATTGATTGATTATACAACCATGAAGTTTATCTTGGCAAAGTAACCTCTCTCTTCGCGAGATGAAAGTTCCATCGAGTTTCATGTTATAACTCGCATGGTCTTATTGTCAATTAAGGTTGATATTTCACAAAATGACTAAGTTTATTTTCAACATTTACTATGATTTGATGCATTGGCCGTATGTTTTACTTATACTTTCATCTCATGTTTAATTTAATTAAGTTTTACAACATGATCATTGATTTTAGTCTTGCATATCTTATCTCATATTCTATGTTACTTATGTTTACGTCATACATATTATTTACATACTCAGTACATTTAAAGTAATGATGCATACTTAGTATTTTTAAAGTAATAACAAATACTTCTTTGTCTACATTGTGTTATAATGCAGGGGCGGACATTGCATCTCATTCCACTCATGACTAGCTTTGGAGTTACATTTGAAGATTTATTTGTGACTCCTCATATTCCAAGGGCAAGCCTATCAGATTAACTTTACTATATTTTGATCTATATTGCTATTTGAGACTCTTCTTTTCTTGTTAGGGGGAGCTAGGAAAGCCCCTGCCTATGTTTAGTAAGGCATGTTGCATTGAATGGAGTCTATCGTGTCCTTATATTTTGAACTAAAGTTGTCCTTCTCCTATAGAACTTTCAAATTGAGACTTATCTTTAACTTTATTTTAGCTGGTTGATTGATGCTTTAGATACCTTATGTGTGCTTATTATATAGTAAGAAGACTTAGTTGGGGTCATTCGGAATTTTGATTATCATGTCACGCCTAAACCTAGTTTGGGTCATGACAGTCCTCTTATGAGACTCACACCCAAACAATGAGCATGTCAAAATGTGATATCCGATCCAATAATATATCAGAACATGATATTTAATCCGATAATATGTTGAAATTTGATACCCAATCTAGTAATATATTGGAACATGAGACTCAATCTAATAACATGTCAGAATGTGCCACCTGATCTACAATCACAATCACAGTTAAAATCACAATCACAACCATAATAAATATTTTACAACTTGCACAATCAAGTGTCAAGTTTATTGCATGCATTTTCTTTTTATCAAAAGTACCCATTTTTAAATTAGGTCCTTTCCATCATTCCTATTCATATATGCAGGTAATACGAACGACGTAGTTAACAAGCACATATAACACAAACGAGAATTTAACTATTACCTACCTCGAAACAAGCCTTGAAAATCTTTATAGAATTGGAGCTTTCCCCCTTTCCAATGTTTTGACTTGTTCTTGGTCTTAAAACAATAAAATTACAAAGAATAAACAAACAATGGCCTAAAATACCCGAATTATTTTAAAATCCTTACTCGAATTATTTTAAAATCCTAACCCTCGGTCACTTTTCATGATCATCTTTCGCAATTTGGGCTCCACTGTTAAATTTAGGCCAACACCTTCCTCTAATAGAATTCTCCTTGATTCCAAAGTCTAGAAGTCAAATTACAAGGTAGAGGAATGATTAACTTATTTTTGACAGAGAAGTAGTGAAAAACTAAAAGAACAAATTGCTTATGATCTCTCAAGAATAAAGTGGGAGAAATAAAAATGATTTAGAGACTTTCCTGACTTAAATCTGCGATGGTCCCGCCATAGCAGCCACTTATTTTGCCATAGCGGGCCCGCTATAATAAGTATCATCCAATCGTGGTGAATTGCATGGTGATAGAAACTCAGAATTCGCATCCCAATCTTTCATTTTACAACACATCCTCAAACCATGACGTTCTAAAATCAACTCTTTGCGCTGAGATCAATTCTGGAAATTCTATTCGTCCGAATTTGATTTCATAAAGTTGTACACGTTTGTTATTTTCTTGACTATCAACTCAGAAGATCAAACTCATAATCCAAATCCCAAACCATTACCGGATTACCTTAGACCTTAATTGTCTTAGATTTCGTCCAAGTCTGATCTAGGCTCAATATTTTCAAGTTATTACTTAAGAATCTTCTAGTCAAAGTTCTTTCTTCGTTGGTCTATCCATAATGACGGTACAAGTCGTTACATGTTTATTTCTAAGTTGCCCATTTAACTGTAAAAATTACTATCCACATTTATGCATAATAAATTTCCTTTATTTAAAAATTATTGTTTGGCCATAAAATTCAAAATTTAATTTCTAGTTGTGTTTCAAATTTTAAAAATAACTTATAACTTATTTTCTTACTCACTTTTATAAGTATGTATAGGTTATATTTATGAAATAAGTAAATTATGACATTCTAATGTTATAAAAAAACAATCGAAATACATTTTAAATATTTAAATTTATTTGAAAAGTCATTATACAAAATGGATTGGTGATATCCAATTTAAAAATATTTATTTTTAAATTAATATATTAAAATTTTGAAAAGGAAAAAATAAATCCGATATTATTGTACCTATGCTGTCGATACCTAGTTAATTAATATGAGTGATAAAGAAATGAAGAATTATTGATAAAGTACTCCCATGATAGAAATGACTGAAATCTAACAACTGTTTAAAAATATTAATTAGAATTAATGTAATTATTAGTGTAGTAATTATCAATCTAGTAATTATGCACTCTAGTAATTATTTTGACCTGTGTTTTACCATAATATAATTACAGTATAAGTGTAATTATAAGGTTATATTAAGTTTCAAAAATTAAAATTAATCATAAAAATATTTATAAATAATACTAAATCAAGTATTAAAACAATATATCGTCTTTTGGAAATATACTAATTAGTAAACACATATTCTTAACTAATATTATAAAAAGATTCATTTATATTTTTCAAATTAGTATATTTTAATTAAATTAATCATAAAAACTAAAAATACAAATTTTGATGAACATTAGAAAATGCACGTTTGACAAAAATGTTAATATTATAAATGTTAGTAATTTTTTTTTTAAAAAAATGTAAAACTATTGTCACGCCCCGAGAGGGTACCCTCGGCGTGGCCGGCACCCAGAGGCTATTGCTAGCCCCTAAGCGAACCACTTGTTCTCAGGACCGTCACTCAACTTCAATACAGCGAAAATAAAGTAGTAAACTACCTCAATTAAAGGCCAATGACCAACCTCAGTCTCAACATCAAACTAAGTAAGTAAGAGTACTACTCAGTTTATAAAGAAAACATCAACGTCAAACCTTGAATCATGTCTATGAAGCCTCTAACCTGACTCAACTGGCTAAGATGGTACCATGACAGGCCATGGTTACCTGACTCAATAAATAACTAAAGCATAAGATAGAAGGGTCTCCTCCGGATAGCAAGGAGGCTCACCAATGTCAGAACTCGTAATCTCTAACCTCAATGGTGCGTCTGCTGAAGTCTTCTAACTCCTGTATCTGCATCATGAAACGATGCAGCGCCGAATGACGTCAGTACGTGGAATGTACTGGCATGTAAAATAGCTGAATAACAATATAAGTACAACAGCATGGGGAAAACATCAACTCAACATCATACTCCGTCAAAATATCAAATGTCTATCTAAAGAAAGAGATAAGAGTAGACAAATGACCCATCAACATCCCATCAACACCTCATCAATACATCAGACTCACCTCAAGGAACCTCGACTCGATTCAACTCAGAGAACTCGACTCAAAACATCACATCAACGTAAACATCAGAGTTCTATCAAAATGGAACCTAACTGGGAGTTTCTCTAACCGATAACCATCACCTATGAGCCAGTGATGATACAACGAAGCAATGTCGTTGCCACATCCATCCAATACCCTACCCGGGGTAAAGGACATCAACCTCAGTGGATCCACAAGAAACCTCTGTCCTCATTTGGGACAAGAAAGGAGCCATCCGCATTGCGGTTCAATCTCCTCTTCCTACGCGGGCCACATAGTTAATGGGTTCAAGTGGGACTCACTCTTACTCATTTCGGTGCTCAATACTCCTCCCAGAACTCGACATGCTCATAAAACTTCAACCTCATCAGTCCCATAGGGACATAATACCTCATCATCACTCCCATAGGGACAGAATACCTCATCATCAACATCAGTCCTGTGGGGACATAATGTAATACCTCAACATCAACATCAGTCCCGTAGGGACATAATATAATACCTCAACATCAACATCACCTCCCCTCATTAGCATCAACTTCATGGACTCAAGATACTCTTTTAGAAATTAAACTTCCAATTCTACGACATCATAAAACATCATTCTCATCAACATCATCATCAAGACTCTCATCAAGTGTGAAATACAATCACAACATCATAACATCATCATTGTCAAGGCTCTAGACTCATCCCCTGAGTTCATTATGCATGCTTCTCAAATAAAATAATTATAGGGTTTTAAAACACACTCATGAAAATGAATTATGACACATGATAAGTTTGTGATGATCATCAATTCATGTAAAAAAATATATGCATAGAATAAAATCAATTATACATACATCAAACTCTTCACATTAACCTCATTATGTCAAGACACAATTCACTTTACTTAGAAGGGCACATGGGAGAACATTCCCATGCTTTAGGTTAGCCTTACATACCTGGAATCATTTGCTAACACAATTCTTGCACAAACTTTTCTTGATCTCCTCAACCTCAACTCCCCTCAAGCCCTGACTTAGTGACTTCTAGGAAGAATGCTTTTGAATGGGGTTTTCGAAACTCTTTTCTTAGAAACCGACCTTTATTGGTCGTAGGGGAATGTTTAGGAATTATAGAAATGGACTAAAATGCCCTCCGTAATTTAAAAGAACTTTTCCCCGACCTGAAATAACACAGTCCGCGATGCGGACCTGTCGCGGACAGTGTATTTTTGGAAAACTCAACTCCATCAAAAAATCACAGAAAAACATAAGTGTGGCTCCACAACAGGTCCGCGACGCGGTTCCATCGCGAAGTCACACTGTTTTTATTTTGGAACGAAAAATTATCTTTCGACTCGATCGCTCTAAAAATCGACTGAGACCCTTCTCCCACTCAATTTTCAGTGTTGATCACGAATTCGCTCTTGGATTTTCAATTCGAGCATCGGAAGACGCGTTTTACGCACACCTCTTCCCTAGGGGTAATTTGATAATTTACTGGGCGTTATATTATCTCCCCCTTGGGATCATTCGTCCTCGAATGATGAGTAGGAATGGTACTTTGGCACGAATAGACTCAAGACTCACCTCGATACTCATTAATCGACCTTAATAACATCTACTCAGACATCAGTAACCATACATATCAACTCATGGTAGGAACATCAATTTACATAAAAGTAAGAATATTACCTCCAACATCTTCATCAACCTCGGGCACGAACAGGTGCAGGTATTTTGTTCTCATCTTTTCCTCTGCTTCCCATGTGGCTTCCTCAACAAATTGGTTCCTCCACAGAACTTTGACGGAGGCTATCTCTTTGTTTTGCAGTCTGCAAACCTGTCGATCAAGGATTTGGACCGGGATTTCCTCATAGGACAAACTGTCTCTGACTCCTGTGCTCTCCACAGGAATTACCAAGGCAGGATCCCCCAAACATTTCTTCAACATCGAAATATGGAACACTGGATGGATTCCATCTAACTCAGAAGGTAATTCTAGCTCATAAGCAACCTTCCCAATTTTTCGCAAAATCCGATAGAGACCAATATAGTGAGGACTCAATTTCCCCTTTTTCCCAAACCTCATGACACCCTTCATGGGTGATACCTTCAAGTAAACCCAATCGCTCACCTCAAACTCTAGGTCTCTTCTCCTCACATCTGTGTAAGATTTCTGACTGCTTTGGGCAGTCTTCAATCTTTCTCGAATAATCTCCACCTTCTCCGTGGACTGGTGTATAAGGTCAGGCCCAATCAACTCAGCCTCTCCAACTTTAAACCACCCAATGGGTGATCTACATCTCCTCCCATACAAGGCCTCATAAGGAGCCATTTGAATGCTTGCATGATAACTATGTTATATGCGAATTCAATCAATGGTAAATGATCGTCCCAATTTCCTTTGAAGTCAAGGACGCATGCTTTCAACATATCTTCTACCGTCTGAATAGTGCGCTCTGCCTGTCCATCCGTCTGCGGATGAGAAGTTGTTCTCAAGTTCACTTTGGTACCCAATCCTTTCTGGAAAGACTTCCAAAAATGAGAAGTAAATTGGGCTCCTCTGTCCGAAATGATAGACAAGGGAACTCCATGCAACCTCACAATCTCTTGGATATACAACTTGGCATAATCCTCCGCAGTGTTAGTTGTCTTGACTGCCAGGAAATGTGCTGACTTCATCATCCTATCTACAATCACCCATATGGAATCATGCTGTCTCCGGGATCTCGGTAGGCCAGTGATGAAATCCATATTAACCATCTCCCACTTCCACTCTGGAATCTCGAAGTTTTGAGCCAAACCACTTGGCCTCTGATGCTCAACCTTATCTTAATTGCAATTTGGGCGCCTTGAAACGAACTCCGTGATATCCCTCTTCATTCCACTCCACCAATAGACCTCTCTCAAGTCGTGATACATCTAGTTGGAGCCCGGATGAATGGAGTATCTAGTGTTATGGGCCTCAGCTAGAATCTTCTCTCGAACACCATCAACATCAGGGACACATAACCTACTCTGGTACCTCAACACCCCATCTCCCCCTTTGGAGAAGACCATCACTTTTTGTTTCTGAACATCCTCTTTCAATTGGAGTATAATTGGATCTTGATCCTGTTTCTCTTTTACCTCAGTTACTAGGGACGATGAAGACCCACTCTGAACATTAATTGCTCCCTCATTATTCTCCTTAAGTTGGACTCCCAGTAGAGCCAACCTATGCACCTCCTTCACTAGCTTTTTCTTTTCTTCCTCAACATGAGTTGTGCTACCCATAGACAACCTGCTAAGAGCATCAGCAACAACATTAGCTTTACTTGGGTGGTACATAATGCTCATGTCATAATCTTTGAGCAATTCCAGCCATCTCCTCTGTCGCAGGTTGAGCTCTTTCTGACTGAAGATATACTGCAAGCTCTTGTGATCCATAAACATGTCTACATACACTCCATACAAGTAGTGGCGCCAGATTTTAAGTGCGAACACAACTGCCGCTAACTCAAGATCATGGGTCGGATAGTTCCTCTCATGAACTTTAAGCTGCCTGGAAGCATAGGCCACCACTTTTCCTCTCTGCATTAATACACAACCCAGCCCAACTCTTGATGCATCACAATATATTACAAAATCTTCCGTCCCGTTGGGAAAAGTCAAGACAGGTGCGGTAGTCAACCTAGTTTTTAACTCTTGGAAACTCTTCTCATATTCCTCAGACCACTGAAACTTGACCTTTTTCTAGTCAGTTTGGTTAATGGTGCGGATAGGAAGAAAATCACTCAACAAATTTGTGGTAGTAGCCTGCCAACCCCAATAAACTCCTTATGTCAGTTGGAGAGGTCGGTCTTAGCCAGCTTGCAACCACTTCAATCTTCTGGCTATCCACTCAAATTCCATCACGGGAAACAACATGGCCTCGGAAAGCCACTGACTTTAGCCAAAACTCACATTTGGAGAACTTCGCATTCAATTCATGGTCCTTAAGAGTTTGAAGGACAACTCTAAGATGTTTAGCATGCTCTTCCTCATTCCTCGAATATACCAAGATATCATCAATGAACACGATCATAAACATGTCCAGGTAGGTCCTGAACACCCTATTCATCAAATCCATGAAAGCTGCCGGTGCATTCGTCAACCCAAAGGACATGACCAAGAACTCAAAGTGGTCATATCTTGTCCTGAAAGCTGTCTTTGGAATATCACATTCTTTCACCTTTAACTGGTGGTAACCCAATCTAAGGTCGATCTTTGAAAAGCATGAGGCACTCTGTAGTTGGTCAAACAAGTCATCTATCCTGGGAAGAGGATATTTATTCTTGACTGTGACCTTGTTCAGTTGCCTATAATCTATGCACATTCTGAGAGACCCATCCTTTTTTCATACAAACAGAACAGGAGCACCCCAAGAAGAAACATTGGGTCTAATAAAACTCTTATCTAATAGATCCTTAAATTGTTCCTTCAACTCTTTCAACTCAGCGAGGGCCATCCTATATGGTGGAATCGAAATAGGCTGCGTGTCGGGTAGTACATCAATGCCGAAGTCGATCTCCCTATCAGGAGGGACTCTAGGTAAATCCTCATGGAACACCTCAGGGAACTCATTTACAATCGGGACCGACTCAGGAGTAGGGGACTCAACATTATCAGATTTAACTCGTACAAGGTGATAAATACACCCCTTAGAGATTAACCTCCTCGCCCTCAGGTAGGAAATAAATCTACCCTTGGGTGCGACATACCCTCCCTTACACTCTAGGACTGGTTCATCCGGGAATTGGAATTTAACGACTCGGGTTCTACAATCTATGGATGCATCGCAAGCATGGAGCCAATCCACACCAAGAATCACATCAAAATCGACCATTTCCAACTCTACCAAATTGGCCAAAGTATCCCTATGATAGATGGACACCACACAGTCTCTATAGACCCTCTTAGCTAGGATAAACTCACCAGTAGGAGTCGAAACCGTATAAGGCTCAAGTAAACTCTCTGGAAGGACCTCAAACTGATTGGCCACATAGGACGTCACAAAAGATAAAGTGGCACCGGGTCAAGCAATGCATAAAAATTATAAGAAAAGATTTGGAGCATACCCATAACAACATCTGGAGCAACCTCTTGATCCTGTCGATTACCCATCGCATACAGACGATTCGTCCCGCCTTCTGCATTTGCAGTAGTAGCCTTCTGATGACTGCCCGCAGGGGGCGTTGAAGAAGACTGAGCTCTATTACCTCTATCACTCCACCTCTGATTCCTCGTAGGGTACTCTCTAATGGTCAGGCTGTCCATATGAAAAGCAAGTATTGGTGCCCTCACGACACACACCAAGATGCAGCCTGCCACATCTGCCACAAGGTGGCCGTCCTCTCGGACCTTGAGCAACACTAGCTTGGGATTGAGGTCCCTGTGCTCTGAAATTTCGGTGACCATAGGATTTCTGATCATACCTGTTTTGCTGAACAGGTGCACTCGCCATTGGAGATGCATGGCTAGAAGACTTCTTCTGAAAGAAAGTTCCATCACCCTTATTCTGCTTCTGTTGATTAGGCTTATGCCCTGCCGATTTGGCTATCTTACTCTGCTGCTCTTCCCTGTCCCTCTTATTGTCCTCCTCAGTCTGCTGGACATAGACCATAAGTATAGAGATATCCATATGTGGAATCAACAGTACGGCCTTATACTCCCTCTTAACATGCCTGCCCAACCCAGACACGAACTTCCTCTTCCTTGCCCTGATATCTATGACCATCTCTGGAGCATATCTGGACAGCTGGATGAACTTCAGGCTGTACTCTTTGATGGATAATACCTCTTGTTTCAGATTCATGAACTCTTCGACCTTTTCCTCTCTCAACTCTTGGGGAAAGAAGTGATCGAGAAAGGCACTCTCAAACTCTTCCCACTCAGCAGACTCAACATTCTCACCTCTACCATCTTCCCACTGATTATACCAGACATTTGCAACATCCTTAAGCTAATACGAGACCATCTTGACTCCCTCAACCTCACTCGCGTGTATAGCCCTCAGAATCTTGCGCATCTCATCAATAAAGTTTCGCGGATCCTCCTCAACCTCGGACCCCGTATAGACTGGCGGGTTCATCCTTAAGAAATCTCTGAGCCTGGATACAACTGTAGGCTCTTGGGAGCTGGAGCTAGGGGCCTGGGGACCGCGATTGCTACTTTGAGAGGCCACCAACCGAGTGAGCATAGTAATAGCTCCCCTGAAGTCTGCTTCCAAAGTGGAGGCTGACTGAGCAGGAGGTGCTGGTGGAGCCTCAGTAGCTCTGGCAGGTCGACCCCGTCTCCTTGTCCCATGCTGGTTACAAGCCTCTGGTAAGGAATTCTCAGTGTTAGGGACTGTGGCATCTCTTTGGGCAGCAGTGCGTTTTGGAGGCATTATTTGCAAACGCGCAACGCACGAATTAGAAAAGGGGGGTTTCATAGAGTCAAACTCTACCGCATGAACTCAGAACATCAAAGAAGTGTAACCATTCCTAATGTCTTATAGCATCCTGTTTATGAAGTGTGGTGCACAACACACACATAAACAAGACTCTACTAGACACGGCTTCATAGACTCCCTAGCACTCTTGAACTCTGTGCTCTGATACCAAGTTTTTCACGCCTTGAGAGGGTACCCTCGGCGTGGCTGACACCCAGAGGCTATTGCTAGCCCCTAAGCGAACCACTTGTTCTCAGGACAGTCACTCAACCTCAATAGAGCGAAAATAAAGTAGTGAACTACCTTAATAAAAGGCCAATGGCTAACCTCAGTCTCAACATCATACGAAGTAAGTAAGAGTACTACTCAGTTTATAAAGAAAACATCAACGTCAAACCTTGACTCATGTCGATGAAGCCTCTAACCTGACTCAACTGGCTAAGATGGTACCATGACATGTCATGGTTATCCTGACTTAATAAATAACAAAAGCATAAGATAGAAGGGTCTCCTACGGATAGCAAGGAGGCTCACCAATGTCGGAACTCGTAATCTCTGACCTCAATGGTGCGTTTGCTGAAGTCCTCTAACTCCTGTATCTGCATCATGAAACGATGCAGCGCCGAATGGCGTCAGTACGTGGAATGTACTGACATGTAAAATAGCTGAATAACAATATAAGTACAACAACATGGGGGAAAACATCAACTCAACATCATACTTCGTCAAAATGTCAAATGTCTATCTAAAGAAAGAGATAAGAGTAGACAAATGACCCATCAACATCCCATCAACACCTCATCAATAAATCAGACTCACCTCAAGGAACCTCGTCTCAGTTCAACTCAGAGAACTCGACTCAAAACATCACATTAACATCAACATCAGAGTTCTATCAAAATGGAACCTAACTGGGAGTTTATCTAACCGACAACCATCACCTATGAGCCAGCGATGATACAACGAAGCGATGCCATTGCCACATCCATCCAATACTCTGCCCGGGGTAAAGGACATCAACCTCAATGGATCCACAAGAAAATCTCAGTCCTCATTTGGGACAAGAAAGGAGCCATCCGCATTGCGGTTCAATCCCCTCTTCCTATGCGGGCCACGTAGTTAATGGGTTCAAGTGGGACTCACTCTTACCCATTTTTGTGCTCAATACTCTTCCCAGAACTCGACATGCTCATAAAACCTCAACCTCATAAGTCCCATAGGGACATAATACCTCATCATCACTCCCATAGGGATAGAATACCTCATCATCAACATCAGTCCCGTGGGGACATAATGTAATACCTCAATATCAACATCAGTCCCGTAGGGACATAATATAATACCTCAACATTAACATCACCTCACCTCATTAACATCAACATCATGGACTCGAGATACTCTTTTAGAAATTAAACTTCCAATTCTATGACATCATAAAACATCATTCTCATCAACATCATCATCAAGACTCTCATCAAATGTGAAATACAATCACAACATCACAACATCATCATCGTCAAGGCTCTAGACTCATCCCCTGAATTCATTATGCATGCTTCTCAAATGAAATAATTATAGGGTTTTAAAATACACTCATGAAAATGAATTATGACACATGATAAGTTTGTGATGATCATCAATTCATGTAAAAAATATATGCATAAAATAAAATCAATTATACATACATCAAACTCTTCACATTAACCTCATTATGTCAATACACAATTCACTTTACTTAGAAGGGTACATGGGAGAACATTCCCATGCTTTAGGTTAGCCATATATACCTGGAATGATTTGCTAACACAATTCTTGCACAAACTTCTCTTGATCTCCTCAACCTCAACTCCCCTCAAGCCCTGACTTAGTGACTTCTAGGAAGAATGCTTTTGAATGGGGTTTTTGAAACCCTTTTCTTAGAAACCGACCTTTATTGGTCATAGGGGAATGTTTAGGAATTATAGGAATGGACTAAAATGCCCTCCGTAATTTAAAAGAACTTTTTCCCGACCTGAAATAACACAGTCCGCGATGCGGACCTGTTGTGAACAGTGTATTTTTGGAAAACTCAACTCCGTTGAAAAATCACAAAAAAACATAAGTGTGGCTCCGCGACAGGTCCGCGACGTGGTTCCATCGCGAAGTCACACTGTTTTTTGTTTTGGAACGAAAAATTATCTTTCGACTCGGTCGTTCAATTGACCGAGACATTTCTCCCATTCAATTTTCAGTGTTGATCACGAATCCGCTCTCGGTTTTTCAATACGAGCATCGAAAGACGCATTTTACACACACCTCTTCCCTAGGGGTAATTTGATAATTTACCGGGCGTTACAACTATTACCTTATTCAATAAAAAATTCTACTTTAATTTTAAAATTAAAATGCTAATAAAAATATAAACTAGAATAAATTAAAAGAATAAATAATATAAAAAAGCATGAAATCACATGAAGTAAAAATTGATAATGAGAAGGAAATAAAACAATAATGCTATTTTTGTAAATAATAAAAATAAAAAATAAATTAAAATATAAAAAAATAAAAGGATGAAAAGAATTTTAAAAAGTTTCATGTAAGTACATGATGTAGTTAAACTAGTTTCTTACCTTCCCTCGAGAATTGAAGAATATAATTACACCAAATCTCTCTCTTGCTAAATAATTATTTGACTTACCAAACCAATCAAAAAATATACCCCCTTCGTCTATTTTATGTGACATACTTTTTTTTTTGGTCCATATAAAAAAATGTCATCTTACTCTAATTGGAAACAATTTAACTTTAAAATTCTTCTTTTACCATTAATGAAATTATTTTCAATCGCATAAATATCTAAGAATGATTTTAAATCATAAATTTAAATTATTTTTTTTGACACTATATCAAGTGAAAAATTACCATATAAACATAAAATATATATACACTAAATTATATAACTCCCAATTACATAATAACTTTTCAAACAAAGCTCTAAAAGACAAATAATGTCAATCCTGTGGGTCGTTTGTTTTGTCGAAGTATAAGGATCCCGTGAGTGATAAATACATTCTTTAGGCCTATTACGGGAAAGTCATTAATATCAGAGTGAAAGAAAGGAAAAACTTAAAAGTAAAAGAACATCAATACTCCCCTCCCCCCATCTCATACCAAGTGTCACCTTATTCCAGTGTCGTCATTAAAAATTCAACATAAAAATTAGCACGTCTTAACAATTCCGTATATCTTTATATTCTACTCTCATGTTTACTTGTTATTATACTATTTTAATTTATTTAAGAATATTTATTTAGCTTATAAAATTAGTAAATAATTTATTATTTTATATCTATTTTACCTGATTATTACATAATATTTCTTGTTAGTATTTAAATACTTTATAGTTAATAAATATGATTTGATAAAATTATTTTTATTCTTTTTATTATTTACTACTTCTTAATTTTTTTGTGAAATTGATAGTAAATAATTATTTTTGAATGGAGAGTATATTCTTAATGTTGTTGTTTTAAGAAATTAAAAATAAATATTAATTTTTATTAAAATCATACTTATTTTGACATTCATGAAATATATTACTCCCTTACGTAGCACCCCTTTTTTCATCTATTTTAAAAACTATTATTCTATTATAATTAAAAATAAATTAGACTTTTAAAAATTTCTCTTTTTATTTTTATTAAATTAATTTTATAATTGTACAAATATTTGATTATTTTAAATCATGAATTTTATTTTTTTGAAAATACTGTATTAAGTCAAAAAAATATCAGAACATAATAAACGAGAGAAAATATTTATTAAAGTCTTGAAAAACAGTTCCAGGTTCCCAAGAAAGAAAGCCCGAGATCTCTCTCTGATCTCTGTTGCTGAATTAAGTTGTCATTGGCTTCAACTCTTTTCACTCTCTCCACCAGCACCCGCACCCGCACCCGCACCTCGCCCCCTGTACCCATATTATGAACTTCCTTCTACCGCCGCCGCCGCCACCGCCACCGCCACCATCATCTTCCCTGCCGCTGTCCATTTGCCGGTGATACTTGAATAAAAACTTAGTTGTCCTTCATTTCTCTCTGTCTCAGTGGATACACTCTGTTTTTCAATCTTACCCTTTTCTTCTTTTCTGTTTTCACTTCTCTTTTTGATAACCTTAGGCTTACTCCAAAACAACTCCTTACACAATATTTTAGTTTCATACTTGATATTATCCTTACATCCAGATGGGTTTTCCCCCTTTTCTCTACTAGTAGGATCTATGTGAAAATCTTGAATTTTCTGTTTGTATGAAATTTAATCTACAATTGTTGGTTGTTTGGACAAGTCTCCTTTGTTCCTAAAATAAGAAAAATATTCGTGTTTTTCTTTTTGGGGTATTTCAAGATAAAAATGGATCATAGTCGTTTTCAGCAGCAACCAATAAATTCTGGTTTGACCAGGTATCGATCTGCGCCAAGTTCTTATTTGTCTAGCCTATTAAGTAGTACTACTCCTGTTAGTGGTGGGGGTTGTGGTTATGCAAGAGATGATTTTTCTCACTTGCAAAATTCCAGAGGTTCAGCTACTGATATAGAGCAAGTTTTCGCTAGATTCGTAGCTAGTATTGGTAACTCCAACTCGGGAAATCTCCCTACAAATCAACAAATCCTGGAAAACCCCACGGGTAATATGAACGTGAGATCGGATGTTATGGTTCCGAAACAAGAGCGCTTAGTGCGACAGAGGAGTAGTGATTACACTCTGGTTTCACAGATGAATTATCAAAACCAGAGCCAACAGTTTATTTTATCTGTGAAAAAGGAACCAGAGACTCTGCAACACACTACTGATCATGCTTCAGCTTCACCGATGAATTACCAAACTCAACCTCAACAAATTGAAAAGTCAAGCTCGGCCACAGATAATTCATTTGTATTTGTGAATTCGGCTAGTGGTAGTGGTGGTACTTCGAACCTTACCCGTTATAATAGTTCACCTGCTGGATTCTTTGATCAAATCAATATCAAAAATGGTATGCGTTATCTTTGCTTATACAGTGTTGATAGAATTCCTAGTGCTGATGAAATTATTGAGTATGCCCAATTTAAGCTTACACTAGCTTCATACTGTGTGGCTGTGTGATGAAACATCAATATATATGAGTATATGCTTGTGCTTTTAACTCATTTTAAGCTTATAGGTTCATAGTATATTAACGTATATGAAGAACATTTTAGTTGTTGCAGATAAATAAAGGATATTAGAAACTAATAGGTTGAGTTGCCATTTAGTTCTTGTGTATTGATATTACTGATCGAAATTGGAAATTTTAGATAACCTTGAGTGCAAATAGGATTCTTGTTAGCATTAATATCCTGTTGTTAATCTTCCTTTATAACACTAAAGGCATCGAGTAGAATAATCAATCAAGTGGTAATGATGGAGATCTACTAAATTATTTTCTTGATGAGCGAGTTCTACTGAAATACCCTAAGGTAAAAGTAAGAGGGTCTGTTATGTTAATATATCTTTTTTTGCTTGAGTTTTAATTAAAAGTCAATTGTCATCTCAACTGTTAAATCTGACTTTAGAGTTCAAGTGTGTTGCTAAAATTCCAGCAATTGACAGAATATGGTGCTATGCGAGGCATAGGGAGTTGTGGAATTGGTACTAATGCTGCTACAGAAACTTCTTTGTTGACTCCGAGAAATTTCAAGACTCAAGTGGGATTCTCATCCGGGAAACCTCCTGCTTCTCCCAGGTTAATGGCTCCAATTTCTGATTTTAAGGATAAGGTCTTGGAAGAAAATAGCACGGGCAATGAACATAAAAACGACGATAACTGCATTTCAGATTTCCCCATGCCTTCTTGGGAAGATTCACACATTTTGTCTGACGATTTCCTCAAAACTGAAGACATTGAGATTGAGCCATTCTCTAATGAAGATGCATCCCTTAATCAGGTAATTTGTTATCTTGTTAGAGGAGTTGTATGTGTTATTAAGTCATTGCCTTACATTTATGTGATTTTGATGATCAGAATAGTGATGGGCTGGCTCGTCCGCCAATTCCTTTAGCTCATCATTTGAGTTTGCCCACAAGTACCATGGAGAAGCTCTTGCAAGACTCAGTACACTTGAATGTCAGAGCAAAGAGGGGTTGTGCCACTCACCCTCGTAGCATTGCAGAAAGGGTAAACATTTTAGAACTAAAAGCTCCAGTTCTTTCATTAAAATTCAGCTCATAAAAACTATGACTTTTGGATTTGATAAATTGATGCCTTTAATTACTAGATAAGGGGAGACTTGCGGAGTAGTGAGATAAGTACGGCGCTGCTTCTTGTTTTTGACATGCATAGGTCTTAATTAAAAGGGGTGCTAATGGTTCCGTCCGGCCGGTTATTCAAGAAACTTAGGACATACGAATACTTAATTTTGTTATTACCTATATTGTGTAGGGACCTTATCGGGCGGGCCTTTGCCTGAGATGGGCCAATAGATTTTAATTTTATGTTGATTGTAATCAGACTTGGGTAATAGCCCTAGTGAATTTTTCTCATTTGTTTTTTCAACAAAATCATCTATTTTATTAAAAAAGAAAAAAGACTTTCTGAAACTTGTACTAAAATTAGTTTGATCCTTCTGAATTTTGACATATATCGATGTTAATAATGAGGTTTATGTACACTCTACTCTCTCCAGACCCCACTTAGTCTCCACTTAGTGGAATTTCACTAGGTATGCTGTTGTCGTTGTATGGGTAGCCTGTACTGATATAATTAGGAATAATTTTAGGTGAGACGAACGCGAATAAGCGACAGAATGAGGAAGCTGCAAGAGCTTGTTCCCAATATGGACAAGGTAGAATCGTAACTTAATAATTTCACCAAAATCAGGTACAAGTGGAAATACTAATGTATTCATTTGGCTATTTGAATTTCATTGCAGCAAACAAACACTGCAGATATGTTGGATTTTGCAGTAGATTACATTAAAGAGCTGGAGAAACAAGTCAAGGTATATCCTACCAAATTTTGGATCACAATGAGTGAAGCCACAGGATTTTAAAATCCCATTTGAAGAAACTTCCTAATAACACTTGTTATTTCTTGCGTTCTTTGCAGATATTATCAGGAAGGCGTGCCAAATGTACGTGCATAAATAAGTAAAAAGCCACAGATCAAAAGTTGAAGGTTGGATGAAAGGGAATTTGATAATACAATCAGCTTACCAGAAGTGGATTCCCTTTTGACACTTGAAGAAGACAATGGGGTTGGTATTTTGGTGGGTAAAAAATATAGAAGCAAATTCATTTTATATAATATACTATTTCATAAAAATGATGTCTGTGCACCCATCTTAATTACTAGTCATTTTGCTCGTATGAATAATTATGTCCACCGCAACCTCAAATGTATATATGCTTTTGTCTATTTTACTTGGCTTTTTATTATGTCTAGAGGTATAGCATGTTTGACATGTTGCAACTTGTGTTTTTTGGACTATTTTTTCATCTATTTTTAACTTGTCAAATACTAGTTTCGTCGATCTTTATTTGTCCCTTATTAACATGGCACAAGAATTTAAAACTAGTAAATAATAGGGCAAATCACTCTAATAAATATAATATTTTGAAAAATATAAAAGGGAATTGATTATAATTAATAATAAGGATAAATTAGAAACTATAATTATAAAATTATTTTTTGGTTTTATAAGTGGACAAGCAGACATTTTAAAATAGTATAGTGGACAAGTAAAGACGGATAAAGGGAGTATAACACATCCTTTTAAGAGCAATAAATGGAATAGCATGATTTTACTATTTCCCTCATTGACTATAATACATTCAAACGTATTGAAAAATGAGTAGTGAATAATAAAGGTAAACTAAAAATTTGTTATAAATTATTTTTGGATTTTATAAATTAAATCAGTAAAAGTAAATTTATTTTTAATATGGACAAATAAAGTGAGCTGTGGGAGTGGTATTTTTGGGTGATTCGTTAACGTGATGTTTAAATATGTGTGCCACCATTCAAAAGTTCAATTAGTCTTTAGAGAAAAGGCACACAACCTTGTAGGCCCTTCTATGGATCCCTTTTCTTTCTTTTAATCTTAATGTCTTTCTTTTAAGTTTCTTTGAAGCTGCAGCCAGACTTACCTGAAAGTTGTTCTGTCTCTTATTTATTTTTTTAAGAAAAGAGGAAAGAGCTTTACCTGAGTAAAAATAGAAGTTTAGAGGTGGTTTGGTGCAACGAATATGGAATATTTAATAATTCTAGAATTAAATGTAAAATTATTTTATTCTACGTTTGATTTTGAGGTATTAATTATTTATAGGATTATTTATTTCCCTATTTGTATTATAATGTATCTATGATAGAATAACTAATTCCATCCGATCTGAATCCATAGGATAATTTTGTATATTCTATTCTCTATACCAAACAACCTTACAGTCTAATGGAGAACATGCAAGAAGAGATGTGAATTGAAGTCTTTCGAGTGGATGATCCCCAATTGGAATCCGTCGTCTGCCTCTAATGTTGACAAGATATGGACTACAATTATCCTTTTTTTTCTCAGTCTAACAGATGGGAGTCGAATAAGCGTGATTTCTTTTCAACTTACTGGAAGTGAAAATTACTATTTATGAGTTGCTAAATAAGAACAGCTCTGTTGGGTGATAATAAAATGGGGATAGTAGATGGTTCTTGTAAGAAACAACTTTGGTATCAGGTAAATGCCATTATGCTTTCTTGGTTTTTGAACTCTGTTTCTCAACGTAATACTCCGTAACTTAAAAATATGTGTTAACGAATGATTTAAGCTAATTTATATGTCCATTTTGTCACTTTTTATCCATATTTTACCTTGTTTTGAGGGCGATAATTATTTAATATACTTGCATTTTATGTATATTATAATATTTTTAATAATGAGGTAAAATATGTGATAATAGGAAAAAACATGGAGAGAAACATTCAAAAAGATCTAAAAGTCGTAAAATTTGAAACTCATGATCAAAGTTGGAAAGAATTCTGGACAAAGCACGTTAGGAGCACCAACCACATTGAGGCTATGCTTGGCGTGTTGTTACACTGCCCAAAATTTAGAGTATAAAAATATGTAGCAATGAAACACTGCCTGGCGCACCGCGCAAGCCTGATTAGGACTACGGGTGGCATGCCGTCCATGGGCTATATAGGAGAATTTTTTTGCAAAGTTCAAATTCAAACCTAAAAAGAATTGATCGTTATTTTCTACTAATATGAATATAACCCTTAGATGTTCTTCAATGATCACGGTTGAGCAAGCATTACGCAGAAGGGAGATTCTAGCATTAGATTTCTCTTTTACTTAATGTAATGACTTGAAGATTATTTTTGAAAAATTATTACTTAACCCTTTTTGATGGTTGCTCTGAGTCATGTTTGATCAGTTTGTGGGGTTATTTTTGGAACTTTATTGAAAAGTTGTGAAATTTTGAAATTTTGAGTTTTTGTAGGTTTAAGTTGTTCAAAGCAGTGTTTAGTACCGATTGAAGCGATTCTCGGAATTGAATCATGTCAGTTCCATCAGCTTCGGAGTGTGGTATTTCATCTTGCTGATTCATCGTTAATGAATTTATAGTTTGTTTCGTGGATGTGAGGTCTCAAGTTAGACTCAAGTTAGAAGTTTGAGCTAAATTGGGTCAAGGTTTGACTTCGATCAATGTTTTGAGTTCGAATGCTTGATTGGTTTTTCGTTAATTTCATTGGATTAAAAAGGTGATTTTAGGTTAGGAAGGGCTCCGATATATTTTTTTTAGAAGTTTCAAGGATGCTTTGATTTTTTTAGAGCCTTAAGTCGTTCTCTTTATGATTAATCGAATTTCGGATCAAAGAGATCTCAAATTTGATTTATGATGATTTATCGAGTTCAAAATGTTGAATTTAGTTGGGTTGCATATATGATTTGTGTGTATGGGGTTTCGAATAAATTTCGAGGATTAATTTCGAGCCTTTGTTATTATTTGAGAAATTGTTGTGTTCAGGTGCCGCTTGAGTGTGGTTGATCGAAGTAACCACCGTTATGCGGACTTGGTCGCTAATAGTGAAGATACTTTTTCAGAAGGGGTTCGCTTAAGCGAAACAGTGTCCGCAAAAATGGTGCCTGTCTAATTGGAAGTGTAGCTTAAGTGGTCCCCTAGCCGCTTAAGCGACATCAGAGAGTTATTTTGTGGCTCATTTTGGATTTTTTTTCCCATTTGACATTTTGAGCTTTGAAAACTTGTGAGTAATGATTTTTGAGGTGACTTTTTAGGTTAATTCATTCGGTAAGTGATTTTAATTTCAAATCTTTATTACCCATTTGAATATTTTGTGATTTTAGTCTCTAATTTCTGATTTTGAACTTCAAATTTTAGGAATTCTTTCACTAATATGAACTTTTGACAAATGACGGTTATGGATTGATTTCAATCCTATTTTTGAAATGATTTTTCTATCCATCCGGGACCCACCAAGATGTATAGAGACTTGAGGGAGGTGTGTTGGTGGAATGACATGAAGGACATAGCCAAATTTGTGGCGGAATGCCACAATTACCAACAAGTGAAGGTTGAGCGTCAAAGGTCGAGTGACCGAGCCCAAAATATTGAAATCCTCACTTAAAAGTGGAAGGATATGAACATGGACTTTGTAGTGGGTTTACCCCGTACTCAAAAACATCATGACTCTATTTGGGTGATTGTTAATAGGATAACATAGAAGGCTCATTTTCTACTGATCAAGGCTTCCTATAGAGCCAAAGACTATGCCAAGTTGTACATTCGTGAATCGATAAGGTTGCATGGTATACCCTTGTCTATCATATCACATCATGATCCCTAATTTACTTCTTATTTTTTAAAACATTTCAAAAGGGACTTTGTACGAAGGTGAAACTAAGCACTGCATTTCATCCTCAAATAGATGGGCAAGTCAAGAGGACAATTAAAACTCTTGAGGACATGCTAAGAGCTTGTGTATTGAAATACAGGATAAATAGGATGATCATCTACCGCTCATCGAATTTGCCAACATTAATAGCTATTGCTCAAGCATTGAGATGACACCTTTGAAGCCTTGTATGAGAGACGATGTAGATCTCCGATTGACTGGTTCAAAGTAGGGGAGATGGCATTGATTGGTTTCGATTTGGTATTGGATGCTATAGAGAAGGTGAGACTCATGAGATAAATGTTGAAGACGGTCCAAAGTCACCAAAAGTCGTTCTCCGATGTTAAGAAGAGGGATCTTGAGCTTGATGTGAGGAATTGGGTATACTTAAAGGTTTCACCCATGAAGAGGGTGGTGCAACACCTCTTGCGTGGTTCGGAATGTCCTTATTATATATTTCTTGAATATCTTAAAATTCGTGCATGATTTTGTAAATCCAACTTCGTATTATTTTCCACGAGGCAAAATGTGTAGCAAAGGTATGGTCTTCGATTTTTAGGTCACCCGTTTCAAAAAATAATTTTTTGGGTGATTTGGGGCTTAACCAATAGGATACGCGATCAATCTATGTCACAGACTTGGTCTCCTCATAGTAGAAAAATGGATTAAACTCATTCCAAGGCCAAAGCAGGGAAAAATTAAACTTAGCGCAAAAATGACCTGTGAGGGAACAAGTCCACGTCGCCCACTTGTTCCCCCACAGTTCAAATTGTTTTCGAACTTTCTCTGTTTCAGCTGAGGGAATTTGGGTCATAACCCAACACCCTTATAGACGAGATTCCTCTATTATTCAACCATTTTTAGCCCTAATTCTCTCAAGAACTCTAAAAAATCTCTCCAATCCTCACCAAATCCCTCATCTAATTTCAAGATCCTCAAAAACTCTCTTTGGAATTCAAGAACGCTAGTACTTTAAGCTTCCTTCAAGTAATTTCAAGGATCAAGCTATCTGTGTCTTCATCCATGGGCCCTTCCACCCATGGAGCCCAACCTTCCATTTTGATAAAATTTCATGATTTCATGGTTTGATACTTTGTTGATACTTCCTATTATGCATTAAGAACATGAATTGTGTTTGATTTCATCAAGTATTGATATGGTTTTTCATGAACATCTATTCAAGGCTATCCTATGATTTGACAGATGACTATTGAAGCTATGCATGATATGAACTATGAAAACTATGGAAGATTATGGATTTTTAAGATGGATTTCATGACACCCAAATCAAGGGTTTTACTACTATGGGTTGTTTTGAATGCTTTTATAATGATCATGTTTACTTCCTCCATGTCCATTACTCTTAAATTTTATGGTTTTAAGTCTAATTGCATACACTCACCATGTTTGACTAAATTTACATGACAAGGGTTCTTATGTTGATGAAAAATTATTGCATGAATTGCAAGACAAGCATGTTATGATAAATTATAGGCTCTCAAGCATGTACTGAACTCATGAAAAGTTCCTATGATTTATAAGCAAGTTTTGAGTCCTTATGCTATGTCCTATCCTCTTGTGAATGAATAGTGCTCACTAGAAGGGGTCAAGTATATTACATGCTCTACCCTTATATGTAAAATAATGCCCATTAGAAGGGGTCAAGTTTATGAAATGTTTTACCCTTCAGTGCAAGGTAAATGCTCACTTGTAGGGGTCAAGTATATGAATGAGCTACTCTCATCATGTTGGCATGTTTTAACAAGTTATTCAAGTTATGATTACACTTATGATTATGTCAAGTTTTCCGTTGGACTAGAATTAGCACTGAATGAGGCTTAAGGTGGGGGCTCGACCCAAGAGGTCCTTATATAAAGTCTTACTCTCATAACTATGTGCCACCATAGGTTTGTATTATTTTCTTAAATGGGCTTTTACTAGTGGATCAAACTAGGTCATTGTAACAACTCGATCTAGGGGCCTAGTCATCACGCGGCGAATAAGATACCCAGAGGCACCTCACCCAAGCCATCTAAGCATCTCAAGCATTCAGAGGAAATAAGCAGAAACATAATGTGGAAAAAACAAGGGGAAAAGGGCAATAGGCCATGGTTTGCAATGAAGAAACATTAAAAAAGCAGGAAACTTAGAAAACATTATTTGTCCATAAGCATACCACTAATACAACGAATGGAACCGGTAAGATCGGCTTCCATCAAATAGAAAGAACTTCAAAATAGGCAACATAGAAAGTAAACGCCTCAAGGGAGCCATAAGTATATTGTCCGGAAATAAAAATACATAAAGAGTGGAAAGTAGGTGGATACCCAAATTAAGGGCTCACCACAACAAAAGCTAGTCTCGAATGCCAACTACTAGCCACCAGCTGGTGGAGACGTACGTGTACCTACGTAGTTGAATCATGCAGGCAAATATGCATTAGTACGTTGAAATGTACTAAGTGTGTGAGATGCAATGCATGAATAAAATTGTAATGTCATCATAATTAAACATAACATATAAGTATACATAAGGTTAATGAGTCATGAAATAAGCTTAGACATGCACAAGGAGTATAACTCAGATCAATATGAGACAATGCACATTAAACACATGAATTTAAGCCATACATATCATAGGATCATATAAAGTTGTGGGAATGGACCTTAACCGATAGTAAGACCATGTGAGGTATTACATGGAATCCAATGAACTCCTTCCACTGGAAAAAGGCTAATGCACTCCTCCATTGGGAAAAGGGGAATCTACTTGCCAAGGTAGATATCTGAAACTTAGTAACTTTGCAATTGCATCTTTCATAACTTTTGGGCCTATGTAGATCCTAGCCTGACCTATAAGGCTCCTATGGCGGTACATAGTTAGGGACATTGTTTGGCTTCAAGGGGTCATGCCTCAACTAACGGGATGAGTCCCAACCTCTAGTCCTCTTAGTGCTAAGTCATCCCACGAAAATCTTTTAAAACACACTCTTAGAATTAAGTAGCAATCATGGAGTAGCTTGAACTTAAGAATCTTTTTTAAACATCATTTAGGGAAATAATGTCACGCCCCAAAAAGAAGATAGGTGCAACTAGCACTAGATATAGTTATTGGCCGAGTAAGCCACTGAACATGCTAGTTAACTAAACTAAGGGCCAAAATATCGGGCAACATAATGTCTGAAAAACTAAGCCTGTGATTTGGTCATCAATAAATCATGTACATCAAGATAGGTAAGCCAAAACGATAGAATACTAGCTAGCCGACAAGGCTGCAACAACAGAGATAAAAGCACACTCTATATATACATGCCAATCCTATGACTGGAGACTAAAAGGCACAAAAGAACCAACCCAAAATTACATGTCCATAATAGCCTCTAAGAGAGTCACTAACATTGCTAAGATAGGGCCCCAACTATACCCAACTGTATAACAAAAAGTAAGCATCTTGTGAAAGCTCTAGAAAGAGGTGGAGCTTACCAACTCACAGTTGAACTGGGCTCCTAGTGGAGGGGTCGATCAAAATCCCTACCTGAACCTGCACACACGAAATAAAATGCAGCATCCCAAGGCAAAGGAATATCCGTACGAATAAACATGTCCTGGTATGTAAGGCAAAGCGTGAAATCATAGATAACTGTAATAAGAAGGGTAATAGAAATACCACCTGTAACCAAAACTCAGATAACCTTCATGGCCAACACTTAGCCTCCATAATCACATATGTATGATATGCTCGAGTAATCACATGTTGTGAATACATATATATATTGATGCAAATGCATGACATACCCAACCATATGCTAGCAATGGTGGTCCTTTCTAGTAGCTAACCGACATCATATTTGCCAACATGTGGCCATACATACCATATACATATATATAATCATTTGGGCAAATAGGCCCATACCTCCGATTATAGCTCGAAGTCCATGCATAACGTGCAATGTATGATATAAATATTGAATGCACATAGTAGGTCATAGCAAGAACTTAGCCAATCTTGGCTCATTGGTACACTTATTCTCATAACATCAATATCATTGTCATTTAGCCAATCTTGGCTCATGAGATCTTATTCTCATAACATCATAATCATTGTCGTAGCATATACACATGACTCATGGGATCTTATGTGTCTTTTGAATAAGTTTGGGAACTTAACTCAGCATTTAACTTTGAAAAAGTTCATAAAGGTGCTTCACATAATGCTTATACTTGGTTGCAGGTCACTTAGTAATAGAAAGTATTTACAAGAATCAAGTGCTTTAGTAGTTTAAGTTGGAGCATTATACTAGAGATTATTGAAAATCAACACTTTACTTTCTAAGTTCTTCAAATATGATCTTAACAAGGAAGAAGGAGGGATTATGAACACTATATTCCCTTCATAATATACCTTTATTTTAGTGACAATACACCAAGAAGAGAAATGCCTCAAACCTATGGACAAGTAGTCAGGAAAACTGATAAATTGATATATGAATACTGAATGACTAGTTTAAGCGAATGAATGGAATGCCAACGTAATATCAATATGAAAATAATCCACCTGCAATCCTAATGCCTTTTAAAGAAGGTCTTTCTAGCAACAAAATGAAAAAAATATTGCATTTAACCTTTTGGGAATTTCCCAGATTTCCTGCTAAAAGAAGGGACGGAGCTTAGCCTTAACATACCTTTCTAATGAACATCCAAATGCCCGAAGTTTCTTCACAAGAGTTGTCCTTTTCATCCTAAGATTCACAAAAACTATATATAAGCAGCTTAAACACACCTATAAATAGTTTACAATTGAGCATTACTGAGCAGATTCTCCATATAGCATTTACGCGAGGAAACATCTGTAAAACTTGGAAAAATGATCGTAAAAGATCCCTAAGATTATTACATGAACACACCACTTGCAAACCAAGAATGACCAGCAAGAACTTTACTTTTTTTAAAGCACAAAAAAGCCCCAAACACAGCTAATAGGAGGAAAAAATAATTGTAAAGCATAAGGCACACATTTCTAGGTACGGGGACAAATGTTAATGGTAAAAACACACCTAAATCTCCTAGGTACCTTGAGGTAGATTTCTATTTAGTTTCTAAACTTTTTGGGACGAAATGGAACTGTTTTGAGCTTTAGAAAGGTCAAATTAGCCGATATCTAGGTGGGCTTGACCCGACCTGGCCCATGACCCGGTTTCCTGCTCGGGCAGTCACGGTAAAACTGTCATAACCTTTTATTCTGAAGTCGAATTGATCTGTCATTTTGTGCATTGCAAACTACACTCGTAGATCTTCAATTTTATAGTTCATGGCCCCTCTAGATCCTTATATTTTTGGAGATATGATTTGGTACATTTGGCCCAAATTTAAGAAGGATTTCTTAAAGAAACTTACAGTAACTTTGACCAACCTTTATCTTGCAACTTTCTTGATTCCAAAACTTAACATATGACCTTTATTCTATTAAAATATTCTTTAAAAATTCATTATTAGCAAACTATACACTTTTAGTCCCATTCAAAAAGTGAAATGTAATTTAAACCTTCCGAAAAGGGCAAGGTGCCACTCGGGCCATTTCTCTAACCCTGAATGTGTATTTAGGAGATTCCTTTGACTTAAAACTTTAATTCCTTGATATTACCACCTATTAAAAACCTTATTATCCTTAGGGTTTTTTTCCAAAATCATGTATCTATATATATTATGGAAGGCGAGAAACACGCGGTCTCACAGTGCACAGCGGAAGCGTGATGGGACCATAACCCATAGGTCTCAGGGTCGAAACCTGGCTCTGAAACTATGTTGGTCTCCCATCGTTAAGAACATTCATCTGCGAATGTATCAAGACAACCCCTTGGTTGCATCACTATATCCTAAAATATGGTTTTTAAGGATATACCTTTTATCCCTCCAATTCATAAATCAACTTCTAAAAATTCTAACTACTAAGCTTGTATAGAAATCCCGCAACAAACAGTATAAATTACACTCCCAACTCATTTAAAATTTAAGTTACTATAAATAGATGACTGCTAATTTTTAAAATGTGACTTACCTCAATTTGTAATAGCTGAGGGTACTTCTTCATCATTTGCTCTTCTGCTTCCCAAGTTATTTCCTTAATATTGTTGTTCTACGACAATACTTTCACGGAGGTCACTTCTTTATTTCGAAGCTTTCGTACTTGTCGATCTAAAATAATCACTAGCACCTCATCATAAGGTAAGTCTTCAACAATTTGGATATCCTCAATATGAGTAATACGCGAAGGATCTCCAATGCACTTCGCAACATAGATACATGAAACACCAGATGGGCTGCCTCCAATTCTGAAGGCAAATCAAGCTTGTATGCCATCTTGCCAATTTTTTGAATAATCTTATATGGTCCAACATACCTAGGACCGAGCTTCCCTTTCCTTCCAACTCGCATGATACCATTCACAGGTGATACTTTCAAGAAAATCCAATCTTCTACATCAAACTCTAAGTCTCATCGTCGAACATCTGTATAAGACTTATGCCGACTTTGGGTTGTTTGCAATCGGTCTCTAATAAGTTTTACTTTGTCCATTGCTTGCTGAAATAGATTAGGGCCTAGCAACTTTGCCTCGCTGACCTCAAACTAACCGATCGGTGACCTACATCTTCGCCCATATAGTGCTTCATAAGGCACCATTCCAATACTAGCTTGGAAACTGTTATTATAAGTGAACTCAATAAGAGGTAGATGATCATCCCAGCTTCCTTTAAAGTCAACACACAGGAACATAACACATCCTCAATGGTTTGGATGGTACGCTCTGCCTGCCCATCAGTTCATGGATGAAAGGTGGTGCGAAGATTTACTTGAGTGCCCAGACCCTTCTAAAAAGACTTGCAAAAATGTGCTGTAAATGGAGCCCCTTAATCAAAGATAATAGATAATGGAACTCCATAAAACTTAGCATAATCCTCCACTGAATATGTCATTCTCAGTCAAGAAATGAGCAAATTTTGTCAGCCTATCAATGTTTTCCCAAATAGAATCATACCTACGTGGAGTACGAGGCAAACTAGTGATGAAGTCTATATTTATCATGTCCCATTTTGATAGTGGAACCTCAATATATTGAGCTAGGCCTTCCGGTCTCTGATGTTTTGTTTTAACTTACTGACTATTGGGACATTGGGCTACCATATCTGCAACATCCTTTGTCATGCCATTCCATTAATAGATTTGTCAAAGGTCCCAATATATTTTTGTCACTCCAGGATGGGCTGAATATCTGGAATAATAGGCCTCAGAAAGAATCTTGGCTCGAAGTCCTTCGATGTTTGACACATATAAGTGTCCATGGTACCTAAGGACTCCATCTCTAGTAAGCTCAAATGAAAGGTGCTGCTGTTGTGGAATACTCTCCCTCAGCGTCCTAAGCTCAGGATCCTCATGCTTTTGCTTTTTCACTTCAGTAATAATGGAGGATTCTGCTGTATTTTGAAAGATTACACCTCCATCCTCTGCATCTACCAATCGCACCTGCAAACTAACTAGCTGACATAGGTCTTTTGTCATTTCAATCTTTTCAGCTTCAACATGGCTCAAACTTCCCATGGACTTTTGGCTAAGTGCATCAGCAACAACATAACTTTATCGGGATGGTAAAAAATGTCAACATCATAGTCTTTTAGTAATTCTAGCCACCTCCTTTTTTGTAGGTTCAACTCCTTCTTATCAAATAAATATTGAAGGCTCTAATGGTCAGTAAAAACATCAATATGAACTCCATATAGATAATGTCGCCAAATCTTTAGGGCAAAAATAACTACGATGAGCTCAAGATCATGGGTAGGATAGTTTTGTTCATGTTTTCGCAACTTTCTGGAAGTGTATGCAGTAACCCTACCATGCTGCATAATAACACAACCTAGTACAATTCTCGAGGCATCACAATATATAATGTAGCCTTTGGTTCCATCCGAAAGAGCCAAGATAGGTGTGGTGGTAAGCTTTTTCTTTAGCTCTTGAGAACTCTGTTCACATGTTTTAGTCCACTGAAATTTAGCTGTTTTATGTGTCAATCTCGTTAGTGGTGCAGAGATAGAGAAGAATCCCTCAAGAAACCTCCTATAGTATCGTGCCAAGCCCAAAAAGCTACAGACCTCTATCGGATTCAAGGGTCTTGGCCAGGCTAATACTGCTTTAATTTTCTGGCCATCGACCTTAATATAATCACTTGTAATAACATGGCCAAGAAAGGCTATAGAATTTATCCAAAACACACATTTAGAGAATTTAGTATATAACATGTTGTCTTGAACAGTCTGTAATATAGCTTGAAAGTGGTCTGCATCAGCTTGTGACCGTGAATATATCAAGATGTCTTTAATAAACATGATCACAAATTCATCCAAGAGTGGTTTAAAGACTTGATTCATTAGATCCATGAAAGCTGCTGGGGCATTTGTAAGCCCAAAAGACATGACAAGGAACTCAAAATGTCCATACCTCATCCTAAATGCTATCTTTGGAATATCAGTATCCTTGACTCGCAACTGGTGGGACCCAGGTCGAATATCAATTAAAAAGTATTTGGCACCCTGCAACTGGTCGAACAGTTTATCAATCCATAGAAGAGGATACTTATTCTTGATAGTGACTTTATTTAGCTACCTGTAATCAATACATATCTGTAAGGAGCCTTCTGTCTTTCGAACAAAGATCACTGGAGCACTCCATGGAGATGTACTTGGCCTAAACAAGTATTTATCAAGTAAGTCCTTCAGTTGTTCCTTTAATTACCTTAGCTCTGCAGGAAATATTCTGTAGGGAGGAATGGATATAGGCTGCATATCACGGAGCAAATCTATAACAAAATCAATTTCCCTTTTAGGAGGAATCCCTGGAAGCTCATCCGGGAATACCATTGGGAATTCATTCACAATAGGGACCGACTGAAGGTTCATCGGATCCTTATCAATATCCCTAACATGAAATAGATGGTATATACAACCTTTAGCAATCAACTTTCGAGCCCTAAGGTATGAAATAAACTTACCCTTGGGTGAGGTGACATAACCTTTCCATTTAAGGACAGGCTCACCTGGAAAATGGAATAAGACTAGCTTTGCTCGACAACCAATATTAGAATAACAAGGTGCCAACTAATCCATACCTATAATGACATCAAAATTTAGCATAATCAATTCAATTAAATCAGAAAAGGTTGGGCATTCATTAATTAACACTATACAACCTCAATGGACATGACTAGCTATAATTGAGTCACCAACTGGCGTAGATACCTCAACTGACCTCGGCAATAACTTAGATCCTATATCAAGCTTACCAACAATAAATGGAGTAATATATGAAAATATAGAGCTATAAGGACCCGGAATTTGTATGACTTCAATGGAGCTTGAAAATTTGGTTCTGGAAAATTTTGGACCAAGGTGATGCTTCATGGAAGCCTTCCCGATCCGTGTGGTGCTATACGGACCGTGTGGAGCCTCCTTAAAGTGTCCCTTGGTCTTCTGTGGGGGTGTGAGGGCCTTAATGTAGAGTTTGGGACCAAGGTGTAACACACTTGGACCTCACACGGTCCATATGAGTTCATATGGACTGTGTGGTTATCACGCCCTAAGTCCCATTAAGGTGAACTGGCACCCATTGTCGGCAAAGCTTTGGAGAACCAACACATAACTATACACTTTCTATGAACATTATAAGAGGTTTCCATACTCAACATGCTTTCAAAAAGGTAAACAATATTAACAAGCCAAAAGGAAATGCATATGACTAGGCCGTTGGAGTCGCGATGTCTAAATTATGATACATGACCACACTTTACTTTACATAGTCTACAAAGCCTCTAGGTAAGGAACAATATCTAAATGGATCGGGACAGGCCCTGCCTCCTCACTAACTATATAATACAAAAATATAAGCTCTTGACACACAAAGTCCCGAAGCAACCTGGAGCTCAGTAACAACAACTATATATCCTGTACTTCTACTGGGGAGATCTACTAGCTCCTGTACCTGTAACATGAAATGCAGGTCCCATGTAAGGGACGTCAGTACGAGATAATGTACTGAATATGTAAGGTAGGAAGTACTGCATATGAAATAAGAACTCAAATGAAATCACATACTGGTGTGTAAAAATAAAAGACCACCTTTAGTCATATTGTGGAATCATGAACTTTATGTCCTTTTTATCACTTTACCTTTCTTTACTGTATAATCTGTGCACAATATATCATGTAAATGACCCGCCGATCAGTGGTAAATCAATATCGGGATCGACCCCATGCTAGGCTTTTCTTTCATCCCTGGGACACCCCCCGTAATATGGGATCGACCCATGCTAGGTGATTGTTCTACCCCTGGGATACCACCCATCAATAAGTAACTTCAATTAATCTTTTATTTACTTTTGAGATGATTATTTTAGTGGTCATAACATTTAGAGCTGTAGGAACATAGACATGACATGTGACATATAAACAACTATACAAGATAATACCACAATGAAAAGAGAGTTACACAACTAATGAAATGGGTAGTAGATTAAACAACACATAGACTCTACTTGGTAAAAAGGAACTCATGTATCTTTGGTATCCAAGTATGTATGCAGATTTGACAATGGCTATGTATGGGAATATGTGAACATGGTAAAGAGTGGAGACACAGTTATTAGGTATGCCGGAGTTGGTAAGGGCCTTTATGTGCCTAGGAAGAACCTAGATTTCATACCAAGTAATTGGAAATCAAGTAGCCTTACATACCTCGTTGCACTATGCCGTTATTACCTCGGAGTAGTATCCCTTTCCTCCAAATACGTATCTACGATATAGTAGGTGATAAAGCTAGTATTAGAAGCTAATAAACACATCTAGGCAGTCCAATCTCATAAAAGCACTCGGGCAACAAGCTTTTAACTATCAACCCACAAGTATTCTTTCAACCTTTCCACCTCTAATCATATTTTTGTTTAGCACACATTGTCATATACATGTTACATCCAACCTGTTTTAGTCACATAACATGCTTATAACAGCTCATCAATTACAACATACAACAACTCTACACATCACACAAGTAGGCAACGTAATATTACGCCCTTTCGCTACATTTCGGCGTCAACCATTCCAAATCTGTTTCAACCTCAACCACACTGTTCTCAACTTATTTACATATAAAGACAGTCTTAAAAAGTTCCAAAAACATTCCCAAAGTAGATGGAAAACGTGAGACAACAATCACCAATTATCTGCCCACAAGTTCCTACTAAGAGCACCATTAAGATAGCAGACAAGAACTCATTTTTGCGGAAGATAAAAATGGTGCAGCAGCCTTATTTCATCACTACAGAACCAATCTTTGTTAAAAACATAAATATTACTTCATCATCCAGCCAACCAACAAGAGATAAGCCTCTTAATAAACAAGAAAAATGTACAACAATCTTTGGAACAAATGCTGTCCAAAATTCCAGCACACATACAACCAGCATACTCCTCATGTTATTCATGGAAAATTTATACTAAACCATAGGTATTTTTACTTGGCTGCTTTACAAAGTGAAGAGAGAACAAGGAGAAACTTTAAAAGAAATATGATTTTTGGCTAAGTTAAAATGACTTAAAATTGTTGGATTTTAATCCGTTTTAAAGTGACACTTTTGTCCAACTTTATTTTGCATTTCAAGTCTTATTTTATTAAGGTGGTGATGCAGCAACTTAACCCTTTCACTTAGGCCTTATTGGGCTTCAATTGGATGGGCTTTGCTGCAAATATTTCTCTTTTACTTTCACTTAGTTTGGGCCCTATTTGTGGATTGGGTTGTGATTGTAAGTTGACCCTTTTCTTAACCATCTTGGGTTGCAAATATTGTCCATTTATGATGCTACACCATGGGCCCAAATTGCACCCTTAACTTGGGGTTTATTCTTTATAGGACTTGGACAAATTCGGTGTTGGGCCTTGTCTCCGTCTACCTAGCCTATTTAAGCTAAGCATATAGGTGACTCACCTGCTAGTTTCCTAAGTCCCACAAGCACCTCACTTCTTCCACTTCATTTGAGGCTGTGGTCTCCTCAATTTGACTTAAAACGTATATACACTCGGTCCTCTTGAGCATTAGACGTACATATAGCCCTCTAATATGAAATTCAAGCACTCTTAAAAATGTGTGCTAATTTGACTCCACTATATCATGTTTCATATGCATAGGACTAGTACATGTAATATTTCAGGTGTTACATCCTCCTCCCCCTCCTCGGCGATCCCGAATGTTAGCATAAATGGGATACGTCATATAAGTTTAAACTTTCATGTAAACAAACTTTTGACAACATAATAAGAATTCAAATTCACGTACCTACAAATCCCCCAACTCTGCATCTTGGACTTCCTCTATAGCTTCAAACAAATAAGTGTATTTAGATCTCATTGCTTCCTCAGCCTCCCACGTTATCTCTTCTACTTGCTGGTCCCTCCAATGTACCTTTACTGAAGGTATTTCCTTATTCCTTAGCTTCCTAACTTGACGATCTAGAATAGCAATAGGTAACTCTTCATAGGTGAGATCTTCTGTAACCTGCATATCTTCAATTGGAGTAATATAAGATGGGTCACCTATGCATTTTTGAAGAATTGAGACATGAAAAACTGGATGAACCATTGAAAGCTCCTAGGGTAGCTCTAATTCATACGCAACCTGTCCAAACCTTTTAATAATCTTATATGGCCCTATGTAGCGTGGGCTTAGTTTTCCTTTCTTACTGAATCTCATAATTCCTTTCATTGGGGACACCTTTGAGAATACCAAATCTCCGACTGAGAATTTCAGTCCTCTCCTTCTAGCATTCACATATGATTTGTCACAACTTTGGGCCGTTTCTAGCCGCTGTCGTATTACCTTGACTTTTTCCATGGCTTGTTGGACTAGGTCTGGCCCAAGCAAGGTGTTTTCACCCACTTCAAACCATCCTATTGGTAATCTACATTTCCTTCCATACAAAGCTTCATAAGGTGCCATCTTGATGTTTGAATGGTAGCTATTATTGTAGGTAAATTCAATAAGTGGCAAATGGTCCACCTAACTACCTTTGAAGTCCAATGCACAAGCCCGTAACATATCTTCAACTGTTTGAATGGTGCGTTTTTCTTGACCATCTGTCTGAGGGTGGAAAGCTCTACTTAAATTCACTTGTGTCCCTAAGCTTCTTTGGAAGGACTTTTAAAACTTTGCAGTGAATTGAGCTCCCCAATAAGATATAATGGAGATTGGGACCCCATGTAGCCTAACTATCTCTTTGAGTTATAACTTTGCATATTCTTTAGCTGTATAATCACTCTTAACTGGCAAGAAGTGTGCTGACTTTGAGAGTCTATCAACTATCACTCATATGGAGTCAAACTTTTGAAATGAACGAGGCAACCCAATAACAAAATCCATATTAATCATATCTCACTTCCACATTGGAAGCTCTATACATTGCATATAACCTCCCAGCTTTTGGTGCTCTACCTTAACTTGTTGGCAATTTGGACATTGAGCCACAAATTCTGCAAGGTCCTTTTCCATGCCTTCCCACCAAAACATATCCTTCAGATCATGATACATCTTAGTTGATCCTGGATGGATGGAATATCTTGAATGATGGGCTTCTTCCATTATCCTCCTTCTTAGTCCATTAATATTAGGAACATAGTCTATTTTGGCTATAAAGTACTCCATTTTGGGTTAGTTTAAAGCCCTTCATCGTGCCTTGACCCACTTTCTCCTTAAGTCGCCGTAGAACAAGATCCTTGAACTGCTTTTCTCTTACCTCCATTACTAATGATGAGTCTGCAGCATTATGTAAAACAACCCCTTCCTTTGAAGTTTCAATGAGGCGAACTCCCAGATTGGCTAGTTGGCGTAAATCCTTAGCGACTCCTTGACTTACCACGACCTGATCATCAATATTCATAATTGCCTTATGACTCAGAGCATCCGCTACCACATGTGCTTTCCCTAGATGGTATAGTATATCAATATCGTAATCCTTTATTAGCTTTAGCCATCTCCGCTGTCTTAAATTTAGGTCTTTCTGTTTAAAGAGGTACTGTAGGCTCTTATGATCAGTATATATATCAACATGAACTCCATACAAATAGTGGCACCATATTTTCAAGGCAAACACAACAGCTGCTAGCTCAAGGTCATGTGTTGGGTAGTTTTTCTCATGTGGTCGCAGTTATCTCGAGGCATAATCAATTACCCTACCATGTTGTGTCAGTATACACCCTAAGCCAACCCATGAAGCATCACAATACACTGCATACCCCTCTGTGCCTTCTGGAAGCACTAGTACAGGTGCAGAAGTTAGCCTGCTTTTCAACTCTTTGAAGCTCCTTTCACATGCATCATTCCATTGAAACTTGGTTGCTTTATGTGTCAACTTTGTTAGAGGTGCAAAAATAGAAGAAAAAGCCTCAACAGACCTTCTGTAATAACTTGCCAACCCTAGGAAGCTTCAAACTTCTGTGGGTGTTGCCGGCCTTCGCCAATCTTTGATCGCGTCTATCTTTTGTGAATCAACCTTTATTCCTTCATCAGATACAATATAACCCAAGAATGCCACTGATTCTAACCAAAATTCACATATGGAAAACTTGGTGTACAATTGTCGATCACGAAAAACTTGTAATACTTGTCGTAAGTGATTTGCATGGTCCTCTTCTGATCTTGAATATACCAAAATATCATCTATAAATACTATCACAAATACATCCAAGAATGACTTGAATACCCTGTTCATTAAATCCATAAAAACTGCTGGTGCGTTTGTTACCCCAAATGATATAACAAGAAATTCAAAGTGACCA